>CM054058.1:131230633-131830633 GCA_028641055.1 Alopecurus myosuroides
TCTTCAATAAAATCATCATTAAGTTCAATATAGGTTTCATCAAGATCATCAATATACTTAGTTGAATTAACAGGTGTACCAATAATTTCAACAGGAATTTCAGCATTTTTATTTTGTTTGGATTTAGCAATAGTAGCATCTAGGAAAGGACCTAGAGAACCAGTATCATCAAGCACAGTAGAAGCATCATCAAAAGTATCAGAAGCATTCTCAGACTCAGCAGAAGTAACAGTGTGTGTAGCATGTGGTGGAGTAAGAAGCTTACTCATAATAGATGGTGAATCAAGAGCAACAGAGGTGTTCAGAGTTGTACCTGTTCTTGTAGTGGATGTTAATATAGGAAATTTTCCATCACGAGTCTTTCCCATGATGAATGTCTTGCAACAAACAATATCACGATCAAGTGAGCAAATAAATAAAGCTATGCTCCCCGGCAACGGCGCCAGAAAATAGTCTTGATGACCCACAAGTATAGGGGATCGCAATAGTCTTCGAGGGAAGTAAAACCTAAATTTATTGATTCGACACAAGGGGAGCCAAATAATATTTATATGCCTTAACAACTGAGTTGTCAATTCAGATGCACCTGAAAGTAGACTTGCTCGCAACAATTTATTAGTGGTAACAGTTTTATAGCAGCAGTAGAAATAAAATAACAGTAATAGTAACAACAGTAGCAATCACGGAGAACATCAGGATGGGAGTACCGTAGGAATAGAGGGAATGGATGAAAGGGCGTTGCATGGATAACAAGAGTCATGTAATAATAACGTGGGAATTGCAGATAATAATAATAAAGTATCAAACATGTAGGAAAACCACAGGCATGTGTTCCAATATAGTCGTACGTGCTCACAATGAGAAACTTGCACAACATATTTTGTCCTACCAGCCCGTGGCAGTGGGGCCTCTAGGGAAACTACTGGTAATTAAGGTGCTCCTTTTAATAAAGCACCGGAGCAAAGCATTAACACTCCGTGAACATATGTGATCCTCACATCACAGCCATCCCCTCCAGTTATCCCAATTTCTGTCACTTTGGGGCCTCGGGTTCCTAACAACAATGTGTGTAAACAACTTGCAGGTATAATCAAGCAACATAATTATACTCATGAAACAATAAGTTGTTCAGATCCGAGATCATGGCACTCGGGCCCTAGTGACAAGCATTAAGAATAACAAATTGCAACAACGGTACAAAACACTAACAATGGATACTAGGAACTATGCCCTCACAATCTGGCATTATTACATCATCAATCTCATCCAATCCCTTCCATCCCTATCAGCCTACAGAGGAGTTTACTGACTCATGGATGGAGATAACATGTATGGTTGATGGAGAAGTAGTGGCGGTGTCGATGGCGATGATCTCCTTCGAATCCCCGTCCCGGCAGGGTGCCAGAACAGGAACTTCTGATCCCCGAATCGAGTTTCAAGGTGGCGGTGGAACTATGTTGTGTTTCTGTGGAATATGAAGAACCCCCTCGCATTTTAGGGTTGAAGGCATTATGTAGTCGAAAGGGGAGTCTGAGGGGGTTTAGGGGTGGCCCACACCACCTGGAGGCGCGGCCAAGGGGGGGAGCGCTGGGGGGGGATGGTTTGGCCCCCTCCTGGCCCCTCTCCGGGTTTCCTCCTGGCTCTCAGAGTCTTCTGGTGTTTTAGGGCCAATGGGGTCTTTTCTGGGCAATTTCCCGAAAGTTGATTTTTCTGCACAAAAATGAGACACCAAGGTAATTCTGCTGAAAATAGCGTTAGTCCGTGTTAGTGGTATCCAAAACTCACAAGTTTAGAGGAAAACAATAAGAAAATAGTTCGAAAAAGGAGATACATTTTCTACAAGGAGCCAGAGGTGGGCCACCATGGGCCCACACCATGTGGTGGTGCCCCCCTTGGTCGCGCCGCTAGGTGGTGTGGCTTCCCTAGCCCACCACCGGCAGTCCCCTTTCGCGTACTTCATCCCCCGAAACCCTAAGACCTGGAGAATCATCGAGGAAATATTCTGCTGCCTCCACGGGGCGAAAAAAAGAGACATAAAAGCTCTCCGGTAGGGAGAAATCTGCCGGGGAATTCCTCCCTGGAGAGGGGAAATCATCACCATCGTCACCGTTATCGCACCGGGCATCATCAAGATCATTATCATCATCTTCATAACCACCAGCAGCATCATCCTCACCATCCACCTCCGCCTGATGTAATAATTTTCTATATCGTTGTTCTTCACTAGATCTCTCTCCGAGTGTGGATTACTTGTTTGTAGTTGATGCTTACGAGATTTATCGGTGTTTGCACTATATGACATTGTTATTCATCATTATATCACCTCTGATCATGATCCATATGATGTCTTGTGAGTAGTTTGTTTAGTTCTTGAGGACATGGGAGAAGTCAAGATGTTAGTAGTGGAATTATGTTGAAGTAATATTTACTGGTTTGATATTTAAGTTGTGGTGCTATTCTTCTAGTGGTGTCATGTGAATGTCGAGTACATGACACTTCACTTTTAAGGGCCTAGAGGGATGGATTGTGTACTTGGCTACTAATTGTGGGATGCCGAAGTGACAGAAACCTAAACCCCCGTTAAGAAACCTATGCATGAGGGAGCGTAGGATCCTAGAGTTTAAGGTTGTGGTTAGATTTATCTTAATTACTTTATTGTTGTTGCGGATGCTTGCAAGGGGTATAATCACAAGCATGTATTATTCCAAGTAGGGCGGTGCATTAGCATAGGTTCACCCACACAACACCTATCAAAACAATAAATATTAATCAACCATATGAAGCAAAAGCACTTGACGAAATTCCCATGTGTCCTCGAGAACGTTTAGTCATCATAAGCAAAAGCACTTGCTGCAATTATTATTACTGTATTTTATTTACTCGCACTTTATTTATCTACTATATAAAATCCCCTAAAAACATGTCTGCTAGTGCTTATAGTGAATCCTTTATCCAAACTGCTTGTCAACACCTTCTGCTCCTCGTTGGGTTCGACACTCTTATTTATCGAAATACTACGATACACCCCCTATACTTATGGGTCATCAATACTATTTTTTGGCTCTGTTTCCGGGGAGTGAAGCGCTATTGGTAAGTGGAAATTGTAAGGGAAACTTTTACCGTGAGTATTTTTTTTATTTCTCTCTGCCGCTTTATTTTATTATGGAGATGTCTCCCTTCGATTCCCTATTTTGGAGTACTGCTGCCACTTCTAAGGTAATAGATGACCCGATGTTTGCTCAATTGGACCCTTTTAAAATACCTATGGAAATTGTTGAATGTGTTATGGATAACTACTATTTTGGAGATGGAACTGTGCATCCTGGTGATCATTTACTCTTTATACATGAATTATGCGAGTTGTTCAAGTGTGTAGGTATTTCAATGGACCACGTTAAGAGGAAGCTATTCTCTTTATCACTAAGGGAAGAGCTGCGGAATGGTTTTAAGATTCTGAAGAATGGTCAATCTATTGGATGGGAGGAAATTGTACCTCTCTTTTATTCTAAATTATATCCTCCCAGTGAGATTCATAAGGATCGAAATCAAATATATAATTTTTGGCCTCATGATGGAGAGAGTATTGATCAAGCTTGGGGGAGATTGAAGTTACTAATGCTCAAATGTCCCATTCATGAGATCCCCAGTAATATTCTTATTAATAATTTCTATGCAAGCCTTTCTGTTCATGATAAGGATTTATTGGATGCTTCTTGTTCTGGATCATTTACACACATGAAAGGAGAAGCCAAATGGTATCTTCTTTGATCGTATTCAGGATCAAACTGAAGGATGGGAGAATGACAAAGGTAGGAAGTCAGGTACAAATTATGATTATGAATGCATTGGATATTTTATGGGAACCGATGATTTTCATAATGTTAGTGCTGTTTGTGGTCTTGACTCTCAAATATTTGCAAACTGTTTTAAGGCTTTTGCCTCTTATCTTGATATTCCCAAAAAGGAGTGGAACAAGTACCATGCACCTTATAAAGATACTGTTAATTGTGTTCCTATTAGAAATATAGAAGTTCATACTGTTAATCCTGCTGTGCATGAACCTTATATTGAGAAAGTGCCTTTTTCCGGTTAAGGTAAAGGAACATTCTATTATATCTAGTGTGGTTAACAAAAGTACAATGTTGAACCTCAAGTAGCAATAGTAAAAGATCTTGTCATTGAAAGTGTAGAAGAAGTACACATTATCTTCTGTGAGGATGCTTCTAATATTGTTTCACACCCTGGTAGATCTAGGAAAACTAGTGTTCATGTGCTTTCTGTTAGGATAGGTGATCATTGCTATTATGGTTTATGTGATATTGGTGCAAGTTCAAGTGCTATTCCTTATGAGCTTTATAGAGAAATCAAGCGTGAAATTGATTCTTGTGAACTTTAAGAAATTTATGCGGTTATTCAACTTGATAATAGAGAAACTATCTCTCCCATTGGTATTGTTAGATATGTGGAAGTTTTATGTGGTAAAACTAAATATCCAGCTGATTTTCTAGTACTTGGTGCAGCTCCTAGTAAAAATTGTCCTATCATTTTTGGTAGACCTTTCTTGAACACTTGTGGTGCTGTTATAGATTGTAAGAAGGGGAAAATATTAACTAAATTTGATGGAGAATCTTATCAGTTTAATTTCTCTAAATTTGCTAAATCTCCTTATAAAATTGAATTCCCAAATGAGGATTTTAAAGTTGAACAGCTTGCCTCTATTGCTATTGATCCTAATAATGTTTTACACCAATACATGGATGTCGGATATATACCGATTAGGGGTATGTCCGGCATTGGCCTAAGAGCCGGATTACCCGGGTGGCCTGTTCGTAATGGATCACAGTCCATTGGGCTGCTAAGTAAACTGATGCGCAGGAAGCCGGATTCTAGAAGAACCCAGACCACGGCCCAAAGTGGTATGGCTTGGAGGAGAAGACGGATTCCTTACTTTCCAAGTTAGATACTTTCCGTAGTCTTCTAGGTTTCCTTTCTGTAAGACCTAATCCGGCTGTCTATATAAAGCCGGACGGGAGAGAAGAAAGAGACAGACAATTAGCTAGAAGACAACTCGCCGAGAAGTTGATCCTCGCTGAGTTAGCGAAACCATACTCACATTGTACTTTGTATACTTCAGAATTCAGTCCTGATTTAGTGAGATTGCAGGAGTACAAACACCGCCTTAGTTGCGATGTACCGAACCTGGGTAAAACCTGGTGCTCTCGTTACAGTAATTCCACGTCCCCCCCGATTCTACCAGTAGTCTCATGGCTCCCCCGTCTATGAACTCTACTACGATGTCTCGACAGTTGGCGCCCACCGTGGAGCCAGCGATGTCGGGAGTTACGTTCCGAGCGGGAATACTCGGCGGAATCGACAGTATCATAATGTCGGAAGCCTGAAGTTCGACGGTGATGTCGGACGCTTCCTCGACAACGGATCGTATATGCTAGCACGGAATCACCTGGTAAGTGCCTGCGTTTTACCGATTGTATCTACTAATATCTTTATCGGATTAATAGTAGAAGCAATGGGATTCTGTGGTGGAAGTAAATTTATAGCACCCGCCCTATACCCAAAATGAGGAAAACTATGATACCGGATTCTGCTCAGATCACCAAAACACTATTGAATTTGATGCCTCTCCGGAGATGCCCGCAATCAGATCTCACTTTACTAGCATGGTGCAGTCCGAGATCGCTGAAAACACGGAAGAAAAAAATCTCGTGGAAGAAGCAGAAAAGCATAATCCCACGGAAAATGCGAAAGATCCGACATCCGCCGATCAGGAGATGGACTCGAAAGTCGAGTCTGCATTAGCTGCCATTGAGGCAAGATTAGAATAGGAACCCGGATCTCATGCAGATTCCGAAGATGAGGACGATTTCTAAAGGATAGTCAAATCCTTGCAAGGGGCCTTTCACAAAGTACTCATGGCAAAGCCGACTGGAAACTCGGACCATGAGGAAGATGAAGATCCCAAAACCCCTCCGCCCGAGGACAGGGAGGATGACGAGGAAGAAGAGGGTGAAGTTAGTCCGACGTATCCTGATGTCAAAGAATTGACGGAAGAAGAACCTAACAAGAAACCCCCATTTTCCAAGAAAAAGAAGAAAACCTCCAGGAAGCTCCTATCCAAATTACAGAAGAAAAAGCTGGCAGAGACTACCAATCAAAACCTAGAAACTGGAGGAGGCAGTGGTGCAAATCCAATGGAGAAAAGAAAAGAAATCCGTATTCCCTAAATGTCGGAACAGGACGAGATCGATCTGATTAAAACGCTAGTTGGACCTCACGAACCACCAGAAGTGCTGGAAGCCACAAGACAAGCCCTTATGCGGCAGCAGCAACATCTATTCCGATCCCAAGAAAACCTTCTCAAGGCCCAAGCTACTGTAAAAGCAAAGCAGGAGGAAATTGAAGAATTCGAACAACGGAATATGTCCGGGATAAAACCCACGAGATTACCCGGAATTGCAAAGCTGGATGTGCTGCCAACAAAAGAACGGTTCCAAAACCCTTCTTGGCAAAGACAGGTTAACAGCGTAAATGCTAAGGTCGAACGCATTTACAAAACTGTAGCAGAAAACGCAGAAGCCGTGTTCGCCATACTTAATGACGATCTCTATTCAAAGGAATAAATCTACAGGAAGTGTATGCTTTCTTAGGAAAAGCATTACAACAGCAACAACGAGGACAATCACGTTCCAGCAAGTTGCATGATGACTCGGCATTATGCAAAACTGCCACGTGTGCCGCTGGAGCACCTGACCCAGGCGAACCCGGAGATTCAGGCGATTCTAAGGAAAAGAAGGGAAATCTTAAGAAGGACAAGAAATTCCCCGATAACAGGGATGCAGTGTCCAAAACAGGATCCCACGTGCCGAAAGGCGGAAACAATCCCCGAGAAAAGGAACAGGATGAACAAAACCGGAAAGATGGCAAAGCAATGCTGCCTCCGAGATGCCTAGCTGACAAAGCCGTAAGATATCATAACCCTCACAGGCGTGAGAGATCCCGAACTCCCCCAAGGAACAAAGAAAGGCCAAGGAGCAGGACTCCGCCTAAATCCAAAGGGCATGATATCGGACGAAATAGGGATAATCTCGGAAGAGCGCATTCACGCAACAATGGACCAGAACGGAGCAGATCCCATTCTGTTCATTCAGTCGGAAGATATTCTGCACACGTCAACAGGGCGGAAAGAGACGATCTATACTTTTTACCTAAGTGTTTCACTGACAGGATCCGAAGAATAACTCTACATTCTCGCTTTTCCAAGGTTGGTCCAACTTATCAAAAGTATTCCGGAAGTACAAACCCGGATACATGGCTCTCAGATTACTATACTGTTGTTCAGATCAACAAAGGGACATACCTAGAGGCAGTAAAATTCCTCCCCCTAATGTTGCTGGATGGAGCCAGAGATTGGATCAACGGGCTTCCGTCAAGAACCGTTGATAGCTGGGATGACATGGCTAGAGTGTTTACTCAGCATTTTCGGGGTACGTACAAACGCCCTAAGAGCATTAACTAGCTGAATCGTTGCGTCCAATTTGAAGACGAGTCATATGTTGACTTTATATCAAGATGGACAACCATGAAGAATAGTTGCTCTGGAGTAAGTGATGTACAAGCAATTAATGCTTTCATCAACGGCTTGAAATCCGGACTCGTACCGTTCATGGTTGGTTCAAAGGAGCACAAAGATCTTGGATCTATTCTTACCACCGCCAATGAGCACGCAGCAGCTGAAGATGATATCAGAGCGAGAGGTGGAAATATTGATGCTTTGGTTCAGGCCAAAAAAACGCCTCGTTCTGAAAAGAAAACTACTCCAGAACCGCGGCCAAAACCCAAAGAAGTCAACTTAACCTTTGGAAAGGATAATGGCAGCAAATTGAAGGCAAGGAACACATAACCTATCTCCTACTCAAAGGAAGAGTAAGAAAAGATTCAGTCAGAAAACTGTGTCCACCATTCGCAATTCTGGAAGCCTACCCACACCAACGCAATGTTGGCTTAATAAGCACATGAAAGGCACTACAGGATCCGGGAACAAAGGAAAGAATTCCAAACGAAAGTTCACCAAGCAAAAGCCATAAGATGAAAAAGAAGAAAGTGAATCGGACACTGATGAAAAAATCCAGGAACAACAGCGGAAAGGCGAGCCAAAGTTCCCGAGAGTTGAAGGAGAATGTAACTTAACTTTCCTGGCAACTCCCTCAGCAAAACAGGTGAAAACAACACTTCGAGAAATCAACGCGGTTGTACCTCCAACCCCAAAGTTCTTGAAGTATTCAAATATGCCAATCACATGGGATCAGTCTGATCATCCCGGAAACATCCCAGAACCCGGCATGCATGGTTTAGTCCTAATCCCTATTGTTCAAAACACTAGGCTCAAAAGAGTGCTGATGGATGGAGGATCTAGTATCAACATCATGTACTTAAGTACATTGAAACATCTACGCATCTCCGAGACCCAGCTCAATCACAGTAACATACGTTTCCACGACATCGTTCCTGGCAGACAAGCACAATCCCTAGGAAAAATTTCCCTAGACGTAAGTTTGGAAAAAGGGAACACTTCCGCTAGGAAAAGATCTCATTCGAGGTGGTGCCGTTCGAAAGTGTTTACCATGCAATACTCGGACATCCGGATTTCGCCAAATTCATGGAAGGGTCATGTTATATCTATAACAAGCTGAAGATGCCAATGAAAAAAGGAGGATTAATCACCATATCCAGAGACTTCAAATTGGCGAACGAGCTGGAGAAAGTAAATGCCCTTTGCACTGAACGAGTAATAAGGAAGGAAGAGCTGAAGGAGCTAGCTAAAGAGGTATCGCCGACAGAAATGCCGGCAGGAAAAGAAAGCCGGAATCCGGCAGATAGTTTCAAGGCCTCGGAGAATACAAGGCGGGTTATCCTAAATCCCAAAGACCCGATTTTTTGTTGTTGTGGGGACATGGATGACGGACGCGTAGGAAAGCGCGTTCATCAAGTTCCTTCGTGAGAACTAGGATATTTTCTCCTGGTGTCCTGCGGACATGCCGGGTGTACCCAGGGAACTTGCTGAGCACCAATTGGAAGTGATTACAGGATCAAAACCCGTCAAGCAAGGTCTCCGTTGTTTTGACGGAAGAAGACGGAAGGCTATTGGCAAGGAAATTATCCGGCTTTTAGCAGCTGATTTTATCCGGGAAGTAATACATACTGATTGGTCTGTGAACCTAGTATTAGTCCTGAAGAAGGATAGTATTATTCTTAGGATGTGTATAGATTACACGGGATTGAACAAATTATGTCTGAAAGATAGGTTCGCTTTACCGCGGACCGATCGAATAATAGACGCCACTGCTGGCTATGAGCTTTTATGCTTTTTGGACGCTTATTCCGGGTACCATCAAATACGCATGAAAGAAGAAGAACAAATCAAAACATCTTTCATAACACCCTACGGAACATACTATTACATAACCATGCCTTTTGGCCTGAAGAACGCGGGTGCAACATACCAGCGTTGCATGCAAAGGTGTTTGCATAGTCAAATTGGCAAAAACGTGCACGTTTACATGGATGATATTGCCGTGGTTTCCAAGGAAAATCATACCCTCCTTGAAGATATATGAGAAACCTTCGAAAATTTGCGCACTTATAAAATGAAGTTGAATCCATTATAGTGCATATTCGGGGTTCCCTCAGGAAAGCTTCTGGGTTTTATCGTTTCTCATAGAGGAATAGAAGTAAACCCGGAAAAGATCAAAGCAATATTAAACATCAAAAGACCTATGTGCCTAAAAGATGTCCAAAGATTGACGGGTTCTGCAGCTGCCGTAAGCAGGTTTCTAAGCCGGCTTGGAGACCAAGCTCTGCCATTATACAAATTGTTGAAGAAATCCGACAAATTTGAATGGACAGAAGAGGCGGACAAAGCATTAACCCAGTTAAAAGAAACTTTGTTTGACATTGCCATAAGATGAAGAACCCATGTTACTGTATCTTACAACAACTAACATGGTTATCAGTGCCGTGATAATCGTGGAAAGGCGCAAAGATGAACATAGCATAGCAGATCAGCATCCAGTATTCTATGTCAACGAAGTATCATCTGAATCTAAGCAAAGGTATCCATATTATCAAAAACCGGCATATAACGTGTTTTTCGCATCTCGGAAACTTCGCCATTATTTCCAAGGACATTCCATAACAGTGGTAAGAAAAGCTCCACTAGGGGATATCATCAACAATGCGGACGCAAAAGGCCGAGTTGCCAAATGGGGCATTGAACTGGTTGCGTTCGACATTAAGTACCAACCTAGGACGGCAATTAAATCCCAGTTTTTGCCAGATTTTGTCGCTGATTGGGCAGAAGCAATGGAAAATACACCAATGTCGGACTCGGAATATTGGATCATGCATTTTGATGGATCCAAAATGAAAGAAAGGCGCCGGAACTGGTGTAGTGCTAAAATCTCCAAAAGGTGACATTACGGAGTATGTATTACAAATACACTTCAACTCCAACAACAATGTGGCAGAATACGAATCATTACTTTGCTATGGTGACTCGGACTTGGTGCAGCACCAACTGAACCAAACCTGGGATGCCAAAAGCCCCATTATGGCCGAATACTAGAGAACGGTGAATGAGTTTGCCATATGCTTCCTAGGATTTGAAGTACTTCATATCAAAAGGGAAAATAATTGGAGCACGGATGCTTTAGCCCGCATGGGCTCAGAAAGAGTGAAAACTCTACCACATGGTGTGTTCGTCTAACATTTGCATGACCATAAATAAAAGGTGGAGATGTCGACTATCCTCTAGTTTCCAAGTCAATAGAAGTTCTGTTCATTAACCCGGATTGGACAATTCCATACTTAAACTTCTTAGTCGATCAGAAGTTCCTGGATGGAGCAGGTGAAGACTTGCAAAGGTAGATACATCGCCGATGCAAAGGATACACGGTAATTAATGGTTTCATGTATAAATGCAGTACTATCGAAATTTTTCAGCGATGTATTTTGCCAGAATAAGGACGAGAAATTTTGCAAGAAATCCACACAGGAGATTGAGGACATCCTTCTCAATCAAAAAACATAGTTAAAAAGCATTCCGTGCAGGGTTTTTCTGGCTCACAGCCAAGACAGATGCAGAGCACATTGTGAATACATGTGCCGGATGTCAGTATTACGCCAAGCAGACGAATATGCCAGCTCAGGCACTCATGTCGCACACGGACTTCTAGAGGATACTCGCAGTTCCGTTGAACAGTAGTTGATTGGATTACGGGGCTTACCGGCACCCGCATCTCTTACGAGTAGGCCAACACACGTATGTGTGACAACCAACCCCTACTGTTCATCGTCTACGTAAACCATCCCATAGAAATCAGGATACTACCATTGACGTACTTCATACCATACACACATGGTACGTCAACGGCGTTTAACAGAATGATAGCACAACATATCTCTAAGACACAAATAAATAGAAATAAGTTGCAAATAGCTCTCACTAGAGCAGAGATAGCAAATACAATCATCCAGAGGACACATGTCCCAACATATCATCATTACATCTCAGCGGAAGCATTCAAAGGGGTCTGAGTACAGACAAAATCCAAATAGGCTTAAGAAGCCGGAAACGAAAAGACGGAGCCCATCCACGATGTCTCGGATCCTGCCCAGGTCCGCTATCTACTCGTCGGCAGCCTCGTCAAACTCCACGTAGTAGCCATCACGGGGATCCTCGTAAGCGTAGTCTGCGGAAACCACAGCCCCAAAGGGGTCAGTACATAAACGTACTGGCAAGCAAGACTCACCGTTCACCAAAGTGTAACCCGTCAACACCAAGCACAGATGCTTTGGGTTCAACGGAAGAAAGGGTGATACAAAAGATGCGGCAGCTGGCTGCACTAACCAACTACAGAACATGATACCACTTCCGGCTAACAGAAAGGAGATAAGATAGCATATCGTGACCAACTATAACTAACCACCAAACAAACCCATCCTGGATCTCGCCCCTTATCCAAAGAAGCAATCCGAGGATAACTCACACAGTTGGATTAATGATGGATCAAGTTATTATGGCAATAAGGCTATTACTAGTCAAGTTATCATTAGTTAGGTGTAAGTTGTTCTGAGTACTTGTTAGCCAGTACTTTCACCAAGTCAACCATAACCGCGGAAAACACGGCTTCTCGAGAAGATTTATCCCTGCAGGGGTGCACCAATTTGGCCGTACACGTAAGAATAACCCGCCAGATGGAATGCCTCCCACCAAGCGGGGCACTCAACACAACTCAACTCTTCTTCGCATCAAGCCCAAAGAACCCCGTGCAGTGAGCGCACGGCTAATCAAGCCCCACGAAGAAAAGGGGACCCTCATAGCACTCTAAGAACGTGTCTCCCTAAATGCCGACTACAAAAGTTCCACCCTGGTACCAAGGGTTCGCACCTGCATATCCATGCGGCAAATGGAAAACCCGAACTAAATGAGGCGATTTGGACGAGATGCGAATCGAATCAAATTGAGGGGGGCGCCCATACACGCTTCCCACATGCGGTTAGTGCGCTCATCATGGATCAGTAGACAAGACCCTTTTCCTAATTAGGGTCGACACTAGCAGGCCTCAAAACCACGCCGGGCCTCCTGCCGGTGCCTTATCATCAAATTATTATTACCTCAGACATTAACAGGTTGTTGTTTAACATCGAGCCCCAGAACATAATGAAAATATAGTAACAGAAAGTAACGGGTACCCGAATCGAGCAAAACAACCCTAAGCATGCTAGTAAGACACATGCAACAGTCAAAGAGGTTATAGGTGTGGAGGTGAGGCTATATCAGGGTTAAAGGATAACATGTGATAGGATCGAACAGAAGCAACGATTCATAAGGCTAGCAGAATAGACAACGGAAAGTATCGGTATCCAATGTTGAAAGGAACACAATGGTTCATGTGAGTGAATACTTGCCTGCAAACTCAGCAGCCTGGTACTGAGCTAGATCCTCAGAAGGGGTGTCGTAAAGCTCGTCTGTCTCAACATCGTCGTCTATACGAGAAGAAGCAAACAAACAACGCAAAGAGACAAACAATCAATAACATGGCATAATGCACAATCATGGGATGATGCATGACCATTTAATTGATGCACCAAAAATAAACTAGTTGATATGGTAACAACATGATTAAATGGACACACATGCAATTTGGGATTGCATATGGAAAGCCCATGAATTAAGGTTGGAATAATTGTTTTACAACTAATCAACAGGTGAAAGTGGATTAGTATGATGCATGGATGAGGAAAACAGAAAAGTAACAACAATAGAACAATTTTGAAATAAGGTTTACCAAGTTTGGAATTTTAGTTATTAAGTTAAGGAATTTTGGTTCCTTAAAGGTGTTACACAAGCATTTGTTGTTTTCATCAATTTTAATTGTTCAAAACAAATAACAAAATTCATATTTGGAAAGAGCACAAAATTTTAGGTGGATTACATGTTTCAATTATTGAAAAAAGGAATTACAATGATTTAATTATGAATTAAACAAGTTTAAACAAGATTTAATTGAATTTAAAACAAGTGTGAATATTATTTGAATTTTATTTTTTCAAAACATAAATTCAAATTCATATTTGAAAAGTTTATGTTTTTATGGTTTGAAAACATATTTTACATGTTCAAAAATAAATTAATTTGAGCAAGTTATGAATTTAGCAAATTTAAATGATTTAAACAAGGTTTAAATTATTTAAGCAATTTTAATTATCAAAACATGAAACAAAATTTATATTTGAAAAGATGGTTCAAAATAGCATGGAAAACATATTTTTATTTGTGTTATTTGAATTAGGTATGAATTAGTTATGCAATTAATCAAATTTTAAATGAATTGTTTGAATTTGAAATTTTAATGCATTTGAATTATTCAAAACAGAATACAAATGTTATAAACAGGTAGAGAATTGAATTTGGTTCAACAAACATATTTTATTTATATTATTTGGAGTTGTAAATTAAAAGTTATTAGCAATTTAAATTGAGGGACCAATCTGTAAAAGAAATAAGATTTTAATTTAAAAAGAAAAGGCAGAAAAACCTTTGTTACTCCGCAGTGGCTAGCCACTGCCACTGACAGAGGGCCCAATGGCTGCGTGGCAGCACAGGTGGCAACAGAGGCCACTTACAGGTGGGCCACGCCTGTCAGTTGCCCAGCGAAACAAAAATGTTGGGTTTATTCGCGAGCGCCAGGGCTCGAACCCGCGCTGCGGACGAGCGCGCAGTGGTGCGCTACCACTGCGATACGTTTTCAGTTTTGACAGATAGGGGTGCGCGGTGAGGTTATAGTTCAGTTAGCTTAACTGAACTTTTAACTGAACAAAGTTCTGAACTTTGACAGAGAGGGACGCCGGCGGTGAGCTGCTCGTGGCGGTTGCTGTGCCGTGCTGCTGCTGGGCTCGATGTGCTTGCGTGTTTGCCGCGGATGCGTGCGTGCAGAGAGAGGACGGGGAGGAGGAGGAGGATGCTCACCCTCGTTGCAGATGAGGCAGCGGCTCGAGGACGAACTCCGGCAGCGACAGCGACGAGGTTGGCGGTGGCGATCCAAGCTTGCTCCGGGCTCGCTGAGATGTCCCAAAGGTCGAGGAGGCTACAGGGACGTCGTTCCCGTTGCTACTCTGCACGGTGGCTCATCCTACCGGCGGCGAGCAGCGAAGGATCAGAGAGGGGGAGCTCGGTGTGGTTGCAGAGAGGGAGGATATCGTGGCAGATAGAGGGAGGCGACGGCGCAGCTCGAGGGAGGAGGGAGGTAGGGGCTAGGGCAGCGCTCCGGGGAACCCTAGGGGGCTATATAGGGCTAGGGGCGCGAGCTCGGCCGTTCACTATCGCGCCATCGACGTGGATAGGCGCGATGCGCTGCCGTACGCGAGGAAGGAGATGGCGAAACGGTAAGTGGCCGTGGGCTGGCTTGGGTGGGTTGGGCCTGCCCACTGCCTGCCCTCCCATCTCTTCTTTTTTTTAAAATTTTCTGTTTTCTTTTTTTTTTTTGCTGAAAAGTAATAGGAAGAAAAAGATGAGTTTTGGGTTAGGAAAAATTTAGAAAAAAATTTGGTTAAGTTAGTTATGACAACAACAACTAATTGCCAACTTTTGTTTTCAAAAAGTTCAAAAATAACTTGATGTTTGTAATTTGATTCAAATTTGAATCATTTTTGAGATTAAGTGATTACTGAAAACAAAATTTAAATAGGGTGAACATGTAGTTTAAAATGGAACAAATGATTAGAATTGTTGTGTAATTTTCAGAATTTCAAATTGGGTGTTGTTTGTGATTTGATTTGAATTTTGAATGGAATTTGAGTTAAGTGGATTATTAAAGAACAAATAAATAGTTGTGCTTTTTATTTTTCATGGAAACAATTGGAAGTTTAATTTGAACCTTTTATTTGGAAAGTTGTAACATAACAAGTATGAACAAGCATTTGAATTATTGTTTGAATTTGAATTGTGAAAACAAAGAAAAACAGATGCAAACCAAATGAAAACAAATGCAAACAAAGTAATGGGTATGATGACATGATGCAAAACTTTAATTAAACAAGAATCAAACATTCTAAATGGAAGTTTTCATACTTGGGATGTTACAAAACGCCCCCCCCCCTTGAAGGAATCGCGCCCCGAGATTCCTACTGAGAAAGGAAAAGGTCCGAATACTTCTTGCGAAGATCCTCTTCGGTCTCCCACGTTGCCTCTTTATCGGAATGATGGGACCACTGCACTTTCAAGAACTTGGTGCTCTTGTTGCGAGTCTTACGCTCGGTCTCATAGAGAATACGAACAGGGTGCTCCTCATAAGATAGATCATCTTGCAGTTCAATGGAATCATGATCAACTGCACGATCTGGATCTTTGAAACACCTCTTGAGCTGTGACACGTGAAACACATCGTGCACCTTGGATAGCTTTTCTGGAAGTTCAAGACGATAGGCATTTTCTGCACGCCTTGAGAGAATGTTGAAAGGACCAATGTATCTTGGTGCAAGCTTTCCTTTCACACCAAAACGATGAGTGCCTCTGAGGGGAGTTACACGGAGATATGCCTTGTCACCAGGTGCATAGATCATATCCCTGTGCTTGCTGTCATAGTAGCTTTTCTGACGAGACTGAGCAATCTTGAGATTGTCACGAATGATGCGAACTTTCTCTTCGGCTTCCTTAACAATGTCAGGGTCTAAGAGTGAACGTTTACCAGCTCCAGACCAATTGATTGGACTCCTGCATCTGCGGCCATAGAGTGCTTCAAATGGTGCCATGCCTAGGCTTGCCTGGAAGCTGTTGTTGTAGGAGAATTCAGCATATGGAAGGCATTCCTCCCATTTCATGCCAAAGGAGAGACCACATGCTCTGAGCATATCCTCGAGAATCTGATTGACTCTTTCGACTTGCCCCTGAGACTGAGGGTGATAAGCTGTGCTGAACAGAAGTTTGGTGCCCAATGCTTCTTGAAAGCTTTTCCAGAAATGAGAAGTGAATATGCTTCCACGGTCTGAGCTTATTTCCAAAGGAACACCATGAAGAGGAACAATCTTTGCTGTGTAGAGCTCTGCTAACTGGCTTGCTGAGATTGTTTCTTTGACAGCAAAGAAGTGAGCTACCTTAGTGAGACGATCGATGACAACGAAGATTGCATCGTTGCCCTTCTTGGACTTTGGAAAACCAGTGACGAAGTCCATTTCAATCATGTCCCACTTCCACTCAGGGATTTTTAGAGGTTGCAGAAGACCGGCTGTTTTCTGATGAACTGCCTTAACACGTTGACAAACGTCGCATTTAGAAACGTATTGAGCAATTTCACGTTTCATGCCAGGCCACCAATACAGTGTCTTAAGATCCTGGTACATCTTTGTACTTCCAGGGTGGATGGAGAGAGGAGTTTCATGAGCCTCCTTGAGAATGATATCTTTGAGACTTTGAACTTGGGGAACTGCAATGCGTCCTTCGAAGAACACAGTTCCTTTGTCATCAACTGAGAAGGACTTAAATTTCTCCTTGCCTTCTTTGATGTGTTCTACCATCTTCTTGATTTCAGCATCACGAAGTTGTTCAGAACGAATCTTGTCCTCGAGAGTTGGACTGGCTGTCAAGTTTGCAAGATAGCCCTGAGGAACAAGACCAAGGTTCAACTTCTGGAATTCTTCATGAAGTGGAGGTTGGCTTTCCATGATCATGAGATTATTGCAATACGACTTGCGACTGAGAGCATCGGCCATAACGTTAGCCTTGCCTGGAGTGTAAGAAATGGTGAGATCAAAGTCTTTAATCTTTTCAATCCATCTCCTTTGCCTGAGGTTTAGATCTGGTTGAGTGAAGATGTATTTCAGACTCTTATGATCGGAAAAGATTTCAGTGCGATTACCCAACAAGTATTGCCTCCATTTCTTGAGGGCAAACACAACTGCTGCAAGTTCAAGATCATGTGTGGGATAGTTTTGCTCATGTGCATTCAACTGACGTGAAGCATAAGCCACAACTTGACGTTCTTGCATAAGAACTGCACCTAGACCTTGGAGAGATGCATTGCAGAATATCTGGAAAGGTTTGGTAGTATCTGGGCCAACCATAACTGGGGTGGAAGTGAGTTTAGTCTTCAGGAGATTGAAACTTTCATCACATTGTGGAGACCAAACGAACTTCTTGTCCTTCTTTGTGAGATCAGTGAGAGGTTTGGCGATCTTGGAGAAGTTTTGGACGAAACGACGGCAATAGCTAGCCAAGCCAAGAAAGCTTCTTACTTGCTTCACCGTCTTTGGAGGTTTCCAATCAACAATTTCTTTAACCTTTTCTGGATCGATGGCTATGCCCTTGGCTGAGATGACATGACCAAGGTAAGCAACTTCTGGAATCCAGAACTCACATTTTGAGAACTTGGCATATAGACGATGCTCGCGTAGTTTCATGAGAGTGAGACGAAGATGTTCTTCATGCTCTTCCTCGGATTTTGAGTAGACAAGGATGTCATCGAGATATACCACAACGAACTTGTCGAGGTATTCATGGAAAACAGAATTCATGAGTCGAGAGAATGTCGCCGGTGCATTGGTTAGACCAAAGGACATGACGGTGTATTCATATAGACCGTAGCGAGTGGTGAAAGCTGTTTTTGGAATATCCTCCTTTCTGATCTTTATTTGATGGTAACCCATCCTCAAGTCCAACTTTGAGAATATTGAGGCTCCAGCATGTTGATCAAAAAGATCATCGATACGAGGAATTGGATACTTGTTTTTGATGGTTTTCTCGTTAAGAGGACGATAGTCAACAACGAGTCTCTTTGTGTGATCCTTCTTTGCAACGAACAGAGTTGGGCAACCCCAAGCCGAGGAACTAGGTTAAATGTAACCTTTTTCCATGTACATATCGATTTGCTCCTTTAACAGTTTCAGTTCAGGAGGAGCTATCTTGTATGGATGCTTAGAGATTGGAGCAGTACCTGGTTCAAGCTCGATCACGAACTCAACTGCTCTGTCCGGAGGCATCCCTGGCAACTCTTCTGGAAAGACGTCAGGGAATTCACAAACCACCGGAACATTTTCAAGTAGAGGTAGAGGTTTTGCATCGAGGGTGAATAGCTGAACAGAACTTGATTCATTTGGAGAATAGACTATCTGGCCAGAAGGGTGGAACAGAGTTATTGACTTTTGAGCACAGTCAATTCTAGCTTTATTGGCCTTCAACCAATCCATACCAAGAATGACATCAATGTCAGAACTTCCCAGCAACATGAGAGAGGCAAGGAAAATGTGGCCTCCAATTAGGATTTGATTATCCTTACTTATCTTGGAAGTCAACATTTGAGATCCCGGAGAGTGAACAGTGATTTGATTGCTTAGTGGAACCACACTTAAGTTGTTTTTTGTGGCAAAAATCTTTGACACAAAAGAATGCGATGCTCCGGTATCAAACAACAATTTAGCTGGAAAAGAGTTTACGGGTAATATACCGAGAACGACGTCAGGAGCTTCCTCAGCTTTGTCGATCTTGACATGATTCACCCTTGCGGTCCTCCCGACAGGCCTGTTATTGGAGTTGAAGGCTTTAGCCGGGGGAGCACGCACCATTGCCTGGTTTGTGTTGGGACGAGGTGGTGGTGGAGGTAGCTGCCTCTGCGTGCACTTGTCAGCGTAGTGCCCCGTCTGCTTGCACTTGTAGCAAGTGACGACACGAGGAGGCCCTGGCCTTGGCTGCCCCATTGAAGCCCTCTGATCATGCATCTGAACATGGTTGGGTGGGCGGGTAGCGAAGCCTGGAGAAGCTTGGGCATATGGAGCCCGAGTGACAGCACCATTTGGCACCCAGATGCGGCGCTTCTGCGGAGGGGTGGTCATGTTGGAGGAGGAACCACCCTCACGCGAGTGCTTTCGAGACTCCTCGAACGCCTTGCGCCCATTTTCCTCATTGAGCGCGGTGTTCACGAGCTCATCGAAGTCTTTGGTCTTGATGTTGGTGAGGGCGTACTTGAGTTCCGGGTTAAAACCTCTGCGGAACCTTGCCATCTTCTTAGCCTAAGTGGACACCTCATCACCAGCGTAACGAGCGAGGCGATTGAACTCACTCTGATAGCCAATGACGTCCAGCTTGCCCTGCTTGAGTGAGCAAAACTCTTCACGCATCCTTTCCATGAGACCATATGGAATGTGGTGCTTCAGGAAGGCTTCCTTGAAACAACCCCAGGTGATAGGATAGCCAGCTCTCATGGTCTGGTAATTCTCCCACCAAGTAGCTGCCTGACCCTTCAGGAGGTAGGAGGCATACTTGACCTTGTCTTCCTCAGCAACGTGAGCAATCTCCAGAGCCCTAGCTATCTCACGGATCCAGTCATCAGCATCCAGAGGCTCGCGTGTTGCCACGAAAGCTCTTGGGCCCAGACTGAGAAACTCCTTGATACTGACTCGTGGAGCATTCTGGTTGTTGTGCTGGTTAGTTTGGAACTGGGCCATCTGCGCCATGACTTGGGTCATCTGAGTCAACAGCTCCGTGATTGGCGGTGGCTCAGGCGGGGTGTTCCTTGTTGGCGGCATCCTGAATGGAAATGCATTTTAGCACAACAATAGAAAAGGATAGACTTGGAAACCGAAAGAGAGATTATTCCGACGCATGAATAGATAACCAACAGGTACATCATCACATGTTCAAATACATCAGAATATCCAACACACCATAAATGGTTCGAAAGCCAAAGGATAACTAAACATAGCTAAGAATGGATACATCGGTACTCCCATGCTCATCACGCAGGACGGCGGTGAGTAGTACGACGAGAGGTACGGTGAGGAGCACGCCCACGAAAGTAGGTAGAACGATGATCCACATAGATCTGACGTGGTCTGATAGCGACTCTAGGTGTGGTGAAGTACATAGCGTCGACTCCCTGTGCTCCAAAGCGTGGGATCCCAGTGTAACCAGCACCGAGGTTAAGGAGTGGACCTCTGATCAGCTCGTAACCTCCAGCATCTGGCATACGACGACCAACTGGCTGATCGAAACGTGCAAAGCGCTCGTCTGCAACAAAGTCTGTGGTGTACGTCGCTAGACGAGTCAAAGCAAGGTAGAGCTGCTCTCTGACTGAAGCCAACTCCTGAGATAGTGTGCTGGCAACTGCGTCACTGTTCCTCACAAACTGAGCGGTGGTGTGCAGCCTGGAGTTATCATGCTCGTAGACATCCAGGTTGTCGTAGAGAGTGAAATGAGCTCCCTCCGAAGTGATGTAACCACGGGGGATGTGGCGATAGATGGAATCGTCAAACCCCCAGTAGTCAGCACGAAGGACGGTGAGACTCACATAAGCTGCCTGCTGCACAGCCATATCCACTGTGGAACCTACTGCCTCGTAGCGGTGGACAACGCTCATGCCATCATCTGACAGAATGTAGACGATAGCCTAGTAGTAGGTCTGGTCAAACTCTCGCTGCTGCTCGTAGACCTGGTACTCTGGTGCCCAACGGAACCCCAGAAAAGTGACCATGTCTCTCAGCATCTCCGGATAACCGGCAGTGCTCTCGCAACGAGTCATCCGAACCACCTGCGGGTAGAACCTGAGATCCATCTGCAGATGATCGGGGAAGTTTTGATTAGACGCCGGTAGAGAACTGAAGTGGAAAGCAACAACAAGGTTTCAACGGACGAAAAAGATGTTGAGAAGAACAGGATATCGTAGCAACAACGGGAAACACGAGACCAAAAACTCCTGAGGTACTACGGAAAACCCATCCGGGCTTCTAAAGGATCAATATCTACTGCTTAAGGAATAGAGGATTTGCTTCCGGGGCTTACACGCCTCCGTTCTCAATCATGAGTAGGCAACATGATAAATCATGTCACAACCACCTCCATTCCTATGGTCTAGTAGATATAACTATCCTAGAGAAACCAGGATACGTGAAATCCTAACTTGAAAGTTTAGGTGAGAAAAGAAAACAACGTTGCACTTCCTTACCAGAAAAGGGAGGGTGGGTGGGGAAAGAAATAAAATGGAAGAATTCCTACTCTCACGTTTCATTTTTCCTATATAGCTACAAAATAGTTTCTAGACTCAACTGCGACCAGTAAAAGGGATCCTACAGGCAGACAGGCTCTGATACCATTTGTCGCACCCGGACTTCTAGAGGATACTCGCAGTTCCGTTGAACAGTAGTTGATTGGATTACGGGGCTTACCGGCACCCGCATCTCTTACGAGTAGGCCAACACACGTATGTGTGACAACCAACCCCTACTGTTCATCGTCTACGTAAACCATCCCATAGAAATCAGGATACTACCATTGACGTACTTCATACCATACACACATGGTACGTCGACGGCGTTTAACAGAATGATAGCACAACATATCTCTAAGACACAAATAAATAGAAATAAGTTGCAAATAGCTCTCACTAGAGCCGAGATAGCAAATACAATCATCCAGAGGACACATGTCCCAACATATCATCATTACATCTCAGCGGAAGCATTCAAAGGGGTCTGAGTACAGACAAAATCCAAATAGGCTTAAGAAGCCGGAAACGAAAAGACGGAGCCCATCCACGATGTCTCGGATCCTGCCCAGGTCCGCTATCTACTCGTCGGCAGCCTCGTCAAACTCCACGTAGTAGCCATCACGGGGATCCTCGTAAGCGTAGTCTGCGGAAACCACAGCCCCAAAGGGGTCAGTACATAAACGTACTGGCAAGCAAGGCTCACCGTTCACCAAAGTGTAACCCATCAACACCAAGCACAGATGCTTTGGGTTCAATGGAAGAAAGGTTGATACAAAAGATGCGGCAGCTGGCTGCACTAACCAACTACAGAACATGATACCACTTCCGGCTAACAGAAAGGAGATAAGATAGCGTATCGTGACCAACTATAACTAACCACCAAACAAACCCATCCTGGATCTCGCCCCTTATCCAAAGAAGCAATCCGAGAATAACTCACACAGTTGGATTAATGATGGATCAAGTTATTGTGGCAATAAGGCTATTACTAGTCAAGTTATCATTAGTTAGGTGTAAGTTGTTCTGAGTACTTGTTAGCCAGTACTTTCACCAAGTCAACCATAACCGCGGAAGACACGGCTTCTCGAGAAGATTTATCCCTGCAGGGGTGCACCAATTTGGCCGTACACGTAAGAATAACCCGCCAGATGGAATGCCTCCCACCAAGCGGGGCACTCAACACAACTCAACTCTTCTTCGCATCAAGCCCAAAGAACCCCGTGCAGTGAGCGCACGGCTAATCAAGCCCCACGAAGAAAAGGGGACCCTCATAGCACTCTAAGAACGTGTCTCCCTAAATGCCGACTACAAAAGTTCCACCCTGGTACCAAGGGTTCGCACCTGCATATGCATGCGGCAAATGGAAAACCCGAACTAAATGAGGCGATTTGGACGAGATGCGAATCGAATCAAATTGAGGGGGCGCCCATACACGCTTCCCACATGCGGTTAGTGCGCTCATCATGGATCAGTAGACAAGACCCTTTTCCTAATTAGGGTCGACACTAGCAGGCCTCAAAACCACGCCGGGCCTCCTGCCGGTGCCTTATCATCAAATTATTATTACCTCAGACATTAACAGGTTGTTGTTTAACATCGAGCCCCAGAACATAATGAAAATATAGTAACAGAAAGTAACGGGTAACCGACTCGAGCAAAACAACCCTAAGCATGCTAGTAAGACACAGGCAACAGTCAAAGAGGTTATAGGTGTGGAGGTGAGGCTATATCAGGGTTAAAGGATAACATGTGATAGGATCGAACAGAAGCAACGATTCATAAGGCTAGCAGAATAGACAACGGAAAGTATCGGTATCCAATGTTGAAAGGAACACAATGGTTCATGTGAGTGAATACTTGCCTGCAAACTCAGCAGCCTGGTACTGAGCTAGATCCTCAGAAGGGGTGTCGTAAAGCTCGTCTGTCTCAACGTCGTCGTCTATACGAGAAGAAGCAAACAAACAATGCAAAGAGACAAATAATCAATAACATGGCATAATGCACAATCATGGGATGATGCATGACCATTTAATTGATGCACCAAAAATAAACTAGTTGACATGGTAACAACATGATTAAATGGACACACATGCAATTTGGGATTGCATATGGAAAGCCCATGAATTAAGGTTGGAATAATTGTTTTACAACTAATCAACAGGTGAAAGTGGATTAGTATGATGCATGGATGAGGAAAACAGAAAAGTAACAACAATAGAACAATTTTGAAATAAGGTTTACCAAGTTTGGAATTTTAGTTATTAAGTTAAGGAATTTTGGTTCCTTAAAGGTGTTACACAAGCATTTGTTGTTTTCATCAATTTTAATTGTTCAAAACAAATAATAAAATTCATATTTGGAAAGAGCACAAAATTTTAGGTGGATTACATGTTTCAATTATTGAAAAAAATGAATTACAATGATTTAATTATGAATTAAACAAGTTTAAACAAGATTTAATTGAATTTAAAACAAGTGTGAATATTATTTGAATTTTATTTGTTCAAAACATAAATTCAAATTCATATTTGAAAAGTTTATGTTTTTCCGGTTTGAAAACAAATTTTACATGTTCAAAAATAAATTAATTTGAGCAAGTTATGAATTTAGCAAATTTAAATGATTTAAACAAGGTTTAAATTATTTAAGCAATTTTAATTATCAAAACATGAAACAAAATTTATATTTGAAAAGATGGTTCAAAATAGCATGGAAAACATATTTTTATTTGTCTTATTTGAATTAGGTATGAATTAGTTATGCAATTAATCAAATTTTAAATGAATTGTTTGAATTTGAAATTTGAATGCATTTGAATTATTCAAAACAGAATACAAATGTTATAAACAGGTAGAGAATTGAATTTGGTTCAACAAACATATTTTATTTATATTATTTGGAGTTGTAAATTAAAAGTTATTAGCAATTCAAATTGAGGGACCAATCTGTAAAAGAAATAAGATTTTAATTTAAAAAGAGAAGGCAGAAAAACCTTTGTTACTCCGCAGTGGCTAGCCACTGCCACTGACAGAGGGCCCAATGGCTGCGTGGCAGCACAGGTGGCAACAGAGGCCACTTACAGGTGGGCCACGCCTGTCAGTTGCCCAGCGAAACAAAAATGTTGGGTTTATTCACGAGCGCCAGGGCTCGAACCCGCGCTGCGGACGAGCACGTAGTGGTGCGCTACCACTACGATACGTTTTCAGTTTTGACAGATAGGGGTGCGCGGTGAGGTTATAGTTCAGTTAGCTTAACTGAACTTTTAACTGAACAAAGTTCTGAACTTTGACAGAGAGGGACGCCGGCGGTGAGCTGCTCGTGGCGGTTGCTGTGACGTGCTGCTGCTGGGCTCGATGTGCTTGCGTGTTTGCCGCGGATGCGTGCGTGCAGAGAGAGGACAGGGAGGAGGAGGAGGATGCTCACCCTCGTTGCAGATGAGGCAGCGGCTCGAGGACGAACTCCGGCGGCGACAGCGACGAGGTTGGCGGCGGCGATCCAAGCTTGCTCCGGGCTCGCTGAGATGTCCCAAAGGTTGAGGAGGCTACGGGGACCTCGTTCCCGTTGCTACTCTGCACGGTGGCTCATCCTACCGGCGGCGAGCAGCGAAGGTTCAGAGAGGGGGATCTCGGTGTGGTTGCAGAGAGGGAGGATATCGTGGTAGATAGAGGGAGGCGATGGCGCAGCTCGAGGGAGGAGGGAGGTAGGGGCTAGGGCAGCGCTCCGGGGAACCCTAGGGGGCTATATAGGGCTAGGGGCGCGAGCTCGGCCGTTCACTGTCGCGCCATCGACGTGGATAGGCGCGATGCGCTGCCGTACGCGAGGAAGGAGATGGCGAAACGGTAAGTGGCAGTGGGATGGCTTGGGTGGGCTCGGCCTGCCCACTGCCTGCCCTCCCATCTCTTTTTTTTTAAAAAAAATTCTGTTTTTTTTTTGCTGAAAAGTAATAGGAAGAAAAAGATGAGTTTTGGGTTAGGATTTTTTTTTTGTTAAGTTAGTTATGACAACAGCAACTAATTGCGAACTTTTGTTTTCAAAAAGTTCAAAAATAACTTGCTGTTTGTAATTTGATTCAAATTTGAATCATTTTTGAGATTAAGTGATTACTGAAAACAAAATTTAAATAGGGTGAACATGTAGTTTAAAATGGAACAAATGATTAGAATTGTTGTGTAATTTTCAGAATTTCAAATTGGGTGCTGTTTGTGATTTGATTTGAATTTTGAATGGAATTTGAGTTAAGTGGATTATTAAAGAACAAATAAATAGTTGAGCTTTTTATTTTTCATGGAAACAATTGGAAGTTTAATTTGAACCTTTTATTTGGAAAGTTGTAACATAACAAGTATGAACAAGCATTTGAAATATTGTTTGAATTTGAATTGTGAAAACAAAGAAAAACAGATGCAAACCAAATGAAAACAAATGCAAACAAAGTAATGAGTATGATGACATGATGCAAAACTTTAATTAAACAAGAATCAAACATTCTAAATGGAAGTTTTCATACTTGGGATGTTACAACTCAAAACTATCCCCATAACATGAACATTTACGGTCTAGGGGCTAGATATGATGGGACCATTCAAAACTTCAAGAGGCGGACTTACACATCTACTCGTCGCAGTGGATAAGTATACCAAATGGGTGGAAGCAAAAACCATCAAAAAAAAAACTTGATGGTGTGATGGCTAGAAATTTCGTCATTACATAGTCATGCGATATGGCGTTCCACACAGAATAATCACAGATAACGGGACGAATTTCTCTATTGGAGAGCTGGCAAAATATTGCTGACAAACGGGAATTCGCCTAGATCTTGCATCTGTGGCACACCCTCAGTCCAATGGACAGGTTGAAAGAATGAATAGTTCTATCCTGCAACGAATAAGTCCAAGACTCAAATCTCCTCTTCATAGAGAAGTTGGTGCATGGGTATAAGAACTATCCTTTGTACTTTGGAGTATTCAAACGACGCCGAATAGATCAACGGGGAAAACACCCTTTTTCTTGGTTTATGGTGCAGAAGCAGTGCTTCCTACGGACATGATCCATGATAGCCCAAAAGTGCAGGCTTACGATGACTCGGATGCCGAAAACGCACGACAGGATGTCGTGATCTCTTAGAATAAGAACGAGATCTTGTGCTACACAGATCCTCCATTTATCAGCAAGGACTGCGACGATATCATAGTCGGAAAATCAAAACATCGTTCTTTCAAAAAAGGTGATTTGGTGCTAAGATTGGTATAGGAAAGGAATCACAAATTAGCCCCAGTTTGAGAGGGACTGTCTGTCATTAGCAAGGCTATGAAAAACGGATCATACTACCTTGTAGATATTCGAGATACGAAAGATGATCCTAAAAACTCGAATCGCAAGAGAAAGAGAAAGATAGATGTTGAACTAGGAGAGACCAAGAGACCCAAGAGCATCCTGCAGTTACGGCCCTTCTACACTTAGTTCAATTTCTATGTAAACATCTTTGATATCATGAAATAAAGTTGTCGGAATTCATGCATTTCTGTTTTATCTGATTATACTCATTCAAAGCATAAGTCCGTCTCATCTATTTCACAATGATCTTTTAAAATGCTTCAATGTTAACCCGAATTGTGCCTGCATGCTCGGTGTTAAAAAACTGGATGCTTTCACAGCCTAAGGAGGCTAAAGAAACCCAGATTGTGCCAGCGTGTATGAGTTTCATAATTTTTCAAAAATTCCTTACTATTTCCTAAGTATTATCTGGTTATTCGTGTGTTGGGTCCCTGGAATTAGTAAGTAAAAGGTCCTAAGTATGATCCATGTTTCCGAGTTTCGACTGATTGGTCCATACCCATTCACTTGGCGTGAAGATTAAATACTTTCAAGCCGCTTCAAACACTCAGGAAAGTTAAAGCATACAAACCATAGAACTTAGAAGGAAAGGAATTAAAACCCTGAACAAACATTGCAAAGACTTAGAAATTTTACTGCAAAGGGGGTTAATACTTGTTTATACAAAGATAGATCGCATTACAAATGATATTACATTCAAAGAATAGTAATACTTTGTATGCCTTGGCCAACTATGGAGGAATCAGGCGGCATCAGAAGAATCCGAGTTCTCCTCGTCGCTGTCGCTGGGGTTCTCCGGAGTTGTCAAAATTTCTTCCTCCAGGTCGAACGTCGAAATCGACACCATTTGATCTATCTTGGTGGCATGCCCCTTGACAGATTCAAAAATATTGTCTCTCTGCGCGTCCGTGTATCCTTGAAGGTTACGGGTAGCGACACGCCAGGAATTCGAGGTGGTATAGTGCATACGCATCAGCTGAAGCGTCCCAACTTTTAAATAAAGATTGAATACCTGTGTAATTGTGCTAGTCCCTGGATCAATTGCTATCACCACAGTACAAAATGAAATGTCATACAAATGCATCAAATTCTATTACATCGCATGATCCAGTCTTTACAAAATAGGATTACAACTTGCATAGTCTTAGAAGACTAGCAGAAAACAAAGATATACGGCGGAAGACATAGTACAACATTGAGCCCATCCTCTTCATGTGCCACAGGCAAAACATGTTGGCGATAGTCTCGAGATCCTAAACGAAATCCTCACTCATTTTAAGAAACATCTGCAATATGGAATATGCAGCCACAAGGGAGTCAATACAATTTAATGTATTGGCAAGTAACACTATGGTGGATATAAATGGCAAGAGCAATACTACATGCTTATTTGGCTAAGTGGAGTTTTTGGCTAAGTTTTCATAAAGCCAGTTTTGTCCTATCTCTTTTGTAAAACAAACTTTTCTTTTCAAAGGGTGGCAACATTGGATTAAGATCCAAGCACCACAATACTGTTCACTTGATCAAAATTTTACTTATTGAAATTGGTGATGGAATTCTTCCGTCATTCCTTGCCCAGCTGCTCATAGTTGTCCATAACCGGGGACACGACTAAGATCTTAGTTTCTAACTCTGCAGAGGTTGTGCACTTTCACCCTTTGTCTTAAATTAGCCCAAACATCCTATACACCCGAAGTGCATCATGGAAAGGAGAGAATTGAGATGAGATATTTCAGAGGAAGAAGTCCAAACCCACCGGCAAGACCGTTCCACCTATAATTTTGCTACATCTGCTAGTCAAGCCTGGGCTGAACTCTCACAACTTAGTTGATCAAGACAGAGCCCATATGTCAAAAGGCTGCACGGTAAGCTACTAGACTTAGAGGGACTTATTAATCTCTTTATTCCTGGGTGGCCATCCGCAAGTGACAACCTCAAGAGGAATAACCCTTAGACAAGGGCCCTGAGGCAACACTCAACATAAACCAGTCTTACCACTTCCACCCAGGTGGTTCATTCATTAGTTATACTTAGAATTTTTCCTCAACATCTAGTAAAACAAATTTTGTAGCATGGCTAAGCATCTAATAAGTACCAAGGCATCAAAATAACAAGGTATAAGGATGGATACAGACTACTAGGATATAGCATAGCATAATATTACTTATTAAAATTTCCTATCGTGCATACTACTCAAAATCAACTAATGCATATAGAAAATAATGGGTAGTTGATGGTGTGTTACTTGCCTTGTTGAAGTTGGTGAAGATATCACACTCTCTTCACAAAATATCGTTGCTCTCCGTACAATCTATTCATTGAAAACACAATAACAAAATAAACAAGCATCCTACAAAACAAACATACAAGTGTAGAAAACATATAAAGCAACTAACATATCCAAAGGGGATTAACCAAGTTGGCTAGGACAAGGTCAAGTTTTGAGTTCAATACTGATTAATAAAAAAATTCCAAGGGTTTACTTTGGATGGACTAGGTTGAGTTTGTAGTGATCAAACTTTATTGGAAACATATTTATCTAAGAAGTTCCAAGAGTTCACCAAGGTGATCTCACTATTTCAACTAAAGTAACACATAATCATGTGTAACACTTAGTTGTTTTCATCAAAACATTTGAGTGATCTAAGTTAGTCCTTCCATTTTGGTTTAGGCTAGGTCTAGGTTCAACTAACATCATAACAAAGGAGATAACAAGTTAAAGTCTTGGTCTTTTCCATTTGGGTCAAGGGCTGGACAAAAACAACTTGTTATTCTTCAACTTGTGTGGATTGCTCCAAGTCTTCACATGCTTGTCTTCTTGAAGTTCATCTTCATGCTTCTATTGTAGTTTCTTCCTTGTTGTGAAACTTCTATTGAACTTGATAAATCTTCATGATCTTCACTTCACTACTTGGTTTAGGTATTGGATGGGCACAAATACCACTAAGTCAATTTGGAAAGAATTAAGAAGAAAGATAGAAAGAGAGAGGGAGTCTTCACATATATACTTCTTTAGTTTCTTCTAGGTGTGGAGTCCAAGTATTTTTTTCAAACTTCTTCATTGATTTTCCTTGTAGCTCTTCATGTTTCCACTAAGTTGAAAATGAAGTTCTCTTCTTGTGCTTGAGTCTTGATCCCCATTTTGCTAACTTGATGGTTTTTTTAGTATGAAAGGGGAGTGGATAAATAGATAGAAACTATGTTACTAGTGTTTTGAGGTTCACTACTTGGTACTATATGTGATTAACACATTCTAAGGACTTGGCGTGGCTCCAAATAGACATAACATCAAGGAATAACAGTTCAAAACAATTCCTAAGACATGGTAAAAAGGGGATGTATCATTATGTTGGGTTTTTGGTCAAATACTCATGCCCATGGTCCAAGGGTTTCCAAAATGGTTGGGAAAGGTTGTTTATGGTTCAAGGTTATCAAATGGAGAAATTTTGCAAAAGGAACTATATTGAAATTATTTACAGAATTAAATCTATGTCAAAATTATTCAAATATTCCAATTAATTCTAAATTCAATTTTAATTTGATCAAAAGTTATTTTTGGATAGAGGATATGAAAGTACACATCCTAAGGTTTCCAAATATATTTTATTTACAACTTTTGGATTTGTAGAATTTGAATTATGCCACAATTCATCAAACAAGCATATTTGAATTTGAACAAATTTAAGTTTGTAAAATTTGATTTTTTTCAAGTGCAAAAAGTTTATAAATGTCAAGGGCTTTTCAAAAAGTCCAAGATTTCTAAATTTGGGATTATGGTTGAAAATTTATGATGGTTTCAATATCTAGGGTTGTTTCTGCAAAACTGCCATGTAAAATCTATTCGGTAAAAAAATAACAGAATATGGCTTGCCACGTGTCTTCAATGATTGACTCGGGCTGCTGACCGTGCATGCTGACCGTGCAGGTGACGTGGATAAGTGGATCCAGATCTGAACGGTTGGATCTCAATCCAACGGACCAGATCGCGTACCCTTTCAGATCTAATCTGGGGCGTTCGTGCAGATCCAACGGTAGAGAGAGGGAGGGGATACTCACCGGCGTGGGGTGGCCGGAAATGGCCGTTGCGGTGGTGCAGTGCTCGGGATCTCGCCGGAGATTCCTTCCGGTGATCCGTGGGCTCAATGAAGACGACGACGGGGCGCGGGAGAGCACGGCGAGGATGAAGGTGACCACGGCGCGGGCTCGTGTTTCCACAGGCGGCACCTATGCGCGGACGAAGACGAAACAGACGCCGGTGAGCTCGGGCTCCAAGGCGTGGTCGAATCCCTACGCGAAAGATACGAACAGAAGGATGAGGGGTGCGCAAGGATACGGGGGTCCAGGGAGAGGAGGTATCGGGCTGGGAGGGGGCCTCACCTCGCCGGAATTGAGCTCGAACGGCAGCGGCAGAGAGGATTCCGACGAGCCAATTCTCGGGTGTGCGGGCATGAAACAGCGAGAGTGGAGAGGGGAAATGGACAGAGGGGCTCGGGCTATATAGGGGTGTTCTCCGGCAGGGGTTAATGGCTTTGATGGCGAGGAATTGCGCGGCGGAGTTTCGGCCGTGACTGCCGCTATTTCCTTCCATGAGGAAGATGAAGATGAGGTCAGCCGTGACGTCCAGGTGGGTCACGCGTGTAAGAGAAAGGGGGAAGGGTAGCAGGCTCGGTTTTTGGGCTGGGCCGCTCGGTCTGTTGGTGCGCGCAAGCGAGAGATAGGGGTGGGGAGGGGGTTTGGCCTGGGCTGGTGTTGGCTGGCTTTCTCTCCCCCTTTTTTTCTGTTTTAAAGATTAATTCATAATTTCTGTATTATAATTCCAATTAGCCCCAAATAAATTTCTAAAAACTTGTAATATTAATATATTTCAAACCATATCATTTTTGTAAACAATTCAACATGTTTTTATGTTTATATTTTGAAAATTAAAATAATCCCCTAATAGTGATTAAATGAAACTTTTAATTTAGAAAATTATAAAATATAGCTATTAGTCAATTAAAATTTCAGTAACATTCTAAAGGTTTAGAACATATTTTTGAAAGTCATTTCATCTTGTTTTCACAATTTTATATTTTGAAAATAGGGGTACACCCTAATAGTAACTTGTGTTATTTTCTAAAAAGAAAACAATTAATTATAATAAGGCCAAGTATTTTCTTAAAGACGTATCACATGTGAAAACATGTTTTCTCTAGGTCCCTTTTTCATAAATAGATTGGTGGAAAACATCTTGTTATTTCATACTTCATATTGTAGTTGAATGGTGGCATAATTAATTTTTTGGTTTGCAAATATAGCCAGTTATCAAATAGTTGGAAGATGATAATTATTATTAGATAGAAGTTGAAAACAACCATTTGGGAAACATATGTCTAGTGAAACAATCTTATACTATTTTGGGGTTGATAAGGCATTATGTGGTCACATAACAAAACTCAAGTTTAGTGAAAACAAATCCTAGTGTGTTGGAAAACACTAGTAAAATTGGATTATAAAATCCAGTAGCATTTGGAAAACAAATAATATAACCTTTGTGTTTGAGTTTTATTTGTTTATGGTGCCTTGCTTTAAAAGAAAACAAAAAGTTTCAAAAAAATTTGATTTTTGCATTTTCAAAAAACCAGGGATGTTACAGACTACCACCCTTAAAAGAAATCTCGTCCCGAGATTTGGGAAGGTTAGAAAGAAAGATTGGGTAACTGGTTTTCCAGAACAAACTTTGTGGGCTATCACCCTTAAAAGAAACTTTTGTGGGTAGTCTAATTTCATTAGATTGGAGTGTAGATTGATTTGAGATTGGCTTGAGTAGAACTTTCCTTCGCGGTAGAGCTGTATTCCAACATAGGTATATTGAACTACCTTCGACACTGAGGGGTCACTCTTTGGGTCAATCAAAAGCCTCTGGGTTCCTCTCAACTTGGTCGTTTGATGTATTCAGTAATATTCCATCTTGTTGTTGTCATCCTTGAAGGCAAACACCATGCTATTTCTAACAAAAGCTCTCATGGCAGGCAAACTTCCATTTGTTTGATACCTCCAAGGTTGACTTGATCCTCACCGAAAATAGTACGTTTTCAGCAACACTAACATAGGGTCATGATTGTTTCTGCCATTATATGGTTCAGGTTTAACATCGTCGTCTCTCTAACAGGTATGTCACTTAGATTTAACATTCCTCATAGAAAAAGTAAATAATGTGAGTAGTCACCATGGGGGGCCAATCCATGTTGCACTCAATCATTATCTTGTACTTGTATTGGTGAATCTTCTTTAATAACACTAGGTAACCTTACTTGTCTAACAAAAAGTTTCCAATCTGTAAGACAAACTTGAGCTAACTATCATTTCTCAACTAGTGGGTTGCGTAAAACTCCTATGTAACACAAACTGGATAGTTGTGTTTCTTCACTTGTTGATTGGCTTGCTGCTCCTTATGATGTAGTTAGCATTGATCATGGAGGTTGTTGTTCCTTCACACAAAAGGATCTTGAAAACAGTGACATTCCTCAATTGTATGTCTTGTGTCTCTATAGAGAACTAGTCATGACTTTCGTGGGTGAAAGGTTTGTTGTTGCACTTCATATGGTATCTCTCTATGGTTGATAAATGGGTATGTGATTTTGTTTGGCTTAGCATGGATGAGTAGAGATTAGAAAACATATAAGAAGGTTCCTATCCAAACACAGCAGATCAAGGAAACTCATCTTGCACAAACTCATAACAAACATATAGCAATACATTCATCACACCAAATAACAGGTTTTTGAAAACAACTAATATTGTCATACCACACTCATTGGTATGATCAATACACTAACACGTTAACGTTGTTCTAACAAAGTTACTAGATTGGTGGTCTCATCTATCTCTTCCTGAAAATCTTCTCTCAGTGTCTTGATTGTTGTGAAGTATAGGTACATCTCCAAGTTTCTTCAATTGTCTTGAGTGTAGGTCTTCATGTGGTGATAATACTTCTTGCACTTCTTGGTATGATCATCAACATTCCTGTCTTGATGGTATTGAAGAGGTAGGTCATCTAGAAAATTTTGAAGGTGAATAATAGATGAGAGGATATGAGACATATTAAGATGATTGTTTTGTTTCTAGAAAGTTTGAACATAGAAAATTTTCACTCCTAGGGTCTTTTCCAAACTTAGGGTCTCGAATTCTACAGGCAACACAATGCTCTGATACCATTTTGAAGCGTCCCAAATTTTAAATAAAGATGGAATACCTGTGTTATTGTGCTAGTCCCTGGATCAATTGCTAGCACCACAGTACAAAATGAAATATCATGCAAATGCATCAAATTCTATTACATCGCATGATCCAGTCTTTACAAAAATAGGATTACAACTTGCATAGTCTTAGAAGACTAGCAGAAAACAAAGATATACGGTGGAAGACATAGTACAACATTGAGCCCATCCTCTTCATGTGCCACAGGCAAACCATGTTGGCGATAGTCTCGAGATCCTAAACGAAATCCTCACTCATTTTAAGAAACATCTGCAATATGGAATATGCAGCCACAAGGGAGTCAATACAATTTAATGTATTGGCAAGTAACACTATGGTGGATATAAATGGCAAGAGTAATACTACATGCTTATTTCGCTAAGTGGAGTTTTTGGCTAAGTTTGCATAAAGCCAGTTTTGTCCTATCTCTTTTGTAAAACAAACTTTTCTTTTCAAAGGGTGGCAACATTGGATTAAGATCCAAGCACCACAATACTGTTCACTTGATCAAAATTTTACTTATTGAAATTGGTGATGAGATTCTTCCGTCATTCCTTGCCCAGCTGCTCATAGTTGTCCATAACCGGGGACACGACTAAGATCTTAGTTTCTAACTCTGCAGAGGTTGTGCACTTTCACCCTTTGTCTTAAATTAGCCCAAACATCCTATACACCCGAAGTGCATCATGGAAAGGAGAGAATTGAGATGAGATCTTTCAGAAGAAGAAGTCCAAACCCACCGGCAAGACCGTTCCACCTATAATTTTGCTACATCTGCTAGTCAAGCCTGGGCTGAACTCTCACAACTTAGTTGATCAAGACAGAGCCCATATTTCAAAAGGCTGCACGGTAAGCTACTAGACTTAGAGGGACTTATTAATCTCTTTATTCCTGGGTGGCCATCCGCAAGTGACAACCTCAAGTGGAATAACCCTTAGACAAGGGCCCTGAGGCAACACTCAACATAAACCAGTCTTACCACTTCCACCCAGGTGGTTCATTCATTAGTTATACTTAGAATTTTTCCTCAACATCTAGTAAAACAAATTTTTTTAGCATGGCTAAGCATCTAATAAGTACCAATGCATAAAAATAACAAGGTATAAGGATGGATACACACTACTAGGATATAGCATAGCATAATATAACTTATTAAAATTTCCTATCGTGCATACTACTCAAAATAAACTAATTCATATAGAAAATAATGGGTAGTTGATGGTGTGTTACTTGCCTTGTTGAAGTTGGTGAAGATATCACACTCTCTTCACAAAAGATCGTTGCTCTCCGTACAATCTATTCATTGAAAACACAATAACAAAATAAACAAGCATCCTAGCAAACAAACATACAAGTGTAGAAAACATATAAAGCAACTAACATATACAAAGGGGATTAACCAAGTTGGCTAGGACAAGGTCAAGTTTTGAGTTCAATACTGATTAATAAAAAAATTCCAAGGGTTTACTTTGGATGGACTAGGTTGAGTTTGTAGTGATCAAACTTTATTGGAAACATATTTATCTAAGAAGTTCCAAGAGTTCACCAAGGTGATCTCACTATTTCAACTAAAGTAACACATAATCATGTGTAACACTTAGTTGTTTTCATCAAAACATTTGAGTGATCTAAGTTAGTCCTTCCATTTTGGTTTAGGCTAGGTCTAGGTTCAACTAACATCATAACAAAGGAGATAACAAGTTAAAGTCTTGGTCTTTTCCATTTGGGTCAAGGGCTGGACAAAAACAACTTGTTATTCTTCAACTTGTGTGGATTGCTCCAAGTCTTCACATGCTTGTCTTCTTGAAGTTCATCTTCATGCTTCTATTGTAGTTTCTTACTTGTTGTGAAACTTCTATTGAACTTGATAAATCTTCACGATCTTCACTTCACTACTTGGTTTAGGTATGGGATGGGCACAAATACCACTAAGTCAATTTGGAAAGAATTAAGAAGAAAGATAGAAAGAGAGAGGGAGTCTTCACACATGTACTTCTTGAGTTTCTTCTAGGCGTGGAGTCCAAGTATTTTCTTGAAACTTCTTCATTGATCTTCCTTGTAGCTCTTCATGTTTCCACTAAGTTGAAAATGAAGTTCTCTTCTTGTGCTTGAGTCTTGATCCCCATTTTGCTAACTTGATGATTTTTTTAGTATGAAAGGGGAGTGGAGAAATAGATAGAAACTATGGTACTAGTGTTTTGAGGTTCACTACTTGGTACTATATGTTATTAACACATTCTAAGGACTTGGCTTGGCTCCAAATAGACATAACATCAAGGAATAACAGTTCAAAACAATTCCTAAGACATGGTGAAAAGGGGATGTATCATTATGTTGGGTTTTTGGTCAAATACTCATGCCCATGGTCCAAGGGTTTCCAAAATGGTCGGGAAAGGTTGTTTATGGTTCAAGGTTATCAAATGGAGAAATTTTGCAAAAGGAACTATATTGAAATTATTTACAGAATTAAATCTATGTCAAAATTACTCAAATATTCCAATTAATTCTAAATTCAATTTTAATTTCATCAAAAGTTAATTTGGGACAGAGGATATGAAAGTACACATCCTAAGGTTTCCATATATATTTTATTTGCAGTTTTTGGATTTGTAGAATTTGAATTATGCCAAAATTCATCAAACAAGCATATTTGAATTTGAACAAATTTAAGTTTGTCAAATTTGAATTTTTCTAGTGCAAAAAGTTTCTAAATGTCAAGGGCTTTTCAAAAAGTCCAAGATTTCTAAATTTGGGATTATGGTTGAAAATTTATGATGATTTCAATATCTAGGGTTGTTTCTGCAAAACTACCATGTAAAATCTATTCGGTAAAAAAATAACAGAAAATGGCTTGCCACGTGGCTTCCAATGATTGGCTCGGGCTGCTGACTGGGCTGCTGACCGTGCATGTTGACCGTGCAGGTGACGTGGATAAGTGGATCCAGATCTGAACGGTTGGATCTGAATCCAACGGACCAGATCGCGTACCCTTTCAGATCTAATCTGGGGCGTTCGTGCAGATCCAACGGTAGAGAGAGGGAGGGGATACTCACCGGCGTGGGGTGGCTGGAAATGGCCGTTGCGGTGGTGCTGCGCTCGGGATCTCGCCGGAGATTCCTTCCGGTGATCCGTGGGCTCAATGAAGACGATGACGGGGCGCGGGAGAGCACGGCAAGGATGAAGGTGACCACGGCGCGGGCTCGTGTTTCCACGGGCGGCACCTATGCGCGGACGAAGACGAAACAGACGCCGGTGAGCTCGGGCTTCAAGGCATGGTCGAATCCCTACGCGAAAGATACGAACAGAAGGATGAGGGGGTGCGCAAGGATACGGGGGTCCAGGGAGAGGAGGTATCGGGCTGGGAGGGGGCCTCACCGCCGGAATTGAGCTCGAACGACGGCGGCAGAGAGGATTCCGACGAGCCAATTCTCGGGTGTGCGGGCATGAAACAGCAAGAGTGGAGAGGGGAAACGGACAGAGGGGCTCGGGCTATACAGGGGTGTTCTCCGGCAGGGGTTAATGGCTTTGATGGCGAGGAATTGCGCGGCGGAGTTTCGGCCGTGACTGCCGGTGTTTCCTTCCATGAGGAAGATGAAGATGAGGTCAGCCGTGACGTCCAGGTGGGTCACGCGTGTAAGAGAAAGGGGGAAGGGTAGCAGGCTCGGTTTTTGGGCTCGGCCGCTCGGTCTGTTGCTGCGCGCAAGCGAGAGATTGGGGTGGGGAGGGGGTTTGGCCTGGGCTGGTGTTGGCTGGCTTTCTCTCCCCCTTTTTTTTCTGTTTTAAAGATTAATTCATAATTTCTGTTTTATAATTCCAATTAGCCCCAAATAAATTTCTAAAAACTTGTAATATTAATATATTTCAAACCATATCATTTTTGTAAACAATTCAACATGTTTTTATATTTATATTTTGAAAATTAAAATAATTCCCTAATAGTGATTAAATGAAACTTTTAATTTAGAAAATTATAAAATATAGTTATTAGTCAATTAAAATTTCAGTAACATTCTAAAGGTTTAGAACATATTTTTGAAAGTAATTTCATCTTGTTTTCACAATTTTATATTTTGAAAATAGGGGTACACCCTAATAGTAACTTGTGTTATTTTCTAAAAAGAAAATAATTAATTATAATAAGGCCAAGTATTTTCTTAAAGACATATCACATGTGAAAACATGCTTTCTCTAGGTCACTTTTTCGTAAATAGATTGGTGGAAAACATCTTTGTTATTTCATACTTCATATTGTAGTTGAATGGTGGTATAATTAATTTTTTGGTTTGCAAATATAGCAAGTTATCAAATAGTTGGAAGATGATAATTATTATTAGATAGAAGTTGAAAACAACCATTTGGGAAACATATGTCTAGTGAAACAATCTTATACTATTTTGGGGTTGATAAGGCATTATGTGGTCACATAACAAAACTCAAGTTCAATTAAATAATAAAGATGGTGAAAACAAATCCTAGTGTTTTGGAAAACACTAGTAAAATTGGATTATAAAATCCAGTAGCATTTGGAAAACAAATAATATAACCTTTGTGTTTGAGTTTATTTGTTTTTGGTGCCTTGCTTTAAAAGAAAACAAAAAGTTTCAAATTTTTGTGATTTTTGCATTTTCAAAAAATCAGGGATGTTACATCAGCCCAAGGACCATGTGCGCACCACCGCGAGCAGCAGAGCGGAACCAAGATTCCTTCTCATTTGCCACCTCTTCTATCGCCTCCGGAAGTTTTATAACTTTCGAGAACTCTTCAGCTTTGTCGGGAATGTACTTGTTCACAAGTAACATCCCTGCAGTCTTGAGGTTGGCGAAGATATTCCCAAAAGCCCGAATTCTATCAATCCGGGTAAGCAAGGGATTCCCTTCTGTTGGAAACAACCAAGAATGGTTAGAAAAACACAGAAGGAGGAAAAATTAAAGCGTGCTATAAAAAGCACAAGAAAAACCTTGGTAAAAGAACAAAAAACTTACCCAGGATTTTATCCATCTCAACGCCTTCTTCAGGAGTTGGTTGAGGGCGTTCTCCAAATCCCAGATGGTCGCCTTTTCCTTCTCGGCCTGGGAGGAAGCTTTGGATGTGGCAATACCGGCAGCTAGTTGGCTAGCTTCAAGATCCTTTTGAAGCTTTACCGTCATCTTGTAAAGCTCCGAATTCTCCTTTCGGAGATTCTCGGCATTGCCAGCATCTTCAGCGATTTGTTTGGCTTTAGTCAAAGAAGCTGAAAAGAGTAGAAAATGAAGAGATTAAAAATCGGAAAAAGACTTAGAAAAAACAGCAGTATCAATGAAAAGATATTTACCTGCTGAGACCGTCAGCTATTGCTGAACCGAGGCCAACTCCGAGTCTTTTTCATCAAGAATTCTAAGGAGAGTTTTAACCTACTTGTTCTTGATGGTTAGCTTGTTGAAAACTTCCATATTTATGGTCTCGACAGTTTGCTGAAACATAGATAAGGGAAAAGTTGCTTAAGTGAAAAAATAAGCAGGCAAAGGGAAAAAAGCATTAAGTCAAAAAGTATACATTTGTCTCAATGCTTGGGGGCTAGAGGTATTTACCTTGCTCATCTTTTGCAGGCCCGCAAGATTCTTGGAAAAGTCATTCGCATATTATGAAAAGGTGATTCCGACATGGCCGGGGCCGTCTTGAATGACCTTCTAAGGCAAGAATACGTAATTATTCCTAACAATAAGTCCGCCTTGTGGCCAAGGACAGATTAAGGGAGCACGAGCAAAGTTTTTTTTCGCCCATGGATGAATATATCCGTGTTCGTCAAAACAGTCTTCTTGCTTTACCTTGAACTCCTTGTCAAAGTTAGGGATGAGCTCCTCCTTCGGGACATTGGAAGGCCCACCCTCATTCGGCATCGCCCTTTCCCTCGCATCCAAGTCGGGTGCAATGGGTTGGCTGGACGACAAGGGGTGTTCTTCTTCTCAGGCAGTCGAGTTTCCTTCCCGAGCCGTTGTTGGAGTGTCTGGCGCAGCGGCGGGAGACGGCTTTGCTCCTCTGTGAGCAGCAGCCTTGTGCTTCTTCCGGCTTTTCCCTTCAAAGTAATAGGGGAAATGCTAAAAAGGAAAAGTCCGAGAAATGAGATTCCGAGAAAAATAAAACGTGCAATAAAAAGCATAGAAATGAAAAAAAAAACGGGTTCTTACCTGGAAGTAGCGACGGCCACGCCGTCAAGATCAATGACATCTTGAGTGGTGAATGTCTTCTTGCGCTTCCGTCCTCCAGGATGGAAGTTGGCACGGAGCGCATCCAACTCTTCGTCGGTAGCAAGCTCGGCCTCAGGAAGATCGAGAAGCTGTCAAAAGAAATAAAGTCTGGATAAGATTAAAAATATCTGATAAAACGAAGATTCAAGGAATTTTCCAAAGAGATGGAACTATACCTTTGGAGCGGGGTTTCCGGTGTGATACATTTTCCGGCTCTCCTCGTATTGATCAGGAGTAGAAACCAGCTATTTCACGCGTTTCCGGAAATCTTTCTTCGACAACGAGCGTTTCGTTGCCCTCATCGCATCGTCTGGGCCCGTGTATTCACACAGAAGCCAAGTTCCACGATACACAAGGGGTTGAATCCGCTGTTCGAGCCAACAAAGGATGGTATCCATGTCAGTCAGCGGGGGAGTGGTAGAGACGAGTTTGGCGATTCTTTTCTTGATTCTCATCAGGTTCGTAGGTAGAACCTGGACTGCGTCCACCGCCCAATTGTATTGGGGAGTGGCCGTGGGATTGATGAAAGGCGGAATGCTCGTTTCCTTTCCAGGAAACGGTACATCCGCATGGTAAAAGAACGAGCCCGTCCAAAACTTGACGGACTCGAAAGTCTTGATCTTGGGTAACCAACCCTCCCTAAACCTATGGAGGGTGAAGGAAATGGTTCCGCAAGTCAGAAGGGATCCCTCAGAAGAGTTGCGTTTAACCCCGAAACAATACTGCCAGAAATCCAGGCGGGGTTCTATCCCTAGGTAACCCTCGAAAAGGGCCTGGAAGCCGGCTAAGTAAAGAATGTAGTTTGGTGGTAGGTTGTGAGACTGAATCCTATAGTGATCTAGGATTTGGAAATAGAAGGCGGAAGGGGGGAATCCCATACCTCTATTGATATGAGAAGCTAGGATAATCCATTCGTCGGGTTCCGGAGACGGCTCGGTGTCGTCCTCGTTCACCCGCTATTTTTCCTTCACCACAAACCCTTCTTTCTCCAATGCCGGGAGAAGGGAAGGAACCACATTGCACTAGCTCCAATTACCGGCATTCTCCTCGCCATCGTATTCACCTCCGGTGGTGACAGAGGCGGCGACGTCCTCACCGCCGTGAGTAGCATTTTTCTCCACAGGCTCGGAGGAAGAAGGCGGAGGAGGAGCGGTGGTTGTTGATGGTGGCGCGTTCCCGGCCACGGGAGGCAGATCGCCGCAGGCCGGCACGCTGGCGGGCCCCTTCGGCGCGTTCGCTGCGGTGCGAACCGGCGAGTAGGGGTGGATATCGAGCTAGCTCGACTCAACTCGACTCGACTCGTAAATACTCGTTAGTGAACGAGTTTGCTCGACTCGACTCACTAACTTAACGAGCAAAAAGCTCTAGCTTGGCTCGACTCGATAATTACTCGAGTTGGCTCGATAAGCTTGATAAACTCATTAAGAAACTGAAGAACATAATCAATTCATTATGGAGCAAAATTTTAAGAAGGTTGGTTCATCATTCATGTCTCTCACCATAGATCTTGGATACTTTAATCTGAATGCTCATGTATTTTTGTCCTAAAGGTTTTGGATTTTATTTCGTGTTGACTAATCTTTGAGTTAGCACATCAATGTGAGGATATTAACGAGCTTATCGAGTATTTGCAACTTGACTCGTTAAACTCGTTTTATTAACGAGCTGAAAAAGCCAACTCGGCTTGACTCATTAGTATTCGAGTTCGAGCCGATTCGAGCCGAGTTTCCGAGTGCTCGTTAAGCTCACTAGTTTCGAGTTTTATTTCCACCCCTACCGGCGAGTCAAGGAAGGGGTCCATGTTGTTGATGATGCTCTCAATGTCCACGGCGGCGCTCGCCGCGTCAGAGGCACGGGGGGAGTCTCCGGTTGCCATTTTTTGGCGGCGTAGTCGCGAATTGATTCCTCTGATGATCTTTCCGGGGAGAGGCTCGGGGCTAAGCTCTCTGTGTTCACTCTCGTTCTTGGGCTCTGGTTGCTAGTGCTAGGGTGCTGTGAGTTTGAGGAGGAAGAAGATGCGGAAGAGAATCCGAGACCCCGAGGCGGCTATTTATAGCCAGGCGCATGGAGATTAGCTCCAACGACTATTTTAGCTGTTGGATGCACGACACGTGTTACGCCCAAAATTTCCGGGAATCGAGGGGACGTGGTGATAATTGCTATCTCCTCGTTTCCCGCGAGAGAATCTGTCAGAGGATACGTTTCAGGGTTTTGACTGAACCCAAACGTCCGTGATGTCAGCAGGATTTCATCGCTGATCTCACGAGGTTCCTTCTCTGCGAAGGATCGTGGAAGAAAAGCTTGACTTTGGTAAAATCCGAGTTATGGGTTAAGAGATTTTGGTAAAAGAAGAATCAAGAAAAAAACACCGACATTTCTCAGAAAGAATGCTAATAGACAAAGGGCGGCAGAATGAAGTCTTAATCCTTCTTGGGGGCTACTGTCGGATATATACCGATTAGGGGTATGTACGGCATTGGCCTAAGAGCCAGATTACCAGGGTGGCCTGTTGGTACTGGATCACAGTCCATTGGGCGGCCCAGTATGGTGATTCGCAGGAAGCCGGATTCTAAAAGAACCCAGACCACGGCCCAAAGTGGTGCGGCTTGGAGGTGAAGACAAATTGCTTACTTTCCAGGTTAGATATTTTCCGTAGTCTTCCAGTTTTCCTTTCTGTAAGCCCTAATCCGGCTATCTATATAAAGTTGGTCGGGAGAGAAGAAAGAGACAGACAATTAGCTAGAAGCCAACTTGCCGAGAAATCGATCCTCGCCGAGTTAGCGAAACCATACTCACATTGTAATTTGTATACTTCAGGCTTCAGCCCGGATATAGTGAGATTGCAGGAATAGGAACGCTGCCTTAGTTGCGACATACCGAACCTGGGTAAAACCTGGTGTTCTCGTTATAGTACATCCACGTTCCCCCCACGATTCTACCAGTAATCTCATGGCACCCCCGTCTATGAACTCTACTACTATGTGTCGACAAGGGAGGACCACAAAAGTGAGGTCTTTATGGAAGAAAGAAATGAGATTGACACGATTATTCTTCGTCAACCAGCGATGCTGAAACACAATTTACGGTGGAAGACTTGGGTACCACACTACCACCCAAGGAGGATCCTGGTTTTGATTTAAAACCTTTACCTGATGATCTTAAATATGTTCATATTTATGATCAGAAAACATATACTATTATTATTAGGTCTAAACTTTCAGGTAAGGAAGAGGAAAGGTTATTGAAAGTATTGAAGAAACACCGCGGAGCTACTGGATATACTCTGGATGATTTGAAAGGGATTTCCCCTGCTATATGTGAGCATGCTATTAATATGGAACCTGGTGCAAAGCTAGTTGTTGAACATCAACGTCGTTTAATTCCTAAGATGAAGGAAGTGGTAAGAAATGAGGTATTGAAACTCCTTGATGATGGTATTATTTATCCTATTGCTGATAGTAGATGGGTAAGTCGTCTGCATTGTGTTCCTAATAAAGGAGGAATTACTGTTGTGCCTAATGAAAATAATAAGCTTATTCCTCAAAGAGTAGTAGTTGGTTATAGAATGTGCGTTGATTTTAGAAAAGCTAACAAAGTTACTAAGAAAGATCATTATCCTTTACTTTTTATTGATCAAATGTTAAAAAGGTTGTCTAAGAAAACTCATTTTTGCTTTCTTGATGGTTATTTTGCGTTTTCTCAGATTGCTGTTAAGAAACAAGATCAAGAGAAAACAACTTTTACTTGCCCATATGGAACTTATGCTTATAGACGTATGCCTTTTTATTTGTGTAACTCTCCTGCTACATTTCAAAGATGCATGTCTGCTATTTTTCATGATTTTTGTGAAGAAATGGTGGACGTTTTCATGGACGATTTATCCGTCTATGGAACTTCTTTTGATAACAGTTTGCACAATCTTGATAAAATTTTGCAGAGATGTGAGGAAACTAATCTTGTTCTTAATTGGGAGAAATGCCACTTTATGGTTAATGAAGGAATTGTTCTTGGACATATAATTTCTGAAAGAGGTATTGAAGTTGACAGGGCTAAAGTTGAATCCATTGAGAAAATGCCCTGCCCCAAGGATGTCAAAGGTATTCATAGTATTCTTGGTCATGCTGGTTTATATTGGATGTTTATTAAAGATTTCTCTAAAATATCAAAGCCTATTACTAATCTTCTCCAAAAAGATGTACCTTTTGTTTTTTATGATGATTGCAAAGAAGCTTTCGAAATTCTAAAAATTACTTTAATTAGTGCTCCTATCGTTCAACCACCTGATTGGAATTTACCCTTTGAAATTATGTGTGATGCTAGTGACTTTTTTGTAGGTGTTGTTCTTAGACAGGGAATAGATAAGAAGTTGGGTGTTATTCATTATGCTAGTAAGACTCTTGATTCTGCTCAAAAGAATTATGCTACCACTAAAAAGGAGTTCCTGGCTGTAGGTTTTGCTTGTGATAAGTTTAGGCCTTATATAGTTGATTCAAAAGTTACTATTCATACTAATCATGCTGCTATTACATACCTTATGGAAAATAAAGATGCTAAGCCTAGACTTATTAGATGGGTGCTGCTTTTACAAGAGTTTGATTTGCATATTGTAGATAGGAAGTGAGCTAAAAATCCTGTTGCTGATAATTTGTCTAGATTGGAAAACATGGCTTATGAACCTATTCCTATTAATGATAGTTTTCCAAATGAACAATTAGCTGCAATAAAAGTAAGCTCGCGAGATAGTCCTTGGTATGCAGATTATGCTAACTTTATTGTTTCCAAGTATTTGCCTCCAACCTTTATAGCTCAGCATAGAAGGAAATTCTTTTACGATTTGAGGCATTATTTTTGGGATGACCCACACTTATATAAAGAAGGAGTAGATGGTATTATGCGAAGATGTGTTCCAGAACATGAACAACGAGAGATATTGAGAAAAATGTCATGGTAGTGCTTATGGAGGACATCATGCTGGAGATAGAACCGCACAAAAGGTTCTACAATCAGGTTTTTGCTATCCTACTTTTTTTAAAGATGCAAGAACGTTTATTTTATCTTGTGATGAATGTCAAAGGGCTGGTAATATTTCTAGACGGAATGAAATGCCTATGAATCAGTCTCTTGTTATTAAACCATTTTAGTGTTGGGGATTTGACTTTATGGGTCTGTTTGCTCCTTCTAATGGTTATACTCATATACTTGTTGTTGTTGATTATGTTACTAAATGGGTAGAGGCTATACCTACAAAGAGTGCCGATGGTGAAACCTCATTAAAAATGCTTAAATATGTTATTTTTCCTAGGTTTGGTGTGCCTAGATATCTTATGACTAATGGAGGTTCTCACTTTATTCATGGCGGTTTTAGAAAAACCCTTTCTAAATATGATGTTAATCATAGAATTGCTTCAGCTTACCATCCCTAAACAAGTGGGCAAGTAGAATTATCAAATAGAGAAATTAAACCTATCTTTCAAAAGACTGTTAATAAATCTAGGAAAAATTGGTCTAGTAAGTTGAATGATGCTTTATGGGCTTATAGAACTGCTTATAAAAATCCTATGGGTATGTCTCCTTATAAAATGGTTTATGGAAAAGCTTGTCACTTGCCTTTAGAATTAGAACACAAGGTTTATTGGGCAGTAAAATAACTTCATAGAGATTTTAAAATTGCTGGTAAGAAAATATTGCTTGACTTGAGTTATTTAGATGAATGGCGAAGTGAAGCTTATCAAGATGATAGACTCTTTAAATAGAAAGTAAAAAAAAATGGCTTGATAGGAGAATTCTTAAGAGAGAGTTCCATGTTGGTGAGAAAGTTCTATTGTATAGGTCGCGTCTCAGATTTTTTGCAGGAAAATTACTCTTGAGATGGGAGGGATCTTTTGTTATTGAAGAGATGTATCGTTCGGGTGCGATCAAAATTGCTTCACTCAACGATAACACTACACAAGTGGTGAATGGGCAAGGACTCAAAAATTATATTTTTGGAGATTCCTGTAATGAAGAGGTTGATATTATTCAAGTAGTGACTCTAGAAGTGTTCATCAAAGAGAAGATTCCAGAAACTGTAGAGTCCTTTTTCGAATAGGTAACAATTATGGTAAGAAAAAAATTGTGTTTAAATTTCCAACGTATATTTTTGCTGTTTTTAGTAAATATGAAAATTTATGAGACGAAAAAGGGTAGGAAATGGTACTCGGAGGCACCACCCCATGCCACGGCGCGGGCCCACCCCTGAACGCGCCACCACATGGTGTTGGTGCCTCGGAGCCCGTCTACAGACCTATTTTCTCCATGTACCTTCCTTTTGTTACGTAACTTTTTGCTATATAATCACCCGGATCCCCCGAGGTCCGTATATTGTTTTCTCGTCGTGTTTTTGTTTCGATCTGTTTTTGTTAGGATTGTTCTCAGGTTTAGAGGTACCATGATCTCTGCCAACAACAACAAGGGGAAGGAGCCTATGGAATATGATCTCCAAGACCCTAAGCTGGAGGAGGAGATCGAGACTAGAGCTGACGGAGATGTACAAGAAGACCCGCGCGTGTACCCTCGCGCCACCATTGCAAGCATTGGAGTGGTAGCAAACCCCTTCAAAATCAAGAGAGGGGCGCAGATGAGCACTAGAGGGAAGGCCCACACGTCACTGTTTAGCTTCAAGGACACCACCTTCAGGCATCAAATACCCCTTCCATACTTTAATCCATAAGCATTAATTTCAGAGGGTGCTTGAGGCATAGTATCCTTCTAACTGAGATATGGATCGTTCTAACAATGTAGGGAAAGGAAACCATCAATTTGGAGAAGTGTGGGGGAGTAATTCCAAGAGTTGGGAATCACAGCAGGACAAGTTCATGAAACGTATCGAGCATAACACAGAGTTGATTCGTATTCTCACCTACAAGATTGATGATTTGAAGGATTCGGTTGATAAGCTTATTGGAGATTCACCATCACCGCCGAAGGAGTAATTCTTCATTTGTATTGGCATCCCCTTGGCTTGTTCCAAGCTTGGGGGAGTGCCGCGGTATCACACCTTTATCTTTCACCTTTTTTATTTTTAAGTAGAGTCATATCATGAGTAGAGAAGTTATCATATATGATGGTTTGCAGTGTGGAAGTATCTCTCCTTTAGTTGGTTATCTATGTATCCCTTGGTGTGAGTTTCCATTATGGAATATTAATGAGAAGTTTTATCATTTACTTTATGCACACCTTATTTTAGTTTGCAATTTCTTTTATATGATTGATCTTGTTGTTAGTATTGGTATCAATTTGGGAGCATCAAGTTAATCTATTTGGTTTTGGCAAACTTAGCATTGGTTAGTAGCAACAGTACTTTGAGGCTTAAGTAGAAAAGAGGGAGATGCATGTATATACATTATTCCATTATCTTTGTTTCTTGTTAGCTCATAAGCTTAGCATTCTCACGTTAAGATAGTTTGAACTTCCAAGGAAGATTGCATGATTGTTTCTATCACATTTATATTTGTTTGTTTCCCTCAACTCTTATGCTTGCTTCCCAACCTTGCTAGCCAAAAACCTGTACTGAGAGGGAATGCTTCTCGTGCATCCAAACCTTAAGTCAAAACCATACCATTTATGTCCACTATATCTAACTATATGTGGTATTTAACCGCCACTCCAAGTAAATTGCTTGTGTGCTACCTTTAAAACCTTCAAAATTATACCTGTTTTGTGCTCTGTTTTAGCTCATAAGGACGCGGGTAGACGGTCTTTATTTCACTAGTTGGTTAGACTTTACACACATGTACTAGTGGCACATCCTCTTATCCAACTGATAGAAGAGCTGCCAACGGGGTGCCCAGCCCCAAATTTGGTAACTATAAATTCTATTCACTCTTTTTGCCCCTAATTTATCAGTTTCATAAATGTGTAAACAAAAGAGAAGAGGGATGATCTACTGACCTCGGTATAAAGGACGTCCTTCAATGGGAGCCGCTCTTGTAAAGTCTAGTTAGCTTGTGACTTAATGTATTGTATGCTTGTTGATTCGTTGACATAGACATACACCTCTCTCAAAAATTGTTTCCAGTACCTTTGTTTATCAAATAAAAAGCTCTAGCACATGAGTAATCCCTACTTCCCTCTGCGAAGGGCCTATCTTTTACCTTTATGTTGGTCAGTAAACCTTATCCTTTCTGTCTGAAGCAAGCATTTGAGATGTTGTGATCCAACCATCTATATGTTGATTCATTCAATCATGTCTTTTATCCTTCCTTGTTTAGTACAATGCCTTTATCTGAATGAATATACCTTTGAAAGTTATCAAGGACTGTAAGGATATTGTTATGATTGAGCATGTAAAACTATGCAATATAATCTCTAGTATAAAGACTCTGATCGAAAGATAGGTACAATTTGTTAATTTTTCTCTTACCAAGAGCAAATTTGCCATCACAAATTATGATTTTCTCTTTGCACCTTTATTGTGACTCCCTCTACTAGTTTCAAGTTAAATTATATGAGAAGAAGTTTCTGTCTAAAATGACTTGTGTATTGATGAATGTGATGCTTCTTGTCCGTACTTTGTTTATCGACAATCTCTCTATTGGTCCAGAGACCGAGGGTCATCGACTACACCATATGTGTGTAGTCCCACATGGTGTCACTCTTGGGGCACTAGTCGTGAACCACTCTTGGACCTTGAGGTCGGCTTCGTTGTCTTCATCGACAACCCTTGTGCGGGAGGGTAATCCCTGCTTTCGGTTTTCAAGGGTATGATCACCGTTACTTCTTAGTTACTCTATATCTGCATAGTAATATATCCTGACTGTTTTTCGGTTATCGTTGTTAGGAATTTATTTATTTTGTGCTACGAAACCCTTCAGAATGAAAGCCAGAGCCCATGGAGATATCATAAAAAGTCCTTCAAGTTGAGCCCACGTGGATGGAACCTTTGATCAACTACATGACACGGAAAGAACTCCCAGTTGACCAGGAAGAAGCACGTCGACTAATGCACCGAACAAAGACATTTATAATCCACGAATGACGGCTCCACAAACGTAGCGTATCAGATATATTGCAGAGGTGTGTTACTACCGAGGAAGGGAGAGCCATACTACTCGACATCCATCAAGGGACCTGTAGACACCATGTGGGGAGCAGAAATTTAGTCCGCGAAGAATTTAGATTAAGGTTCTACTAGCCCACAGCAGAACTCGATGCCAAGTCTATCGTCCAGCATTGGGGAGCATGTCAGTTGTTTTCAACAAGACCAAACATGCTTGTCACTGAAATCCACATGATACCACTCATGTGGCCCTTCGCATGGTGGGGACTCAATATGGTTGGCTCACTTTGCCGATCGTCCAACGGAGGATACACCAAGCTATTAGTAGTAGTCGATATTCAGTAAGTGGGTCGAAGCTATGCCTGTAACATCTCAAGATGCTGAATCAACAGTGAAATTCATAAGTTCCATCGTCCACAGGTTTGGGTTCCACACAACATCACCACATACAATGGCACGAACTCGGGGTCCATCGTCCAAGATGGGGCCAGCGCAAGGATAGACTTGCCCGTGAAGTTAGGGTAGGATAGAACCAATTCGGGGTCGAGTCGTACCCATGTACAACTCATGAGACCCGACTCCCCATATAAGGGTTAGGAGGGGGTTATAAAAAGGACAAGAAATCGTAGATCAGGACCATGTTACATCCTATCTGCACCCTGATACGTCCAAAACGTACTATAATTTTTTATGGTTTCATGCTACTTTTATGCTTTTGATAGTGGTTTTTATATTAACTTTATGATTTATTTGGACTAACCTATTAATAGTTGCAAAAGTGCACATATTTTTTCCCATTTCACGCTTTGATGTGTAGAAATTATAAAAAATACAAGAGAAAACCTTGTTGGAGTCGAATTGAGACTTTCCTGAAATATGTCTGAAAACTCTTTTTGAAGATTGTCACGTACCGGACAAAAGACGACATCAAATGGAAAACATACCTTTGCAAATGTTGTGGGTAATTTTGCGAGGAACGTTCTAGACATAAAGTTTGGCCCAATCCGAGTTCGGACGGCCGAGAATTGCCCGATTTACCGCAGCCCTAGATGGGGTGACGGGAATTCATGATGCTTTATAAAGGGAGGAACCCTAGCCACAAATTTCCAGCCACCAAAGCCACATTTTTGCCTCCCCCATGGACCCCATCTCCATGGGGGAGGACTCCCAGGAAGCCATGAAGAAAGAGGGCTAAGGGGTTGTGATGCGTGTAATCACATGTTCGTTGGGAGACCCCAAGAGGAAGGTATGAAGAGTGCAGCGGCAAGTTTCCCTCAGAAAGAAACCAAGGTTGAATCGACCAGTAGGAGGAAGGAGTAACTTCAGAAGGTTGAAGCAGCTGAGATGGCAGGGCGCACTACTGGTTCAGAAGCAACGTGGAAGCTACACAACACAATCAAATCACTTTGCCCCAACGAAGCAGTGAAGTTGTCAATCTCACCTGTTTTGCTGAACATAAAGAGGTTAAACGTATTATATGGAAAACAGTAGGTACAGTATGAAACCAGTAGGTGTTTATCAGTATGAGGTAAAAGGACCAGGGTCCATAGTTCAGTAGTGGTGTCTCTCAATGAAAGATAAATAAGATGTGTGATGAACAAATTACAGCTGGGCAATTGACAGAAATTAAGGCTGCACCATTGTGCATATGCAATACATAAAGATTACTATGTGATTCATGCGGGCATTACAAAAAAATACATAGACCGTTATCCAACTGCATCTATGACTGATAATCCACCCTCCGAATATCATTCGAACAAACGTTGGGTATTAAGTTGCAAGTAACAGATAATTGCAGTAAGCAAAGTGTGTAATGTAAACAATAACATCATCCTTAGACAAAGCATTGTTGTTTTCTCCCTAATGGCAACATCACATCCTGCATCCGTCACGTTTCTGTCACTCGAGCACAGATGCAAAGGAGGCATGAACCCACTATCGAGCATAAATACTCCCTCTTGGAGTTACTAGCATCTACTTGGCCAGAGCATCTACTAACAACGGAGAGCATGCAAGATCATAAATAACATATGCATGAAGATAACATGATAGATTCATAATCATAAGACATCATATTTAACATTCATCAGATTCCAGCAAATACAACATGTAGCATTTAAAGGTGATCTTGATCATGTTAGGCAGCTCACAAGATCTAAACATGAGGTACAAAGTGGAGAGAACAACCATCTAGCTACTGCTATGGACTCGTAGTCCAGGGATGAACTACTCACGCATCACTTCGGAGGAGGGCATGGTGGTGTAGACCCCTCCGGTGATGAATTTCCCTCCCGGCAGGGTGCCGGGGAGAGCTCCAGAACCCCCCCCCCCCCATTCTCGGGATGACGATGACGGCGGCCTCGGGTGTTTTTTTGGGAGAAGTGGAATATATTTAGGGTTTACGCCTCTGGGATTAAATAGGCGAAAGGGAAAAGGCGGCGGAGGCCTGGGGGCCCAACACCACACCACGACGTGGCCAGGGGGATGCGCCGCCCTATGGTGTGCCTCCTTGAGGCCCCCCTCCTGGACTCTTCGGAACTCCGTGGAACTTTCGGGAATTATAAGACTTCCGGGCTTCGAATTGTCCAATTCCAAGAATATTTCCAGAACAACTTTTCTGAAACTAAAAACAGCAGAAAACATGGAACTTGTTCTGTGGCATCTTGTCAATAGGTTAGTCCGGAAAATCGATAAAAAAGGCCATAAAGTGTATAGCAAACATGTGGGAAATAACATGAAACAACATGGAACATCAGAAATTAGGGATACGTTTATGACGTATCAACATCCCCAAGCTTCCCTCTGCGAAGGGCCTATCTTTTACCTTTATGTTGGTCAGTAAACCTAATCCTTTCTGTCTGAAGCAAGCATTTGAGATGTTGTGATCCAACCATCTATATGTTGATTCATTCAATCATGTCTTTTATCCTTCCTTGTTTAGTACAATGCCTTTATCTGAATGAATATACCTTTGAAAGCTATCAATGACTGTAAGGATATTGTTATGATTGAGCATGTAAAACTATGCAATATAATCTCTAGTATAAAGACTCTGATCGAAAGATAAGTACAATTTGTTAATTTTTCTCTTACCAAGAGCAAAGTTTTCCATGAGCAATTACGATTTTCTCTTTGCACCTTTATTGTGACTCCCTCTACTAGTTTCAAGTTAAATTATATGAGAAGAAGTTGCTGTCTAAAATGACTTGTGTATTGATGAATGTGATGCTTCTTGTCCGTACTTTGTTTATCGACACATCACTCCATAAACCCATGGTCATGTTTACTGAGTTCAGTTTCGCTTGGGGACAAGCGAGGTCTAAGCTTGGGGAGAGTTGATACGTCCATTTTGTATCACTATTTTATATCATAATTTATTGCTATTCATTGATATATTTCGTATTTAGAGATGATACTTATGTTATTTCATCTATTTTGCATGTTTTACAATTATTGGAGAATAATTTGCTAGGACCAGAAATCTGCTGGAAAAAGCACCATCGAGATACCATATTTCCGAAGATCAGAAGAATAAGGGGAACATTGGAGAGTTCCTTTTTTCCCAGATGACGGAGCTAGACACATGGGAGCCAGAGGTGGGCCAGCATGGGCCCACACCATGTGGTGGCGTGCCCCCCACCCCCTTGGTCGTGCCGCCAGGTCGTGTGGCTGCCCTGGCCCACCACTGACAATCCCCTTTCGCGTACTTCATCTCCCCGAAACCCTAAGACCTGGAGACTCGTCGAGGAAATATTCGGCCGCCTCCATGGGGCGGAAAACAACATAGAGAGAAAATCTCTCCGGCAAGGAGAAATCTACCGGGGAATTCCTCCCCGGAGAGGGGAAATCATCTCCCTTGTCACCGTCATCGCACCGAGCATCATCAAGATCATAATCGTCGTCGTAATCACCACCAGCACCATCATCCTCACCATCAACCTCCGTCCCGGTGTAACAATTAGGGTTCTATTTCATTGTTCTTCACTAGATCTCTCTCCCTGTATGGATTACTTGTTTGTAGTTGATGGTTACGAGATTTATTTGTGTTTGCACTTTATGACCATATTGTTTTTCATCATTATATCACCTCTGATCATGAATGATCCATATGATGTCTTGTGAGTAGTTCGTTTAGTTCTTGTGGACATTGGAGAAGTCAAGTCGTTAATAGTGGAATTATGTTGAAGTAATATTTACTGGTTTGATATTTAAGTTGTGGTGCTATTCTTATAGTGATGTCATGTGAACGTCAACTACATGACACTTCACCTTTATGGGCGTAGAGGGGTGCATTGTGTATTTGGCTACTGATTGTGGGGTTGCCGGAGTGACAGAAACCGATGCACGAGGGAGTGTAGGATCCCACAGTTTAAGGGTTTGGTTAGATTTATCTTAATTACTTTCTTATAGTTGCAGATGCTTGCAAGGGGTATAATCATAAGTATGTATTAGTCCAAGTAGGGCGATGCATTAGCATAGGTTCACCCACACAACACCTATCAAAACAATGAATATTAATAAACCGTATGAAGCAAAAGCACTTGACGAAATTCCCATTTGTCCTCGAGAACATTTAGTCATCATAAGTAAACCAACAGGCTTGTCCTTTTCTCTAAAAAGGATTGGGTCACTTGCTGCAATTATTATTACCGTCTTTTATTTACTCGCACTTTATTTATCTACTATATCAAAAACCCCTAAAAACCTGTCTGCTAGTGTTTAGAGTAAATCCTTTATCCAAACATTTTGTCAACACCTTTTTCTCCTCGTTGGGTTTGACACTCTTATTTATCGTAAGTACTACGATACACCCCCTATACTTGTGGGTCATCAATGCCCGATAGTGATCGGAGAGTACCGGAAGTGTTTCCGGGACTCGAAATGAATAAGTAATGTGTATTTAATAGTAATTAGTGTAATTAACAATTAAATAACATCTTATTTCATTTAAAAACGCATTCATTCCACTAATGGGCCTTCCAGGCAGATTTGGCCCATTAGGGAAAAGTGGGAAAAAGAAATAAGAAAAAAGGGGCAGCCCATATGGGCCACTTGGGGCCCATGTAGGGGTGCGGATGCCTCCCTTGGCCGCACTAACCACGTGGGATTAGTCCCACATGGCTTGGCCAAGGGGAAAGGTTCCCCCTTCCCACTATATAAAGGGAGGCACCCCTCCCATTTTCTCCATCCAATTTTCTCTCTTGTCTTCTCGAATCGTGGTTCCCTTCGGAGCTGCGCAACGAGTTGAGAATTCTCTACTAAAACACACCGCAATGTTGTTAGTCTTTGGTACTTCTCTCTACTTCAACAATCTCTCTATTGGTCCAGAGACCGGGAGTCATCGACTACACCATATGTGTGTAGTCCCACGAGGTGTCACCCTTGGGGCACTAGTCGTGAACCACTCTTGGACCTTGAGGTCGGCTTCGTTGTCTTCATCGACAACCCTTGTGCGGGAGGGTAATCCCTGCTTTCGGTTTTCAAGGGTATGATCACCGTTCCTTCTTAGTTACTCTACATCTGCATAGTAATATATCCTGACTGTTTTTCGGTTATCGTTGTTAGGAATTTATTTATTTTGTGCTACGAAACCCTTCAGAATGAAAGCCAGAGCCCATGGAGATATCATAAAAAGTCCTTCAAGTTGAGCCCACGTGGATGGAACCTTTGATCAACTACATGACATGGAAAGAACTCCCAGTTGACCAGGAAGAAGCACGTCGACTAATGCACCAAACAAAGACATTTATAATCCATGAATGACGGCTCCACAAACGCAGCGTATCAGATATATTGCAGAGGTGTGTTACTACCGAGGAAGGGAGAGCCATACTACTCGACATCCATCAAGGGACCTGCAGACACCATGTGGGGAGCAGAAATTTAGTCCGCGAAGAATTTAGATTAAGGTTCTACTAGCCCACAACAGAACTCGATGCCAAGTCTATCGTCCAACATTGGGGGGCATGTCAGTTGTTTTCAACAAGACCAAACATGCTTGTCACTGAAATCCACATAATACCACTCATGTGGTCCTTTGCATGGTGGGGACTCAATATGGTTGGCTCACTTTGCCGATCGTCCAACGGAGGATACACCAAGCTATTAGTAGTAGTCGATATTCACTAAGTGGGTCGAAGCTATGCCTGTAACATATCAAGATGCTGAATCAACAGTGAAATTCATAAGTTCCATCGTCCACAGGTTTGGGTTCCACACAACATCACCACAGACAATGGCACGAACTCGGGGTCCATCGTCCAAGATGGGGGCAGCGCAAGGATAGACTTGCCCGTGAAGTTAGGGTAGGATAGAACCAATTCGGGGTCGAGTCGTACCCATGTACAACTCATGAGACCCGACTCCCCATATAAGGGTTAGGAGGGGGTTATAAAAAGGACAAGAAATCTTAGATCAGGACCATGTTACATCCTATCTGCACCCTGATACGTCCAAAACGTACTATAATTTTTTATGGTTTCATGCTACTTTTATGCTTTTGATAGTGGTTTTTATATTAACTTTATGATTTATTTGGACTAACCTACTAATAGTTGCAAAAGTGCACATATTTTTCCCATTTCACACTTTGATGTGTAGAAATTATAAAAAATACAAGAGAAAACCTTGTTGGAGTCGAATTGGGACTTTCCTGAAATCTGTCTGAAAACTCTTTTTGAAGATTGTCACGTAGCGGACAAAAGACGACATCAAATGGAAAACATACCTTTGCAAATGTTGTGGGTAATTTTGCGAGGAACGTTCTAGACATAAAGTTTGGCCCAATCCGAGTTCGGACGGCCGAGAATTGCCCGATTTACCGCAGCCCTAGATGGGGTGACGGAAATTCATGATGCTATATAAAGGGAGGAACCCTAGCCACAAATTTCCAGCCACCAAAGCCACGTTTTTGCCTCCCCCATGGACCCCATCTCCATGGGGGAGGACTCCCAGGAAGCCATGAAGAAAGAGGGCTAAGGGGTTGTGATGCGTGTGATCACATGTTCGTTGGGAGACCCCAAGAGGAAGGTATGAAGAGTGCAGCGGCAAGTTTCCCTCAGAAAGAAACCAAGGTTGAATCGACCAGTAGGAGGAAGGAGTAACTTCAGAAGGTTGAATCAACTGAGATGGCAGGACGCACTACCGGTTCACTTTGCCCCAACGAAGCAGTGAAGTTGTCAATCTCACCTGTTTTGCTGAACATAAAGAGGTTAAACGTATTATATGGAAAACAGTAGGTACAGTATGAAACCAGTAGGTGTTTATCAGTATGAGGTAAAAGGACCAGGGTCCATAGTTCAGTAGTGGTGTCTCTCCATGAAAGATAAATAACATGTGTGATGAACAAATTACAGCTGGGCAATTGACAGAAATTAAGGCTACACCATTATGCATATGCAATACATAAAGATTACTATGTGATTCATGCGGGCATTACAAAAAAATACATAGACCGTTATCCAACTGCATCTATGACTAATAATCCACCCTCTGAATATCATCCGAACAAACGTTGGGTATTAAGTTGCAAGCAACAGATAATTGCAGTAAGCAAAGTGTGTAATGTAAACAATAACATCATCCTTAGACAAAGCATTGTTGTTTTCTCCCTAATGGCAACATCACATCCTGCATCCGACACGTTTCTGTCACTCGAGCACAGATGCAAAGGAGGCATGAACCCACTATCGAGCATAAATACTCCCTCTTGGAGTTACTAGCATCTACTTGGCCAGAGCATCTACTAACAACGGAGAGCATGCAAGATCATAAATAACATATGCATGAAGATAACATGATAGATTGATAATCATAAGACATAGCATTCAACATTCATCAGATTCCAGCAAATACAACATGTAGCATTTAAAGATGATCTTGATCATGTTAGGCATCTCACAAGATCTAAACATGAGGTACAAAGTGGAGAGAACAACCATCTAGCTACTGCTATGGACTCGTAGTCCAGGGATGAACTACTCACACATCACTTCAGAGGAGGGCATGGTGGTGTAGACCCCTCCGGTGATGAATTTCCCTCCCGGCAGGGTGCCGAGGAGAGCTCCAGAACCCCCCCCCCCCCCGATCTCGGGATGACGATGACGGCGGCCTCGGGTGTTTTTTTGGGAGAAGTGGAATATATTTAGGGTTTACGCCTCTGGGATTAAATAGGCGAAAGGGAAAAGGCGGCGGAGGCCTGGGGGCCCAACACCACCCCACGACGTGGCCAGGGGGACGCGCCGCCCTATGGTGTGCCTCCTTGAGGACCCCCTCCTAGACTCTTCGGAACTCCGTGGAACTTTCGGGAATTATAAGACTTCCGGGCTTCGAATTCTCCAATTCCAAGAATATTTCCAGAACAACTTTTCTGAAACTAAAAACAGCAGAAAACATGGAACTTGTTCTGTGGCATCTTGTCAATAGGTTAGTCCGGAAAATCGATAAAAAAGGCCATAAAGTGTATAGCAAACATGTGGGAAATAACATGAAACAACATGGAACATCAGAAATTAGGGATACGTTTGTGACGTATCAACATCCCCAAGCTTAGTTCCTACTCTTCCTCGAGTAGGTAAACGATAAAAACACATAATTTCTTAGGTGACATGCTACCAACATAAACTTGATCATCATAATGTAAAAGCCTATGTAAGATGAGATCATAGAACTTTAACACAAGCATGATAAATATAACTTTAATAATAAAGCATAGGAATCACCTTGCATCATGAGAAGTAACACAAATAAATGATCATGAATAACAATGCAAAGAAATATATATGTTTGTTTCAAGTATAGAGAAAGCATGGCAAAGTGATATTTCGCAAGTCCTTAAGAGTGGGGCAAAACATAAATGCCAGGACACCTTCAAAGTTTCATGAGGAAGACTAGAACAAGTAGTTAGAGAACAAACAATATCGCATCATGAATCAATTAATAATGTTTCTGGGACAAATGCATATAAAACTCAGAATGGCAATTATGCTCTCTCAACTGTGCATAAAGTTAGAAGATGGAGACTCAACATAAAAGTAAAAGAAAGGCCCTTTGCAGAGGGAAGAATTGATCACTCATGTGCTAGAGGTTTTATTTTATTAATAGAGGTATTAAAATGTCTGACACACCTCCCATCGATCTTACACAAACCATGGCTAACTGAATCCTCGGGTGCCTGCCAACAATCACATACCATGGAGGAGTGTCTATATTTTGGGAGGTGTATGCAAATGTCAACGAATGGTAAAAAGAAAATACAATACGTCACAAGCCAACAAGATTTCACAAGAGTGGCTCCCATACGAAGGACGCAACTGGTGTAGAAGGTCATCCCTCTTTCTCTTTTGTTTACAGAATTATGCTTTGACTGACAAATCAGGGGCAAAAATAGTGAAGAGATTTTGTGTATTAATTTGGGGCCGGGCACCCCGCTGCCAGCTCTTCTATCAATTGGATAAGCGTATGAAGCCACTAGTCAAGGGTGTGAAATCCAATCAACAAGTGAGATAAAGATTCTCTATTTACGTCCTCATTAGCAAAAACAAGAACACAGAGCAGGAATAATTTTGATGGTTTCAAAGGTAACACATGAGCAATTCACTTGGAGTGGCGGTTAATTACCACATATAGGTAGGTATGGTGGACACAATGGGAAAATTTTGGTTTTAGGGAGTTTTATTGCACGAGTATAATTTCATACTCAGTATAGGTGGAGGCTAGCAAAAGACTGGGAGCGACAAATCAAGAGAGCATAAGAGCCATAATCATACATAGCATAATAAAGATCATTAATCAAAGCATAAGTGGTACCAAAAATTCTAAAACTAAATGATCATAGAGGCTATTAGTGACTGGTTCATAGTCATAAACATATTGTGAGCATGCGCCAAGTCAACCAAATAAAACATTCAAAGGAGAATACCGCAAATTTATGCTTCAATATGACAAGAACAACTCATGATTCTTTAAATGGCACATTAAACACTCTCAGATATTTGAGTCTAATCATGCTAATCAATAACCACAAGGCTTTAAAACTCAAATAACATCTAGCATGATATGAAAAAGTTCTAGCCACGGTCTATACAAGCTTCTACTTACACTGTTAAAAATTCTACTTCAAGGAGCAGTTTCTTTTCCCAACAAGCACCATACAAAATATGTTTTAACAAAAATTCTCTACATGATACATCAAGAAAACATGAGATTACTCACATAATACTACTAAAAATAACAGCTCTGAATAAGAGATGCAATCAAAACAAGAGCTGAACAAGAATTTTTGCACTAACTAGAAGAAAACTAAGAATACTAGCATAACAAGTATTTAAATGAAAAAGAGGAGCGTGTCTCTCTCCCAAACAAGTATGCCAGGTCCAATGATATTATTGCATCAAGGAAAACAAAATAAAACAGACGCTCCAAGTAAACTTCATATGATGTGACCGAATAAAAATATAGTTTCACGAGAAGTGACCTGATAAATAGTTGATGAAGAAGGGGTACCTTGAGCATACCCAAGATTAGATGCTTGAGTCTTCTAAAAATATGCTTGGATGAACCATGGGGGCATCCCAGAGCTTTGACCTTGCACTCTTCTTGATCACATATATCACCTCTTCTTTTGACACTTGAAAACTTCCTTCACACCATACTCAAACAATAATTTGCATTAGAGGGTTAGTGCAACAATAGAAAATTCATAGGTTCTGTACGGCACAAGTGATATTGATACTTTTAAACATTAGCTACATCCAGTGATGTTTCGTGAAGCAAATAAATCCACTCGACATCGCAAAAGAGCCAATGCAAGAAAAATGGCAGAATCTCTCAAAACCAGAACAACGTGTAAAGAAGAATTTTTTCGAGGCACTTAGGTGCTCAAATTAAAAAATCTACAGAAAAAAAGTTGCGGAATTAGCCGAGGCATAAGCACAAAAAATTTCAGGTCATTCTGATCTTCCTGGATTTTTCACGATTTTTTACGGTGGACAGCAAAAATCTATTTTCTGCGTAAAAATCCGAAAACCAACTCCAACTCTCGTCAGAAACATTACTTGGAACTACTAAAACATGAAATAAATATACAAAGGAGTTGCTACAGAAGTATACAACCCCTTGACTCAAAGAAAACAGAGAAAAACAAAGCAAAAATAAAACCATGGGTTATCTCCCAAGAAGTGCTTTTCTTTAACGCCTTTTAGCTAGGCCCAGAAAATTGGAATCTACTCCCTCTGTTCAACAATAGATGACTTGCATTTCTCTATATATACATGTATCTAGACACTAAAACATGTCTAGATACATCTATATCTAGATAAGTGGAAGTCATCTATTGTTGAAGGGAAGGAGTAGTATTTTCAAGTGAAGAAGCATCAAAATCAATAATTTTCTCCAAAACCCCAATTGTAGCCATGGGTACCTTAGACACCCCTGAAGATGATTCAACATGCAAATCACTTTTAGTTTCACTAAAAGTTTTATTAATTTTAAGCACATTAGGGGATTTCGGTTTAGGTGCCTTGGGGACATACATAATTTTTTTCTCTTTCCCCACAAAAGGTTTCTCCCTTTTAAACTTAAGAGCAGAAAAGGTTGAGCTTAAAGTTTCCATAGCCTCCTCTAATTTACCAATCCTCATATTTTTACTTTCATGGATATTGCTAGCTTCTGAAACAGTGATTTTCTTGTTGATACTTACTATTGATTCATTAACTTTGCTAGCATTATCAAGGAACTTTGGCAAAATTTTCTCCATAGAGTCTAGCTTTTTAATAATATCATCTAAAGTGATATCATTTTTAGCATCCTTACTAGGTGGTGTTCCAGCTAAAATTTCAATCAAATTACATGTTTCAAAAGTAGGTGTTCCCGGAAAATTACCGCCTATAAGAGTGTCTAGAACATACCTATACCAGCTAGTAATACCAACATAAAAATTCCTCAGAAGGATTAACGTGGAATATTTCTTAGTGCATCTATGATGAGCATCACTTATCCTATACCAATCATCTTTCAAACTTTCTCCACCTTGTTGATTAAAGGAACGAACTTCAACTTCAGGAATATTCATTTTAGCAACATTAAGAACAGGAATAAAACTACAGCTAGAATAAGAACTATTTTTTATGTTTTTGATAAAGAGAGGCAAACAAGAAAAAATAAAATAAACTAAGCAAAACAAAAACAAAGTAAAGAGATTGGAAGTGAGAGACTTCCCTTGCAGAAATTCTCTTCCTCCCCGGCAACGGCGTCGGAAAAGTGCTTGATGCGTGTGATCACACGTTCGTTGGGAGACCCCAAGAGGAAGGTATGAAGAGTCCAGCGGCAAGTTTACCGCAGAAAGAAACCAAGGTTGAATTGACCACTAGGAGGAAGAAGTAACTTCAGAAGGTTGAAGCAGGTGAGATGGGAGGGTGCACTACCGGTTCATAAGCAACATGGAACCTACACAACACAATCAAATCACTTTGCCCCAACAAAGCAGTGAGGTTGTCAATCCCACCGGTTTTGCTGAACACAAATAGGTTAAACGTATGGTGTGGAAAATAGTACGAAAACAGTAGGAACGATATGAAAGCAGTAGGTGTTTATCAATATGAGGTAAAAGGACCGGGGTCCACAGTTCACTAGTGGTGTCTCTCCGTGAAAGATAAATAACATGTGTGGTGAACAAATTACAGCTAGGCAATTGACATAAATGAAGGTTGCACCGTAGTGAATATGAAAGACATAAAGATTACTATGTGATTCATGCGGGCATTACACCAAAATACATAGACCGTTATCCAACTGCATCTATGACTAATAATCCACCCTCCGAATATCATCCAAACAAACGTAGGGTATTAAGTTGCAAGCAACAGATAATTCCAGGAAGCAAAGTTTGTAATATAAACAATAACATCATCCTTAGACAAAGCATTGTTGTTTTCTCCCCAATGGCAACATCACATCCTCCATCCGTCACGTTTCTGTCACTCGAGGACAGATGCAAAGGAGGCACGAACCCACTATCGAGCACAAATACTCTCTCTTGGAGTTACTATCATCTACTTGGACAGAGCATCTACTAACAATGGAGAGCATGCAAGATCATAAATAACATATGCATGAAGATAACATGATAGATTGATAATCAGAAGACATAGCATTCACTATTCATCAGATACCAGCAAACACAACATGTAGAATTACATAAAGATGATCTTGATCATGTTAGGAAGCTCACAAGATCTAAACATGAGGTACAAAGTGGATAGAACAACCATCTAGCTACTGCTATGGACCCGTAGTCCAGGGATGAACTACTCACGCATCACTTCGGAGGAGGGCATGGTGGTGTAGACCCCATCCGGTGATGAATTTCCCTCCCGGCAGGGTGCTGGGGAGAGTTCCAGAACCCTCCCGATCTCGGGATGACGATGACGGTGTCCTCGGGTGTTTTTCAGAGAGAAGTGGAATATATTTAGGGTTTACGCCTCGGGGGGATTAAATAGGCGAAAGGGCAAAGGCGATGGAGGCCTGGGGCCCCACACCACCCCACGGCGTGGCCAGGGGCGCGACGCCCTATGGTGTGGGCCCCCTGAGGCCCCCCTCCAGGTCTCTTAGGGACTATGTGGAACCTTCGGGAATTCTAAAAATTCCGGGCTTCGAATTTTCCAATTCCGAGAATATTTCCAGAACAACTTTTATGAAACTAAAAACAACAGAAAACATGGAACTGGCTTTGTGGCATCTTGTCATTAGGTTAGTCCGAAAAATCAATAAAAATGACATAAAGTGTATAGAAAACATGTGGGAAATAACATGAAGACAACATGGAACATCATAAATTAGGGATACGTTTATGACATATCAGGTGGCGCTCCCCCATGATGTTGGTGGCGCAGGGAAGGAGTCCCTGCAACAACGTCGCCGACGCCCTGCGCTATCCTCTCCACCGTCTTCATCACCATATCCGTCGCCAATTGCTCCTTATATACAGTGGTTCATACTCCCAAACACCTCTGTACCGTCCTATGTAAACGTGGTGTTGGACGTTATAAATTATCTGCAGATGATCTATTGCATCTATGTCATGCTTGTCTAGTTCCCTTTTGTCATATGATTGATTGTTGAATCTCTATTGATGCGTTGAGCTATATATTGAGTTTTTTATAGTCCTATGGTGATCATCATATGTTTATGCGTGCATGGATCACATCATAGGGTTTGTAATATGTGGCGAAAGCTAGAGGGAGGGCTGCTTGAGTGGCAGAAACATGAGCCCCAATCTAGTAATTAAAGCATATGGGATAAAGAGGACCTTTTGATCTTAATGCTAGGGTTGGATATTTTTGACTTCATGTATCTTCTAGTAGTTATGTATGTTTGCTAGAGTTCCAATCATAAGTACTTGCAATCATTGAATAGTGAGAGCTTGTTAGCTTTGCCTCTCCCACATAAAAGAGGAATATCAACCTTGTATTTGACTATTTGATCATGGACAAATCCATCACAATTACCACCACTTTTCCACACTCATGGTACTATTAGTTTATGGTTACTTAGTATATTTTATTGCTGCTTTACTTTCTTATATTTATTATCTTGCCAAGCTATCTCTCATACCCGTATTATTGCTCTTGTATTATTTCCTAGATAAAGTAAACCTTTAGTGTGCGTATAGTTGTATCAGTGGTTAATAGAACTTGAGAGAACATTTATCCTACCTTTCTATCCTCGTTGGGTTCGACACTTTTACTTATCGAAAATTCTACACATGATCATCTATACTTGTGGGATATCAAAACCTTTTCTGGTGCCGTTGCCGAGGAGCAATAGCGTGCGCGAATATTCTTGTGTGCACTTGTTAGCTTTGTCTCTAAGTAGTTTTCACTTTCAGTTGTAAGTTTTTTTCTATCTTAGTTTGGATAGGGAATTCTAATTATAATTTTTTTTACTTGTACTTGTTATTTAAAAATGTTTTCAAAAAGAGAGCGATTGGAAAAAGGTGCAATGGTTAAGTGGGGGTCGACCTTGAGCACTTGTGTTCATGCCTATAAAACCAAAGCTAATTTTTCCATAGAATATTCTCAGCTAAAACTTGTATATATTGTGTCTATACCTCTATACATAAAAAATAAAGTGCTAAAATTAGTCTCTAGTTACTTAAAACTGCAAAAGTTTGGTTTACTGCGCAGAAACATATTTGTTGTGCTTCACCGTATAACCTGTTTAAAATCACCTAAACATTATTTGGATCTGAATTTTTTGTGCATAAATCTGAGACAAATACTAACTTTTATTAGTTTTGGCTTTTCTTATGTGAGTTACGTAGCTATTTTGAAAAATTAGATTTTCACTGACTGATCAGTTTTTGGAAGATTTCCTATGCTTCACTGTAAAATATCGTGATAAATCTCATAATAGTATTTTGATCTGAAAATTATTGTGCATAAACATGAGATTGTGGTCTGTCTTCCATTAGTTTTAAGTTTTTGGATTTCAGCTACGTAACTATCTCATTGAGTACCATCTTTATAGGTGTTCAGTTTTCACAGATTTCTTTGTTTATTCAATATTATACTTAGTGTTCTTAGTTTTCTTAGTATTTTTTACGGACACGGAAATTCTATAAGAAACCTCGTTATATAAAGTGGCTAATTTTTAATAAATATCATAGCCAATACTTAAATATGAGTGGATTTTATTTAATGAGTACTAACCCTACTAATAAATTTTGTGAAGTTTTATGTGGATATAGCTTATAATATCTAATCAATATGGTGATATGAGATGAACAAAAATACGCAAGATCTCAAACTTGGAGATGTTTATGTGCATCCCAAGAACATATTCAAGAAGATACAATCATCTAAGCTTGGGGGTGCCCGATTCACCCCCCCTATGCATCAACAAAAATGAGGTTGTCTCGTTCATGATCTATATTACTCTTTTCACATGATATGTATTGTCTTAACATGTATTATAATTTGATTTCATTTATTTTTGGGTTTCTTTGCTGTTACTATGAAGTTTACTTCTTGTTTAGCCTCTGTTATTTTAGTTTCTGAAAAAAAACAAAGTACCAAAGTTTTACGCATTTAGTTTTAGTTGATGCATATTTAAGGGCTTTTTATGTTTTCAACATTTGATGCTTATGATTTTTCATATTTTACTGAAAACTCAAAAAGACACGAAAATTTAATTGATTATGCATCATCTAAGCCTCTGCACGAAAAAAAAATTGGTAAAATTTTCTGACATGTTTAAGTGCACCTAATAAATACGTTTTCCAGCTGTTATTTTTCTGGACAGATTCTAACTTTTATTGTAAGAGTGAACTCTTTGCATTTTTATTTGATTCTTTTTGGGTCTTACCTTTCATTTTAAGTTGTCCACTTAAGCAACCTTTTTGTAATTCAAAAACAAAATTTGATTTGGTTTAATAGCAACACTTTGGGAATATTATCTATTGCAGTAATCTCTAACCGCAAAAAAGAATGGGAAAGTTTTTGTGTTGAAGTTTTTTCACAGCAGAATGAAGGAACACCAAACAGAGAAATGTTGAAGAATGTACAAAGCCATAAGCTTGGGGATATCTCCGCATCCCTCTTCACCAATAACCTCTCGGTTTGCAAACCTTTAAACTTTGTTTTTCGAGCAACATAGAAATTTGAACAAACTTGGAGCGTCTGTATCTTATTATTTATTTATCTTAGAATCAAACACCGATTACATTAATAAGTTGAGTGCATAGCTGAAAGGCGTTAAAGAAAAACACTCTTGGGAGATAACCCATGTTTTATTTCTGCAATTTTACTTTTGTTTTCCTTGAGTCAAGGTGTTGTTTACTTCTGTAACAACTCATTTGTATCTTTACTTTTTCGCATTGCTGTGCCAAGTAAAGTCTCTAGTGGAAAGTTGATGCTAGATTTGGATTTCTGTGCAGGAACATATTTTTGCTGTCCACCGTTCAATTCGCCATAAATTCCAGAAATATCGAAACATCCTGTTTTTTTTGCGCGATCCTTAGATATGTACGCAACTTTTCTTAGTTCTGAGTTTTCTGATCTAAGCAACGTAAGTTCCTAAAAAAAACCGTTTTGACAGACTGTTCTGGTTTTGATAGATTATGCCTTTTTTACTTTGCATTCTCTCTTTTACTATGTTGAGTGGATTTCTTTGCTCCACAAAATATCAGCGGATGTAGCTAATGTTTAGAAAGTATTGGTAATTCTTGTGTCCATGCAGAACATGTGACTTTTTGATTATGCACTAATCCTCTAATGAGAATTACTTTGAGTTTGGTGTGAAGGAAGTCTTCAAGAGTCAAGAGAAGAGGATGATATAATGTGATCAAGAAGAGTGAAAATCCTAATCTTGGGGATGCCCCCGTGGATCATCCCAGCAAATTTCAAGAAGACTCAAGCGTCTAAGCTTGGGGATGCCCAAGGCATCCCCTTCTTCATCAACGACTTATCAATTCATTTCTAGTGAAACTATATTTTTATTCGTTCACATCTTATGTACTTTACTTAAAGCGACTGTTTGTTTTTATTTTCTTTTATTTTCTGTAATAAACTTGGTTGGATCCTAGAATTCTTGTGTGGGAGAGAGACATGCTCCGCTTTTTCACATGAATACTCACATTTCTTTTTTATTGTCTAGCTGCTACAGTTCTTTTAGCTCCTGTTTTTCATGCATCTCTTATTCAGAGCTGTTAGTTCTTGTAGAGTAGAACTCTCTTGTTTCATTGATAAATTATTTGGATAGTTTTTCTTGAAATAAAGTGATTGGTGTTGGAGAAGAATAAAATATTTCATGCTATAATCGTGCAATAGAAGTTTGTTTTGACTATGGCTTAGACTTTAACATGTCATGTTATATATTATTTTAATTTTATGCTTAGTATTTATTGATGTAGAATGACTTGTCCCAAATATCTGAGAGTGTAATGTGCCATTGAAAGAAATCATGAGTTGTTTTACCGTATCTAAGCATAATATTGTGGTATTCTCCTTTGAATGCTTTATTTGGGTCGACTTGGCGCATGCTCACACCTTGTTATGACTACAAACCAGTCACCTCTAGACTCTATGGTCATTTAGTTTTTGACTTTTAAGATCATTTATGCTTTAATTAATAATGTTTTGTCGCTATGCATGATTATAGTTGTTATTTCTCTCTTAGTTAGTCGCTCCCAGTCTCTTGCTAGCCTTCACCTGTACCGAGTATGAGCTCTACTCGTGCATCTAACCAAAAATCAAAGTTTGCAAAATGTGTCCACCATACCTACCTATATTTGGTATTTCACCGCCACTCCAAGTAAATTTCTCGTGTGCTACATAAACCTTCAAAATTATACATATTTTGTGCCCCTGTTTTAGCTCATGAGGAAGTAGTTTAAAGTTTATTGTGGTTTACGTCAAGCAAAGTTCTTCTTCCTCATTTCACCCGATGAGTGTGGAATCTGTTGTCATCTAAATTTGTACAGAGCTGATGCCAATTAATATAACCAAAAAGGCACTTCCCCATGGTTTTATGAAAGCTAATGGGTACCCGTGAACACGACTAGCACTTGTTTGTGAAAGAAAGGTGGGGGGAAGTGCCAACTAATAAAAATAAAACAACGAAAACGCTCTCAAAAGTCTAAACATTTTTCTTGGCATGAGTTATGATAAGTTTTTCATTACCATTCATTGACAAAGACATACACCTCTCTCAAAATTGTTTTCTATACATCTGTTTATCAAATAAAAAGCTCTAGCACATGAGAAATCCCTGCTTCCTTCTCGAAGGGCCTTTCTTTTACTTTTATGTTGAGTCTTCATCTTCTAACTTTATGCACCGATTAAGAGAGCATAGTTGTCATTCTGAGTATAATGTGAATAGTCCCAAAATTTATTATTGATTGATTCATGATTATGTTATTACTTGTTCTCAAATTATTTGTATCTAGTCACCACTTGAACTTTGAAGGTGTCCTGCCATTTATGTTTTGCTATTCCTTTAAGGACAAGTTGAATACCACTTTGCTATGTTTTCTCTATGCTCGAAACAAACGTATAACTAGTTATGATCTTTTGTTTGTGTTACTTTTCATGTTGTAACATAGTTACTAAGTTACATTGTTGGAATTATATCTATCATGCCTGAGTACTTTGATCTCAGCTTACAATGCTTTTACATTAATGTTGATCAAGATTGTGTGGTAGCATGTCACCTAATAAATTATTTTGTTGTTATCGTTTTACCTACTCGAGGACGAGTAGAACTAAGCTTGGGTATGCTTAATACGTCTCCAACGTATCTATAATTTCTGATGTTCCATGTTGATATTATGCCAACTGCTACATGTTTTCTATACACTTCATAGTATTTTTCTGCATTTTCTGGGACTAACCTATTGACAAGATGCCACAGTGCTAGTTCCTATTTTTTTTTGATGTTTTTGTATTTTAGAAAAGTAGTTCTGGAAATATTCTCGAAATTGGCGAAACAAAAGCCAAAATTCCTATTTTTCTGTCACATACACGGAGTCCGGAGGAGACTCGAAGGGGGCCAGGGAGGTGGGGACACCATATGGTGGCGCTCCTGGCCACGCCACCACGTGTTGTAGGCACCCTGGGCGCCCACCGACATCTCCCTTCCGCCTATATAATGCCTTCCTCGGGAAAACCCTAACGACCCGAGGCTCTATCCACGAAAAGTTCTGTAGCCGCCGTCGTCATCAACCCTAGTTCGGGAGGGTTCCGAATCTCTTTCTGGCACCCTGCCGGAGAGGGAAATGATCACCGGAGGGCTCTTCATCACCATGCCTGCCTCCAGAGTGATGCGTGAGTAGTTCATCACTGGACTACGGGTCCATAGCGGTAGCTAGATGGTTGTCGTCTCCTATTTTGTGCCACCATGTTTAGATCTTGTGAGCTGCCTAACATGATCAAGATCATCTTATTGTAATGCTACATGTTGTGTTTGATGGGATCCGATGAATATTGAATACTATGTCAAACTTGATTATAATCTATCATATATGCTATTTTTAATCTTGCATGCTCTCCGTTGCTAATAGATGCTCTGGCCAAGTAGATGCTTGTGACACCAAGATGGAGTATTTATGCTAGATAGTGGGTTCATGCCTCCAGTAATCTAGGAGAGTGACAATAACTTCTAAGATTATCAATGTGTTGTTGCCACTAGGGATAAAACATAAATGCTTTGTCTAAGGATAATTGTATTGTTTACCTTACGCACTTTACTTAATGCAATAGTCTGTTGCTTGCAATTTAATATCCAAAGTTTGCTTGGATGACGTTCTGAGGGTGGATTATTAGTCATAAATGCAGTTGGATGATGGTCTATGTATCATGTCGTAATACCCAAATAAATATTATAATAGTCATCATGTCATGTATATTACGATGCATTCTCTATTTCTCAATTAGTCAGCTGTAATTTGTTCACCCAACATGTTTATCTGTTATGGAGAGCCATTACTAGTGAACGTGGAATTCGGTCCATTATTTTACACTGATAATACAACCTAATGTAAAAACTGTTCTTTTTCACTGCGAACACTGTTCTCGTTTCATTCACTACAAACAAATATCATTTTCCACGCTATACGTCTAATCCTTTATTTTTAGCAAGACCGGTGAGATTGACAACCTCACTGTTTTGTTGGGGCAAAGTATCTTGGTTGTGTCGTGTGCAGATTCTACGTTGCTGCTAAGGCCTGGTAGTGCGCTCTGCAAATATCAGATGTCAACAACGTTCAGAAGTGATTTCTTTCTCCTACTGGTCCGATTAAACCTTAGTTTCTTTCCGAGAGAAAATTTTGTTGCTGTACTCATCATACCTTCCTCTTGTGGTCTCCCAACGAACGTGTGTCCACACGTCATCAAGCCGCGAGCTACCGCCACCGGCCAAATTCGCCCTACCGGGACGACTACCCTACATTCCGCCGCCGCTAGGCGGCTCCTCTGCTCGCCGCCGCAGCCGGCACGACTTCCTGCGCGCCTTAGCAAGGACATTTTCATGCACGCCGTCGCCGCTTGTCACCCTTCTCCGTAGAACGGAGGTGACACTACCAACGCCGAGATGTGGTGCTACCAGCGACAATTTTTTTTACAATTTTTTGCTACGGGAACTCCGACAATATCTTCGACGAGGTCAGATTATTGCTAGAATGGAATAAATTTTTGGTACTCCCTCCGTCTCATATTAATTGTCTCAAGGTTGGACAAAACTAGATCTATCTAACACTAAAATATGTTTAGATACATCTACTTTTGTCCAAGTTTAAGACGATTATTTTGAGACGGAGGGAGTACAATTATTCGATATTTTTGCTATGTCACTATAATTTTTTTGCTACGAGATTCTTCGGTGAGCGAGAGTCTCCGGCAATTTCTCTAGCGAAATCGACGTTTGCTACCGTAGCATTTTTTTTACTACGAGATCTCCGACGAGGTCTGTCTTTTTCATTTTGTTTCTGACCAATTTTTTCTACTAGAAATAAAATCGGACAATTTTTTTTACTACACGGGAACAAACACCGGAATGAGGCTAAAATGACACGTGTCAGCATTGGACCCGGATGGAAACTTTTTATCCCTAGGACGCCCAAGAGTGTTTGTAAAAAAACTACTTTCTCTATCTCAAATTAACTGTTACATATATAGATAAAAATAGATGTATTTGGATAAATCTATTTTTTGTCCATCTTTTGCGACACTTATTTTGAGATGGAGGGACCATGTGATAAAAGCTGGGGGTTTATTTCCTATTTTGAAGAAAAGAAAAGTAGAAATAAATTCCCCATTACCGTCCCGTTATATGTCCGGAGCTGCAACACAAAATTTCCCCATCCCGTCGCATTCCCACTGCACAACTCCGCCCCAGCCCCCAAGCCTCGCCCTCCGTTGAAATCCGCGGCGGAGCGATGGCCGGCAGCGAGCCGCGCCTGGGGAGGGGCGTGAGCTTCGGGATCCCGTACGTGGTGCTGGAGCTGGTCATGGTGCGCGTCGAGGACCCCTGGGACCGGGCCACCATCTCGTTCGTCTGCCGCCAGTGGTACGAGGCCGACGCGCGCAGCCGCAAGCACGTCACCATCGCCATGGCCTACTCGACCACGCCCGACCGCCTCCTCCGCCGCTTCCCCCAACTGGAGTCGCTCAAGCTCAAGGCCAAGCCCCGGGCCGCCATGTTCCCCAACATCATCCCGGAGAACTGGGGCGGCTCCGCCTCGCCCTGGATCCGGGAGCTCTCGGCCTCCTTCCCCTGCCTCAAGGCGCTGCACCTCCGCCGGATGGTTGTCTCGGACGACGACCTCGCCGTTCTGGTCCACGCCAAGGCCCCCATTCTCGTGTCGCTCAAGCTCGACCTGTGCTCCGGCTTCTCCACGCCATCCCTCGCCCTCATCGCCCGCTCGTGCAAGAAACTGGAGGTGTTCTTTCTTGAAGGGAGCTCAATTGGCGAGAACGAAAACGATGTATGGCTTCGCGAGCTTGCCACCAGCGGCAATACTGTCCTTGAGACGCTGGATTTCTACGAGACAGATATCAGGGCATCCCCAGCAGATCTGGCCCTCCTCGTGCGCAACTGCCCAAGGCTGAAAACGCTCAAGATTGGCAACTGCTGTTTCATGTATGATCTCATCGATCTGTTCAGATCAACAGAGACACTACAGGTCTTTGCTGGGGGTTCCTTTGATGAGCAGAATCAAGGTTACGAGACCTACCATTTGCCTCCCTCGATACGGAGTTTGAGTGTGCTCTTCATGCGAACAAATGAGATGCACATACTCTTTCCATATGCCGCTGCACTCAGTATGCTGGACCTTCAGTATACATTCCTCGACACAGAGAATCACTGTCAGTTGCTCCAGCGCTGTCCAAATCTGCAAGTTCTGGTGGTGAGGGATGTGATAGGAGACCGAGGATTACAAGTTGTCGCACAGACCTGCAAGAATCTACAGAGACTCCGAGTTGAGAGAGGATATGGACTTCCTGAGGGTGAACACGGTAGTGTCACACAGGTGGGATTGATGGCTCTAGCTCAAGGCTGCCCTGATTTGCAGTACTGTGCGGCACATGTGACTGACATCACAAATGCAGCTCTAGAAGCCGTTGGCACGCACAGCAAAAACCTCAACGACTTCCGACTCGTCCTGCTTGGTACAGAACCGCTAATAACCCTTGACAATGGGGTTCGTGCATTGCTGAGAGGATGCACCAAGCTCCAGAGGTTTGCGTTTTATGTGAGACCTGGAGCTCTGTCAGATCTTGGCCTTTCCTATGTTGGTGAATTCAGCAACACCGTCCGCTACATGTTGCTCGGGAACGTTGGGGGTTCTGATGATGGAGTGCTGGCATTAGCAAGAGGTTGCCCAAGCTTGCAGAAATTGGAGCTAAGGGGTTGCTGCTTCAGTGGACATGCAATCGCAATCGCCGTTGCCGCGTTACAGCTCAAGTCACTCAGATATCTTTGGGTGCAGGCATACAAGGCAGATCCTACTGGTACCGATCTCAAGCCAATGGCACGCCCCTTCTGGAACATTGAGTTTACTCCACCGGATCAAGACCCAAAGGGCCATGCACAGGTTTTGGCGTACTACTCGCTGGCTGGGGCTAGAACAGATTGCCCTCAGTCAGTTATTTCCCTCCATCAATCAGTTTTAGGTCAACCAGTTTGACTGTCCATACATGTTTGATGCCCGACTGTGAAACCCACGAGACGATATAGGATGTTACGCAAAACTGGCAGTTCCTATTATGCTCAATATCCGAGATTTTGACAAAGCTCAGACACACTTTTTTTTTGTAGCAACTAGCTAAATATGCATGAGAACCAACGATATCCTTGACCTTAGCTGTGATGCTAATTTTCAGTTAGTAAATGTTACATGTGTGGTCAAGGATGTAGTAGAGTGTCACTATTATATGCACATGAAATTACCTTGCGTTGTTATCTTATACTAGTAGGAAACATCCATATTTACTCGTTTCCAACACTCCAATATAGAATATTCTTGGTCCTTAGTTGTCGAAATTGTCTAAGATTTAGTCTTTCCCGTGGCAGTTCTAGCAGCACATAAAATGGAAAAAAAAAATTAAATACAATCGGTGCAATGTATCTAAGTATCGCCACTAAACCTACAACTCATCTTATTTGTCAGCTCAAGACATGCTTGCTGTATCTTGGTATGTTATCCGGAGGACTACACAGTAGATAGGTCTGAACTGGAACGTCAATGGATCACGGAAGGTTTTGTTTCTAAAGAAAATGGACAAGATATGGAGAAGATGGCAAGAAACTATTCCAATGAGCTTGTCAACAAGAGTCTTATTCAACCTACAGAATGCAAATTGCATGACATGATGCTTGATCTTATATTGCTTAAGTCTGGAGAAGAGAATTTTCTCACTGTAGTAGATGGACGGGCCATTTTAGAACTCGATTACAAGGTCCCTCACCTTTCTATTCGATTCCATGATAAAGTTATTCAGCAATGTTACCAGGCAACATAGCATGCTACAAGTTCAGTCGGTTATGATCTTTGGGAATTCTTGGAATGTGCCTCCTTTGCCAGAGTTCAAGTTCCTCCGAGTTCTTTTTGTGGAGTCCGTTATTGGCATGAAGTTCACTGGATTGCGTAAACTGCATCAGGTAGGGTATTTTAGCGATCGAAGCATTTTTTCCGATATCCCGTTCCCATCAGATGCAGTTCATCTGACACAATTGTCACATCTAAGTATTAGGAAGGTGCCTGGTGGGATCGGCGGCATGAAACCCCTTCTATCTCTATCTGAATTTAATATTGCAGTTAACTCACTTGATAATATGAAGGGCCTTGGTGAGCTTACCAGTATTAGAAACACTCAACGGTGACGATATGGTGATGATCCAGCTGAAATAGTGAGCCACATAGAAATCGTAGGTTCGTCCTTGAGAAAACTTTGTAGGCTTGAGTCCCTGTACGACTGTAAACATGGATGGCTTGTTTGCCTTGTCTCCTCCATCCTGCAGCTTTCAGAGGATCCATACTCGCCAAGGTGGTTTTTGTTGAAATATAAATACACGCCTAGCCCCTTTCCATCAGTTCGGACTTTTGGTCTATATGGCTAGTGTAACAATTCTATATGGTATCAGAGCCACGAGGTCTTGAGTTCAAGACCCTGCTCACGCAGTATTAAAAACAAAAGAAAAAAGATTCTGCGGCCTGCACCGAACCCACGCTAAGGACTAAAATAGCCTAGACGTGAGGGGGAGTGTTGAAATATAAATACACGCCTAGCCCCTTTCCATCAGTTCGGACTTTTGGTCTATATGGCTAGTGTAACAATTCTATAGTTTTAACCGTTCAGATAAGTTGAACAAGTATGGTCGTCTTTTATTGGGATGTACTATTAAACTAAAATTGGGATTATCCGCAAAAAAATACGGTAGAGCGTGTTATGAGTGCCTACGTGGTGGACTACCATGATGAAAACGTAAACTCACAACCATTTATGCGTTGGAGAGACTGTTTTGTCTTTTGTGCTAAAGCTATTTATAACCGTTTTGTCTTTTGTCTGTTATCATGATGAGAACGTAAACTCACAACCACATGCCGAAACCAGTGAAATTAAGGGCATTACTTGATCAAGGATCACCGGTAACCTCCGCGAGTCGCAATTCCATGTTAGGGATCTGCACGAGGACGATGTTGGTATTCTTGCAGAGTTGCCCTCCCTCGTCATCCTCTCACTAAATCTCAGCTTTCCCCTGTACCAAATGGTTGGCATCTATATATGGAGGATTCCCTGTTCTAAAGTGTTTTGGAATTGGCTTGGGCGCAGCAGCATACTTGAACTTCCACCGCTCAAGTTAACTTTCCACATTACAGTACATGGAGCAGAATCGAGTGGACCAGCCGGCGTTGAGCACTTGCCAGCACTTGAACAGGTATCTGCACATATCTATTACTCCCTCCGTTCCGAAATATAGGACGTTAAAGGTTTTGACGTGCAAATTTTTCCACGCTACGCATTTTTTGAAGTTTCCTGTATTGCCCTCACAGTCGCGACTCGCGACAGCCACTCACCCTCACCGACAGGCTCTCATTCCCCTGCTCCCTCAAGCTCTCCACTCTGGTCTTGCGTCGATCCCCGCCGCCGCCGGCATCTTCCTCACTGCTCCCCGCCCCCGCCTTGCTCCCACCACCTCGAACCGTCTCCCTACCCACCGCCGCCTTGCTCCCCACCAGCTAGAGTCGTCTCGCAACCCACCGCCGGCAGAGATTTGAGAAAAGGTTAGTTTTTTTTGCACCGGCGACCTACTTCTAGGTGTGGAGGTGGCGGATCTGCTTGTGCTGGTGTCTGGATAAATATGTGGATGTGGAGCGGCGCCAGCTTGAGTTGCCGTGCGACGCCGGCTGCGGCGAGGTGCAGGCCGCCATGGGGAAGCCGATGGGCGACAGGAGAAGGCGGGAGAGTGGAAGGGAAAGGCCACGAGGGCGGCGGCGGCGGCGGGCGGCTCGTTTGCAGTCTCCAGCAACTACATCAGCGCCCTCGTCGCAACTTTCCACTACACCCGCGCACATCTGCATCTGCTTCCTGGCCAGCTGCAACGCTGCAAATTCGTGTTGCTGTTCTTTTCGTTTGTCTAGCGGCACATCCATCTTGCGCTACCTGCAACGATGATGGTGGAACTGTTGATCCCTCTGTCTCTCTCTGATCTCTTGGTTTGTTTTCGATTGTCTGATGGACGGTCAGGTCGTCCGATTTTTTTTATCAGTCCTGCACTGAACGATTCATATCAGTTTACCTTTTGCTTGCTTAGGTCACGTGTCGCGATCAGCAGTTGGCGATCAGCAGCTGCTCGCGGTAGGTAAGGCATTAGTTTGGTTAGGCGTCAGCAGTGTGCGTCTCTGAAGCTAGTCGCAGATGTTTCAGTTAGGAGTAGTTTTGATTTTTGAAGCACATGCTACTAGAGCTGCGAGTCACTGACATAACCATTTTGATCTGAAGCGCGCAGCTAGCAGCACCGTTGCCGACGAGATTGTGTGTAATTGTGCACATGAAAGATACTACTCCTAGGAGTACTAGCAGCAGTAGCAAATTAGTAGCAGTAGTGAACCAGGAGAAATCTAGGAGCCGACGAGAAGTAGCATCGCTACTGATTACTCCCATATCGACTAGGATCGGTACTGAAACACGTTTAACTACCATGCTGTACTAGGAGTAGCCAATTTTGCTACTGAATCAACTGAACTGGTGGGGATAGGTTGTTAGAAGTGGAGTTATCAAGCTTATAACTTAAGACAAAGGAGCTGAGAATTTTTCTTATATGCTTCTAAAAATTCTGGTAATCCATAGTTCTGACAAATATCACTGAAAGTTTTTTGGTACTGCAAAATATTTTCTCGACTTGGAGCTATACAATTGTAAGCTAATTTTCTGTATGTTTTATCAGGAAACTGAGACATCAAAATACGCGCTGTCATAGTATAAAGCCCACAATGCTCAACACTACAAGAAACGAGGCATTTTATTTAAGATTGAATGTTCAAGGTTGGATGACACTGCCATTTGATTTAATTACTTCCATTTATTCTGTAAAGATGGCTGTCCGACTTGTTCGTCATACCTGAAGCATTATGTTCTTCTACTATTTGGCCATCATGGAGTCCTTGTTCATCATAGGGTCCTTGTTCATTATGGAGTTCTTGTTCTTGCATTACTTCATCTTTGTCTACGGGTGGCGTACAATTGAGGTCTGGGACTACCTTATTGATGTGTGAATTTCGCAGGGCCGGAAGAAAATCACATCGAGGCGGTGAGGATCATAGCGACGTTAGTGCTGAACCTAGGTGAGTACGGTGCTGCTCCTGGGCGAGGCGATGAGTGCTGCTCCTAGGTGAGTACTGAACCGGAAGGAGTACGAAGCATCAGCTGCTGGGTGAGTACTGCCGGACATGAAGCTCTGGTTGATTCTATCTGATGCTGCTCTTGTGCATGAACTTGATGCTCTGGTTGAGTTCGATCTACAGCTGCTGCTCCTGTCTTGTGCAGGATGTTGTGCGGGAACTGGGCGAGGCAGCACAAGATCTGGACGAGGAGGCGAGGCGAGGTGAGGTAACACAAGATCTGGGCGAGGAGGCGAGGTAACACAAGATCTGGGCGAGGAGGCGAGGCGAGGCGACGAGATCTAGACATGGGGAGAGGATCTGGGCGAGGCGAGGTGAGGCAACCTGGGCTCGGGAGAGGATCTGGGCGAGGCGAGGTGAGGCAACCTGGGCTCGGGAGAGGATCTGGACGAGGCGAGGTGCTGCGATTTGCAGGAAGTTGATGAGCCTGGGCGAGGCGAGGAGGAAGACGCACAATCTCAATCAGTTTCGCTGGGTGAAGAGTTTCCCAGCACGGGATGGCATTAGCTGTAATTGGAGTTTTTTTGTATGGGCAAACATGTCATTATGGCGATTTTGGGGGTTTGTCGGAAATCGCTTAAACGTCCTATATTTCGGAACGGAGGGAGTACTACAGTAGGAAGGAATCTAGAAAGAGAAGCACCGAGTCTGCCTTGAGGAGCGCTATCAGCACTCATCCTGGGAACCTTCCCGTTGAAGTAGTCTATATTACTCACACATCACGTGGCAGCTGGTACGTGCAGATTTCTATCGCCATATTCCCAGTTCCTCTGTATTTTGTTACTTGTTTGTGTCGTATAACATCACACTCAGAAGTTCCCCCAGTTGGCAATGATACACCACTTGCCGCTTTACTAGCTAATCTAGTAGCTTTGTTAAAGAAAGGTTTTTATAGGAATTAATGCCTAAGCTTTCAGAACTGGAGATGTCATATTTTTTAGCTATAGCCTGATTTCGACACACACAAAATCTGAAAATTAACTTATCTTGTTACAGGATTCTCCCTTATTGGTTGAATTTGAATTGGTTATATGCTCGAGTTCACATTCCACCAGGTAGAATGTTTAAGCATAGTACTTTACGTCTTGATAATTTGAAGGCAGGCTATTTCAATGGTCACAAGGATGAATAATGAGTTCTCTGTTTTGAGAAGCAGACAGATGACTGGTACCAAATTGCCAGATCTTCACCTGAGGTCATTGGATATGGTTCTGATTGAGGCGAAGAATTCAGGAGCAGAGGATCTAGAGGCTATTATTTGCGGCACAGCACCATCAGGAAGTTCCATGTTCTTGCCAATAGCCTGTCGTCGGGCTCGCGATGCAGATGCTGACCTGATAACGGCATCATTTCAAAAGAAACTACTCGCGGTAATGCAGACTTGTAAACCTCCTCCCGCTGAATGTGTGCAGTCTATCGGTAGACGTGGTGAAGTCGAAACAGATTTACTATGACTCTATGAGATGGTGGAACACAAGCCGAGAAGAGAACATCATAGAGCTTGGATTCTGCCCACTCTGAAGCATATTTAGGAGCTTAGCGAGGCTTTGATTTTTTTTCTTTGAATTTATTTTGTAATGGCGACTGCTAATTGCACAGCTCATGGAACTGCCAAGCAAAACTTCTGGGATTGTATTCAGCAGTACCGAAAAACTGACTGATATTTTAATACCAAGTTCCTGAGTCGCAACACAAAAAATCATTATGTCGGAAAGACTCAGAGCTGGCTTTCAGTGATGAATTTTTCATTATAGCACACTAATGGTTTACATCCAAGATCTCGTCAGCAAAAGCATGGAATGCAGGAATTCACTCAAGCACCACATGCTTATTCCTTCAAGTTGACTTGGTTGAGCCAAATCGACAAAACTCCTGCAAGCGCCAACTTGCAGAATTCTCTTCTCGGTACGAAACTCCTGCAAGCGCCAGGACGTAGTCTAACTAACTCCTGGAAGTGCCAGGACGTACTTCTGACTGAAGCTTCAGGGCATCATCAATGGACAGAAAAATTTAGATGGTCAACGTTTTCTTTCTTTACTGATAGTACTACAGTCTACAAAGCATCTAACTAATGTACCCTTATACCAGATAGTCAAAGAAAATATAGAGACATTTATTTGTTATGGAAACAGTACATACAGCACCAAATCGATACCGAATTTTTCGCATATTAGTGAGAAACAGGGCTGTTCCTATGTTAACAGGATTGCGAGCACATAAGTCAAAACATGCCTGAACTTGGGAGACTAAAACAAGTTTCATATTTCTGAACTTGGGAGGTTAAAACAAGTTTCATATTTCTGAACCCACATGCCTGAACTGAAACTGCTACTCCTGTTATAACATCAGGCTTTAAAGACATGCCAAAAAAGTTCAGAGATGCATATATATAGCAGGCAGAAAGACAAACTGTTCTTCAGCCATTCTCAAAGTGCGGCACGCCAATGAACGTTCCAGCTATGAAGGAACGTCGACACTTAAGCTTGGTGACCAGCCCAGTAGACGATCAAGAGGCAAACAGTGAGAACCAAGTTAGTAGTTACAATCAGCAATACATTTTTCTACCAAAAATAAACAAGATTTGTCGTCAAGTAAAGTCTCTAGTGGAAAGTTGATGTTAGATTCGGATTTCTGCATAGGAACATATTTTTGCTGTCCACTGTTTAATTCGTATAAATTTCCAGAAAAACCGAAATATCCTGAAAAGTTTTGTGTATGACCCTCAGCTATTTACGCAACTTTTTCTGTTTCTGAGTTTTCTGATTTGAGCAACGTAAGTGTCTCGAAAAAATCCGTCTTTACAGACTGTTCTAGTTTTGACAGTGCCTTTTTACTTTGCATTCTCTCTTTTACTATGTTGAGTGAATTTTTTGCTCCACAAAACATCAGTCACTGTAGCTAATGTTTAGAAAGTATTGATAATGGTTGTGTCCATGCAGAACATGTGAGGTTTTGATTGTGCACTAACTCTCTAATAAGAATTACTTCGAGTTTGGTGTGAAGAAAGTTTTCAAGGGTTAAGAGAAGATAATGATATAATGTGATCAAGAAAAGTGAAAAGCCTAAGTTTGGGGATGCCTCCATGGTTCTTCCCAGCAAATTCCAAGAATACTTAAGAGTCTAAGCTTGGGGAAGCCCAAGGTATCCCCTTCTTCATCAGCAACTTATCACGTCACTTCTAGTGAAACTATATTTTTATTCGGTCACATCATATGTACTTTACTTGAAGTGTCTGTTTGATTTTATTTTATTTTCTTTGCTACAATAAACTTGGTTGGATCCTAACATTCTTGTGTGGGAAAGATACATGCTCTGCTTTTTATCATATGAATACTCGTATTCTTAGTTTTTGTCTAGCTACTGCAACTCCTTTTAGCTCCTGTTTTTCATGCATCTCTTATTCAGAGCTGTTAGTTCTTGTAGAGTAGTAGTACTCTCTTGTTTCATTGATATATAATATTGAGAGTTTCTGTTGAAATAAAGTGCTGGTGTTGGAAAGCAATAAAATATTTCATGCTTATAACGGTGCAAAGAGAAGCTTGTTTAGACTGTGGATTAGACTTTATCATGTCATGGTAGATATTATTTTAATGCTTAATAGTTATTGATGTAGCATGACTTGTCTCTAAGAGTGCTTAATGTGTCATTGAAAGAAATCATGAGTTGTTTTTACCATATCGAAGCATATTATTGTGGTATTCTCCTTTGAATGCTTCATTTTGGTTGACTTGGCGCATGCTCACACCATGTTATGACTACAAACCAGTCACCTCTAGTCTCTATGATCATTTATTTTTTTACTTGTAATATCATTTATTTTTTTATTAATAAGATTTTGTCGCTATGCATGATAATGACCATTATTGCTCTCTTAGTTTGTCGCTCCCAGTCTTTTGATAGCCTTCACCTGTACTGAGTACGAGCTCTACTCGTACATACAACTCCCAAAAAAACAAAAGTTTTCCAAATGTGTCCACCATACCTAACTATATGTGGTATTTAACCGCCACTCCAAGTAAATTTCTCATGTGCTATCTTTAAAATCTTCAAAATTATATCTCTTTTTGGCTCCTGTTTTACCTCATGAGGAAGTAGTTTAAAGTTTATTATGTCTTATGTCAAGTAAAGATTTTCTTCCTTATTTCACCCGATGAGTATGGAATCTGTGCTCATCTAAATTTGCAAAAAGCTGGTGCCAATTAATATAACCAAAAAGGCACTTTCCCAAGGTTTGATGAAAGTTGGTGGGTACTCGTGGATACGGCTAGCCCTGGCTTGTGAAAAGCATGGTGGAGGAAGTGTCAACTAAATAAACAACGTAAACCGCTCTCAAAAGTCTAAACACTTTGCTTGGAATGAGTCATGATAAGTTTTTTCATTACCATTCGTTGACGTAGACATATACCTCTCTCATAATTATTTTTAATACCTTTGTTTTAATCAAATAAAAAGCTCTAGCACATGAGTTAATCCCTGATTCCCTCTGCAAAAGGCTTTTTTTTACTTTATGCTGAGTCTTCATCTTCTAACTTTATGCACCAATTAAGAGAGCATAGTTGTCATTCTGAGTATAATGTGCATCAGTCCCAAAATTTATTATTGATTGATTCATTATATGTTATTACTTGTTCTCAAATTACTTGTTTCTAGTCACCACTTGAACTTTGAAGGTGTCCTGACATTTATGTTTTGCTATCCTTTTAAGGACAAGCGGAATACCACTTTGCTATGTTTTCTTTATGCTCAAAACAAACATATAGCTTTCAATGAATCATTATTCATGATCTTTTGTTTGTGTTGCTTTTCATGTTGCAACATGGTTGCTAAGTTACATTTTTGAAATTATATCTATCATGCCTATGTTTAGATTACTTTTATCTCAGCTTGCAATGCTTTTACAAATAATGATGATCAAGATTGTGTTGGTAGCATGTCACCTCAAAAATTATCTTGGTATCGTTTTATCTACTCGAGGACGAGTAGGAACTAAGCTTTGGAATGTTGATATGTCCAAAACGTATCTATAATTTTTTGTGGTTTCATGCTACTTTTATGCTTTTGATAGTTGTTTTTATATTAAGTTTATGATTGATTTGGACTAACCTACTAATAGTTGCAAAAGTGAACAATGTTCTTATTTTACACTTTGATGTGTAGGAATTATCAAAAATATAAGAGAAAACCTTGTTGGAGTCAAATTGAAACTTTCCTGAAATCTGTCTCAGAACTCCTTTTGAAGATTGTCACGTACCAGACTTAAGACAACGTCAAATGGAAAAAGTCTCTTCGCAAAAGTTGTGGGGAACTTCGCGAGGAACGTTCTAGACATAAAGTTCGAACCAGTCTTAGTCTGGATGGCTGAGAAAATCCCGATTTAGCGCATCCCTAGACGGGGTGACGAAAATCCGTGAGGCTATATAAAGAGAGGAACCCTAGGTCGTGAAAGACACGCCATACCACGAATTTCCAGCCTCCAAAGGCACATTTTTGCCTCCCCCATGGATCCCATCTCCATGGGGTAGGGCTCCCAATAAGCCATGAAGGAAGCGGGCTAAGGGGCGGCGCTCCCCCTTGATGTCGGTGGTTCATCCTCCCACACACATCTGTACCGCCCTATGTAAACATGGTGTTTGACGTTATAAATTATTTACAGATGATTTATTGCATCTTTGTCATGTTTGTGTAGGTCCTTTTTGTTATATTTTTTATTGTTGAATCTCTATGAATGGTTTGAGCCATATATTGAATTTGTTATAGTCCTATGGTGCCCATCATATTTTTATGCACGCATAGATCACATCATAGGGTTTGTAGTATGTGGAGAAAGCTAGAGGGAGCGTTGCTTGAGTGACAGAAACATGAGCCCCAATCTAGTGATTAAAGCATATGGGATAAAGAGAACCTTTTGATCTTAATGCTATGGTTGGATTTTTTTTACCTTAATGTATCTTCTAGTAGTTACGGATGTTTGCTAGAGTTCCAATCATAAGTACTTGCAATCATTGGATAGTGAGAGCTTGTTAGCTTTGTCTCTCCCACATAATAGAGGAATATCAACCTTGTATTTGACTATTCGATCATGGACAAATCCATCGCAATTACCACCACTTTTCCACACTTATGGTACTGCTAGTTTATGGTTACTTAGTATATTTTATTGCTGCAACACTAACATTTACTTTCTTCTATTTATTATCTTGCAAAGCTATCTCTCATACCCGTATGATTGCTCTAGTATTATTTCCTAGATAAAATAAATGTTTAGTGTGCGTAGAGTTGTATCAGTGGTTGATAGAACTTGAGAGAACATTTATCCTACCTTTAGCTCCTTGTTGGGTTCGACACTCTTACTTATCGGAAAGGCTACACACGATCCCTATACTTGTGGGGTATCACACCCCGTGTAATCTGTTTCAATCTCGTCGGAATAAAACAACCCTGTCAAGCCGAATAGCCCACCGGTGCCTTTCCCTTACGAAACTCAGGTCCCTAACCATGAGGTACCATCCTCTTCACCCCTTGAAAATAATTTTTTTATACGGAATCTTCAACGAAAGGTTTTCTTACCAAGGATAATCTCATTAAACGTTGCTGGACCGGATGTAAAAAATGTGTGTTTTCTCAAGCTAATGAGTCACTGGAACATTTGTTTATATCTTGTTCATTTGCACGTCATATTTGTAGGCTGATTCACTATATTTTTAATATATCTCAAGCAACTAGTGTGGCTAATGTGTTTGGTCATTGTCTAGATGGTGTTGATAAGAAAATCAAAGCCCGTATTCGAATTAGTACATGTGCTTTTGTGTGGGATGTTTGAAATTGCAGGAATGATTTGGTGTTTAATAAGGTTAGAGATCGCCATTTTTCGCAGGTTGTTTATGGATACTGGATATTCTCGTTGACGGCTGTCGTTTGGTCTGTATTTAAGCACATGGTTCGCAACATGTGTAGTATTTGCCTTATATCAATGTTTTGTTGGTTGATACTTGTGGACAATTTGGCTCATGCTTGAGTTGTAATAACCACCGATACATTACTTTGTTACTTCCTATTAATATAGAAATGGTTGTGTGTATCATCACGATGCAGAGGCTAGGGTTTTGCTCCCATAAAAAAACCTTATTCTTTTTGGATAATGTTTTTTCTTATAAGTAATCTAAAAAATAATACACAAAACTGCAATGAACAGGCGGCACCACATCTTGTGTGCTAGAGTAGCAATAGCTATATTTTTTTATGTAAGTACCAATTTGTATTTTTATTTCAAATACTGCATTTCCATCATTTTTGTGTTCCTGCATCTTGATGATATTAGTTTTACTGATTTTTTTCATCATGAAGAAAAAGGAATATAAATGGTGACAAAAAAAAGAACAAAGATGAAATGATAAAGCAAAAGTCAACAAAAAAATGTTCAGCCCTTAAAAGAACTGCCAGCTTTTTGTTTCTTCTCTTCATTTTTTTCAGATCTTCCTAGATGTTTTTTCAGAGCTTTTATATCTTTTAGATCATTCCCGTAAATTTTCAAAAGGAAGAATTATAATTTTTCAGAACTGCTATATCTTAAGTACCTTTTTCTCTAATACATGATGATTTTTGAAATTTCCTTTTTTGCTAATTCTATGTGAAAACAGTAATCATATACTATGTGAGATTCTTTTTGTTCTACATAACTACTCCCTCCGTTCCGAATTATAAGACGTTTAAGAAAACGTTCCGACCAGGTGAAAACAGGAAAATTTACATCGCTACCCTTAATTCGAATCTCTACCAGATCTCTAATTCCAGCGTCGTCTTCGTCCGCCCCCACGACCCAGCGTCGTCTTCCTCCGCTCTGGACCTACTTCTCCTTGCTGCCCTGATTCCTGCTTCTCCTCGCCACCTTGATTCCTGATTCTCCTCCTCGCCCCTGCTTCTCCTTGTCGCCACAAGGTTTTCCATCCCCAGGCTTCCAGGTTGCCACAATGTTTGGCATCCCAGCGTCGTCTTCCTCCGCCCCCAGGCTCTGGACCTACTTCTCCTCACCGCCCTGATTCATGATTGTCCTCGCCGCCCTGATTCATGACCCCCCTCCTCGCCCCTGCTTCTCCTTGTCGCCACAAGGTTTGCCATACCCAGGATCCTAGGTTGCCACAAAGTTTGGCCTCCCGACGTTGCCACAAGCAGAAGCCGGAGCACGCTCCTAGGTCGTCACAGAGTTGCCCGCAAAATTCTTGATGCGCTGCCATGGTTTCTTCTACACCGAGTATGGATGTCCTCATTTCATAAACATGATGCATCCAAACATCAACCTGTCGAAAAAAGTAGAATGTCAGGTTGCATATCAATATAGTCAAATTGAAGTGGAGATCATCAGGTCGATATGCACAAAATCTCGTTTTCCCGCGTGTTCCCTGTTCTTAACCATGTCATTAATCTAGAATTTCTGTCAGTAACTATGGACTAGCTTTTCTATGCATGAGAGAACATGCGATAACTTATTACTCCTGAATGCGTGCATGGATCTTAGATTTTGGAGTACTTCCGATGAGTACATTTAACACATCTGCTAAATTCTGGGAGTCATCCCCAAAGTCTTATAAGTTGAACAATGTTTTTGTGCAATTAGCTCTACATGAGCAACTGAAGTTACTCAGGCATGCTATGCCAATTAGCAAAAGAAAGTGCATTGTTGGTAATGATAAGGCAGCAGCAAGGTTGCCAATCAGCAAACAGAAACCAACACAGTTGTAAGTTCACAATTATGTACTACTTGTACATCACTTTCAAATCTATATTAAATGGAGTATTTCGAAATCTCTAGATTAAGTGATTGACCATATCAGAACTTAAGTAATTACCTGGCTGGAAGCTATGCCAGTTAGGTGGTTTACTAGAGATGACTACACTGTAGATCTTGAGGGCGTCGATAATGAACTTCTTTACATTCTTAAAAAAAGTTGTTTCCATTATTTTTTCACACAAAGTATAAGTCTGTTCCTTTACATTTATTTCGTTTTGTTGTTGAAAATTCTTCGATTTGGCAGGCAGTAACCGATGACAGCAAAATTGCAATAGTTGAAGCAAATGAGATAAAGATGACCATATAGGGAAACTAGGCTAACAGAGAGTTACATAATTTTTGTTAATCACAAAAACAACATAGATCACTTGCAAGTTTTCTTAGCAAGGTTATGCAACTACAGCAAGCAGTGCAAGCTACATCAAGTTTCAGGAACAGAACATGCAAGGAGTATTGCGGTTTAAGCAGTAGAGAAGCAGGAACAAGCAAGGAGTAGCAGACACACCAAGCAAGCAAGACCGTTTTTTACAAGTAGTAGTGTATTTCCAGCAATATTTATTGTATTGCAAGTACTAAAGAGATAGGAGTACTGAAAAATTAGTGTATTGCAAGCAAACAATATGCATACACCTAAGCTAAAGAAACCAATTCGTAATGCATCTAGCAAGCAAGTAATCCAATATTTTAAGTGTATATTCAGTTTTAGTTTCACAAAATTTCAGACTACAGAGCACCAAATACTCAATCAATTTAAAAGTAATTACGCAAAGTTTCAGCTGCACTACTGATGCAAGCAATGCACTACGGCATGGCACGACAACCACTTACAGGGAATTTTACAAGAAAAATAAATAAGAGAAGAGAAAATTTTGCATCCACTTGCTACTCCAAACATGAATACACAAGCAAAGTTTCAGTCAAAATACTCCAAGCAAGTTACGGTAGTAATATTACTACAACAAGTTTTAGTCAAATTACTCCAAGCAAGTTATAGTAGTGATATGAATACAACAAGCAAGGAAGCAAACAAGCAGTAGCTTGTGCTTGGAACAAGATACAACAAGCTACTGTTACTGCAAGCACAAGCTACAACAAGATTCAGTGCAAGAATTACTTGTGCTTTCTCATCGAATGTTAGTGAAAGCTACTCCATCATTTATACTCTCATTTAGACAACTGAATGCTACCCCAGATCTTATGTCGATTAAGTGAAAGTTGCTACCCGATGTCTAAATGGGAGATGCAAGTCCAGCTTCGGCTACATAAACATATGTAGTTTCTCCCTTTTTAAGATATTTAGACAACTGAACTACATTTCCAGGTTTGCGATATTTTAGACAACTGAACTACAATTTCAGAAGTGACTCAAAAATCTGGTATGCGACATGTTAACCATTTTGGTAAGAGAAGCTGAATTCAACTGGGAAACCAGTACCACCACAATTGGGCTTGATTGTCCGAGCGGATGGTAATGCTGAGCAGTGAGCATTCATATGAAATTTGATTGAACTAAGTAACAAATATATGAATGTATTATGATTTGTTTTTCTAAAATATAACAAATACTTTCTCTGCAGTATTACTGACCGAGTTTGCTCATTTAGTTTAAAAGTGTAATTACTTTTGAACTATGACTGATATTTCAGCATGTAATCCACCTACATCATGGTTGCAATGCTTGTTCATTGTGTCTCATATTTTATGGACATGCTCACTCTACCTTTGGTGCGAGATAGAGTGGTACTCCTAGCTTCTTGGCTGACATTGACATACTCTGATACTCCTAACTTCTCTCATGATGTGATACTCAGGAGAAGATGAAATGCCAGTGTGTACATCAAGTTTGCATACACGGACTGGAAATTAGACTACCACGGAGAGAAGAGAGAAAAACTTATCTTTCTGGTTTTTGTTGACGTCATCATCATTCTGGTCGGAGAAGAAGAAGGTGAAGCCGGCTCCGGTGCTGAAATGTCCCCCCGCTGCTCCAGGCGCAGTTGCCAAAACCACCACCACCTGAGCTCGGGTCAGCTTCACCTGCCAGTGCACCACCACCGTGCTCAGCTTCACCTTCGCCCGCCACCCCGCCATCTCCCCTTCCGCGCATCTTCATCATCCACAGGTCGTCGTGGTTGCCACGCGGAGGGGTGGCCGCCATCTTCTCCACGTTGCCGGGGAGCAGATCAAGCACCGCAGCCAACATATCCATTACCACCGACCAAAGATACCTCACCACCACACGGATCTGTGCTCCGGCAAAAAAAAATAGACCTTTGACCTCGCCCGTTGTGGTTGCGACGAGAGCGACCGGCTCCGGCTCCGGCGCCGACGAGAGCAGGGAGAATAGAGGAAGGAAGCCAGGGAAGGGAGAGGGCAGCCAGAGGAAGCCGACGAGGGGAGTCAGAGGAAATGGGCTACTGGGAACCATGGATGTGAACGAGAGTGGAGGGGAACGGGAGAGGGAAGAGTGTGGAACGCGAGCGACTGTGCGCGTCCGCCGCTCTGCGTGAAGCGAAGAGTGAAGGGGTATTTTCGGAAGCTCCAAACATTTCGTAACGTGACAAAACTTTGCCTACAAAACGTTAAACGTCTTATAATTCGGAACGGAGGGAGTATAATATAGTGCGAGCAAACATACTTTCATCAGTTAATCTCTAAGTACTGCGTGCCGCAAATACAGTTAATGGGCTGAAGCCCATCTAACAAACTAACGAAAGAACTGTTGTGTGTCGCAACTTGACGCGTGTATAGGGGTCCTCCTCCATAGCGCCTGGGCGATTTCTTTCCTCGGGATCGCCCGCTTGGGCCTTAGACGGCGGTGGCCTGTCTATTCAAGCATTCCATCAGATTATACTGCTTTTGTTTGTGTGCGCTTTAGTTATACGTTGCTTCGAGATCGTTCACCTTGCTCTACACAACTTCTTATTGATTTCTATTTAAATAGGTAGATATGTTTGTGGCTAGTCGACGTGGGACTAAAATGAGCACAGGGACGAGTGGCGTGTGCTCATGCGGCCATGCGTCGGTTAGCAAGCTGATTGGATGTATTTATCAAAGAAAAAAACTCCGAGTGGAACGTTCTGTATACCTTTAAGGCTTGTTTATTTCTAGTGTATTTTAGGGATCCCTCCAATCTCTAAAATACCCGATAGTCCGTTTATTTCGGAAGGGATAATCCCCACCACCCGGCTCATGTTTGCCTAGACTAAAAACTCTACTCTATACTAGTATATTGTGGTGGAATAATATTTGTGGGGATATTTGGGGATTGGGTGTTCACAAAATTCCCTTCCATACCCAAGCCCCTTTGGGATAAAAATACCCGAGAAGTAAACAAGTGCACTAATAAGAATATTTAACTGGTATGGAAGGGAAAATTCTGTGTCCTAACCCAGCTAACCAACTAGCACACTAATAAAAATATTTAACTGGTAGTTAGCTAGCTATAAAAGGTGTTGTAGAGTACAATATCACGTGATTATTCACGCAGCTATCTAGCTAAGTTTTTTGAACTAAGCTAGCTAGCTAAGTTAGAGTAATTAACTAGCCAACTCTCTAGATCACGCACAAGAACCTGATCCATTTGAAGAAAACAATGCATGCTATTAGGATTGAAACATATGGAATTTGAACTAATTAACATTCGATGTAGAACAAAAAAATAGTGCCAAATAAAAAATATATACACATGAAACAAGTTTTTTGGCCAATTGCAAAAACAAAATAGGGCCGAAGAAACAAATTATAGCTACAAGAGGAATAAATGTTTGTGGAACCAAACATGGTTACAAAGCTACAAATAAGATTAATAGGAAAACACTTTTAGCGCCCCCGAGGAACAAACTATGGAACAAAAGAGAAACAACAATATATACTGAGCAGAACAAAATTTCAATACACGGGGAACAACATTTTAAACTCAACGGAATACAATTTTAATACACGAGGAAAAAAATTAAGTACTTGAGGAACAAACCACGTCACGATGAAAAATAACATTCTAAAGTGAGCGGAACAAAATTTGAATAAACAAAAAAAAGGAACAAATCAATTTTTTACATCGATGGGACAAATCATGACTACAAAATTTCAAATACATGGAAGAAAACAATGATACATGGGGAATTAAAAAGATCACGAGAACAAATTTTAACACGTGAGCAAAAAAACATGACTACCATGGGAATAAAAATTTAGATCATTGAAAGGAACAAATCATTTTTTTTACATGTCGATGGAACAAATCATGACTACAAGAGGAACAAAAAAAATGAGCAAAATTGAATTAAATTGAAAATACATGGAACAAAACAATGGTACATGGGGAACAAAAATGAATCATGTAAACAAAATTTTAACATGAGGAACAAACCACTACTAATCTCGGAACAAAAATTTAGACTATCAAAAGGAACAAATCAATTTTTTTATATCAATGGAACGAATCATGAATGCAAGAGGAACAAAATATGAAAAAAGTGGAACAAAATTTAAAATACATGGAACAAAACAATGATACATGGGGAAGACAAAAGGATCATGGGAACAAAATTTGAAGACATGAAAAACAAACCACAAATACTCTAGAAACAAAAATTTAGACTATCGAAAATGAACAAATCAATTTTTTGATGGAACGAATCATGACTACAAGAGGAAGAAAACATGAACAAAGTGCAACAAAATTTAAAATACATGGAACAAAAGAATGATACATGGGAACAAAAGGATCATGGGAGCAAAATTTGAATATGAGGAATAAACCACTACTAATTCCATAACAAAAAATTAGACTATTAAAAGGAAAAAATCAATTTTATTATATCGATGGAAAGAATCATGAATACAAGAGGAACGAAATATGAAAAACTGGATTTTTTTAAATGCATGAAATTAAACAATGGTACACGGGAAAAAAAGGATCATGCGAACAAAATTTTAACACATGAGGAACAAACTGCGACTACTCCCGAAACAAAATTTAGACTATCGGAAAAGAACAAATCAATTTTTTGATTGAACGAATCATGACTGCAAGAGGAACAAAGTATGAACAAAGTGGAACAAAATTTATAATACATTAAAGATGGAACAAAACAATCAATGATACAAGGAAACAAAAAAGGATCAAGAGGACAAAATTTAAACAGATGAGGAACAAACCACGACTACTATAGGAATACAAGTTTAGACTACCGAAAAGGAACAATTTTTTTTATTAACGGAGCAAATCATGACTACAAGAGGAAAAAAAATGAATAATGTGGAATAAGATTTAAAATACATGGAACAAAAACAATGGTACAAGGGGAACACAAATGGATCATGGGAACAAAACTTAACCATTGAAGTGAACACAAATGAATCATAACTATAATAACAAAAGTACAAAAAAGTGGAACAAAATTTAAAACACGTGGAACAAAAAAAATTGTACACAAGAAACAAAATGGATTATGGGAACAAAACTCAAAATCCCATCTGTTGTCGAAAAAACTAGATTATTGAAACAAAACTACAACGTTGGTATAAAAAGATAGATCTTGCAAAAAAAATTAAACAAATGAGAAATTTATTAGAACTACCGACCAAACAAATTTTAGACTTTGAGAAAAAAATATAACACTTTTGAAGCAAATCACAACTATATATATAAAAAAGCTATCTTCGTAGAACATGTTTGCACTCTAAAGAAAAAAATCTAATAATATAACCAAAAAATTAAGGTAATGAAACAAAATTGAAAGTGTGAAAGGAAGAAAAAAATAAAATAAGAATAAAACAACATGGACATTCATACCAAAGAAAAGAAGGGGAAAAAGAGATAAACAAACCTAGGCCGCTGGTTAGACCAACCACGAAGGAATGAAAAAGCTAGAAAAAGAGAAATAAAATTGTTGTAAGAAATCGTGAATGATTGCAACTATCCTTTATTCCAAGATGATTGAGGGTATACATAAATATGGAAGGGACGTGAGTCCGATCGTGGGGATGCGAAGGAACCGCCACGACGGTTCCAAATAGGCAACCGATGTGCAGTTTTAAAAGGGGGAGTTACTACTTAATTACATGTTAATTAAATCCTAACACTCCCCCTAATCCTTCCTTGTCCTTTGCGCCTTATCATCCTTGAAATAATCTCCTCCAAAAACCCCGTGGGAAAATAATAAAGGAAACACACAATATGCCCTAAAAAACTCCTTCTAAAAACCTCGTGGGAAAATAAGGAGAAATCAACATATATCGTCAATGCTTCTACTACTATTGCGTCATTAAAAACCTTACATGATAAACCTTCAGAAAACTCACAAAGGAAAAGAGTGCAATAGCAAAAATCTGATGATCTTCAACAGGTTATAACCTAGGAGATTTCTCCCCCCCGAATTTTGCAAGTCACGAAGTCTCCTCATACCAATTCCCTTCACATATTTATCGAACAAAGAACTTGGTAAAGAGATCAGCGAGGTTATCACATGAGTTCGTTTGCAAAATACTTATTTCCCCATTGTTTTGTATTTCATGGGGATAAAATAGCTTAGAAGCAATATGCTTTATAATATTGCTCTTAATATAACATATCTGCATTTTTACAATACAAGTAGCATTTATGCTCATAGATAATGGTGGGTGATTCGAGTGAACCGATCCCACTTGAACTTTGGATAAAGTTCATCATCCTTCGAAGCCATACACATTCCCGTCATGCTTCGTACAAAGAAATTATCTATGAATAGTTAGTGGACGTAGTCACTAGGCTTTGTTTTGTCGACTTCCAAGAGAAGGTTGTGCCCCCATGTAAGAAGACAAAACCAGTCTGCGATCTTGCATTATGGGGATCTGACATGTATCCAGCATCGCAATACCACACCATGGATCTTTCTTGATTTTTCTGATAGAACAAACCAAGATATTTGGTGCCCTGAAGATATCTAAAAATATTCTTTACACCAACTCAATGCCTTTTCACTGGAGATGCGCTGTATCTAGCCAACAAATTAATTACAAATGATATGTCAGGTCTTGTGGAGTTCGCTAGATACATTAGTGCACCAATAGCACCGAGATATGAAAATTCTGGTCCCAATATCTCCTCATCGTCATCCTTTGGCCTAAATGGGTCTTTGTCTCTTTCAAGAGACCTCACAACCATAGGTTATTTAGACGGGTATGCTATACTGAACTTCTCCAGTATCTTTTGGATATAAGCAGACCGATGAACAAGTATTCCTGAAGACACATGTTCAAGTTACAAACTAATACAAAATTTGGTTTTACCCAGATCTTTCATCTCAAATTCCGTCTTCAAATGATTGCTCGCCTCATGTATTTAATGTGTAGTTCCAATGATGTTTAAGTCATAAACATACACATAAATTATACAAAATCCATCTGTAGACTTCTTGATGAACACACATGGGCAATCATTGTTGTTTGTGTAACCTTTCTGCACAAGGAACTCACTCAGTCGCTTGTACCACATTCTACCCTACTGCTTCAAGTTGTATAATGACTTATGTAGCTTAACCCAATACATGTTGCGATTAGCCTTCAGATCTGGAATCTTTAGTCCCTGTAGAACTTTCATATAGATAGCCGTGTCGAGTGACCCATACAAATATGCGATCACCACATCCATCAATTGGATATACAAATTCATGTGCACTGCCAGCAATATCAAGTATCGGAACATGATTCCACTCATCATAGAAGAATATGTCTCATCGTAATCGATCCCGCGTTTCAGTGTAACACCCTTGTGCTATCATCCTCGCCTTGTATCTCACCACCTCATTGTTTTTGTTCCTCTTACGAACAAAAACCCATTTCGCCCCCACGGGGGAAACATGCTTAGGAGTAGGTATTACTGCGGTAAATACTCCTCTCTTGGCAAGCGAGAACAATTTATCCTCTATTGCGACCTTCCATTTGGACCAGTCTGAGCGTTTCATACACTATGACATGTACTTTGGTTCACGGTCCAATGCCAGGTCCTTCGCAATCTTTGAGGAGAAAAATATGTCGACATTAGTAGTCTGTCTGTTGAATGATTCTTCTGATTCAACATAGTTTGTGGAAACCTCTTCAATACGTTCGGACTCATCGTGATTTCCCACAACAATAGAGTCAAGGCGTTCCGATGCCCCAACACCTATATCTGTGTCAACATTTCTGCTGGGCCCTAGATGCTGAACATCCTTCAGGTGTCCTTCAACACTGGATTGAACGTCAACTTGAGGTTGACCTACATTTACTGTTTGAGGGTTCATCATTCCCCGCGGACGCTTCTGTGAAGCATTGTCCCTTTATCCAGTTTTCTGAACTTCCCTCTTGGAAAGTTGAGTGGTATTTTGAGTTATCTCAACCCTCTCTGGAATATTCATAGGGGGCACATGGGATTTAGTGACACCTTTATAGCCATTAAATGCGTCTGGCAGGTTATTTGCAATATTTGCAAATTTATAATCCTCTGAACTTCCAGTTCAGAATCATTCGTACATGGATCTAAGGACTGGATTCCTTCAACATTCCAATCTATTACTCGCATTCTTTGTGTTTATTTTCTCCCCTACTTCTAGAAAATTATTCTCATGGAATATACAATCAGTGTACCGGGCTATTAACAGATTCCCTGTTAAGGGCTGCAGGTACTTTATAATAGACAGAGAATTGTACCCCACATAGATCCCTGATACATTATAAACGTATCCATACTTTATGATGTTCCATGTTGTTTTCATGCCATATGTTATATGTTTCCTTTACACTTTATGCCATTTTTATCGATTTCCTGGGACTAACCTATTGACAAGATGCCATAGAGCCAGTTCCTGTTTTCTGTTGTTTTTAGTTTCAGAAAAGTTGTTCTAGAAATATTCTCGGAATTGGACAATTCGAAGCTGGGAAGTCTTAGAAAGTTGTTGCGCACACGGAGTCCGGAGGAGACCTGGAGGGGAGCCAAAGGGGCCCCACACCATGGGAGGGTGCGCCCCCTGGCCGCGCACAGGGGTGGTGTGGCCCCTGGCTACCGACCAACGTTGCCCTCTCACCTATATATTCTCCTTGAAGGGTTAACCCTAAATACGCGAGCCTTTTCCACCAAAAATATCCACAACCGCCGTCATTGTCAACCCAGTCCGGGTGGGTTCTGGAGCTCTCCCCGGCACCCTGCTGGGAGGGGGAATCATCACCGGAGAGCTCTTCATCACCATGCCCGCCTCCAGAATGATGCATGAGTAGTTCATCCTTGGACTACGGGTCCATAGCAGTAGCTAGATGGTTGTTATCTTCTCTTTATGCCTCATGTTTAGATATTGCGAGCTTCCCTACGCAATCAAGATAATCTTATTGTAATGCTACATGTTGTGTTTGCTGGGATCCGATGAATATTGAATGATGTGTCCAATGATTATAATTCTATCATGTTCTTTTCATGCGTATGTTATTTATGATCTTGCATGCTCTCCATTGTTAGTATATGCTCTGGCCAAGTAGATACTAGTAACTTTAAGATGGAGTATTTACCCTTTCACTCACGCTCAAGTAAGAGTCGTAAACGGGTGGGGGACGTGATGTTGACACCAGGGAGAAAACAACAATGCTTTGTCTAAGGATGATGTTATTTTTTACATTACACACTTTGCTTACTGCGATTATTTGTTGCTTGAAACTTAATACCCAAGGTTTGCTCGGATGACATTCTGAGGTTGGATTATTAGTCATAGACGAAGTTGGATGACGGTCTATGTATCTTGTTGTAATGCCCGCATAAATCACATAGTAATCATCATGCCATCCATATGCAATACAGTGCAGCCTTTATATCTGTCAATCGTCCAACTGTAATTTGTTTACCCAACATGCTATCTATCTATTTTGGAGAGACACCACTAGTGAACTATGGACCCCGGTCCATTTTCCTCATACTGATTATACAACCACTGCAATCACTGTTTTCATACAGCTACTACTGTTTTCCTACTACCATCACTATTCTCTTTTCATCTACTGCAAACAAATACCATTTTCCACACCATACGTTTAACCTCTTTGTTTTCAGCAAAACCGGTGAGATTGACAACCTCACTGCTTTGTTGGGGCAAAGTGATTTGATTGTGTTGTGTAGGTTCCACGTTTCTTCTCAACTCGTAGTGAGCCCTGCGACATTAGCTGCATCAACCTTCGGAAGTGATTTATTTCTCCTACTGGTCAATTCAACCTTGGTTTCTTTCTGAGGGAAAACTTGCCGCTACACTCTTCACAACCATTCTCTTGGGGTTTACCAATGTCAGCCATCAACAAGTTTTCTGGCGCTATTGCCGGGGAGAAAGAGGATTTCTGCAAGTGGAGTGTAACGTCCCAAAGTTTAGGGGGGTAGAAATAATAATTTGTGCATCTGCATGCATGTGTTTGCAAAACCTGATTTTTTTTTGCAAAACTAAAACCCTGGAGTGATCGAGGTTCCATCGTCATCCCGACTTAGAGAGAAGAGTCGATTCGGGAAGAGGGTGGAATTTCGACATGACCTTTAGGCAATATTTGAATGGAGGAATTCAATTTGAATTATTTAAACATAAGGTTGAATGAATTTGAATTTGAATCCAAATTGGTTGATAGGAAACTATAATGATTATCAATTAATTTGAAACCTTTAGGTAATAATAATTGTTATACAATTATAATTAAATAAAGAATTAGAAAAGGAAGATATTGAACTTTATTGATTAATCACAATAATACAAAGTCATTACAATGTTTTCCAGAACAGAATATTACAAGAATTGATTACCAAAGAATCTATACAAGATTGAATTTCCTAAACTAATTGCTACTAGCTAATCTAATATTTTTGTCATCTTCTGAATCTGCAAAACAAGCACAAAAATAAACAGAAGTGTTAGAGAGTGATTAGTACCCTCGGCAGTGAGTTGCACTGCTAAACTCATCACAATGTTTAGTTAAGCTTAAGTAGTATCTGTTTAGATCAGTTTAGCCTCAGACCAACATCATAGGCACATCACAGGAAAAAAAATGGAAAGTGAAAACATATGAAACTGCATGGATAAGACCAACCGAAGGGCAAGCAAAAGATCTAAGCCGCAAGGAAGCATGCACACAGCACACTCACATGCACACTTTAGTGCTGCAAATACAATAGGAGAGGGATAAATAGCACAACAGCCGTGAGGGGTAAGACATCACCAACACTTTCACCTATTTCTGCTCGAGCAACTTAGCTCCAACAAGAACAACAAGAACAGCCAACACTTAATAATCCACCACAAGTGATTCCACCAATATAACTGAACAAGATTGGAGATCCAGCAAGATAATCACAAGGCCAAGCTAGAGGTGGAGCAAGTACTGGAAGTTCTCCACAGGGCCAAGCCCAAAGAGGAGGAGCAGAGATGATAGCAAGCAATCCACAAGTACACAAATCCACCAACCTCAATACATCACCTAAGGTGAATCTCTACACACCATCCAGCAAATAAATTGCAAGATTATGCACAAAGGGGTTGAGAGATGTTTTCCCTCAGTACAACATAGAAGTGTTATGCTAATCACATCATAGGGGTTAATTAAAATGAAGATAGCATATATTCTTATAAATAAAGGGCCTCAGGCTTTGCATCATTGGCCTGGGGAAAAATAATCAAGCAAATAGGAATATGTTCTTATCAGCTAAGTGCATAGGGCAGTAAGATCAAGAAAGTGATTGTTCTTATCCGTTCATATGGCTTCCAGTAGCAAAAATACTTAGCAAATGAATTTAGGACAAGTTCCCAGCTCACAAATCACTTCCACAGTAGTTGTTGGGCACCTAAACTCTTAGATTAGGTACCTCACACACAACCAAACAAGGGAGTGATACACATAAACACATCAAGAGCTTGGTGGCACATCCTATGAACCATACGGTTCAGAGTAGCACCCACCAACAAGCACACACACATAGCCACCCATGGATTTCCATCTGGGAAACACACATATGTGTGCTCTGTTATGAATCAAATAAGAAACATGGCTAAAGAAGCACAAACACTTGGGAATCCCTAGTGAAATTTCACACATCACGGGAAGGCAACCCTCTGAATCCAACAAGTTACATAATAATCCTTTGGCTAGGCAACCCTAGATAATCCACACATGGAGAAATTTCCCCAATTTACCAACAAGCAGCAGCAATGGCATCATAAGCCCAGAGGAACCTCTGGGATAGCATCACGCAAGGCATGAACACAGGCTCGATGGACTGGTTCCAGAGCAAGGGGAGGAAGGAGAGAGAGGAGTACAGAGAGAGGAGATAAAGAGAGAGGGAGCAGAGAGAACTCACAAGTGACCACCATCGTGCTGGCCACGGCCATGCGGTGGAGCGCAGTCGTGGGGCGGTGAAGTGGCCGTAGTTGCTCCCGAGAGCCATCTCGACGGCGTCGTGCCTCCGCAGCAACCACCATGGAACGCCAGGAACAACAGCGACCACAGCAGCACGCCAGGGGTGTCCTTGAGCATCCACGAGTGGCCGCGAGTCGCTGGAGTGGAGTGGAGGGCCGCAGGTACCAAAACCCTAGAATTAAGGTTAGGGTGCGTGATGAACCACAAGTATAGGGGATCGCAACAGTCTGCGAGGGAAGTAAAACCCAAATTTATTGATTCGACACAAGGGGAGCCAAAGAATATTTGTGAGCCTTAACAAGTGAGTTGTCAATTCACTTGCACCTGAAAGTGGACTTGTTCGCATGGGTTTATCAGTAGTAACCGTTTTATAGTAGCAGCAGCAGTGAAATAATAGCAATAGTGGAATGAAAACAACATCAGTGGTGATTGAAGTAAACAACAGGATTAAATACTGTAGGCATAGGGATAGATGAACGGACGTTGCATGGATAAGATAGTTCATATAATAATTAAGACATGGGCATTACAGATAAATAAGATAACACATCCAAGCACTAAGTAACCATAGGCACGTGTTCCGTAACTAGTCGTACGTGCTCGCAATGAGAACTTGCACAACATCTATTTTCCTACCAGACCGTTTTCAGCGGGGCCTCAAGGGAACTACTGGTAATTAAGGTGTACCTTTTAATAGAACACCGGAGCAAAGCATTAACACTCCGTGAACACATGTGATCCTCACATCACAGACACCCCCTCCGGTTGTCCCAATTTATGTCACTTCGGGGCCTCGGGTTCCGGACAACGATATGTGTAAACAACTTGCAGGTATAATCAAGAAACAATAATTATCATCATGATTCAATAACATGTTAAGATCTGAGATCATGGCACTCAGGCCCAAAGTGGCAAGCATTAAGCATAAAAAGTTGCAACAATGCCAATAGCACTAATTTAAGATACTAGGCACTATGCCCTAACAATCACGACATTAATACATGAACGAACTCATCCAATCCCTACCACCCCCTTCAGCCTACAGCGGGGAAATTACTCATACATGGATGGGGAAAACATGGATGGTCGATGGAGAGGCGTTGGTGATGACGGTGGCGATGATCTCCTCCAATTCCACGTCCCGGCAGGGTGCCAGAACGGAGTTTATGAACCCCGAAAAAGGATTCACGATGGCGGCGGAGCTACGGACTTCTTTCTGGAAAACTATCGAACCCCCTCATGTTTTACGGTTGAAGGCTATTTGTAGTCGAAAGGGGAGATCGAGGGGGGCTTTGGGTAGCCCACACCCCTAGGTGGCGTGGCCTAAGGGGGGGCGCCAGGGGGTGGTGTGGCCCCCTAGGGCTCTTCTCCTGGCCTTCTTCCGGCTCCCGGGGTCTTCTGGTGTTTTAGGAGCAATGGGGTCTTTTCTCGGCAATTTCCCGAAAGTTGATTTTTCTGCACAAAAATGAGACACCAAGGTAATTCTGCCGAAAACAGCGTTAGTCTGTGTTAGTTGCATTCAAAACACACAATTTTATAGGAAAACAATAGGAAAAGTGTTCGGAAAAGGATATACGTTTTCGACGTATCAACTCCCCCCAGTCTTAGCTTATTGTTTGTCCTCAAGCAATTCGGTGACAACTGAGTGCGATAAAAGACTTTTACGAACACATTTGTTTCATATTCCCGGAGACAAATTATTAAACCAAACCAATAGGAATATCAATAGATCCTGGAGACAAATTATTAAACCAAGTTTTACCTTCATCTTTTAATGAGAAAGGGAATATTTTAGTAACAAAGTAGCTACGTTTCTTAAGATCATTAGAGAATAAACTACTCAAAGAGGAGAGCTCATTCATATGTTTCATAGCACTTTCATTTTCAGTACCACAAAAAGGTTCTTTCTCAACAATAGATATATTAGATAAATCAAGAGAGAAATCATAATCCTTATCCCTAATATTAATAGGATAAGTGGCAAACTTAGCATCAGGAGATAATTTATATTTAAAAACACGACTTTCAGTAAGACATATAACATCATCTTTATCCTTCATAGCTTGTATTTCATCAATAAGATCATCACTAAGTTCAATATAGGAATCATCAAAATCATGACTAGGATTTTCTCTAAACTGAGGTGAAAATACAGGAGTAACATGATTTTTATCAGGAGTTTCAGTGTTTGGAATATTTTTAGCTTTAGCAATAGTAGCATCTAAGAAAGGACCAAGAGAACCACTCTCATCAAGCACAATAGAAGCATCATCAAAAGTATCAGAAGTATTTTCAGATTCAGCAGAAGTAGCATGTGTGAAAGTAAAGTATGGGCACCTAGAGGGGGGTGAATAGGTGCTACGACCAATTTTAATTTTTCTACACAATTAGGCTTGACACAAAGGTAAATTCTCTAGATAGTGCAACTAAGGTGAATTTACCTATATGACAAGGATAGCAACTAATGCAACTAGTACAACTATTAATGCAACAAGAACGAGATAACCGATGGAAGCACGCGGAGACACGATGTATTCCTGAGTTCCTCCTTGTTAAGGGAGTACGTCTCGTTGGAGAGGTGTGAGATCGCCACGAAGGCCTACTTAACGCCACAAAGGCCTCACCCTATTCTCCGATGAACTCCGCCACAAAGGCCTAGTTCACCTTCCACTATTGATCCTCTTTGAGGCGGGAATCGAATCCTTTAGAAACAAGCTTGGGGCACACACCCACAACCAAATTGGGGGCTCCCAACAATCACAAATCACCAAGAGTAGCAAGAAGCCTAGGTTATCCACAATAGGAAACCCTAGGAAAGGATCCCTCAAGCTAATGAGGGGGAAATGGAAATCCGGTTGGTGAAGATGTAGATCCGGTGCTTCTCCTTAAATCATCCAAGTTTCAACGAGTTCGGGTGGAGGGAATGGGAGATCTAGCTTGGTGGGTGAGCTCCATTAATGGGGTCTTGAATTCTGGATGAGATACCCTTTGGGGAAGAATGGAGGCATCTATTTATAGCTCCACCACAAAACTAGCCGTTTTCTTCCCTGTCCACGAGCAATCCGGAATCACCCGGAATAATTCCGGCCTCCCGGAATAATTCCAGAGCAATCCGGATTGTAACAGAAGTTTTCACGGCCAAGTCGGAATCCCTCCGGATTGCACCGGAATAATTTCGAATGGTAACAGAAGTATTTGGGCCAAGTCGGAATTTCTCCGGAATAAATCCGGACCCCGGAATCAGCCGGAATCATTCCAGATTGTAACAGAGACTTTTGCGGCCATGTCGGAATCCATCCGGATTGCTCCGGATTGGTCCGGAATAATTCCGGGTTGCACATAAAAGCTCTTCTTGAGGCCAGAAAAACGTCCGTCGATCTTTTATCTTCTTCACCATTTCTTTGACACCGTTTATGTGCTGATAATGATTATAACCTTTCAACAAATAGCACACACGGTTAAAACTCCTTTATGTTGTTAACAAACACATAAAACACAGAGATATCGAAAATGCGCTTTGATTCTCTCCCTTTTTGGTGTTTCATGACAACATAAAGATTCACGGGGATAATCAAGGTGAACATAAAGAAATGGTATCCAAAAAATAGACGGAGATCATCATCGATGTGTGTCGTGAGGCACACACTTCATAGGCTTTGCTCCCCCTATGTTTAAACAAGTTCACAATACATGCATATAGATAATAATAATGTAAGAAAGCATGATAGTAGCATAACCACGGGTAGGGTGACACAACCAAGTCAAAAGGTTCCACACGAATAATAAAAAGTTTGCAACGACGAAAAACAAAACTAAAGAAACCAGAGCACAAGCCTATAAGATTGAAATCGAAAGGCAAAAGACTCGTGCTCCCACCCTTGCAAAGCCCGTGAAAACCTAATAGGGGACTCCTTCTCCCCCTTTGGCATCAAAGACGCCAAAAAGGGAAAAAGAGTCCAACTAACGTCCCAAGAGATCACTCGACGCCATCATCTCCTCCTTGGTTCTCCTCTTCTTCAGCCTCTTCCTCCTCTAGATACTCACGATCTCCAGGGTTTCCAGCATCATCAAAGTCATCCTCAGCAGACTCCTCATCATCATCAACATCAGCTGTAGGCACCCCAAATTAGAAATCATCATCATGGATCTCGGGAATCTCAGTGGGAACATAGACAGCAGCAGCAAGAGATGGAGGAACTTCAGGCACAGTAATCCCAGCAGCTCTACGGTCAGCGTTCTGAATGCGGCGATTCTCCTTGGCCAACTCCCTAGCCTCATGGGCAATCTCCCTAGTGTCACTTCACATACTGAACATGGCCTTGAAGAAGTTGGCAATGCCACTAGAGGGACGCTGAGAGGCACCACTCGAAGAAGCAGAAGGAGTAGTCATAGGTGACTTGGACTTGGCCCTGCTGTACTCAGGAATCTCCACACCACAAATGAGAGAAGGCACCATCTTCTTGCCCTTGATCACTGGAAATTCATCCATGATATCAACTCCCAGTTTGGCATTAATGAACCTCTGAATCAACGGGCCATAACATGCTTCCTCTTCTCCATGATCCCAATACAAATCTCACGGTACAGAAAGTCCATCACATCAATCTTCCTCTGATTTTGAGGCCGAGTGAGCATCATGAGGTTCACCATGTAACATCCCAAGTATGAACACCTTTAGAATGTTTGCCTTTTGTTATTTTATGTTTTGCATCATGTCATCATAAGCTTTGCATTTGTTTTCCATTTGTTTTCCCTTGTTTTTCCATTTGAATTTCAAACAAATTTCAAATCTTGTTTCATACTTGTTCTGTTACAATTTTCAAATGAAAATTTCAAACCAAAACATCAAATTGTTTCCTATAAACTTGAAGGTTCAAACTATTTAAATTGCTTCTTTTCAATAACTCACTTAATAACAAATTTGCTCAAATTCAATTGAATTTTCAAACAGCAACCAAGTTTAAAATTTTGAAAACCAAACAATGGCACAGTTGGGGTTTTGTAAATAACAACCTATAAAAATTAACACCAAATTTTAAAACCCCAAAACCCCTCTAATTTTCTCTCTTTTTCTTACCTTTCCTTTTCAGCAAAAAAAAAGAGAAAGAAAAAAATAAAAGAAAACGGCTGGGGGAAGGCAGACTGGGCCAGCCCAGCCCACCTAACCCCAGCGCGCGCGCAGCGCAGGCCCGCGGCCCTCTTCTCCCTCCTCCGTACGGCTGGCGTCAGCTGACGCCAGCACGCACGCAGCAGGGCGCCCTCCACCTGCTCCCTCCATCTTTTCCTCCCCTATTTCTAGCCCCCGAGCTCCCAAACCCTAACCCTAACCCTCTGCTTCCTCCCTGCCGCCGCCAGTTCTTCTCCTCCCTCTCAGATCCCCTCCAATTCGCTTCTGAATTTTCTGAAAGTTTCCGGCGAGCAGCCATGGCCGGAGAGTGATGGGGTGGGTGTAGGGGTTGTGATCATCGTCGAGCTTCTGCGAGCACGGGAACGTGAACACCGTGCAGTCCTCTCCCTCATCGCTTCATCGACAGAGCCTGGGAGGCATCAGATCATCGCCGCCGTCCCTGTCTCTGTCGCCGTCGTCGACTACAACCGCGTCGAGCACCTCCTCCTCCCTCTGTTTCCCCTCGGTGAGCACCACGTCTTCTCCTTCCCCTCTCTCTCACCTCTGTCAGTTGCGCACACACACGCACACGAGCGGCAGCCAGCACATCGCGCAGCTCGCCGCCGGCGTCCATCCGTCGCTGTCAGTCAGTGCATTTAACTGAACTTTCAAAGTTCAGTTAACTGACGAAGCTGAACCACAAAACCACGCCTTCCTCTTCTGTTACAAAAACGATTCAGTAGCGTAGTGGCAACGCACTGCTCACGCGTGCCCACGGCGCGGGTTTGATCCCCCCCGCGCGCAGAATAAAACCCCATTTTGCTCCTTTGCCACGCGGGAAGGCAGAGCCCACCTGCCATAGGCAGTGGGTGCCACGCCAGATCCCAGCCGCAGCGCCAGCTGGGCGCTGGCCCACAGGCCAGTGGCCCAGGGGTTGTCCTGCTGAGTAGAAAAAGACCCCAGGGGCTTTTCTGAAACTTGTTTTCGCACCTAGGCCCCTGTAACAAGTTTAATACTTTTAAATTCACAAAATAGCCCCTGCAATTTCAAATTCAAATAACTTTTGTATTTCAAATCCAAATAAAATAAATAAAATATGTTTTCTGTACCAAATTTAATTCTCTACATGTTTAAACCATTTGTTTACTGTTTTGAACATTTCAAATGTTTTCAAAATTCAAATTCAAACAACTCATTTCAAATTTGGTCAAATTCATAACTAATTCAAATTTAATTCAAATGTCACATATAAAATATGTTTTCCATGCAAAATTGAACCACCTTTCCAAATATAAACTTTGTTACCTGTTTTGAATACTTTAAATTGGTTAAATAATTTACACCTTGTTTAAATCATTAAAAATTGCTAAATTCATAACTTGGTCAAATTAAATTCTTTTTGAACATATTAAATATGTTTTCAAACCAGAAAAATGTAATCTTTCCAAATATGAATTTTATTAAATGTTTTGAACAAATAAAAATTCAAATAATTTCATACTTGAATTAAATTCATTTAAATCTTGTTTAAACTTGTTTAATTCATAACTATCTCATTTAAATTCCTTTTTCAATAATTGAAACATGTATTCCACCTAAAATTTTGTGTTCTTTCCAAATATGAATTTTGTTATATATTTTGAACAATTAAAATTGGTGAAAACAACAAATTCTTGTGTAACTCCTTTAAGAAGCCAAATTTCATAACTTAATAAATAAAAATTCGAAACTTGGTGTCGTGGTGGTGTCACGGCAGATGCCATGGGATGGCTAAAGATGTGGGGACGATGGACGCTGGAGGTGTCCGGGGAGGGATCACGCGACGAGTAGCCGCGTGAGGTAAGATCCACACAACACAAACAACACGATGTACCCAGGTTCAGGGCCCTCGTGAGGAGGTAAAACCCCTACTCCTGCCTTTCTCTATGTATTACGGTGTCTCACCGAGTAGCCACAGTACAAATAGTAATGCTACCGAGTAGCCCCTTGCCCCTCTCCGAGTAGAGCTAGGTCAAGAACTTAGGGTTTCTAGGGTTTCTAGTGAGCCACTATGGGAGCATCTGAGAGCGTCTGTGAGCGTGTCTCGCGCAGGAGGCGGCGGGGCATCTTATATACATGGTGCCCTAGCCGGATACGTCCAAAACTGGACAAGTGTCGACATAGTGTCCATACTGTCCTTTCTCCGAGTACCCGCTGACAGCTTTGGTCGTTGGTCTTGGCTGCTTCTGTAAAGTCGTTGGGCAAAACTAGGGGGCAGACTGGTATCACTGTACCTAGTCACAGAGTAGGCCCCCCTTATCCTGCCACCGACTGCTTCCATGCTGTCACTGTCAGGCAGGCCGTCCCCACGTGAACAGTAGTTCGAATGCTGCCAAGTACGGACCCAGGATACGCGGGATCCTGTGTCAGAACGGCTCCTTTGACTTCCTGCCCGAGTAGTTTTCCGCCAAAGGTTCCCGCCAATTGTACTCGGGCCAATCCTTCTACTCGACAGGGTAAAACTTGACTGATATCTCCTTCTGGTCATCTTGAGGTGAGACCGGGTAGCAGTCGACCGGGTAGCGAGTACCCGGTAGTCGGCTACTCGACCAAACCTCTCTTCTGTAAGCGGCCTTTACCACCTGTCTTTACCCTACTCGGGGGTAACCCCCCGACAGCAGTCCCCGAAGCTGGTTGAGTCTTGCGAGCTTGTTCACTAGGCTCTGCCAGCTTAAAACCAGCCTTTGCATCTCAGCCATCGAACCTCAAGATGCCGAGTAGGTCCTCCGAGTAGCTATCCGGAAAGTATCCTGAGTCTCCTCTTTCCGAGTAGCACTTGCTTTCTACTCTGTATCCGAGTAAAAAGACTTAGCGAAATTTCGCAAACTGAGCCTCCGCAGCGCAGAGCAACATCCAGCCCTTCACGCAGGCACTGCCTACGTGTCAAGCATCCACGACCTTGTCGTTTGGTTGCCCAGGACACGACGCCACGTGTCCAGTTCTCACGCTGTGGGCCCACTGGCCGTCATGTCCCATCACGCGCAATTACTGGCCACGATCTGAAGGTGGGATCAAATGCGGCCGTTACGCGCGCAGCCCGCGCTTGTGTGCGTTTCTATCCGGCCACAGGACCCACCACACGCCACAGTCGATCCCACTACCGTGGTGGTAACGGTAATCCCGCGAGGGAGGTATAAATACCCCTGCGGTAATTTCCTTTTCTTCTTCCCTGCGCTTTTCCCCTTCTGCCTCCTGTTCTTCTTCTCCACCGAGCCCTCCGCCGCCGCGCAAGCTTCCGCGCCGCCGTGGACTCTGTCCACCGAGCAACTCCACTCGAAAATCATCCACTCCTCCCACTCGCAAGGATGGCCAAGGCTAGCTGGGCGGGTTCCTCCGTCACCCAGGCCAATCTCGCCTGGCTCGTGTCCAGCAGGAGGGTTCCCCCCGGCGTGGAGTGCCGGGCACCCGACGACGAGGTCGTGCCAACTCCGCGAGACGGCGAGCGGGTGGTCTTCATGTCGCACTTCGAGCGCGGCTTTGGACTGCCCGCCTCGGACTTCTTGCGCAAGTTCCTCGACCACTTCGGGCTGCAGATGCATCATCTGCCGCCCAACGCGGTCGTCTTCCTCGCCTACCACGTCGTCGTCTGCGAGGCTTTCCTCGGCATCAGGCCCACGACTGATACGTGGCTCAGGTACTTCAATCTCCGCCAACAATCAGTCGGGAAGAAAGAAGGTGCAGGTATCGGCCGCGCCACCGACACGGGCTGTGCCATGATGGTGCAGCGGACGGGTACAAACCATCCCCGCATCCAGGGGCTGGATTCCTGCCGAATGTGGCAGCAGACATTCTTCTATGTCAAGAATGTCCCCGCCACGGAAGGAGGTGTGGTTGATGACCGAATCAACCTGCCCGCTTGGAGGAACCGTGCTCCACTCGGGTCGAACTGGAAGGAGAAGCCCAACATCGACGAAATCGCCGTCGAGATAGAAGACAGACTCGGCGAGTTGAAGAAACTGGGTCTCAAGAACGACGACCCGGTGGTATGCTGGATTAAGCGCCGAGTGCTCCCTCTGCAGGAGCGCTGCCATCTCATGTGCTACATGGGAGGCCCGCGCGACTGCACCAGGACCACCACCATCGAAATCGACGACGCGGATGTTGCCTATCATGCCAGGAACATGCTGAAGACAAGCCTCACCGAGAAGTGGCGGTATGGCTTCGTCCCGTACAGCCGTACGCAGCCGATTGCCCGGGTACGTTCTTCCTTCTCTGTTTTTGCTTCTGCTGTCCGAGTAGACAACTTCCCTTTCCGCCCCGACTAGCAATCGTCTGTTGCACCGAGTAGAACACTTAGTCTACTCGAGCTTAGGCTTAGCATGCTTTGTGTTTGCACGCCTATCCGGGTAGAACACTTGGAAAACTGCATAGGCTTAGTGTGCTTTGTGCCTGCACGCCTGTCCGAGTAGTATACTTTAGAAAACTGCATAGGCTTAGTGTGCTTTGTGTTTGCACGCCTGCCCGAGTAGAGTTCCATCCTGCTACTCGGTTAACTTACGATCCTTCTCTGTCTTTCAGACTCTTACTCGACAGTTGATTGAGAGTCGCGAGGTTTTTGAGGAGAACTGGTTCGCCGATCGCGAGGAGGATGACATGCTGCCCTCTGATGACGCGGGACAGAGCAGCCCTGTTCCTGACAAGCGCGATGCTCTCCGCACTTGGTCGGATGAAGGCTCTCACGGTATTGTTATTTTTCCTCTCGTTTGCTTCCGAGAAACACCAGCCCCTTGTATTGCTGTTTCTGATTCTTCCTTCTTCTCTTTTGAATTTCTCAGATGAGGCTGCTGCGGAGAAGGAGGACGAGGATGAGGGCGAGAACGAGGACGATGCGCCCCTCGTCGTCCAACCTCTGTCTACTGCCCCTCCCGAAACCCGCAAGCGGACCGGGATCGAAACGCAGGCGCCTCCAGCCAAGAAGAGGAAACCCGCCGAGAAGGAGGAGGCCGCCGAGAAGAAGAGGAAAGTTACTGTAAAGAGACCCCGACGACAGCTTAAATCCACCACTGCGTGAGTTCTCATCTCGTTTGCCCTCCTTCTCGCGTAGCACTGGTTTCCTCCAAACCTTCTTCCAATCCCTAATTCCTTTCTTCTCTGCAGTCCTGCCATGGATGCGAACGCAGCCCTTGCGTCCGACCAAGCCCAGAAGAAACCAGTACCTCTGGTCAATCTGGACGACGATGATGAGGACCGCGATGCCAATGCTGCTGCTGCCAATCCAGCACAAGGAGCAGCGTCAGAACCAGCAGCACAAGAAAGCGCTGTTCATGAAGAGAGACCCCCTTCTCCTCCGGCTCGCAACGCCGAGGAGAACCAAGAACAAGAAAAGCAAGACGCCGCCGCCCTTGAGCGGCCAGAAGTAGAGCAGCCCACCAGCGAGGCTGCTGCACAAGATAACATCACTGCCGAGCAGCCGATGACGGACGACACCGCTGCAGATGCTACCGTAGCAGATGTCTACCCACTGCCAGGCAGTGCACCGAGTAGTGTTCTGCCAGAAGCTGCAGCGGCGCCACCAACTGCGCAGGGCCCTACGCCACCAACTGCGCAAGGCCCTACACCACCAACCTCTTCCTCGTCTCCACAGAGCAAGGACACATCCAGCTCTCCTGGGCGAGCAGCCAAGCAACAGGCCCTTGATGCTCTGAGGGATTACTGTTCCAAGAAAGGTCTATCCGAGAAGGAAACTGCCGATAAGGTGGCTGCCGAGGAGGCCAAGGCCAAGGAGGAAGCCGCCGAGAAGGCCAAAGCCGAGAAAGAAACTGCTGAGAGAGCCAAGGCCGAGCAGAAGAAGGCCAGGGCTGAACAGAAAAAGACCGAGAAGCGAGCTGCCGAGGAAACAGTCGCCGAGAAGGCAAAGTCCAAGACTGAGGGGAAGAAACCCGAGGATCTCGAGAAGCAGAAGATCGAGAAGGAGCAGACGAAGAAAAGGGCCAGAGAGCAAGGCGCATCCGCAGGCGGAGCACTCGTGATCCGCGACTCCGGCCCGATTCCTGCTGCGCTCTCTGCGGGCGCTCGCGCTGCTGGCCAGCCTTGCTACCCGGAATATATGATTGAGGTTAGCCACCAACATAGCATCGGCTTCCCTCCCCAAGATAAAGCTGTAGCTATTCAGAAGGGGAGGAAAGCAGTAGCCAGGAATACTCCTCCCTTTGATCCAGCCCAGAATAAACCCGTCAATATTGCTTCTCGGGGAGCCCAAGACAAGCCAATAACCTCCAAGGGTATTGAGCAGGTACTGGACACTGTCGGCTACATCAGCGCCAAGTGGGACAGCGGGGTTCTCGGAGAGGAGAAATGGCACGGCTTGACCCTTGGCTCCGTCGACCACTACCGCGTGGAGTGGAACAAGATCGACCTGGGACACCAGCCCATGTCCGTCTCCACCGAAACCGCAACCCTCGCAGCCAAGATGTTCTTGCACCGCAAGAACGCCGAAGATATCGAACAGAGCTACGCAGTAAGTCTTTTTGCCTTTTCCGAGTTGAATTTTCTTCTCTTCTACTCGCCTTTCTTCTTTCTTACCATCACCCCCAGTCCCCGAGATTTGGGTCGAGTAGGTGGATACTCTCCGAGTAGCCTCCTACTCGGGCCGAATCTTCTCTGTATTGCCTAACTCATTTTCTTCTCGGTTTTCAGGATAGCGTTCTTAAGCGGACCAACTTGTACCGCATCCTTCTCTGGAATCACTCCATCGCCAGGAGGCGTATTGCTGCGCTGGAGAAGGAGAAGTTAGCTGCTGAGGCCGCGAGCAAAAATGCAAACGACAGCACCCAACAGCTGGCCGAAGTGCAAGGTACGCCTTTAGCCACGCGGTTCCTGCGTTTTATGGTTACGCCCGCTTCTGCTTTTTCACGCACTAACCTTTCCTTCCCTGCAGAGAAACTGAAATCCCTGGCCGATGAGCATGAAAAATGCCGTAGCTTCGTGGAGAACGCCGAGGCCACGATAAAGAAACTTGAAGGTGAGTTTGCTGTTTTACTCGGTGGGACCTTGAGTTTGGTCCTTCTCTGCCCATTTACTGACCTCATCTTATCTTTTCGCAGAAGATTATAAGTCATTTGCCGAGGCGCACCAAGATTGCGTCCAGCCAGCAGAGGTGGAGAAGCAGCTGTCCGACCAGGCCATTACTCTGATTAAGGACCACACCACCGAGATGGAGAAGCTGCAGGTCCAGCTTCAGAACGCGCTCCAAGACGCCGTGAAGATTGGCGCCGAGAGGGACGCGGCCATCGCCGAGAAAGCCAAGGCCGAGACTACTTTCAAGGCCAAGGAGAGGGCCCTCGAGGCTGAATGCGAGACTCTGAAGAAGACCAATGCTGATCTTTTCGCTCAGATGGACACCCTGCGCCAGGTCCAATCAAAGCAGATTAGCAACGAGGAATCCTGGAGAACCAAACTGCAGCAGCTGCGCCGCCAACTGATCGGTAAGTTCTTTTCTTCATTGCATCTTCTCTTCTCGGTCTTATTCCTTCTCGGCTTCCTTTTTTCTTTCTCGGTTTTTGATCTTGCCACTTGCTATTTCAGATATCTGGCCTCGTCTTGAGTCTACCTCTGCGCCCTCGATAGCCAAGGCCCGAGCAGTTCGCCTTTCACTGGGTGAGCCGATTGACACCAGGGCTGACATCGAGGATAGCTTGCTGGTGCTCAAAGGTTACTTCGAACAACTGGCCGGCTGCGGGACTGATTTGATGCATGCGGGCTTTGAGCTCCACCGGCTGTTCTGGCCCCATGATCCTGAGCCAAAAAGCATGCGGGCGCTCGCCCTCAAGCTGGAAGGCGTGAAGGCCGAGTTGAAAAAGTGGCGAGCCTCCGGAGCCCGTGCTGGTGCGGACGTGATGCTTCTCTGCATTGCGTCCTGGTATGAAAACTTGGATATGCAGCTCATCCGCGGGAAGCGCAATGACTCCAAGTGGGAGACTGACGCCGATAGCGTGGCCTTGCGCAAGCAAATTGCATATGATGTCGCAGAATGCGCCGAGACGGAGGTCTACATCGACGGCGTCCCCGAACCCGACACCGAGTACGAGGACGAAGAAGATGATGACGAGGCGGAAGAGCTTGGTGATTTCTTCGAATCTCCCAAGGGCAAGGCCGGGAAGGGAAAAGCCACTGTCGTCGCGAGTAGCGATGAAGACGAAGAGGCGCACATCGACTCCGAGCCACTCGACTTCGGCACTTCCTCAGGTGCTGCTCTCGACGACACGGTGCCTCCTCCTGGCCATGCTTCAGGCTCCTCCTCGACTCCAGGACCCGTCTCGGTGGCCACGGCCACTTCCGAGCAGGCGGTCACCCAGGAAGACGCCGAGATGGAGGAATCCGCCGCCGTGCAGACGGGGGCGGATGCCACTCAAGCCGGCACCGAAGAAGCAGCTACCGCCAGCGCCACTGAAGAAACTGCTGCCAAGGCCGCCGCCGAGGAAACATCAGCCAAGGCCAGCGCCGAGAACATCTCCTCTTCAACTTGAAGCAACCTGCAATCTTTTCTTTCACTTGAACATTTTATCAGATCCCCGGGATGCCGGGAGCAGATGTAACAGACTACCTTTATCTTGCTTGCTACTCAGTTTTTATGCCCACTCGGTTTATGTTGACATTAATCAATTTGAACGACACTGGCTTAATGCCGAGTTGTGTTTCCATGCGAGTCCCCGAGTAGCTTTTCTCATTCACCCTGTCTTTTCATCTCTGCTCTACCTGCGACTTGTCGCTTGTTTGGTATTCGAGTCACAAGAATCAAAGAACAAGGCTGCAAATACTTAGCCGCTAGAAAACAATCATGATAACGCAGCCCACCACCTAGCCGAGAAGACGAAAACAGGGAACAAAAAGTAACCGACAATCTACTCGGTTCCTGCACTCTTTCTTCCTTAGTGATTTTCGTGTGCTCATTGACCTTTTGCTTGTTCTCTTGCTTGCCATGAAGCCGGGTTTCGGACAGCAGCGGAGTCGAAGAGTTGGCATATAGGTTTAAACACAGTACTCAATGCACTTTTGAGTTCTGAAGTGAAGCAACCGAATAGACAAAAGAACAAGCCGAGTAAAAACACTTAGAGCAATTTTGGACGAGGGCAGTCCCCGAGAACAATTTTAGATTGCAGAGTAGAATTTCAACTCGGATGAAAGGGTACATACACATCTTTGCTTACGAATGAAAACGACGAAGTAGAGCTGCATTCCAGGGACGCTTGGTTTCCTCTCCAGCTTTATCTGCCCTGTTCGCCTGCGATGGGCGCACATCTACAAGATAGTACGCGTCATTGTGCAGCGCTTTGCTGACAATGAAAGGCCCTTCCCATGGAGGAGACAACTTGTGCATCCCGGCTGTGCGCTGCACAAGCCTAAGGACCATGTCTCCTTCTCGGAAAACCCTTGGGTTCACCTTTCGGCTATGATAGCGCCGCAGGTTTTGCTGGTAGATAGCCGAACGTGACAGAGTCAGCTCTCTTGCTTCTTCAAGCAGGTCAACGTCGTCTTCTCGAGCTTCTCTCGCTTCCACCTCAGTGTAGAGGGCTACTCGGGGGGAGTCATGCTCTAAGTCTATTGGCAACACGGCCTCAGCCCCGTATACCAAGAAGAATGGCGTGTAGCCGGTTGACCGGTTAGGGGTAGTCCTTAGACTCCACAACACCGCTGGCAACTCTTCTAGCCAACACCCAGGTGTTTTCAGCAACGGCTCAATCAGCCTCGGCTTGATGCCTGCCAGTACCATTCCATTTGCCCTCTCAACTTGCCCATTGGAGGCAGGGTGCGCGACTGACGCAACGTCTAGTCGGATATGCTTATCTCTGCAGAATCGCACCATTGCCCCCTCTGCAAAGTTGGTGCCGTTGTCGGTGATGATACTGTGCGGGTAGCCATATCTCATGATCACATCCTTCACAAATTTCACAGCTGTGACCCCATCGCACTTCCGAATAGGTTTCACCTCGATCCACTTGGTGAACTTGTCCACCATGACCAAGATATGTGTCATGTTGCCCTTAGCCGGCTTGAAGGGACCAACCATATCCAAGCACCAAACAGCAAACGGCCATGTGATAGGAATTGTTTTCAACTCGGATGCTGGCATGTGAATCTTACTTGCGAACATCTGGCATCCGGCGCACTTCCTCACAATGTCCTCAGCTTGCTGCAATGCAGTGAGCCAGTAGAAGCCATGCCGAAAAGCTTTCTTTACTAAAGCCCGAGAAGAGGCGTGATGCCCACATTCCCCTTGATGTATCTCCACCAGGATTTCTTCTCCTTCCTCTGGGCTCACACAGCGTTGCAGCACACCAGTGGCACTTCTCTTGTGCAGCACATCTCGGACTAAGGCGTAGCCCTTGGATCTTCTCTGAATCTGCCTTGCGGTCACCTCATCTTCAGGTAAAGTACCGTCCCTTAGAAAGGATAATATGGGCATTGCCCAGCTCGGTGTCTCCCGCACGGGAAACACTGGTTCGTCCATTTCCATTGGGACAGGCTCTGGTGGTTGCACAGGAGGAGTAGGAGCGCTTCTCTGCAGCCCAGATCGATTGGCGAGAACTTCTTCAATGAATGCAACAGCTTCTGGGTTGAGGGCGGCAGTCCCCGAGTAAGGAGTGGCAGTCCCCGGGTGAGGAGTGGCAGTCCCCGGGTAAGGAGTGGCAGTCCCCGGGTAAGGAACGGCAGTCCCCGAGTAGGGAGTGGCAGTCCCCGAGTAGAGGACGGCAGTCCCCGGGTTCCCTGCAGCACTCTCCCAATCAATCTCCATTGGGTCAGATTCCTCACTTGGCAGAGAAGGGACAAAGATGGATTCCGAGTTGGGGGAAGGCTTGATGGATGGCTTCCTCAAATGCTCCAAGGCAATCCCTGCCGGGATGGACTGCCGAGAAGATCCCAACTTGGACAGCTCGTCTGCAGCTTCGTTCTCTGCTCGGTGAATATGCTGGAACTCACAGCCTTCGAAAAACCCAGTCATTGACTGCACCAGGAAACGATATGATGCCATGTTGGCATCCAAAGCATCCCAGGTACCTGAGACTTGCTGCACCACTAGATCTGAGTCACCATAGCATATAATGCGCTGCACGCCAACCTCCTTTGCTACTCGCAAGCCATGCACCACTGCCTCATACTCGGCTACATTGTTGGATGCCTTGAAGTGAATCTGCAACACATACTTGAGTTGATCCCGCTTGGGTGACGTAAGCACAACGCCAGCCCCGAGGCCTTCTTTCACCTTTGAGCCATCAAAGTGCATCTTCCAATAGTTGGAAACTGGAGCGGGAGGTTCATACTGCATCTCGGCCCAGTCCACAAGAAATTCCGCCAGTACCTGAGACTTGATTGCTTCTCTTCTCGTATACGCGGGAGCGTACGCGGCTAGCTCGATCGCCCACTTGGCTACTCTGCCACTCGCCTCCTTGTTACCCATGATATCCGAGATGGGAGCTGAGCTCACAACAGTGATGGGATGCTCCTGGAAGTAATGCTTTAGCTTCCTGGCGCCCAGGTACACACCATATGTCATCTTCTGGTAGTGAGGATAGTTTTGCTTGGAACTGGACAACACTTCACTGAGATAATAGACTGGGCGCTGCACACTCTTGCCTTCTTCTTCTCGCTCCACCACAATCACCACGCTGACTACTCGGTTAGTCGCGGCAATGTATAGCAGCATAGGCTCCTTGGGTAGCGGACTAGCCAAGACGGGAGCGCTAGCCAACATTGCTTTCAGCTCATTGAATGCCACATCCGCCTGCGGAGTCCAGACAAACTTGTCGCTTTTCTTCATCAGCTGGTACAGAGGTAGAGCCTTCTCGCCCATTCGGCCCAGGAAACGGCTCAGAGATGCCAAACAACCAGTGAACTTCTGCACATCTTTCAATGATCTCGGCAAAGACATGCTTTCAATAGCTTTTATCTTAGACGGATTGGCTTCAATGCCCCGACTAGAAACGAGAAAGCCGAGTAGCTTTCCAGCTGGTACACCAAAGGTGCACTTACTCGGATTCAGTTTCATTTTGTACCTGCGTAGGTTAGCAAAGGTTTCCTCCAAGTCGGCAAGCAGAGTATGTGTTTTATTCGTTTTGATGACAATGTCATCTACGTACACCTGCACATTCTTGCCGAGTTGGTCATGCAAGCATTTCTGCATGCATCTCTGATAGGTTGCACCCGCATTCCTCAGGCCAAAACACATGACACGATAGCAATAAGCCCCGTACGGGGTAATGAAAGCAGTCTTTATTTGATCAGCAGGGTTGAGTGCAATCTGGTGGAAACCAGAGTAGGCATCTATGAAAGACAACAGTTCACAGCCGGCAGTGGAATCGATCACCTGATCTATGCGAGGTAGCGGGAAAGGATCCTTGGGGCATGCCTTGTTCAAGTCGGTGTAGTCGACACACATGCGCCATGCGGTGGCAGCCTTGGGATCTTCCTTTTTCTTCTCGACCATGACCGGGTTGGCCAACCAGTCCGGGTGCAGCACCTCCATGATGAAGTTGCTGATCAGCAGCTTGGTGATTTGATCACCGATGGCCTTCCTTCTCTCATCCCCGAAACGGCGTAAAGCCTGCTTCACGGGCTTGGCGTCAGGGCGCACATGCAAAGAGTGCTCAACCAACTCCCTCGGGACTCCTGGTAGATCTTCATTGGTCCAGGCGAAAACATCCCGATTCTCACGGAGGAAGTGGATGAGCGCGCTTTCCTATTTCTCCGCCAACCCGGCACCAATGATGGCCACGCGCTCCGGGAACTCGGGGTCAACCTGAACAGTCTTGGTCTCCTTGGCAGCTTGAAAAGCAGTACCATGCTGGGTACTCGGCACACCCTGCGCGCCAGCTTGTGCGGACTGAGCCATGGCCACCACCTCGTACATCTTCTTCTTCTCGGCAGCAATCACCATTGATTCCGCCAGCTGAGAGCTAGCAGAGGCACACTCCATGGACTTCTTGTAATCTCCCGAGATAGTGATGATGCCATTGGGCCCGGGGATCTTCATCTTCAGGTAAGCCACATGAGTGGAGGCCATGAACTTGCTCAGAGCGGGCCTGCCGAGTAGGGCATGATAGGGGCTCTGATGATCCACCACTTCAAACTGCAGGCGCTCAGTGCGGCAGTTCTCCCGAGTACCGAATAGCACATCAATCCACACTCGGCCAATCGGGTTGCATGAGATCCCGGGCACAATGCCATGGAAAGTGGTCTTGCTGGGCAGCATCATGTTCTCGGCCAGGCCAAGCTTCTCGAGTGTGTCCTTGTACACAATGTTGATGCTGCTGCCGTTGTCGATCAGCACCTTGCTGAACCTCACATTCTTCTCGGGGCCCAAGAAGGTGGGATCCAGCACCAAGGCATAGGTACCCGGATTGGGCATCACCTTGGGGTGATCTGCCCGAGTCCACCTGATCTCCTGGTCGCACCACTACATGTAGTGAGGGACAGCCGGAATTATTGCATTGACCTCCATGGCCCGCCTGTGCTGTGACTGCTTGTCGACTGCCTCGGAAGTGAAGATCATATAGCTCTCATGGTGCTCTTGGTACTGGTTAGGGCCATTGCCCCCATTGTTGCCATTGTTGCCATTGTTGTTGCCCTGATAGTTGTTGTTGCCTCTGTTGTTGTTGTTGCGGTTGTAGTTGTTGTTGTTGTTATTGCGGTATCTCTCGTTGTTGAAGTTCTGGTTGGCTCCTAAAGCCACCTGGTTGACATTCTCCCTTCTCGGGTACACTGGCGGCCGAGCTGCGGGAGCGCGAGTAGGCTGAACAGTAGCATTGGCAGCTGGCAGAGGAGGAGGAGGAGGCAAGCCATCACTCTTGATCACATCCCACCACTCGCATTGCCGAGTAGTATGGTTCGCAGGCCTTGAGGGGTGATGAGTGTGAAAGCTGCATGGGCCATCCTTCATGTCATCGAAGACAAACTTCTTCGGCTGCTCGGAGTTCCCGCTACTCGGCTGTGCAGTGCGGAACGGTTTCTTGTTGCCCTGGCCCTGGTTCTGGTTCTGCCCGTAGGCTCCAGCAGGTTTCTGCCTTTGGCCACCACCGCCTCCGACATTCACTGCATTCACCTCTTCGGGATCATACCGAGTATCTACTCGGCGCTTGTTGCGGAACTCGTTGCGCTTGCTGCTGTTGAAGTTTCTTCTCGGCTCAGAGGAATCCATCAGTGGCTGAGTAGGATCACCGAGTGCGTACTGATCCGCAATCTTGATGGTCTCGGCCAGGGTGTTGGGCATCTCCCTCTGCAATCTCTGCCACAGCATGCTGCCATGTCGGCAACCCTGCGCAAACCAAGTGATGGCCTGTGCTTCATTCACACCCTCACAGGTGTTCCTCAAGGTGCTCCACCGAGTAAGGTACTCGCGGTCCGTCTCGTCTTCTCGCTGCCGGCAAGCCGACAACTGCTGTGGCCTATTCGGCCTCTTGTAGGTGCTGGTGAAGTTGCTGATGAAGGCATCCGAGAAGTCCAGCCAGCAGTTAATGCTGTTCTTGGGCAAGTTGTTGAGCCAAGTGCGAGCTGGACCCTCTAGCATCTGCGGCACATAGCGCACCGCCCATCTCCTGTTGCCGTTCGCGATATGGACCGCGGTGACGTAGTCGTTGAGCCAATCTTCAGGCTTGGTGCTACCATTGTAGCTCTTGGTGCCTCTCGCGAGCTGAAAGCCCTTCACGGAAGGCTCATTCATGATGCGCGGGCCAAAGCACTCGGGGCCAGGAGGACCCGTGCTCTCAAGCCGCGCCGACAAGCTGATACGGTCCAACTGGTGCCTTGCATCTCCAGGCGCCAACACGCGCTCTCCCACACGGTCATGGATGTCATAACCAGCCATCTCCATAGCCGAGTAGCCATCATCATACCTATCCACCTGCATTGCAGCAGGCTGCTCCACCGGGTTGGCGACTGGCGCCACTGGGCGCGGCTGCTGCCTCTGCCGAGTAGGCGGAGCTGCGGGTTGCCGAGAAGTACCCGGACGTGCGGCTTCTCGGACACGGCTTTGAGCCTGATGGGCTTGAGAGCCTGCTCTCGCAGCGTTGTGTTCCTGCCCGGGCTGCTGCGGCACAGCAACCTGTTTCGCGGCAGCGGCCGGGTCATACACCTGCATTTGCCTGTCTCTACCCGTACGCCCGCTGCGGCTCTTCTCGCGGCTAGGATGCGGAGATGAGGCTTGATCGTTAGATCTAGCCGCGTGCGAATGAACCACTTGCGAAGCTCCAGCTCCCGGGTTGGCCTTCCGGAACTCCTCGTTCTGCCTGGCGGCCTCCAGCACCAGCTCGCCTAGCCTCTCCTGCTGCCTGCGACGCGCCTCTCCCTCTAGGCGCGGCAACTCGGCAGCCACAGCCTCCGCAGCTCGCAGCGTCTTGGCGGGTGTGCTGTACCTTGGCCTTGTGAAGGTGTTCGCGGTGGCGGACTGCGCGGGCTCCTCCGCAACAGTCGCCATCTCGGCGCCTAGGTTGCGCCGCGTAGCGCCTACCCTGCTAGGCCTCCTGGCGACCGGCGTGAAGCCGTGAGCCTTGTTGTACTCGAGCTGGTCCAGGCTCAGCTCCAACCTGATCTTCTCCAACTCCGCCTGCTCGGCGAGCAGCTCCTGGCGTTGCCGCTCGAGCTGCTCCCTCTCGGCTAGGAGCTCGAGGTCGGTGGGAGTGGGCATCCCGGTTCGCGCAGCTGACGCGGGGATGACCGTAGACGTGGAAGGCGGCAGGTCGCTCTCCTTCTCGTAGGGCCGGCGTGTCCTGCCACCCGCGGGCGGGTCGTCGACCTCCTCGACGACGGCCGCAGCGCCGGTAGCAGCTGCGCCAGCGTTCGCCGCCAAGCCAGTCACCATCACCTCAGCGCAGCATGCAGAGCTGCGCACGGGCCTTCCACGAGCAGCAACAACCGCGGGAGGATCCTCCGCGTCGTGCACCAGCTCGGGGTAGGTGTCGTTGGCGACGGTGGCGATGTAGACGAGGTGAGAGTCGAAGGAGATCACCGAGCCGCCCTCCGGCATGGTCTTGCCGCCGAAACAGCCGGCGTTGTCGGTGACGAAGTCGAAGGAGCCGAATCTGTGGACAAGGCCACAAACTACGCGCTCCGCTGATGAAGATCCCGTCCGAACAGAAACTCCAACCAGCGCCGCTGGTTGCCCCAAGGTGGGCGCCAACTGTCGTGGTGGTGTCACGGCAGATGCCATGGGATGGCTAAAGATGTGGGGACGATGGACGCTGGAGGTGTCCGGGGAGGGATCACGCGACGAGTAGCCGCGTGAGGTAAGATCCACACAACACAAACAACACGATGTACCCAGGTTCAGGGCCCTCGTGAGGAGGTAAAACCCCTACTCCTGCCTTTCTCTATGTATTACGGTGTCTCACCGAGTAGCCACAGTACAAATAGTAATGCTACCGAGTAGCCCCTTGCCCCTCTCCGAGTAGAGCTAGGTCAAGAACTTAGGGTTTCTAGGGTTTCTAGTGAGCCACTATGGGAGCATCTGAGAGCGTCTGTGAGCGTGTCTCGCGCAGGAGGCGGCGGGGCATCTTATATACATGGTGCCCTAGCCGGATACGTCCAAAACTGGACAAGTGTCGACATAGTGTCCATACTGTCCTTTCTCCGAGTACCCGCTGACAGCTTTGGTCGTTGGTCTTGGCTGCTTCTGTAAAGTCGTTGGGCAAAACTAGGGGGCAGACTGGTATCACTGTACCTAGTCACAGAGTAGGCCCCCCTTATCCTGCCACCGACTGCTTCCATGCTGTCACTGTCAGGCAGGCCGTCCCCACGTGAACAGTAGTTCGAATGCTGCCAAGTACGGACCCAGGATACGCGGGATCCTGTGTCAGAACGGCTCCTTTGACTTCCTGCCCGAGTAGTTTTCCGCCAAAGGTTCCCGCCAATTGTACTCGGGCCAATCCTTCTACTCGACAGGGTAAAACTTGACTGATATCTCCTTCTGGTCATCTTGAGGTGAGACCGGGTAGCAGTCGACCGGGTAGCGAGTACCCGGTAGTCGGCTACTCGACCAAACCTCTCTTCTGTAAGCGGCCTTTACCACCTGTCTTTACCCTACTCGGGGGTAACCCCCCGACACTTGGTAAACAACATATCAAATTGAATCTATTGTTGTTTTCTTTTTGTTTTCCTCATCCATGCATCATTATAATCAACTTTCACATGATGGTTAGTTATAGATCATATAAATCAACCTTAATTCATGGGCTTTTCCATATGCAATCCAAGGTGCATAAGGGCCCATTTAATTATGTTACCATGTCAACTAGCTTACCTTTAATGCATCAACTAAATTGTCATGCATCATCCCATGATTGTGCATTATGCCATGTTATTGATTGTTTGTCTCTCTGCGTTGTTTGTTTGCTTCTTCCCGAATAGACGACGACGTTGAGACAGACGAGGTTTACGACACTACTTCTGAGGAGTTAGCCCAGTACCACGCTACTGAGTTTGCAGGCAAGTATTCACTCACCTGAACCATTGTGTCCTTTCCACACTGGATATCGATACTTTCCGTTGTCTATCCTGCTAGCCTTAAGATTCGATGCTTGTGTTCCGATCCTATCACATGTTATCCTGTAACCCTGTTATAGCCTACCCTCCACACCTATAACCCCATTGCTTGTTGCCTGTGTCTTACTAGCATGCTTAGGGTTGTTTATGCTCGAGTCTGCTGTCCGTTATTTCTGTTACCTTATTTATTATGTTCTGGGGCTCGATGTTAAAACAACAACCTGTTAATGTATGAGGTAATGCTAATTTGATGATAAGGCACCGGCAGGAGGCCGGGTATGGTTTTGAGGCCTGCTAGTGTCGAACTCAGGAAAAGTTCTGTCCTCTGGATCCATGTTGAGCGTGCTAACCGCATGTGGGAAGCGTGTATGGGCGCCCCCCCGCAACTCTGATTCGATTCACATCTCGTCCAAATCGCCACACTTAGTTCGGGCTTTCCATTTGATGCACGCATATGCAGGTACGAACCCTCGGCGCCAGGGTGAACTTTTGTAGTCGGCATTTAGGGCGGCGTGGTCTTCCAGTGCTATGAGGGTCCCCCTTTTCTTCGTGGGGGCTCGATTAGCCGCGCACGCACAGCACGTGGTTCTTTGGGCTTGATGCGAAGAAGAGTTGGGTTGTGTTGAGTGCCTCGCTTGGTGGGTTTGATCCCCGTCTGGCGGGGTATTCTTACGTGTACGGCCAAATTGGTGCATCCATGCAAGGTTAAATCTTCTCGAGAAGTCGTGTTGTCCGCGGTTATGGATGACTTGGTGATAGGGCTGGCTAACAAGGATTAGACAACTTACACCTAATTAATGATAAGTTGACTAGTAATAGGCTTATTGACACAATAACTTGAACCTTCACTATTCCAACTGTGTGAGTTATCCTCGGATTGCTTCTTTGGATAAGGGGCGAGATCCAGGATGGGTTTGTTTGAGGTTAGTAATAGTTGGTTCCGATACACTATCTTATCCCCTTCTTTTAGCCGGAAGTTGTAGCGTGTTTCTGTAGTTGGTTAGAGCAGCCTGCTGGCGCACTTTTGTATCACCTATTCTTCCGTTGAACCCAAAGCATCTGTACTTGGTGTTGCCGGGTACACTTTGGTATCTTGTGAGTCTTGCTTGCCAGTACTTGTCTGTACTGACCCCTTTGAGGCTGTGGTTTCCGCAGACTACGTTTCCGAGGATCCCCATGGTGGCTACTATGTGGAGTATGACGAGGCTGCTGACGAGTAGATAGCGGACCCGGGCAGGATCCGAGACATCGTGGATGGGCTCCGTCTTTTCGTTTCCGGTCTCTTAGGCCTATTTGGATCTTGTCTGTACTCAGACACTTTGGATGCTTCCGCTGTGATGTAATGATGAATTGTTGGGACATGTGTCCTCTGGATGATTGTATTTGCTATCTCTGCTCTAGTGAGAGCTATTTGCAACTTATTTCTATTTCTTCGTGTCTTAGAGATTTGTTGTGATATCACTTGTTCAAATGCCGTTGACGTACCATGTGTGTATGTTATGAAGTACGTCAATGGAAGTAGTCGGATTTCTATGGGATGGTTTACGCAGACGATGGATAGTAGAGAATGGTTGTCACACGTTTACGTGTTGGCCTGCTCATATTGAGATGTGGGCGTCGGTATGCCCCGTAAGCTATTTTACCTACTGTTTAGCGGGCTGTGAGTATCCTCTAGAAGTCCGGGTGCGACAAATGGTATCAGAGCCTGTCTGCCTGTAGGATCCCTTTTACTGGTCGCAGTTGAGTCTAGAAACTATTTTGTAGCTATATAGGAAAAATGAAACGTGAGAGTAGGAATTCTGTTCTTTTATTTTTTTTTCCCCACCCACCCTCCCTTTTTCTGGTAAGGAAGTGCAACGTTGTTTTCTCTTCTCATCTAAACTTTCAAGTTAGGATTTCACGTATCCTGGTTTCTCTAGGATGGTTATATCTACTAGACCATAGGAATGGAGGTGGTTGTGACATGATTTATCATGTTGCCTACTCACGATTGAGAACGGAGGCGTGTAAGCCCCGGAAGCAGATCTTCTATTCCTTAAGCAGTAGATATTTATCCTCTAGAAGCCCGGATGGGTTTTCCGTAGTACCTCAGGAGTGTTTGGTCTCGTGTTTCCCCAATGTTGCTTCGATATCCTGTTCTTCTCAACATCCTTTTCGTCCGTTGAAACCTTGTTGTTGCTTGCCACTTCAGTTCTTCTACCGGCGTCTAATCAAAACTTCCCCGATCATCTGCAGATGGATATCAGGTTCTACCCGCAGGTGGTTCGTATGACTCGTTGCGAGAGCACTGCCGGTTATCCGGAGATGCTGAGAGACATGGTCACTTTTCTGGGGTTCCGTTGGGCACCAGAGTACCAGGTCTACGAGCAGCAGCGAGGGTTTGACCAGACCTACTACCAGGCTATCGTCTACATTCTGTCAGATGATGGCATGAGCGTAGTACACCTCTACGAGGCAGTAGGTTCCACAGTGGATATGGCTGTGCAGCAGGCAGCTTATGTGAGCCTCACCGTCCTTCGTGCTGACTACTGGGGGTTTGACGATTCTATCTATCGCCACATCCCCCGTGGTTACATCACTTCGGAGGGAGCTCACTTCACTCTCTACGACAACTTGGATGTCTACGAGCATGATAACTCCAGGCTGCACACCACCGCTCAGTTTGTGAGGCACAGTGACGCAGTTGCCAGCACACTATCTCAGGAGTTGGCTTCAGTCAGAGAGCAGCTCTACCTTGCTTTGACTCGTCTGGCGACTTACACCACAGACTTTGTTGGAGACGAGCGCTTTGCACGTTTCGATCAGACAGTTGGTCGTCGTCTGCCAGATGCTGGAGGTTACGAGCCGATCAGAGGTCCACTTCTTAGCCTTGGTGCTAGTTACACTGGGATTCCACGCTTTGGAGCACAGGGAGTCGACGCTATGTACTTCACCACGCCTAGAGTCGCTCTCAGACCACGTCAGATCTATGTGGATCGTCGTTCTACCTACTTTCGTGGGCGTGCTCCTCACCGTACCTCTCGCCGTACTCCTAGCCGCCGTCCTGCGTGATGAGCATGGGAGTACCGATGTATCCATTCTTAGCTATGTTTAGTTATCCTTTGGCTTTCGAACCATTTATGGTGTGTTGGATATTCTGATGTATTTGAACATGTGATGATGTACCTGTTGGTTATCTATTCATGCGTCGGAATAATCTCTCTTTCGGTTTCCAAGTCTATCCTTTTCTATTGTTGTGCTAAAATGCATTTCCATTCAGGATGCCGCCAACAAGGAACAACGCGCCTGAGCCACCGCCAATCGCGGAGCTGTTGACTCAGATGACCCAAGTCATGGCGCAGATGGCCCAGTTTCAGACTAATCAGCACAACAACCAGACAGCTCCACGGGTCAGCATCAAGGAGTTTCTCAGTCTGGGCCCAAGAGCTTTCGTGGCCACACGCGAGCCTCTGGACGCTGATGACTGGATCCGTGAGATAGCTAAGGCTCTGGAGATTGCTCACGTAGCTGAAGAAGACAAGGTCAAGTATGCGTCCTATCTGCTGAAGGGTCAGGCAACTACTTGGTGGGAGAACTTCCAGGCCATCAGAACTGGGATACCAGTCACGTGGAATTGTTTCAAGGAAGCCTTCCTGAAGCACCACATTCCAGATGGTCTCATGGAAAGGATGCGTGAAGAGTTTTGCTCACTCAAGCAGGGCAAGTTGGACGTCATCGGCTATCAGAGTGAGTTCAATCGCCTCGCTCGTTACGCTGGTGATGAGGTGTCCACTGAGGCTAAGAAGATGGCAAGGTTCCGCAGAGGTTTTAACCCGGAACTCAAGTATGCCCTCACAAACGTCAAGGCCAACAGCTTCGAGGATCTCGTTAACACCGCGCTCAATGAAGAAAATGGGCGCAAGGCGTTCGAGGAGTCTCGTAAGCACTCGCGTGAGGGTGGTTCCTCCTCCAACATGACCACCCCTCCGCAGAAGCGCCGCATCTGGGTGCCAAATGGTGCTGTCACTCGGGCTCCATACGCCCAAGCTTCTCCAGGCTTCGCTCCCCGCCCACCCAACCCTGCTCAGATGCATGATCAAAGGGCTTCGATGGGGCAGCCAAGGTCAGGGCCTCCTCGTGTCGTCACTTGCTACAAGTGCAAGCAGACGGGGCACTACGCTGAGAAGTGCACGCAGAGGCAGCTACCTCCACCACCACCTCGTCCCAACACAAACCAGGCAATGGTGCGCGCTCCCCCGCCTAAGGCCTTTAACTCCAACAACAGGCCTGTCGGGAGGACCGCAAGGGTGAATCATGTCAAGATCGACAAAGCTGAGGAAGCTCCTGACGTCGTTCTCGGTACATTTCCCGTAAACTCTATTCCAGCTAAAGTGTTGTTTGATACCGGAGCATCACATTCTTTCGTGTCAAAGATCTTTGCGACAGCAATTAAGCTCCCTTTTGTTGGTTTGGGTTCCCCGCTAGTGGTCAGCTCCCCTGGAGCGACTATGCAAACGTCCAAGATCAGTCACAAAAATCAAATCCTAATTGGAGGCCACATATTCCTTGCTTCTCTCATACTGCTTGGCAATTCTGACATTGATGTCATTCTTGGTATGGATTGGCTGAAGGCCAATAAAGCAAGGATTGACTGTGCTCAAAAGTCAATAACTCTGTTCCACCCTTCTGGCCAGATAATCTATTCTCCACATGAATCAAGTTACATTCAGCTATACAACCTCGATGCAAAACCTCTACCTCCACTTGAAAATGTTCCGGTGGTTTGCGAATTCCCTGACGTCTTTCCAGAAGAGTTGCCAGGGATGCCTCCGGACAGAGCAGTTGAGTTCGTGATCGAACTTGAACCAGGTACTGCTCCAATCTCTAAGCATCCTTACAAGATAGGAACTCCCGAGCTGAAGTTGTTGAAGGAACAAATTGATATGTACATGGAAAAAGGTTACATTCAACCTAGTTCCTCGGCTTGGGGTTTCCCAACTCTGTTCGTTGCGAAGAAGGATCACACAAAGAGACTCGTTGTTGACTATCGTCCTATTAACAAGAAAACCATCAAAAACAAGTATCCAATTCCTCGCATCGATGATCTTTTTGATCAACTTGCTGGAGCCTCAATATTCTCGAAGTTGGACTTGAGAATGGGTTACCATCAAATAAAGATCAGAAAAGAGGATATTCCAAAGACAGCCTTCACCACTCGCTACGGTCTATATGAATTCACCGTCATGTCCTTTGGTCTCACCAATGCACCGGCGACATTCTCTCGACTCATGAATTCTGTCTTCCATGAATACCTCGACAAGTTCGTTGTGGTATATCTCGATGACATTCTTGTCTACTCAAAATCCGAGGAAGAGCACGAAGATCATCTTCGTCTAACCCTCATGAAGCTTCGCGAGCATCGTCTTTATGCCAAGTTCTCCAAATGTGAGTTCTGGATTTCAGAAGTTTCTTACCTTGGTCATGTCATCTCAGCCAAGGGCATAGCCATTGACCCAGAAAAGGTTAAAGCAATTGTTGATTGGAAACCTCCAAAGACGGTGAAGCAAGTAAGAAGTTTTCTTGTCTTGGCTAGCTATTGTCGTCGCTTCATCCAAAACTTCTCCAAGATTGCCAAACCTCTCACTGATCTCACAAAGAAGGACAATAAGTTCGTTTGGTCTCCACAATGTGATGAAAGTTTCAATCTCCTGGAGACTAAACTCACTTCTACACCAGTTCTGGTTGGCCCAGATCCTTCCAAACCTTTCCAGATATTCTGTGATGCTTCTCTCCAAGGTCTAGGTGCAGTTCTTATGCAAGAACGTCAAGTTGTGGCTTATGCTTCACGTCAGTTGAACGCACATGAGCTCAATTATCCCACTCATGACCTTGAACTTGCAGCAGTTGTGTTTGCCCTCAAGAAATGGAGACAATACTTGTTGGGTAATCGCACTGAAATCTTTTCCGATCATAAGAGTCTGAAATACATCTTCACTCAACCAGATCTAAACCTCAGGCAAAGGAGATGGATTGAAAAGATTAAAGACTTTGATCTTACCATTTCTTACACTCCAGGCAAGGCTAATGTTATGGCTGATGCTCTCAGTCGCAAGTCGTATTGCAATAATCTCATGATCATGGAAAGCCAACCTCCTCTTCATGAAGAATTCCAGAAGCTCAACCTGGGTCTTGTTCCTCAAGGCTATCTTGCAAACTTGACAGCCAGTCCAACTCTCGAGGACAAGATTCATTCTGAACAACTTCGTGATGCTGAAATCAAGAAGATGGTAGAACACATCAAAGAAGGCAAGGAGAAATTTAAGTCCTTCTCAATTGATGACAAGGGAACTGTGTTCTTCGAAGGACGCATTGCAGTTCCTCAAATTCAAAGTCTCAAAGATGTCATTCTCAAGGAGGCTCATGAAACTCCTCTCTCCATACACCCTGGAAGTACAAAGATGTACCAGGATCTCAAGACACTGTATTGGTGGCCTAGCATGAAACGTGATATTGCTAAATACGTTTCTGAATGCGACGTTTGTCAACGTGTTAAGGCAGTTCATCAGAAAACAGCCGGTCTTCTCCAACCTCTGAAAATCCCTGAGTGGAAGTGGGACATGATCGAAATGGACTTCGTCACTGGTTTTCCAAAGTCCAAGAAGGGCAACGATGCAATCTTCGTTGTCATTGATCGACTCACTAAAGTAGCTCACTTCTTTCCTGTCAAAGAGACAATCTCAGCTAGTCAGTTAGCAGAGCTCTACACAGCAAAGATTGTTCCTCTTCATGGTGTCCCATTGGAAATAAGCTCAGACCGTGGAAGCATATTCACTTCTCATTTCTGGAAAAGCTTTCAAGAAGCCTTGGGCACCAAACTTCTGTTCAGCACAGCTTATCACCCTCGGTCTCAAGGGCAAGTCGAAAGAGTCAATCAGATTCTCGAGGATATGCTCAGAGCATGTGGTCTCTCTTTTGGCATGAAATGGGAGGAATGTCTTCCATATGCTGAATTCTCCTACAACAACAGCTTCCAGGCAAGCCTAGGCATGGCACCATTTGAGGCTCTCTATGGCCGCAGATGCAGGAGTCCAATCAATTGGTTTGGAGCTGGTGAACATTCACTCTTAGGCCCTGACATTGTTAAGGAAGCCGAAGAGAAAGTTCGCATCATCCGTGAGAAACTCAAGATTGCTCAGTCTTGTCGGAAAAGCTACTATGACAGCAAGCACAGGGATATGGTCTATGCATCTGGTGACAAAGCATATCTCCGTGTAACTCCCCTCAGAGGCACTCATCGTTTTGGTGTCAAAGGAAACCTTGCACCAAGATATATTGGTCCCTTCAACATTCTCTCAAGGCGTGCGAAAAATGCCTATCGCCTTGAACTTCCAGAAAAGCTATCCAAGGTGCACGATGTGTTTCACGTGTCACAGCTCAAGAGGTGCTTCAAAGATCCAGATCGTGCAGTTGATCATGATTCCATTGAACTGCAAGAAGATCTATCTTATGAAGAGCATCCTGTTCGCATTCTCGATGAGACCGAGCGTAAAACTCACAACAAGAGCACCAAGTTCTTGAAAGTGCAGTGGTCTCATCATTCCTATAAAGAGGCAACGTGGGAGACCGAAGAGGATCTTCGCAAGAAGTATCCGGACCTTTTCTCTTCTCAGTAGGAATCTCGCGGCGCGATTCCTTCAAGGGGGGGCGTTTTGTAACATCCCAAGTATGAACACCTTTAGAATGTTTGCCTTTTGTTATTTTATGTTTTGCATCATGTCATCATAAGCTTTGCATTTGTTTTCCATTTGTTTTCCCTTGTTTTTCCATTTGAATTTCAAACAAATTTCAAATTCTTGTTTCATACTTGTTCTGTTACAATTTTCAAATGAAAATTTCAAACCAAAACATCAAATTGTTTCCTATAAACTTGAAGGTTCAAACTATTTAAATTGCTTCTTTTCAATAACTCACTTAATAACAAATTTGCTCAAATTCAATTGAATTTTAAAACAGCAACCAAGTTTAAAATTTTGAAAACCAAACAATGGCACAGTCGGGGTTTTGTAAATAACAACCTATAAAAATTAACACCAAATTTTAAAACCCCAAAACCCCTCTAATTTTCTCTCTTTTTCTTACCTTTCCTTTTCAGCAAAAAAAAAAGAGAAAGAAAAAAATAAAAGAAAACGGCTGGGGGAAGGAAGACTGGGCCAGCCCAGCCCACCTAACCCCAGCGCGCGCGCAGCGCAGGCCCGCGGCCCCCTTCTCCCTCCTCCGTACGGCTGGCGTCAGCTGACGCCAGCACGCACGCAACCGGGCGCCCTCCACCTGCTCCCTCCACCTTTTCCTCCCCTATTTCTAGCCCCCGAGCTCCCAAACCCTAACCCTAACCCTCTGCTTCCTCCCTGCCGCCGCCAGTTCTTCTCCTCCCTCTCAGATCCCCTCCAATTCGCTTCTGAATTTTCTGAAAGTTTCCGGCGAGCAGCCATGGCCGGATAGTGATGGGGTGGGTGTAGGGGTTGTGATCATCGTCGAGCTTCTGCGAGCACGGGAACGTGAACACCGTGCAGTCCTCTCCCTCCTCGCTTCATCGACAGAGCCTGGGAGGCATCAGATCATCGCCGCCGTCCCTGTCTCTGTCGCCGTCGTCGACTGCAACCGCGTCGAGCACCTCCTCCTCCCTCTGTTTCCCCTCGGTGAGCACCACGTCTTCTCCTTCCCCTCTCTCTCACCTCTGTCAGTTGCGCACGCACACGCACACGAGCGGCAGCCAGCACATCGCGCAGCTCGCCGCCGGCGTCCATCCGTCGCTGTCAGTCAGTGCAGTTAACTGAACTTTCAAAGTTCAGTTAACTAACGAAGCTGAACCACAAAACCACGCCTTCCTCTTCTGTTACAAAAACGATTCAGTAGCGCAGTGGCAACGCACTGCTCACGCGCGCCCGCGGCGCGGGTTCGATCCCCCCCGCGGGCAGAATAAAACCCCATTTTGCTCCTTTGCCACGCGGGCAGGCAGGGCCCACCTACCATAGGCAGTGGGTGCCACGCCAGATCCCAGCCGCAGCGCCAGCTGGGCGCTGGCCCACAGGCCAGTGGCCCAGGGGTTGTTCTGCTGAGTAGAAAAAGACCCCAGGGGCTTTTCTGAAGCTTGTTTTCGCACCTAGGCCCCTGTAACAAGTTTAATACTTTTAAATTCACAAAATAGCCCCTGCAATTTCAAATTCAAATAACTTTTGTATTTCAAATCCAAATAAAATAAATAAAACATGTTTTCTGTACCAAATTTAATTCTCTACATGTTTAAACTATTTGTTTACTGTTTTGAACATTTCAAATGTTTTCAAAATTCAAATTCAAACAACTCATTTCAAATTGGGTCAAATTCATAACTAATTCAAATTTAATTCAAATGTCACATATAAAATATGTTTTCCATGCAAAATTGAACCACCTTTCCAAATATAAACTTTGTTACCTGTTTTGAATACTTTAAATTGGTTAAATAATTTACACCTTGTTTAAATCATTTAAAATTGCTAAATTCATAACTTGGTCAAATTAAATTCTTTTTGAACATATAAAATATGTTTTCAAACCAGAAAAATCTAATCTTTCCAAATATGAATTTTATTAAATGTTTTGAACAAATAAAAATTCAAATAATTTCATACTTGAATTTAATTCATTTAAATCTTGTTTAAACTTGTTTAATTCATAACTATCTCATTTAAATTCCTTTTTCAATCATTGAAACATGTATTCCACCTAAAATTTTGTGTTCTTTCCAAATATGAATTTTGTTATCTATTTTGAACAATTAAAATTGGTGAAAACAACAAATGCTTGTGTAACTCCTTTAAGAAGCCAAATTTCATAACTTAATAAATAAAAATTCCAAACTTGGTAAACAACATATCAAATTGAATCTATTGTTGTTTTATTTTTGTTTTCCTCATCCATGCATCATTCTAATCAACTTTCACATGATGGTTAGTTATAGATCATATAAATCAACCTTAATTCATGGGCTTTTCCATATGCAATCCAAGGTGCATAAGGGACCATTTAATTATGTTACCATGTCAACTAGCTTACCTTTAATGCATCAACTAAATTGTCATGCATCATCCCATGATTGTGCATTATGCCATGTTATTGATTGTTTGTCTCTCTGCGTTGTTTGTTTGCTTCTTCCCGAATAGACGACGACGTTGAGACAGACGAGGTTTACGACACTACTTCTGAGGAGTTAGCCCAGTACCACGCTACTGAGTTTGCAGGCAAGTATTCACTCACCTGAACCATTGTGTCCTTTCCACACTGGATATCGATACTTTCCGTTGTCTATCCTGCTAGCCTTAAGATTCGATGCTTGTGTTCCGATCCTATCACATGTTATCCTGTAACCCTGTTATAGCCTACCCTCCACACCTATAACCCCATTGCTTGTTGCCTGTGTCTTACTAGCATGCTTAGGGTTGTTTATGCTCGAGTCTGCTGTCCGTTATTTCTGTTACCTTATTTATTATGTTCTGGGGCTCGATGTTAAAACAACAACCTGTTAATGTATGAGGTAATGCTAATTTGATGATAAGGCACCGGCAGGAGGCCGGGTATGGTTTTGAGGCCTGCTAGTGTCGAACTCAGGAAAAGTTCTTGTCCTCTGGATCCATGTTGAGCGCGCTAACCGCATGTGGGAAGCGTGTATGGGCGCCCCCCGCAACTCTGATTCGATTCGCATCTCGTCCAAATCGCCACACTTAGTTCGGGCTTTCCATTTGATGCATGCATATGCAGGTACGAACCCTCGGCGCCAGGGTGGAACTTTTGTAGTCGGCATTTAGGGCGGCGTGGTCTTCCAGTGCTATGAGGGTCCCCCTTTTCTTCGTGGGGGCTCGATTAGCCGCGCACGCACAGCACGTGGTTCTTTGGGCTTGATGCGAAGAAGAGTTGGGTTGTGTTGAGTGCCTCGCTTGGTGGGTTTGATCCCCGTCTGGCGGGGTATTCTTACGTGTACGGCCAAATTGGTGCATCCCTGCAGGGTTAAATCTTCTCGAGAAGCCGTGTTGTCCGCGGTTATGGATGACTTGGTGATAGGGCTGGCTAACAAGGATTAGACAACTTACACCTAATTAATGATAAGTTGACTAGTAATAGGCTTATTGACACAATAACTTGAACCTTCACTAATCCAACTGTGTGAGTTATCCTCGGATTGCTTCTTTGGATAAGGGGCGAGATCCAGGATGGGTTTGTTTGAGGTTAGTAATAGTTGGTTCCGATACACTATCTTATCCCCTTCTTTTAGCCGGAAGTTGTAGCGTGTTTCTGTAGTTGGTTAGAGCAGCCTGCTGCCGCACTTTTGTATCACCTATTCTTCCGTTGAACCCAAAGCATCTGTACTTGGTGTTGCCGGGTACACTTTGGTATCTTGTGGTCTTGCTTGCCAGTACTTGTCTGTACTGACCCCTTTGGGGCTGTGGTTTCCGGAGACTACGTTTCCGAGGATCCCCATGGTGGCTACTACGTGGAGTATGACGAGGCTGCTGACGAGTAGATAGCGGACCCGGGCAGGATCCGAGACATCGTGGATGGGCTCCGTCTTTTCGTTTCCGGCCTCTTAGGCCTATTTGGATCTTGTCTGTACTCAGACACTTTGGATGCTTCCGCTGTGATGTAATGATGAATTGTTGGGACATGTGTCATCTAGATGATTGTATTTGCTATCTCTGCTCTAGTGAGAGCTATTTGCAACTTATTTCTATTTCTTCGTGTCTTAGAGATTTGTTGTGATATCACTTGTTCAAATGCCGTTGACGTACCATGTGTGTATGTTATGAAGTACGTCAATGGAAGTAGTCGGATTTCTATGGGATGGTTTACGCAGACGATGGATAGTAGAGAATGGTTGTCACACGTTTACGTGTTGGCCTCCTCATATTGAGATGCGGGTGCCGGTATGCCCCGTAAGCCATTTTACCTACTGTTTAGTGGGCTGTGAGTATCCTCTAGAAGTCCGGGTGCAACACACCATAAAGGCCCTAATGGCTGAGTAGTCACCAGCCTTGACCACAATGGTGGCACGGAAGATCTTGGACAAAAGGTTGTAGTAGGGGTACATGTTGGAGTTGAACGGCCTAGTCTTGCCCTGAACATCAGGAGGATAGCAGAAATCCAAGATGGAGTTGTCATACTCTGGGTTGTCATGAACCTTGAAACCATGATGACCATAAGTGTCCATCCATCTGTAACCCAGTGCCTCAGCAAATTCAACCAAGTTGCTCGAGATCTTCTCTTCCCAAGACATCCAAGTCATAGTACGCACGACATCACCCGTGCAGTGGAGAGTGCAATATAACTGAGCAATTAAGTCCGGAAAATACTCACACTCAATTTCTAGAAGAGGTGCCACATTCAGTTTCACCAAGCAAGCATGAACATGACGAAGATCACCATTCTTGTGCCTATCATAGAAGTCCATGTCAATCTGCGTCTGCTCACAGACAAGAGGATTTTGAGTGGAATAGAAATCATCCCACGTCTTTTGCTGAAGGTTTGTCCAAAAACGTGGATCCTGACAAGTGGACTCAACAAAACGGTATGGGTTCTTCCTCTTGATATGCTTCCACTGAGAGATGGAGTAAGATTTCAGATCCCCTTCGGCCAGCCTCTCAACATAATCATCATCACGATGCCCTCCACGATGACCAGAGGTGCGATCCCTTTGAGGGAGAGCACCCCTTCCAGCGGAGGACTTCCTCTTGGTACCCGTACGAGAGCCAGCACCTGTGAATAGAGGACATAGAAATAGCAAGAGATGAGTGCATATGCCAAACGGGAAACAAAAGAACTCCAAAAAGTTTGATGTAGTGCAAGTTTTCGAAATTCTGGCAGGATCCGGAATTATTCCGGAGGGGTCCGGAATTATTCTGGGACCCTCGATCTGACTCGAGAAATCCCCAAAAATTCGATTTCTTGGCTTTCTAACTGCACCAAACTTTAAGGAATACCATGGAAACGATCCTAGAGAAGAACTACGATGCTGGAAATCATGGGAGTGACAAATATGAGATAGATCTAAGTCTAGATTGGAAATTGGTTAGACTAGATCTAAGATGCCATGGGAACTAGGTAAAGAGATGAGCCAAGTATGAACTAGTTGATAGGAACTCGGATCTAGATCAAACCCTAGGTGAGATTTCATCTAGAACCAAAATCAACCAATAAAAATGAGAGAGAAGAGATGCCAATCAAAATACCTTCCATGAGGGATGTCCTTGTCCAAAGAGGGATAAAAAATCCCCCCGAAGGGAAACGGGGACGGATGCAACGAACTTTGGTGGCTAGGGCACGAGAGGAGGGGAAAATGAGGAGGAAAAACTGCTCTCGTGCATGCGGGCCTATTTATATCACGAAAACTATCAGGTCCGGAATGGCCCGGAATTCATCCGGCTGGTTCGATATTATTCCGGAAGGATCCGGAATTGTTCCGGTTGGGTCGGATTCTTCCGGAATAATTCCGGCCAGTCCAGGATTTGCTCCAAACAAGACCAAAAACTGGCAGTTGAAAAGGCTAGAATCAGTGTGTCTTTGTGTGGAGTAAGGCATATGCATATATGAACATAAGGAGAGGACAAAAGGACAAGTGTAACATCCCAAGTATGAAAAATAGCCATTAGAATGTTTGATCTCTGTTATTTTATGTTTTGCATCATGACATCATGTTCATTGCATTTGTTTTGCTTGTTTTCCATTTGTTTTCCTCTGTTTTGCTTTGTTTTCCAACTGTTTTCATTTGTTTTCCTTTGTTTTCTATTTGAATTTCAAACCAAATTTCAAACCTTTTGTTTCATACTTGTGATGTTACAATTTCCAAATGAATATTTCAAATCAAAACAATCAATTGTTTCCATTAAAGTTGTGATTCCAAAACTATTGTTTTGTTTCTATCAAAAATTCTTTTAATACCAAACCCTTTTCAAATTCAATTAATTTCCAAAACAGCAACCCCTTTTGAAAATTATGAAAATGACAAAACCCTTCCATCATTGTTTCCATCTAGTCCATAAGGTTCAACTATTTAAAATTGTGGCTTTTAATAGTTCACTTAATCCAAATGTTATTCAAATTCAAACAAAACTAGTCGTCAACCCGTGCGTTCGCACGGGCTAGCTTAAAAATTTATTTGAGAATGCCATTTAATAGAACCATTAGAAAGTTTTTCACTTTATTATTATTCTTTTTTTAGTTTTATGATTTTTGATATTTCACTATCTTCGTTTTTAAGAGAAGGATGTAAAATTTGATATGATAACAACTTTTTTTGTGTGTGGATTGTTCTTTTTAACCTCGGTACGATAAAAATCCACTTTTTGAATCCTATGAAAAAATAAGCTACTCCGTATAAAATTACTCATAATTACGTATATGGGTAAAATGAGATTTTCATGAAATTTAGCAAATTATCATATTTTCGGGAAAAAATGTAATCTAATACTGTAATTATATTTTTGTGAAATCTAATAATTTATTTTTGAGTAACAACCTTTACTTGCATAACAAAATTCCATATTTTTCATCGGCACATGGATGTCTTTGGACAACTTGTATAGTCAATTGACGATAATGTACCTTTCTATCTATTTTTTACTGGGACTCCTAAAAAAGAAGTTACCCGGGTTTCTAAAAGTATATTAAGTATCTTATCCACTCGCTGGTGATGGTCTGCCTCTTCCCCGTCTATGTTCTCACAGACTCTTGGTCTTCTAATCCCCTCTCTTCTCTATTGATTTTTCTTTTCTTTGAAACACTTTCTTCGTTAGCACCTTGTTCGAACTGCTACTCCCAAACTACTACTATGGCTGCTGCTCCGTCGATCTCCTTGGCGGAGGTCCGGATTCTGCATCCCGAGCTGCTCCTCCACGATTCACGCTGCTGGTTAGTCGATATGCTTGACGGAGGTGCAGATGTTGCATCCGGAACTGCTACTCCACAACTCACGCTGCAACTGCTGGTCAGTCGATCTCCTTGCCGGCTCATCTCCAGATCATTCCTACACATCAAGTTTATACTCTGAAGAAATCTCAGGATTTTCTAATATGAGACTTTACCGAGAAGGTTGGCTGTTTTGAAGGTAAGGTTGTCATTAGATATGCTGGAAAATAAAAAGCGTAATTTAATTTTATAAGGACAATAGTACTATTTCTCTATTTATGAGCGATTGCTACTTCCCATGTTATGTTCTTATCCTAGCTCTGGTCAGATTTTCACTTGCCTCCATCTTCCTATGTGGTTCAGTGCGGCTGCCGATTGCTGAATTTGCTGAATTTTTGTAGTCGCGAGAACTCGCCGCCTAAGGATACAGGAGTTTGCAATTTTATCAAATATCACGTGATGGTATTTATGTATCTCTTATCATAGTTAATTGGATTGGATCTGAATGACTGAGTCTAGCTAAGAAACTGAAAGTAAAAGGATTTGATAATATGATTTTGCTATCTCTGTGCTTCTATAAATTTAGGAATAATTTGTAGAAAAACTAACTGAGAACCTAGCACATATTGCTTATGAAGCCAAAACAAAGTAAATTACATTCCCGAATGTAGCCGGCAATGTCTCCACTACATCACATTTCGTGAAAAAAGAATGATGAAATAAAGTTCAAAACTATAATAATATCCTTGTAAACGACATTTTGCAACTTTGTCGGAAGGTCACTCTTCATCTGATATGAGGATCTGCAGTCCATTCTGCTTGTAATCCTTGACATCGCAATGTAAAGTTGGCCATGTGTGAATACTTGCTTTTCCAAGTATAATCCAACCTGTTTAAAAGATTGGCCCTGGCTCTTGTTTGTAGTCATAGCAAAACACACAGATATTTGGTACTGTCCCCTTTTAATATGAAAGGCCATTTGAATCAATTGGTGACATGATCATTCTTGGATGTAAAATTTGTCACAAATGTTTCAGTACCTGTTATTACCTGTCCTTCGATGAACCACTTTCCTAGTTGTGTTATTGTTAGTTTTCTTCCATTGCATAGTCCTGCACAAGGTTGATGTTTCTCATTAGCATTATCGGCAATCCTACTTTTAACTTTAGTTCATGATTTGGTATTCCAGCGAACTTTAGACTATTTAGAAACTCAAATGGGTATAATCTGCGATATTTTACCTCTACCTCAGGAATTTGACTCATGATGTAGCTATTAATCTCATCAACAGTCTCATTTCTTGGGCACAATATTGCCCTTTGCTCCAGGTATGTTCTATCAGTACACATGGTTTGCAAGTCCGAGTAGGTACTATTAACAATAGATGCTTTTGGGTTTTCACCTTTCTCTATAATTAAGTCTACTGGGATGTTAATCCAATCTTCTTCTTCTGTTGTTCCTGTATTGCCATCACCGATGTGGAATCAATTTTGCAAATTCTACTCTCTTTGCTTTCTCTGCACTCAAACGCATATTTTCTGTCAATCAGTGCTCCTTAACAATCTTCCATACGCAGGATCTTTTTAGAGAAGCTGCAATATTAAGTTCCCTTTCCCCTTTGGTATAACTGGTAAGATTTTCCTGAAGTCACCTCCTACTGTCATTCCTCTAAACGGTCTATGCTCGGCGTCCACGTCTGTGAATCAAAGGATGTCTCTCAAACTCTTATCTAGTGCCTCAAAACAATGCTTGTGAGTCATAGGTGCTTCATCCCAAATTATTAGTGAAATTTTCTTGATTAGCTCTGCAAGAAATACATTCTTTATTATTTTCACTCCGTTACCTGCTGATAATGTACGTTCTTTTTTATGCATAAGGCAAGTGGCCACCAGAGACGTGCAGCTTGCAGCTGTCTTAGCTTTTGCTGGCTCGCTACTTGCTTCTCTCGATTATAGTAAATCTGCAAATATTCAAGTGCAATGCTAGGTCAGCACTTCAAATTTGCATACTAAGGAATTTTATTTTCTCATTCGCACTAAATTGATTAATCTCATCCTTGCTTATTGAGGATGTGTATATTCTTTTAACCTTGTCTGACCCAGAAAGGGGATGCCCCAACCGGAGACGTGCATCTCAAACCTGTCTTGGCTTCGGCACCGGCCGCTAACTGCTTCCATAGAGCGACGTCTCTCATTGTCCACCTGCTGACCTAGAACTCTCGATGTCTGTCGTGGCTTCTGCATCTTATGAGGAGATTTGTCAATCAATCTCGGAGGCTTTTGTATCCATCAACCTGCAGAAGGAAAAATTGATGCACTAAGAAGAGCTCTGTATGCACTGGCTAGACTAAAACAATATGTATCGTAATGTAAAACAATGTTGAGCACAGGCATGTATTGTAAGAGTGCCGCCAGATTCTGTACTTTTCCCGGCTCAAATCAACACGCCCAACGGCAAGTCGGCAATCGGAGGACGATGAGAGGAGGAGTCGGGAGGCACGATGGCTCTACTGGATTGTACTCGCCGCCAATGAAAGCGACGGCAGATCTATTTTTTCTTTTGGTTCTTCCTTGTATGGTTATTTTCTAGGGTTAGGGATGTGTAAACACCGTACATTTTTTTCAGATGCATGTACATATTAAGATTGAAGGGTCGATGGAGTCTGCTGGATTTGTACGATCTTTGTCCGATGCATTTTGTGGGCCGTTGCATGCTTAATTACCACAGATTACAACGGCTTGATCAAGCATCGTACAGAAATCGTAAGGCAAACGTCGTACGCGAATCATTTCCGGCTGGAGAAACGTGCCTTTAAACCTTTTGCTGGATTTTTTTTTAGGTGAGTGGATAAGGTTGTTAAGGAGACGTGCGTGTGCGAAAGAGCATGAGAACTCTTTGTTTATTTCATCCAACGACAGAAGAAAATTAATGTGAATATCGGACGGTTAATTTTCTTAGTTGTTGAGGATTAACGTGGTGCTTTCTTTGGTGCCTCCAATTAGTAAATATAAGATTCCAAACATCAACCCTTTGGAATTATTGAAATTTACAAAACAATTCTAATCAATTTGTTTCAAATAAAATTGAGGGTTCAAACTAATTGAAATGGTTCTTTTTAATTTTCACTTAATAATCAAAATTCATTCAAATTCACTCCAAGTTCAAACAGCAACATAATTTAATTATTTTTGGAAATCAAAACTTGCAAGTTGTTGCTGTTACATATTTAAACAATACCAAAAAATTTCTAAGCCAAAACCCTAGCCTTTTCTTCTCTATTTCATTTCAGCAAAAAAAAATAATAGCAAGAAAAATAATAAAGCTAACAGCTAACAGGGAGAGGGGCAGGCCCAGCCCAAATTTCTCCTTGGCCCATACCCCTTCGAGCGCTGTCTTCCTCCTCTGTACGGCTCACCATCGTCTGCATCCACGTATACAGAGCAGAGCAGCAGACGGCCAGCATCCCTCCCCCTTCCCCTTAAGACCTAGGCCGAGCCCTAGCTCCCTAACCCTAGTGCCCTAGCCCATCTTCTCCCTCTCCCCCGCCTCCATCTCTCCTTCCACCTCCATCTCTTTCTTCTCTGTATCTCCACATCTCTGAACCTCTCTGTAACTGAACCTGTAGCTCCTCACCGAAATCCCTCCCTTCCCCTCCGGTGATCGCCGCCGGGAGACCTCCTCCTCGATGTTTGGGGCCGGGAACGGAAACTCCTCGGCCCCCTCTTCCTCTCCACCCCCACGGCGAGGGCCGAGGAGCCCCGGAGCGCCGCCGCCGTCGCCTCCTTGTCGCCGGCCACTCCCTGCTCCGCCCGACCGCCTCCTCCTATCCGATCCCCCTCGGTGAGCTCCCCTCGACCGCCTCTCTCCCCTTCCTCCTTCCCTCTCGCACAGCACCGCACCCCACGGCCACTTGCCTCCACGCCACCGCAGGCCGGCGACCATCGCCTCGATCTGTTCAGCGATCGTTCAGTTAACTGAATAACTCATTCAGTTTCGTCAGTAACAGGCCAGGGGCGTTACCTCTTAATCAAACGCGATCAGTACCTATCACAAATCAAAGCACACCGCACTGGCAGTACCCTTGCGCTCACAGCGGGAGGTCCCGGGTTCGAGTCCCCCTCCCGCACAATTAAACCAAACTTTTTATTTCTATTTTTTTTGACACAGCACCTTCACAGAAATCACCAATAGGTCCTTGCCAGTTCTTTTCTAGTCCCTGTTTATTTTTCCTAAGGCCCTAGCTGTAAATAAAATGGCAGATTACACCTTAAACTTGCAAATTGCCTAAATAATTCATCTTAACTCCAAATCCAACATTTTTTAATATGTATTCTGTACCAAATTGAATGCTCTATCCAAATATAATTTTTTTTACTGTTTTGAATATTTTAAATTGGTGAAATATTTGAATTCTTGTTCAATTCACTTAAATTTGCAAAATTCATAACTTGGGCATAAAAATTCCAAATTCCACAAACTAAATATGTTTTCCAATAAACTTTTCATGTACTTTCCAAATATCAACTTTGTTTGCTGTTTTGAATAATTTAAATTGCTGAAAACAACTGTTTCTTAATTATTGCATTTAAAATTGCCAAAATAATAACTTGCTCATTTTAAATCCATTTTCAACAAATAAAATATGTTTTCCATGCTAAATTAAACCACCTTTCCAAATATAAAATTTGTTTCATGTTTTGAATAATTAAAATTGGTTAAATAATTTAAACCTTGTTTAAATCATTTAAAATTGTTAAATTCATAACTTGATCAAATTAAATTAATTTTGAACTTATAAAATATGTTTTCAAACCATAAAAGTATAAGCTTTTCAATTATGAATCTCATTTAATGTTTTGCACAAATGAAATTTTAAATAAGTTCATGCTTGAATTTAATTCATTTAAATCTTGTCTAAACTTGTTTAATTCATAATTAATTCATTCTAAATCCTTTTTCAACAAGTGAAACATGTAATCCACCTAAAATTGTGTGTTCTTATCAAATATGAACTTTGTTATCTACTTTGAACAACTTAAATTGGTGAAAACAACAAATGCTTGTGTGACACCTTTAAGAAACCAAAATTTCTTAACTTAATAAACAAATTTCCAAAATTGGTAAACCTTATTTCCAATTGATTCTATTGTTGTTATTTTGCTGTTTTCCTCATCCATGCATCATGCTAATCCACTTTCATCTATTGGTTAGTTGTAAAACAATTATTTCAGCCATAATTCATGGGCTTTCCATATGCAATCCAATTGCATATGGGTCCATTTAATCATGTTGCTATCTTGTCAACTAGTTTATTTTGATGCATAAATTAAATTGACATGCATCATCCCATGTTTGTGCATTATGCCATGTTATTGATTGTTTCCCTCTGCGTTGTTTGTTTGCTTCTTCTCGGATACACGATGACGTTGAGACCGAAGATACTTACGACACCCCTTCTGAGGAGTAGCTCAGTACCAGGCTGCTGAGCTTGCAGGCAAGTATTCACTCACATGAACCACTGTGTTCCTTTCAACATTGGATACCGATACTTTCCGTTGTCTATTCTGCTAGCCCTATGAATCGTTGCTTCTGTTACGAACCTATCACATGTATCCTTTAACCCTGATATTGCCTCACCTCCACTCCCATAACCCCGTTGTTTGAGCCCGTGTCTTACTAGCATGCTTAGCGTTGTTTTGCTCGAGTCTGTTACCCGTTACTTTCTGTTATTATTTCATTATGTTCTGGGGATCGATGTTAAACAATCAACCTGTTAATGTTTGAGGAAATAATAATTTGCTGATAAGGCACCGGCAGAAGGCCCGGCGTGGTTTTGAGGCCTGCTAGTGTCGACCCTAATTAGGAAAAGGGTCTTGTCTACTGATCCATGATGAGCGCACTAACCGCATGTGGGAAGCGTGTATGGGCGCCCCCCTCAATTTGATTCGATTCGCATCTCGTCCAAATCGCCTCATTTAGTTCGGGTTTTCCATTTGCCGCATGCATATTGCAGGTGCGAACCCTTGGCGCCAGGGTGGAACTTTTGTAGTCGGCATTTAGGGAGACACGTTCTTAGAGTGCTATGAGGGTCCCCTTTTCTTCGTGGGGCTTGATTAGCCGTGCGCTCAACTGCACGGGGTTCTTTGGGCTTGATGCGAAGAAGAGTTGAATTGTGTTGAGTGCTCCGCTTTGTGGAAGTGCATTTCCATCCTGGCGGGGTATTCTTACGTGTACGGCCAAATTGGTGCATCCCTGCAGGGTTAAATCTTCTCGAGAAGCCGTGTTTTCCGCGGTTATGGATTACTTGGTGAAAGTACTGGCTAACAAGTACTCAGAACAACTTACACCTAACTAATGATAACTTGACTAGTAATAGGCTTATTGACACAACAACTTGAACCATCACTAATCCAACTGTGTGAGTTATCCTCGGATTGCTTCTTTGGATAAGGGGCGAGATCCAGGATGGGTTTGTTTGGAGTTAGTTGGTAGTTGGTTACGATACGCTATCTTTTCCCCCTTTTCTGTTAGTCGAAAGTTGTAGTATGTATCTGTAGTTGGTTAGAGCAGCCCGCTGCAGCATCTTTTGTATCACCCCTTTCTTCCGTTGAACCCAAGGCATCTCTGCTTGGTGTTGACGGGTTACACTTTGGTGAACTGTGAGTCTTGCTTGCCAGTACGTCTATGTACTGACCCCTTTGGGGCTGTGGTTTCCGCAGACTACGTTTCCGAGGATCCCCATGGTGGCTGCTACGTGGAGTATGACGAGACTGCTGACGAGTAGATAGCGGACCCGGGCAGGATCCGAGACTTCGTGGATGGGCTCCGTCTTTTCGTTTCCGGCCTCTTAGGCCTATTTGGATCTTGTCTGTACTCAGACATGTTGAATGCTTCCGCTGTGTTGTAATGATGAATTGTTGGGACATGTGTCCTCTGGATGATTGTATTTGCTATCTCTGCTCTAATGAGAGCTATTTGCAACTTATTTCAATCTTTTGTGTCGTAGAGATCTGTTGTGATATCACTTGTTCCAATGCCGTTGACGTACCATGTGTGTATGTTTTGAAGTACGTCAACGGAAGTGTCCTGATTTCTATGGGATGGTTTGCGCAGACGATGGATAGTGGAGAATGGTTGTCACACGTTTACGTGTTGGCCTGCTCATATTGAGATGCGGGTGCCAGTATGCCCCGTAAGCCATTTGTTCTACTATTCAGCGGACTGTGAGTATCCCCTAGAAGTCCGGGTGCGACAATTGGTATCAGAGCCTGTCTGCCTGTAGGATCCCTTTTTACTGGTCGCAGTTGAGTCTAGAAACTATTTTGTACCTATATAGGAAAAATGAAACGTGAGAGTAGGAATTCTGTTCTTTTTCTTCTTTCCCCACCCACCCACCCTTTTCTGGTAAGGAAGTGCAACGTTGTTTTCTCATCTTACCTAAACTTTCAAGTTAGGTTTTCACGAATCCTGGTTTCTCTAGGATAGTTATATCTACTAGACCATAGGAATGGAGGTGGTTGTGACATGATTTATCATGTTGCCTACTCACGATTGAGAACGGAGGCGTGTAAGCCCCGGAAGCAAATCCTCTATTCCTTAAGCAGTAGATATTGATCCTTTAGAAGCCCGGATGGGTTTTCCGTAGTACCTCAGGAGTGTTTTGATCTCGTGTTTCCCGATGTTGCTTCGATATCCTGTTATTCTCAACATTCTTTTCGTCCGTTGAAACCTTGTTGTTGCTCCCCATTTCAGTTTTTCTACCGGCGTCTAATCAATAACTCTGTTCCACCCTTCTGGCCAGATAGTCTATTCTCCAAATGAATCAAATTCTATTCAGCTATACACCCTAGATGCAAAACAACTTCCTTCAATTGAAAATGTTCCGGTGGTTTCCAAATTCCCTGACATCTTTCCAGAAGAGTTGCCAGGAATGCCTATCATCTTGAACTTCCAGAAAAACTATCCAAGGTGCACAATGTGTTTCACGTGTCACAGCTCAAGACGATCTTCGCAAGAAGTATCCGGGCCTTTTCTTTTCTCAGTAGGAATCTCGGGGCGCGATTCCTTCAAGGGGAGGCGTTTTGTAACATCCCAAGTATGAAAAATAGCCATTAGAATGTCTGCTCTCTGTTATTTTATGTTTTGCATCATGACATCATGTTCATTGCATTTGTTTTGCTTGTTTTCCATTTGTTTTCCTCTGTTTTGCTTTGTTTTCCAACTATTTTCATTTGTTTTCCTTTGTTTTCTATTTGAATTTCAAACCAAATTTCAAACCTTTTGTTTCATACTTGTGATGTTACAATTTCCAAATGAATATTTCAAATCAAAACAATCAATTGTTTCCATTAAAGTTGTGATTCCAAAACTATTGTTTTGTTTCTATCAAAAATTCATTTAATACCAAACCCTTTTCAAATTCAATTAATTTCCAAAACAACAACCCCTTTTGAAAATTATGAAAATGACAAAACCCTTCCATCATTGTTTCCATCTAGTCCATAAGGTTCAACTATTTAAAATTGTGGCTTTTAATAGTTCACTTAATCCAAATGTTATTCAAATTCAAACAAAATTCCAAACATCAACCCTTTGGAATTATTGAAATTTACAAAACAATTCTAATCAATTTGTTTCAAATAAAATTGAGGGTTCAAACTAATTGAAATGGTTCTTTTTAATTTTCACTTAATAATCAAAATTCATTCAAATTCACTCCAAGTTCAAACAGCAACATAATTTAATTATTTTTGGAAATCAAAACTTGCAAGTTGTTGCTGTTACATATTTAAACAATACCAAAAATTTTCTAAATTTTTCTAAGCCAAAACCCTAGCCTTTTCTTCTCTATTTCATTTCAGCAAAAAAAAAATAATAGCAAGAAAAATAATAAAGCTAACAGCTAACAGGGAGAGGGGCAGGCCCAGCCCAAATTTCTCCTTGGCCCATACCCCTTCGAGCGCTGTCTTCCTCCTATGTACGGCTCACCATCGACTGCATCCACGTATACAGAGCAGAGCAGCAGACGGCCAGCAGCCCTCCCCCTTCCCCTTAAGACCTAGGCCGAGCCCTAGCTCCCTAACCCTAGTGCCCTAGCCCATCTTCTCCCTCTCCCCCGCCTCCATCTCTCCTTCCACCTCCATCTCTTTCTTCTCTGTATCTCCACATCTCTGAACCTCTCTGTAACTGAACCTGTAGCTCCTCACCGAAATCCCTCCCTTCCCCTCCGGTTGTTGCCGCCGGGAGACCTCCTCCTCGATGTTTGGGGTCGGAAATGGAAACTCCTCGGCCCCCTCTTCCTCTCCACCCCCACGGCGAGGGCCGAGGAGCCCCGGAGCGCCGCCGCCGTCGCCTCCTTGTCGCCGGACACTCCCTGCTCCGCCCGACCGCCTCCTCCTGTCCGATCCCCCTCGGTGAGCTCCCCTCGACCGCCTCTCTCCCCTTCCTCCTTCCCTCTCGCACAGCACCGCACCCCACAGCACCGCACCCCACGGCCACTCGCCTCCACGCCACCGCAGGCCGGCGATCATCGCCTCGATCTATTCAGCGATCGTTCAGTTAACTGAATAACTCATTCAGTTTCGTCAGTAACAGGCCAGGGGCGTTACCTCTTAATCAAACGCGATCAGTACCTATCACAAATCAAAGCACACCGCACTGGCAGTACCCTTGCGCTCACAGCGGGAGGTCCCGGGTTCGAGTCCCCCTCCCGCACAATTAAACCAAACTTTTTATTTCTATTTGTTTTGACACAACACCTTCACAGAAATCACCAATAGGTCCTTGCCAGTTCTTTTCTAGTCCCTATTTATTTTTCCTAAGGCCCTAGCTGTAAATAAAATGGCAGATTACACCTTAAACTTGCAAATTGCCTAAATAATTCATCTTAACTCCAAATCCAACATTTTTTAATATGTATTCTGTACCAAATTGAATGCTCTATCCAAATATAAAATTTGTTTACTGTTTTGAATATTTTAAATTGGTGAAATATTTGAATTCTTGTTCAATTCACTTAAATTTGCAAAATTCATAACTTGGGCATAAAAATTCCAAATTCCACAAACTAAATATGTTTTCCAATCAACTTTTCATGTACTTTCCAAATATCAACTTTGTTTGCTGTTTTGAACAATTTAAATTGCTGAAAACAACTGTTTCTTAATTATTGCATTTAAAATTGCCAAAATAATAACTTGCTCATTTTAAATCCATTTTCAACAAATAAAATATGTTTTCCATGCTAAATTAAACCACCTTTCCAAATATAAAATTTGTTTCATGTTTTTAATAATTAAAATTGGTTAAATAATTTAAACCTTGTTTAAATCATTTAAAATTATTAAATTCATAACTTGATCAAATTAAATTAATTTTGAACTTATAAAATATGTTTTCAAACCATAAAAGTATAAGATTTTCAATTATGAATCTCATTTAATGTTTTGCACAAATGAAATTTTAAATAAGTTCATGCTTGAATTTAATTCATTTAAATCTTGTCTAAACTTATTTAATTCATAATTAATTCATTCTAAATCCTTTTTCAACAAGTGAAACATGTAATCCACCTAAAATTGTGTGTTATTATCAAATATGAACTTTGTTATCTACTTTGAACAACTTAAATTGGTGAAAACAACAAACGCTTGTGTGACACCTTTAAGAAACCAAAATTTCTTAACTTAATAAACAAATTTCCAAAATTGGTAAACCTTATTTCCAATTGATTCTATTGTTGTTATTTTGCTGTTTTCCTCATCCATGCATCATGCTAATCCACTTTCATCTATTGGTTAGTTGTAAAACAATTATTTCAACCATAATTCATGGGCTTTCCATATGAAATCCAATTGCATATGGGTCCATTTAATCATGTTGCTATCTTGTCAACTAGTTTATTTTGATGCATCAATTAAATTGACATTCATCATCCCATGTTTGTGCATTATGCCATGTTATTGATTGTTTCCCTCTGCGTTGTTTGTTTGCTTCTTCTCGGATACACGACGACGTTGAGACCGACGATACTTACGACACCCCTTCTGAGGAGTAGCTCAGTACCAGGCTGCTGAGCTTGCAGGCAAGTATTCACTCACATGAACCACTGTGTTCCTTTCAACATTGGATACCGATACTTTCCGTTGTCTATTCTGCTAGCCCTATGAATCGTTGTTTCTGTTACGAACCTATCACATGTATCCTTTAACCCTGATATTGCCTCACCTCCACTCCCATAACCCCGTTGTTTGAGCCCGTGTCTTACTAGCATGCTTAGGGTTGTTTTGCTCGAGTCTGTTACCCGTTACTTTCTGTTATTATTTCATTATGTTCTGGGGCTCGATGTTAAACAATCAACCTGTTAATGTTTGAGGTAATAATAATTTGCTGATAAGGCACCGGCAGGAGGCCCGGCGTGGTTTTGAGGCCTGCTAGTGTCGACCCTAATTAGGAAAAGGGTCTTGTCTACTGATCCATGATGAGCGCACTAACCGCATGTGGGAAGCGTGTATGGGCGCCCCCCTCAATTTGATTCGATTCGCATCTCGTCCAAATCGCCTCATTTAGTTCGGGTTTTCCATTTGCCGCATGCATATTGCAGGTGCGAACCCTTGGCGCCAGGGTGGAACTTTTGTAGTCGGCATTTAGGGAGACACGTTCTTAGAGTGCTATGAGGGTCCCCTTTTCTTCGTGGGGCTTGATTAGCCGTGCGCTCAACTGCACGGGGTTCTTTGGGCTTGATGCGAAGAAGAGTTGAGTTGTGTTGAGTGCTCCGCTTGGTGGAAGTGCATTTCCATCCTGACCGGGTATTCTTACGTGTACAGCCAAATTGGTGCATCCCTACAGGGTTAAATCTTCTCGAGAAGCCGTGTTTTCCGCGGTTATGGATTACTTGGTGAAAGTACTGGCTAACAAGTACTCAGAACAACTTACACCTAACTAATGATAACTTGACTAGTAATAGGCTTATTGACACAACAACTTGAACCATCACTAATCCAACTGTGTGAGTTATCCTCGGATTGCTTCTTTGGATAAGGGGCGAGATCCAGGATGGGTTTGTTTGGAGTTAGTTGGTAGTTGGTTACGATACGCTATCTTTTCCCCCTTTTCTGTTAGTCGGAAGTTGTAGTATGTATCTATAGTTGGTTAGAGAAGCCCGCTGCAACATCTTTTGTATCACCCCTTTCTTCCGTTGAACCCAAGGCATCTGTGCTTGGTGTTGACGGGTTACACTTTGGTGAACTGTGAGTCTTGCTTGCCAGTACGTCTATGTACTGACCCCTTTGGGGCTGTGGTTTCCGCAGACTACGTTTCCGAGGATCCCCATGGTGGCTGCTACGTGGAGTATGACGAGACTGCTGACGAGTAGATAGCGGACCCGGGCAGGATCCGAGACTTTGTGGATGGGCTCCGTCTTTTCGTTTCCGGCCTCTTAGGCCTATTTGGATCTTGTCTGTACTCAGACATGTTGAATGCTTCCGCTGTGTTGTAATGATGAATTGTTGGGACATGTGTCCTCTGGATGATTGTATTTGCTATCTCTGCTCTAATGAGAGCTATTTGCAACTTATTTCAATCTTTTGTGTCGTAGAGATCTGTTGTGATATCACTTGTTCCAATGCCGTTGACGTACCATGTGTGTATGTTTTGAAGTACGTCAACGGAAGTGTCCTGATTTCTATGGGATGGTTTGCGCAGACGATGGATAGTGGAGAATGGTTGTCACACGTTTACGTGTTGTCCTGCTCATATTGAGATGCGGGTGCCGGTATGCCCCGTAAGCCATTTGTTCTACTATTCAGCGGACTGTGAGTATCCCCTAGAAGTCCGGGTGCGACAACAAGATAACATAAGGGGTTAGTAATTCCTAGTCTTACTTCTCGGGGAAGATGCAAATAAGATTCAAGATAGCAACGAGAAGTAGTATTCTGAAAGACAACTCAATAAACCAAAAGCAACCAACCAAGAACCAACTCTTCAAATGAGAATAGGTTGGTGGCCTAAGCCACCAAGTAAGAGTTCATGGTATGCAACCGCGAAGATATATCTTGGGGGCATTTCCATTACTCAACATTGAATCTCACAATTCAATATTAGAAAAAGAAAGATAACAATGATTTTTTTGCTTTGGGCATGATGGGGGGAGGGAGAACCGAATATGTTAGGATAACACTCCCCCTATGTCCATGCCTACACCTAAACCCAAACACGTTTCATCTATAGGGGTGTGTGCAATATCCTCAAGTCAAACTCCTAGAATCAATGACATTTGGTTCATTCCTCAAGAACATGAATCTTGCATCGTCAAGTGGCTTTGTGAAGATATCGGCAAGATTGTCCTTGGTGGGCACATAAGATAGAGCAATATCCCCTCTTGCCACATGGTCTTGAATAAAATGATGGCGAATCTCAATATGCTTCGTTCTTGTATGTTGCACGGGGTTGTAGGCGATCTTGATGGAACTATCATTGTCACACAAAATAGGCACCTTATCTAAATGAACGTCATATGACTTGAGAGTTTGCCTCATTCATAGCAATTGAGTGGAAGCACTTGCGGCGGCTACATACTCGGCTTCGGCGGAGGAGAGAGATATGCAATTTTGCTTCTTGGAAGACCAACTCACCAAAGACCTACCAAGAAATTAGCAAGCCCCGGAAGTAGACTTCCTATCATCTTGATCACCCACCCAATCGGAATCTGTGTAGCCCTTGAGAGAAAATTGTGCCCTCTTTGGGTACCACAAACCAAACCTTGGGGTATGGACCAAATACCGAGAGATCCTATGGACCGCCATTAAATGGCTTTCCTTAGGAGCCGCTTGATACCTTTCACACACACCTACACTTAAAACGATATCAGGCCTAGATGCACAAAGGTAAAGCAAAGAACCAATCATAGAACGATACAACTTTTGGTCCACATGTTTACCCTTCGGGTTACGTGATAGGTGGCACTTGACTTGCATAGGAGATGGCTTGATCTTTGCATTTTGGAAGTTAAACCTCTTGATCATGTCTTGGGTATACTTTGCTTATGAAATGAAAGTCCCACGAGCCAATTGCTTGATCTCGAAGCCAAGGAAGAATTTAAGCTCTCCCATCATAGACATCTCGAACCTATCAGTCATAAGCTTAGAGAACTCATTATTGAAAGCTTGGTTAGTTGATCCAAAGATAATATCGTACACATAGAGTTGGCATACGAAGATATCTCCCTTTACTCTCTTTGTGAAGAGAATGGGGTCGATCTTCCCAACTTCAAAACCACGGTCATCCAATAACTCTCTAAGGTTCTCATACCATGCACGTGGTGCTTGTTTAAGTCCATAGAGCGCCTTATCGAGCTTGTAGACATGGTTAGGGAAGTTGAGGTTCTCGAACCCCGGGGGTTGCTTAGCATATACCTCCTCTTTTAGTGGACCATTTAAGAAAGCACTTTTGACATCCATTTGTTTCCATTTGAAATTATGCGAAGATTCATAAGCAAGGAGGATACGGATGGACTCAAGGCGAGCCACGGGTGCATAGGTTTCATCAAAGTCAATGCCTTCAACTTGAGTGTAACCTTGAGAAACCAATATTGCCTTGTTCCTTATGAGAATGACATGCTCATCTTGCTTGTTCTTGAATATCCACTTAGTGCCAATAACATTGTGGAAATCTTTGGGCTTCTCAACTAATCTCCAAACCTTGTCGCGCTCAAAATTATTGAGCTCATCATGCATTGCTTCAACCCAATCGGAGTCCTCAAGAGCTTCAAACACTTTCTTTGGTTCCACCATAGATATGTGAGCTTTATGCTCACTAAAATGTGCCAATTGCTTTCTTGTGGATCTTCTAGCTTGAATATCTTCCAAGACCTTGTTGTCTTGGGCATCAATATGCTTCAAAGCTCTTCTTATCCTTCTAGCACGACGGGCTTCGATCTCCGCATTATTGCGAGGATGAATCTCTTGATCATCTTGATCATTTGTGTCCCCGTCTTGACCAACTTGGCCTTGATCATCATCATCATCATCATTAACAATAATATATTCAACACTAGCTTCAACTTGAGGATAGGATGAATAGGATGGTTGATCTTGGCCTTGACCTTGACTAGCATGAGTGATAGGAGTGGTTGCATCTTGCGAAGTAACTTGGTCAATAAGAGGAGGGTCTTCAACATGTTCTTGGTTAGGTGCAACACTTGGCTCCTTGGCTTGTTCTTCTATTGTAGAGGAGGGCTCCACTTGAGTAGAGCATAGTCCTTCTCGAGTCGCCATAAGGTGTCCCTCAATGGGGCGGAAAAATCCCACACCCATCCTTCCTATGTATTCTTGAGGCATTTCAACATCTACATTAGAAACATGAAATTGCCCCACTTGGGAGCCATCATATTCCTCGAAAACCACACTACAAGATTCTATGACAATCCGTGAGGCTTTGTCAAAGACTATAAGTGTGGGATTCGTCACCGTAACCAACAAATATACCCTCAAAGGTTTTGGATTGAAATTTAGACAACCTAACACACTTGATCAAATAAAAGCACTTACAACAGAATACACGGAAGTAGGAGACGTTGGGCTTGTTGCCGGTGAGAATCTCATATGGAGTCTTGTCCAAGCCCTTGCGGATGTAGAGGCGGTTGGAGGAGTGGCATGCGGTGGATATGGCCTCGGCCCATAAATATTGGGGAGAAGTATACTCCACCAACATGGTCCTTGCCATATCCAAGAGAGTGTGATTCTTCCTTTCGGCAACACCATTTTTTGAGGAGTGTAAGTGGACTATTGATGGCGAATGCCTTCTTCACTAAGGAATTCATTCAAAGTGTAGTTCTTGAACTCCGAACCATTATCACTCCTAATAGCCATGATTTACACATTGTGTTGACGTTGCACTTGGTTGGAGAAGTTCGATGATGGTTTGTTGAGTCTCACTCTTGCACTTGAAGAAATAAACCCAAGTGTATCTTGAATAATCATCGACTATCACCAAGCAATACTTCTTGCCTCCAAGACTTGCCTCGGGCACGGAACCAAAGAGATCAACATGGAGAAGCTCCAAGATCCTCTTTGATGAAATGATAGTCTTGGCCTTGTGCAAGATATCATGCATCTTCCCTTCAACAGACGACCTACAAATGCGATCTTTGGAAAAGGAAACATTTTCTTTTAGTCCAACAATAAGGCCACCTTTGTGAAGACCTTGCAAAGTTCTCATGTTGACATGGGATAAGAGGTGATGCCACAACCACCACACGTCCGCCTTTACAAAGAGACACATTGCTTGAGAGTTGGTAGACTTCGAAAAGTCCACAACGAACAACTCATTTCCAACATGTCCCACGTATGCGACGTCAAGAGTCTTGCTCCTCAAAAGGACCACAATATCAGGGTCAAAAAAGACGGAGAAACCCATCTTCCCTAACGAACGGACTGAAAGTAAATTGTAACCAAGGGATTCAACAAGCATGACGTCCACGATAGTGATATCAGGAGAAATCACAACCTTGCCAACCCCCCGATACCTTAGACTTGGACTTGTCTCCATAGCTGACGGTTGCTTGTATGTCATTTGGGCGCAACTCCGTCACAAGTTCTTTGCTTCTGGTCATATGACTAGTGCATCCACTATCAATTATCCATTTAGACCCACCGGAAGCATAGTCATGCAAGAGATCATTGACTGGAGTTAGAACCCGAGGAGGGTCCCTTCATGTTAGAAACAAGGGTTTTTGGAACCCAAATAGTATAGCCAATGTAACCCTCAATAGCACCAACATATTTAGCTTTCACAACACCATAATAATCGACATATAAGAAATGGTGTGGATTGTTAGTTCCCGTGGAGGTTCTACGAGTAGTGTTGTCCCTCATGAAACTACTACTCGAGGCAACATTGCTTGCTTGTGCGGGTGTGCTATGAGTAGTGTTGTCCCGAATGACAATACCACCCAAAGCACCATTGTTGTCCTTCTTCTTGTTCTTTTTATTCTTGTTGTTCTTCTTCTTGGCAACATAGCCAAGACCTTGCTTGCCCACTTGTGGCATTGGAGCACTCAATTGTGGTCTAGCAACAACCACATTAGAGCTAGGGGCAACCACTTGTGGGATAGAGACCACAACCTTCTCAACTTGAGGGCCTTTGCCCTTGAGCCTTGCTAGCTCATCCTTCAACCGAGCATTTTCCTCAACAATATTCGCATGATCACAAGAAGAAGTAGAGGTGCTAGGTTGGTTAAGTTGATTAAGTTGAGTTTGAAGTTGTTCATGCAACTCTTTGAGGGAAGAGTGTTGGCTCTCCAAAGCTTTGTGAGCCTTGGTTATCGTTTCAAACTCCTCGGTTAGTTTACCATGACCAACACCAAACTCAATCTTATCCTTTTTAGCCTTTTTATATTTAGCAATAGCAAGGTCACGTTCCTTAGTGATGTGAGAAACAATTTCATTATGAGTTAATTCAATAGATTCAAGTTCCTCCTCTAGAGAAACTCTACCATCATTCTCTTCCTCAAGAGTCATAGAGAAGGATGCAATTTCATCCGCATCCCTTCTTTCAACCTCACCTTTCTTCTCAAGAGCTTCTTGGGCCTCTCCCAATTGGCTCATGAGATGTTCAAAGTACTTCTTGGTATCCCCTTGCATGTTATACATAAAACGTTCCAAAGAGAGCATTCCATCTTCTACTCTAAGACTAGCAATATTTTCTAGTTCACTTGGGGTCTTAGAGTTGGGAGAAGGTGATACCTCTGAGGACTTTGCCATGAAGCACTTGGCATTTTGGTGAGGATGATTTTAATTGGGGGACTCAAAGAGGGATGAAGATGATGGAGTATAAGCAATAGCTAGAGCGGCCACTTCACTTGTGGTTTCTTCTTCTTCATCACTCCCGGAATCATACTCCTCTTGAGTGACTAGCACAAACTTGGTGGGAGACTTCTTGTTGAAGGGTTTCTTCTTGAAATGAGGTTTCTTGTACTCAACCTTGGACTTGTCCTTGCGAATGAGCTTGTCACTATGGAGTTCTCTATTTTCATAGGGACACTCCGCAATGAAGTGGTGCTTATCTTGGCAATTGAAGCAAGACCTCACTTTTTGAGCCCCATCATTGCCATAGCGAGACTTGGTCTTCTCCTCAACATATTTCTTGGCCTTGGGAGGATTCCTCCAAAACTTTTGCACGGTGAGAGAATGATATCCTTTAGAACGGGATCATACTCTTGTTCCTTCAAAGGAGGCAACACCTCATCACCTTCTTCTTCATACTCAACCTCTCTTGACACAACCTTGTACTTCAAAGCAACCGATTCCCCTTTGTGCATTCCTATGGCCCTAGCACGGTTTCAAGAGCATTCTTGGTTTGCACTTGATAGGAGCACATTTCTTGCATAACTTGGGTTGAGGTCATAGAAGAGAAATCGTGTCTTCCTTGAATGCTCTTCAAGTCCGCGCCCTCAAATTGCATTAGGAAAATCATGTATTTCCTCTTGATCCAAGCATCATTAATGTACTTGGCACCAACATTTGAGAAAGTAGTGGCAAGAGTCTTGAGTCTTCGATACATTTCTTCATGGTTCTCACCATCATGCATATAGAACCCTTCGGCCTCATTGGTCAAGGCATCATATCTATTCCTTTGCATGCTCTCATTGCCCACAAACATGACGACAAGAGCGTCCCATGTTTCCTTGGCGGTGGAATATTCTTGAAGATGTGGCATGTGGTTAGGACCCACGGCTTGTTGAAGAATTGACAAGGCGGTGTAGTTGAGTTGGCAATCTACGACTTCTCTTCTTGTCAAGTTCTTGGGGCCATGAGGTTTGTATCCATCACGAGTGACTCTCCAAAGTTCTATACAAGAAGAGTTCAAGTGATTCTCCATGTAATATTGCCATTCACAAAAAGAAAACGCATCAATTTTAGGTGGATCTCCCCTAGGGATTATATGAGGATGTGGGACGGGAGGATCGGGAGAATAACTTCCTGGAACGGAATGAAATTCTCCATCTCCTTTTGTACCCTTCTTGGTGGAGTTTTCGGCGGAAGCATTTTTAGATGGATCACCATCTACCCCTTTCTTAGCGCCCTCCGGAGGTACTTCCGGAGGAGATGAGTCGGTGACCTCCGGTCCTTTAGCTTTCAAGAGTTCCATCAAAACTTGACACAACTCATTGATTTTGGCGTCTATGGATGAGGTCAATGAATTTTTCAACTCATTGAGATCATCCATGGATACCTTCAGCATGGAACCTTCAGCATCCGAATCATCACCCATACTTAAACTCTTAGGCGGTTAAGTCCGATAGAAGAGTCGAGGCTCTGATACCAATTGAAACTAAAGTATGGGCACCTAGAGGGGGGGGGGTGAATAGGTGCTATGACCAATTTTATTTTTTCTACACAATTAGGCTTGACACAAAGGTAAATTCTCTAGATAGTGAAACTAAGGTGAATTTACCTATATGACAAGGATAGCAACTAATGCAACTAGTACAACCAATAATGCAACAAGTACAAGTGAGTAAAAGATAAGGGAACGAGACAACTGATGGAAGCACGCGGAGACACGATGTATTCCCGAGTTCCTCCTTGTTAAGGGAGTACGTCTCGTTGGAGGGATGTGACCTCGCCATGAAGGCCTACTCAATGCCACAAAGGCCTCACCCTATTCTCCGATGAACTCCTCCACAAAGGCCTAGTTCACCTTCCACTATTGATCCCCTTTGAGGCGGGAAATCGAATCCTTTAGAAACAAACTTGTGGCACACACCCACAACCAAATTGGGGGCTCCCAACAATCACAAATCACCAAGAGTAGCAGGAAGCCTAGGTTCTCCACAAGAGGAAACCCTAGGCAAGGATCCCTCAAGCTAATGAGGGGGAAATGGAAATCCGGTTGGTGAAGATGTAGATCAGCTGCTTCTCCTTCAATCCTCCAAGTTTCAACGAGTTTGGGTGGAGGGAATGGGAGATCTATCTTGGTGGGTGAGCTCCATTAATGGGGTCTTGAATTCTGGACGAGCTACCCCTTGGGGAAGAATGGAGGCATCTATTTATAGCTCCACCACAAAACTAGCCGTTTTCTGCCCTGTGCACGAGCAATCCGGAATCACCCGAAATAATTCTGGCCTCCTGGAGCAATCCGGATTGTAACAGAAGTTTTCGCGGCCAAGTCAGAATCCCTCCGGATTGCTCCGGAATAATTCCGAATGGTAACAGAAGTATTTGCGGCCAAGTAGAAATTTCTTTGGAATAAATCCGGACCCCGGAATCACCCGGAATCATTCCGGATTGTAACAGAGACTTTTGCAGCCATGTCGGAATCCATCTGGATTGCTCCGGATTGGTCCGAAATAATTCCGGGTTGCACATAAAAGCTCTTCTTGAGGCCGGAAAAACGTCCGTTGATCTTTTATCTTCTTCACCATTTCTTTGACACCGTTTATGTGCTGATAATGATTATAACCTTTCAACAAATAGCACACATGGTTAAAACTCATTTTTGTTGTTAACAAACACACAAAACAAAGAGATATCGGAAATGCACTTTCAACTTGTAGCATGTGTATGTGGTGGTGTAAGCAGGTTACTCATAATAGACGGTGAATCAAGAGAAACAGAGGTGTTCGGAGTTGTACCTCTTCTTGTAGTGGATGGTAATATAGGAACCTTTCCATGACGAGTCTTACCCATGATGAATGATTGGCAGTAGATAATAGTACTCTCCGGTGAGCTCGCAAATAAAGCTATGCTCCCCGACAACGGCGCCAGAAAATAGTCTTGATGACCCATAAGTATAGGGGATCGCAACAGTGTTCGAGTGAAGTAAAACCCAAATTTATTGATTCGACACAAGGGGAGCCAAAGAATATTTGTGAGCCTTAACAAGTGAGTTGTCAATTGACTTGCACCTAAAAGTGGACTTGTTCGCAGTGGTTTATCAGTAGTAAGAGTTTTATAGTAGCAGCATGTGGTGACCCAGCACACCACTACATGTGCAGTGCGCAAGTCGATGACATAATACTCACAGAAGGACTTATCCGTGAATATTACATCCCTCAGAGTAGTACAACAGAAACACAGCGGGACCAGGCAAAACTATAGGATACAAACCTCATTACAAAATCTTGGGAATCTCCTTGATGAATCAAGAAAATCTCCTGCAAAAGAAACATCAGAAGAAGCAATTCGAAGCTCCAAGCCGGAGAAGAACTCTAGCTCAGAACTAATCCACTACGGCTGATGTCAGCCCTAAAATATGGCTTGTAATTGCTAAGTCCAAGAATGGACTCTACCTACACCTTTATAGCTTCTCCTCCATCAGCGTTGTTGGTGATGATGCTTTACTGGCTAAGTAGTATAAGACTCCACCTAGCTTCATAAGGTAAAGATGGCTCCACGATGACGACTTCCATAGGCTTCAACTCTAAGCAAGGGGTCAAACGGGATAGAATGAGTAACGAGCGTTACTCAGCAAGTTCATGATATATAGTGGGTGGTTGATGCACTAACTACAGCTTTAGACTCGAAAGAGTCATAAAGTAATGCAAGGTTTTGTAAAACTTTCTTCAAGAGGTTGCTTTTAATTCTGAAAACTATGCCCGCCAGATCTTCACAGGATTAGAACTTTCATGGAGTTGCCTTTCCTGCGGCGTTCGCAGCTCCTTCCCGGAACAAGGGGTAACATGTCACATCCTTTTACACTCTGCAGAGGTGCGTTACTTTACCCATGGACGACCAAGACCATGTTGCACAACCAGGATCGAGATCCTGTCCACTCCCACTCAGGTGTGGGGCCCGGTAGTTGGTCCAAGCCAAACCGTGCTTCTCCGCACAACGCATGCCCACCCATTTCTGCCAGTAGGTTGAACGCCTGATTCCACCCCTCACGATGGAGATCTACGCGCCCCTGGCAGACACTCATAGACCCCAGAGTCCGTGGGACGTAAGGGCTCCCACCCATGTGCATGTAGTCCCGCAAGACCTACAGCGTACGTCTCTGGCGCGTCCGTTGACATGCGAACGAGAAAAGTATCACGGCTGACTTACTCCCCCCACAAAAGATCCATGGTCAACGCGAATTTACGGCGAAGAATCCTGACGGCAGTTGTTGTTAATTCCTAGGTAATACGTTCCCATGCAGATGGAACCTTCCTTTGACCTATTCATCTTACCATGGTTCCATCCGCCCACCAAACAGAACACTACCACTCGGTAGTCATTCAATTAGTCATATTATTATAAAAATAGGATCATGCATTCTTTTGAGAGTAGGTGATAAGACGATAGGGTTTTTGCAATTAGTTTGTTATGAAGTACTGCAAAGGATATGAACAAGTGATGAACTTGCCTGATATTGAAATAACCATAATAATCCAGGTCTTCGGGGTTCAAGGGTCGCGTAGAGAAATCCAAACATATGAAAGATAGCAAAGTAGTCCCGGTAAGGACTACAGAAAACACTGGCAAGGATGATACATGCATAGTAATGAGATGCATCGTGAAATACCCTGGAAAACACCCCAGCTTACAAGTGTAAGCCACGTTTGAAACGATAACGTATTCCCACAATTGTTAGGTGACTTAGAGTTGTTTCATTACTTGTGGTGATGCTGTTATTTCTTTTAGGCTTAAGTGTGTTTCACTTTTATTGAACAAACACTTGTTATCATGTTTAAGTAGAAGTGTTATAATATGGTTAGGCAACAAGACAATAACACATGGAAAACAATTATTGAAAGGATAACAAACATGTTTGATCTTATTTTCCAAAAGTGTAGAGCTGATGATAATGTGTTTAGTTGAAAATGATAAACTAGTATAGTAAAATCTATCATCACAATACTTGCTAATTACTTGTGATGATATGTTTTATAGGTGTGAAAACATGTGGTTTTATTAGTAAGGAAAATGATATTAAGGTAGCTATTGCTCGTTATAATGGAATATTATAGAATTCCATTATACCTCTAGAAACAAGTTAATAAGTTGAACAAAATGTTTTATGTTTGACATATTTGGATTGGAAATTCATTTCTCTTTAATTTGATATAACATTTTATTTTTCTGAAGATATTTGAATAAATTATTAATTTATTAATTTTAAATTAATTAAGTGACTAAGCAAAACATTGCACACATGAAATCTTTGTCAAATGACTTTGTAAACATCATAGATGAGTTGTATATGTCATTTGGAGCATTTTGGTATATAACTTGTATTTTTCTGATTTTATGAATTATCTATTATTTTCTCAATTTTAAATGATTTAATTTATTTCAGAAAATGTTTAATTTTAAACTTTAACAAACATTTTTGGAAACATGATAAACATTTATATTATATTTTTCTAAACATTTCCATATTTTTTTCATATTTTTCTGATAAGTATTTTAATAGTTATTGATTTATCAAGTTTTAGTTATTTCTGCCCTATTTAAATTGACAGGTGGGACCCACCTGTCAGTTCAATTTCTAAAATCAAAAATAAAAGAAAAGAAAAAGAAAAATAGCCACGACGTCATGCTGACGTCATAGTTGCATCATCCTAGAGGAATTCCTCTCTGTTGAATTCCAATCGGGTCATTGGTTACGAATTTGATCAAGTTGTTGGTACTACGGGCTAGAGGAGAGCAAGGCGAACCAAACGGTGGTGGTTCCCCGACCAAATGGTCAAGAGGTCGCCGGCGGCGAGCACAATGGCGGCGGCGGTTCTCGGGTTCTAGCTCTACGGCGTTTCCGTGAATGAAATTCAAAAGCGGAAGCACCACGAGGTGCGTAGGCTCACCAGGAAGATGATGGTGCAACTGATTGGGCCCGAGGAGCTTCACATCGACGGCGAGCTTCCACGGCGGCCGGTGAACGGACGAAAAGGAACGGCCAAATTCTTCGTGCTCCCTTCATCCCGGCTTGCTAGGTTCGCCCAGGAGATAAAAGAGGGCTCAGCGCATCCAGTGGTGGTCTCGAGGAGGCTTGCCGTGGACGGAGACGACGGCAGCGAGCGGTGGCCGTGGGTTAGGGTTAGGGTTTCGGTGTGCTTCCCAGAAGCAGAGAGAGAGAATGAGCGAGTGAGGGAGTAGAGGAGGAGGGAATGGTCGATGGGGACGTCTCTTCTCTTCTTATCCTCGACGAGGAAGCAAGCAGGCAGGTCGTGGCAGTGCCGGTGAAGCCACGGCATCGATCTCCTCTGCCTTCTGGCAGAGGAAGAAGAAAGGAAACATAAAGGCGATTGTTGATACCCCCCTATAATTTCTATAATTTGCAATCAAGTCCTTTTGTTATAAAACTGAGAAGAAAATCTATGTTTTCTAGATTTTTTTGTGAACTGAAAAATTATTAAAAATCATATTTAGAATCCTCATCAAAAATACAATCCCACCATGTTTTATTTTGGTGAAATTTATGGAGATATGAGTTTCTCATTTAAGTGTTCAATTTAAGTGGTTTTATTGTTTTCTCTCCATTTCATTTATTAAATGGCTTTAAATTATTTTAAGTATGATTATTATGATCACACACAACAACCATGTTGTTAACAAGGTAGTATAACTTAATAGGATAATTTTAGGTACAATTCTTTTTAGAAAATAATTTGGTAACACTACTTAGTAATGTTTTTATATATGGTAAGGAAGTGCACCAAATTAGGGAATTTTATTCCATGTCACACCACATGATTTTTAATAGGTGAAGATAGTTGTTTTCTACTTATGAGTCTTTGTTATTTCCTAATTGAAACTTCTATCTAGTTTTGTGGACATTTTACTTAGGTGTGTGTATTCTATGTTTGCTGTTTTCAGTACTTGATAAAATGGAAAACATGTGTGGTTGTGGAACCTCATTTGTCTGTTTTCCACATAGGTTCCACTATGGATATTATCCTTTGTTGATTTAATAACATGTAATAAATTTTATGATTATGTTTGGATGGATTTTGTTATTATACATTGGTCTTATGGATGAGATTGATCTGGAAAACAAAGTGTTAAACTTGTTTCCATTAACCTCCACATATCATAAGACATGTGGATGCAATGGTTGGTTATCATTTTTGTACTTGATAATTATTTCCATTAAAGATATCATTATGAGTTCCTCATCTCAGATGAGCTTGTCAAGGAATAGAAATTATAGGATCTCTAATAATACCTAATCATTCACTGGATAATTTCTTATGCTTCCTTACTGAGGCAGTGTTGCTTCTTGTGGTCTTCTGTTGCTTGATGGTCTTCACTCTGGTTTCCACTAGCCTTCTGTTTTCACCTTTGTCATTTGCAAGAAAGATCATCTCTGGAATTCCATATTCAATTATCTTACCCTTGTGGTGAAGACAACCAATTACTCCAAGCAAAGATTTTTCTTAGATGAATATAAAAATATGGAAGTTTGTTTTATGACATCAAGTTGCACTTATGCATATAAGAAGAATTTGTAAACAAGGTAGCTAATCTTGCCTCCAAATTACTACTCATATTCATTATGCTGAGATGTACCAGATTGTTCAATCTTATGTTTGTTTGTGTATGACATTCAATTGTTTGAGTATACAAAAGTGATATGTTAACAAGGTAGCTAGTCTTGTTATCAAACTACTTCTATATAACACTAACATTGGAGTATCACACTATTTCCAGAGAGTTAATAAGATCATATCAAGATATAAGAGTCTCCAAGTACTCTTAAAGAAAGATTAGGGTAGCACTTCAAACACACTCTAAATAATCTTCTTGGAGATCTTCATGTGGTATTTCTTCCTGTCTTGTGGTTTCTTCTCTTGCAGAATATCTTGGAGGAGATTGAGGAAACATGATACATTGGTCTAGCCAAACTAACAAGATCTAGGTTAGGAATTAATTCATACTTTTATTATCCTTCCATACATTTCTTGTTTTGCTTCCCCTAAGATAGATACTTATATCATACATGATTGGTTTTATTTAGCTTTCAATCCAATTCCTCTCATAGAGGTTATATCTAGGTGTTATTCTTTACTTGTATCCAGAGATACTTTAGTTGTTGAATATTGATATAGATAGAAATGTGGAGTGTTTGTGGAATGATGCCTTAATAGTAAATTGGTCAAATGGTTCATTGATGTGTTGAGATCTCATATGTTCACTTGTATAAGATGATTGAGGCAATGATCATAAGAAGATGATTGGGGTTTAATGATTTATGTCATAGTGGTTGTTGGTTCTCCCAGATGACATGATCTACTTTATATTCATCACTTTATTAACTTTGTCATTCATAATCCGGATATAGAGAGTTGGGAAGATCATATATAATGATCAAGGTTTTAATAGTGGTTGAAGAAGATTTGGTTATTCTCTTAGGTACTTCTTGTATAGTTAAGGAGATATGTACATATTCGATAAATATATTATTACAATTATTATGTCATTTTGCCCTTGTGGGTTTTGAGTTAACACTTGTTTGTATCACTGATGTTCTATTGAAACTTTGTTATCTACTTGTGAAGGTTAACTTAGTAGTTACTAAATAGTTTGGAAAGATATTATGTGAATGGTTGATCACTTAAGGAGTTATTGTTTGAGAGGACATAACACCTCTGTTGATGAGATGGTTCAGTTATGCATTACTCATTAGTGAAAGTGTGATCATCATTTATGAGATTTGGATTCTCACCCCTCTTTGAGTTCTAGATACCTAGTGAATTATCCCAAGTCACTTATAGACTTGTGGTTAGGTTGTTGATACTTTCTGTTGGTCACAACCAATTATGGTTTGTGTAACCAGATGATTTGGTTTGTAAAGATTCTATGTTATAAAGATCACTCCAACTGTACTCTTGACTAGATGAATTAGACCTAGTTCATCATGTCAAGTGAAACATTGGTCACTTTGATTCGTTTAAACTTTCGCGCCAAAATTTCCCGTACTTTTAGATGCATGCTTTGCAAATGCACATATTAAATTTAGATCCTTATAACTTCCCAAACACTGGGATGTTACAGTATCTCCCCCTTAACAAGAACTTCGTCCCGAAGTTCAACCTCTCTCATGTAAAGATAGGTAGAGAGAACTTCTGTAGACCGTTGAATCTTCACATCTGTTTCTTGTGTTGACCTTGGCATGTGTATCCTCTTGTCTTGATTGTTCACCTTCTACTGTCTTGCATAATAATCTAATACTAAGCATGTTTCTATTATAACTCTGTTTTATTACTAGGCCTTCCTAATGGTCTAACGAAGAACACGTGGTATTTCCACCATATAGTGGATACCAAGTTTCATTCTCCGATGGATAGGTAAGGTTTCCTACTTCTCAGAACTTTCTGGATAACATTTGGTCTATCCACCAGATGATGAATAACCAATTAACTTCTTCCGGTATACTGGATGTTGACTATGTTTAGGACTCCAGTTGGTTCAGTCTAATGGTCTCAAGATAAAGCTTTTCCAAAGAAACTTGTACAAAGTAGTATACACTGAGTTCGACTCTTCTAATTAGTAAAAATATCTTCGAGTTTCCTCGAGTTTTAACTTTTTCCTACAGGTGACTATAACCTATTCCACTGGTTACTTCCCATGGTCCTTCTATATCTTTGGGTTTTGACTTCTACGAGACGACTCTCTGAGTTTATCAGTCAAACTTCTACACTTTTCCTTCTAAGATATAACTACTCATGTGTTTTCCTTCTGATCACTTGTTGTATACCTCCATGTGCTCATGAGGTATGCCACCAACTCCAAGAAAAATGTGGAATATGGTCCAGTCCCATCAGTGCTTTATTGATTTCTGCCTTCTTGACTTGCTAGCCTTCCAGAGCTTTGGTGGTTGCTTCAATCAGCTGAGATTTCAGACCGCTCTCATACTAATCCTATACCCTCTAGACCAGTAACATCAAGAAAGAACTCAGTGTTTTTGCACATGCATTTGCACATCAAATTCAATCTTCATGTACGGATCTAGTCAATCAAAGATCCAAATAAGAAGCAATAAATCCCAAATGCATTTATCACTCATGCATCAAAAGCCCGTGGAATAATAGTACTTAGAGTAAAACATCTCAAGTACCAAGGCTCTTAAATGCTATACACTATAAGTAGATATATAGTACCTTGTAATCCTAGTCTACACAACCCCTCTTTGCCCAGGTAATTACTCCAATTGCATGCCTTAGTGCAATGGAATAAACCAGGACAAAATGATCCTATAGTAGTTGTTGTCTAACTTGGTTCCATACAGAACTAAGTATTATGTATTTGAATTACTTCATCTTGATTATGATAATCTTCTCATGGTATATGTTGATCCTTCATGGTGTTGATCACATCGTAGGAGTAGTAATGTAGCTTCCATCAATGCTGATGCCTTCTCCTAATTTTATTTTTTTGCTATAGTGATTCACCTCTTGACTTGATAACTAAAGATATTGTATATACCCTGTAGTTACCATGGTCTAATGACTCTTCATGATTCTCAAATATCCCTTCTTAATGACTCCTATACTTAGTCTATACCCAGTTCTACTCCATCCTATTTATTCATAGAATGGGGTAATCATGTGTGACTTGATAATCTCTGACTATGTCAGAATTCTTCTTCTTAAAGGACTTAGTACTTACTAGACTGCTAACTAGGTATACCTAGGTATTAAGAAAATAGATAAGTATCTTTAAGAAGATTCTATACAAGTATGATTATATCATTCTCACGTGAATGATCATCATAGTTGTAGGAAATGTGGTTTAGATAAGATGGCTTCCTATAGTCTTTACCAACCTACAGATCTCCTAAAAGGTTTTACACCTAAGGTCGCTTTGCTCTGATACCACCTGTGGTGACCCAGCACACCACTACATGTGCAGTGCGCAAGTCGATGACATAATACTAACAGAAGGACTTATCCGTGAATATTACATCCCTCAGAGTAGTACAACAGAAACACAGCGGGGCCAGGCAAAACTATAGGATACAAACCTCATTACAAAATCTTGGGAATCTCCTTGATGAATCAAGAAAATCTCCTGCAAAAGAAACATCAGAAGAAGCAATTCGAAGCTCCAAGCCGGAGAAGAACTCTAGCTCAGAACTAATCCACTACGGCTGATGTCAGCCCTAAAATATGGCTTGTAATTGCTAAGTCCAAGAATGGACTCTACCTACACCTTTATAGCTTCTCCTCCATCAGCGTTGTTGGTGATGATGCTTTACTGGCTAAGTAGTATAAGACTCCACCTAGCTTCATAAGGTAAAGATGGCTCCACGATGACGACTTCCATAGGCTTCAACTCTAAGCAAGGGGTCAAACGGGATAGAATGAGTAACGAGCGTTACTCAGCAAGTTCATGATATATAGTGGGTGGTTGATGCACTAACTACAGCTTTAGACTCGAAAGAGTCATAAAGTAATGCAAGGTTTTGTAAAACTTTCTTCAAGAGGTTGCTTTTAATTCTGAAAACTATGCCCGCCAGATCTTCACAGGATTAGAACTTTCATGGAGTTGCCTTTCCTGCGGCGTTCGCAGCTCCTTCCCGGAACAAGGGGTAACATGTCACATCCTTTTACACTCTGCAGAGGTGCGTTACTTTACCCATGGACGACCAAGACCATGTTGCACAACCAGGCTCGAGATCCTGTCCACTCCCACTCAGGTGTGGGGCCCGGTAGTTGGTCCAAGCCAAACCGTGCTTCTCCGCACAACGCATGCCCACCCATTTCTGCCAGTAGGTTGAACGCCTGATTCCACCCCTCACGATGGAGATCTACGCGCCCCTGGCAGACACTCATAGACCCCAGAGTCCGTGGGACGTAAGGGCCCCACCCATGTGCATGTAGTCCCGCAAGACCTACAGCGTACGTCTCTGGCGCGTCCGTTGACATGCGAACGAGAAAAGTATCACGGCTGACTTACTCTCCCCACAAAAGATCCATGGTCAACGCGAATTTACGGCGCAAGAATCCTGACGGCAGTTGTTGTTAATTCCTAGGTAATACGTTCCCATGCAGATGGAACCTTCCTTTGACCTATTCATCTTACCATGGTTCCATCCGCCCACCAAACAGAACACTACCACTCGGTAGTCATTCAATTAGTCATATTATTATAAAAATAGGATCATGCATTCTTTTGAGAGTAGGTGATAAGACGATAGGGTTTTTGCAATTAGTTTGTTATGAAGTACTGCAAAGGATATGAACAAGTGATGAACTTGCCTGATATTGAAATAACCATAATAATCCAGGTCTTCGGGGTTCAAGGGTCGCGTAGAGAAATCCAAACATATGAAAGATAGCAAAGTAGTCCCGGTAAGGACTACAGAAAACACTGGCAAGGATGATACATGCATAGTAATGAGATGCATCGTGAAATACCCTGGAAAACACCCCAGCTTACAAGTGTAAGCCACGTTTGAAACGATAACGTATTCCCACAATTGTTAGGTGACTTAGAGTTGTTTCATTACTTGTGGTGATGCTGTTATTTCTTTTAGGCTTAAGTGTGTTTCACTTTTATTGAACAAACACTTGTTATCATGTTTAAGTAGAAGTGTTATAATATGGTTAGGCAACAAGACAATAACACATGGAAAACAATTATTGAAAGGATAACAAACATGTTTGATCTTATTTTCCAAAAGTGTAGAGCTGATGATAATGTGTTTAGTTGAAAATGATAAACTAGTATAGTAAAATCTATCATCACAATACTTGCTAATTACTTGTGATGATATGTTTTATAGGTGTGAAAACATGTGGTTTTATTAGTAAGGAAAATGATATTAAGGTAGCTATTGCTCGTTATAATGGAATATTATAGAATTCCATTATACCTCTAGAAACAAGTTAATAAGTTGAACAAAATGTTTTATGTTTGACATATTTGGATTGGAAATTCATTTCTCTTTAATTTGATATAACATTTTATTTTTCTGAAGATATTTGAATAAATTATTAATTTATTAATTTTAAATTAATTAAGTGACTAAGCAAAACATTGCACACATGAAATCTTTGTCAAATGACTTTGTAAACATCATAGATGAGTTGTATATGTCATTTGGAGCATTTTGGTATATAACTTGTATTTTTCTGATTTTATGAATTATCTATTATTTTCTCAATTTTAAATGATTTAATTTATTTCAGAAAATGTTTAATTTTAAACTTTAACAAACATTTTTGGAAACATGATAAACATTTATATTATATTTTTCTAAACATTTCCATATTTTTTTCATATTTTTCTGATAAGTATTTTAATAGTTATTGATTTATCAAGTTTTAGTTATTTCTGCCCTATTTAAATTGACAGGTGGGACCCACCTGTCAGTTCAATTTCTAAAATCAAAAATAAAAGAAAGAAAAAGAAAAATAGCCACGACGTCATGCCGACGTCATAGTTGCATCATCCTAGAGGAATTCCTCTCTGTTGAATTCCAATCGGGTCATTGGTTACGAATTTGATCAAGTTGTTGGTACTACGGGCTAGAGGAGAGCAAGGCGAACCAAACGGTGGTGGTTCCCCGACCAAATGGTCAAGAGGTCGCCGGCGGCGAGCACAATGGCGGCGGCGGTTCTCGGGTTCTAGCTCTACGGCGTTTCCGTGAATGAAATTCAAAAGCGGAAGCACCACGAGGTGCGTAGGCTCACCAGGAAGATGATGGTGCAACTGATTGGGCCCGAGGAGCTTCACATCGACGGCGAGCTTCCACGGCGGCCGGTGAACGGACGAAAAGGAACGGCCAAATTCTTCGTGCTCCCTTCATCCCGGCTTGCTAGGTTCGCCCAGGAGATAAAAGAGGGCTCAGCGCATCCAGTGGTGGTCTCGGGGAGGCTTGCCGTGGACGGAGACGACGGCAGCGAGCGGTGGCCGTGGGTTAGGGTTAGGGTTTCGGTGTGCTTCCCAGAAGCAGAGAGAGAGAATGAGCGAGTGAGGGAGTAGAGGAGGAGGGAATGGTCGATGGGGACGTCTCTTCTCTTCTTATCCTCGACGAGGAAGCAAGCAGGCAGGTCGTGGCAGTGCCGGTGAAGCCACGGCATCGATCTCCTCTGCCTTCTGGCAGAGGAAGAAGAAAGGAAACATAAAGGCGATTGTTGATACCCCCCTATAATTTCTATAATTTGCAATCAAGTCCTTTTGTTATAAAACTGAGAAGAAAATCTATGTTTTCTAGATTTTTTTGTGAACTGAAAAATTATTAAAAATCATATTTAGAATCCTCATCAAAAATACAATCCCACCATGTTTTATTTTGGTGAAATTTATGGAGATATGAGTTTCTCATTTAAGTGTTCAATTTAAGTGGTTTTATTGTTTTCTCTCCATTTCATTTATTAAATGGCTTTAAATTATTTTAAGTATGATTATTATGATCACACACAACAACCATGTTGTTAACAAGGTAGTATAACTTAATAGGATAATTTTAGGTACAATTCTTTTTAGAAAATAATTTGGTAACACTACTTAGTAATGTTTTTATATATGGTAAGGAAGTGCACCAAATTAGGGAATTTTATTCCATGTCACACCACATGATTTTTAATAGGTGAAGATAGTTGTTTTCTACTTATGAGTCTTTGTTATTTCCTAATTGAAACTTCTATCTAGTTTTGTGGACATTTTACTTAGGTGTGTGTATTCTATGTTTGCTGTTTTCAGTACTTGATAAAATGGAAAACATGTGTGGTTGTGGAACCTCATTTGTCTGTTTTCCACATAGGTTCCACTATGGATATTATCCTTTGTTGATTTAATAACATGTAATAAATTTTATGATTATGTTTGGATGGATTTTTGTTATTATACATTGGTCTTATGGATGAGATTGATCTGGAAAACAAAGTGTTAAACTTGTTTCCATTAACCTCCACATATCATAAGACATGTGGATGCAATGGTTGGTTATCATTTTTGTACTTGATAATTATTTCCATTAAAGATATCATTATGAGTTCCTCATCTCAGATGAGCTTGTCAAGGAATAGAAATTATAGGATCTCTAATAATACCTAATCATTCACTGGATAATTTCTTATGCTTCCTTACTGAGGCAGTGTTGCTTCTTGTGGTCTTCTGTTGCTTGATGTTCTTCACTCTGGTTTCCACTAGCCTTCTGTTTTCACCTTTGTCATTTGCAAGAAAGATCATCTCTGGAATTCCATATTCAATTATCTTACCCTTGTGGTGAAGACAACCAATTACTCCAAGCAAAGATTTTTCTTAGATGAATATAAAAATATGGAAGTTTGTTTTATGACATCAAGTTGCACTTATGCATATAAGAAGAATTTGTAAACAAGGTAGCTAATCTTGCCTCCAAATTACTACTCATATTCATTATGCTGAGATGTACCAGATTGTTCAATCTTATGTTTGTTTGTGTATGACATTCAATTGTTTGAGTATACAAAAGTGATATGTTAACAAGGTAGCTAGTCTTGTTATCAAACTACTTCTATATAACACTAACATTGGAGTATCACACTATTTCCAGAGAGTTAATAAGATCATATCAAGATATAAGAGTCTCCAAGTACTCTTAAAGAAAGATTAGGGTAGCACTTCAAACACACTCTAAATAATCTTCTTGGAGATCTTCATGTGGTATTTCTTCCTGTCTTGTGGTTTCTTCTCTTGCAGAATATCTTGGAGGAGATTGAGGAAACATGATACATTGGTCTAGCCAAACTAACAAGATCTAGGTTAGGAATTAATTCATACTTTTATTATCCTTCCATACATTTCTTGTTTTGCTTCCCCTAAGATAGATACTTATATCATACATGATTGGTTTTATTTAGCTTTCAATCCAATTCCTCTCATAGAGGTTATATCTAGGTGTTATTCTTTACTTGTATCCAGAGATACTTTAGTTGTTGAATATTGATATAGATAGAAATGTGGAGTGTTTGTGGAATGATGCCTTAATAGTAAATTGGTCAAATGGTTCATTGATGTGTTGAGATCTCATATGTTCACTTGTATAAGATGATTGAGGCAATGATCATAAGAAGATGATTGGGGTTTAATGATTTATGTCATAGTGGTTGTTGGTTCTCCCAGATGACATGATCTACTTTATATTCATCACTTTATTAACTTTGTCATTCATAATCCGGATATAGAGAGTTGGGAAGATCATATATAATGATCAAGGTTTTAATAGTGGTTGAAGAAGATTTGGTTATTCTCTTAGGTACTTCTTGTATAGTTAAGGAGATATGTACATATTCGATAAATATATTATTACAATTATTATGTCATTTTTCCCTTGTGGGTTTTGAGTTAACACTTGTTTGTATCACTGATGTTCTATTGAAACTTTGTTATCTACTTGTGAAGGTTAACTTAGTAGTTACTAAATAGTTTGGAAAGATATTATGTGAATGGTTGATCACTTAAGGAGTTATTGTTTGAGAGGACATAACACCTCTGTTGATGAGATGGTTCAGTTATGCATTACTCATTAGTGAAAGTGTGATCATCATTTATGAGATTTGGATTCTCACCCCTCTTTGAGTTCTAGATACCTAGTGAATTATCCCAAGTCACTTATAGACTTGTGGTTAGGTTGTTGATACTTTCTGTTGGTCACAACCAATTATGGTTTGTGTAACCAGCTGATTTGGTTTGTAAAGATTCTATGTTATAAAGATCACTCCAACTGTACTCTTGACTAGATGAATTAGACCTAGTTCATCATGTCAAGTGAAACATTGGTCACTTTGATTCGTTTAAACTTTCGCGCCAAAATTTCCCGTACTTTTAGATGCATGCTTTGCAAATGCACATATTAAATTTAGATCCTTATAACTTCCCAAACACTGGGATGTTACACAGCAGTAGTGAAATAATAGCAACAGTGGAATGAAAACAGCAGCAGTGGTGATTGAAGTAAACAGGCGGGATTAAATACTATAGGCATAGGGATAGATGAACGGGCGTTGCATGGATAAGATAGTTCATATAATAATTAAGAAATGGGCATTGCAGATAAATAAGATAAAGCATCCAAGAACTAAGTAACCATAGGCATGTGTTCTGTAAATAGTCGTACGTGCTCGCAATGAGAACTTGCACAACATCTATTGTCCTACCATCCCGTTTTCAGCGGGGCCTCAAGGGAACTAATGGTAATTAAGGTGTTCCTTTTAATAGAACACCGGAGCAAAGCATTAACACTCCATGAACACATGTGATCCTCACATCATAGCCACCCCCTCCGGTTTTCCCAATTTCTGTCACTTCGGGGCCTCGGGTTCCGGACAACGATATGTGTAAACAACTTGCAGGTATGATCAAGAAATAATAATTATCATCATGATTCAATAACATGTTCAGATCTGAGATCATGGCACTCGGTCCCAAAGTGGCAAGCATTAAGCATAACAAGTTGCAACAATGTCAATAGCACTAATAGAAGATACTAGGCACTATGCCCTAACAATCACGACATTATTACATGAACGAACTCATCCAATCCATACCATCCCCTTCATCCTACAACGGTGGAATTACTCACACATGGATGGAGAGAACATGGATGGTAGATGGAGAAGCGTTGGTGATGACGGTGGCGATGATCTCCTCCAATTCCACGTCCCGGCAGGGTGCCAGAACGGAGTTTCTGAATCCCAAAAAAGGATTGGCGATGGCGGCGGAGCTATGGACTTCTTTCTGGAAAATTATCGAACCCCCTCATGTTTTAGGGTTGAAGGCTATTTGTAGTCGAACTGGGAGACTGAGGGGGTTCTGGGTGATCCACACCCCTAGGTGGCACGGACTAAGGGCCGCGCGAGGGGGTGGTGTGGCCCCCCTGTGGCTCTTCTCCTGGCCTCCTTCCGGCTCCCGGGGTCTTCTGGTGTTTTAGGAGTAATGGGGTCTTTTCTGGGGAATTTCCCGAAAGTTGATTTTTCTGCACAAAAACGAGACACTAAGGTAATTCTACTAAAAATAGTGTTAGTCCGTGTTAGTTGCATTTAAAACACACAAGTTTAGAGGAAAACAATAGGAAAAGTGTTCGGAAAAGGAGATACGTTTTCGACGTATTAGTGCGCATGGTCGCCTCCGCGGCAACAACTTAGATCAAAGAGGAGGATGTGAGGGACTCGACGACGGTACGTCGATTGCGCCTAGTCGCAGCGGCGGAGCCGGCTGGAGCCGACCGGGGTAAATCGGCGACAGCGGCGGCGACTCAGTCGCGAGGGGAGTCGCGGGAGCCGAGAGGGAGAACGAGAGGGTGAGGGTGCGGGTCGAGTGGGACTCAGGCTCGGGTTCTGTCCCGAGCCGGTTGGGTTCAACCCACTGGGGCTGGCCCACCAGTCAGTCCTAGGGGCTGAATGGTGTTTCGACCATTTCCTGCAAAGAAACAAATAAAAATAAAATATAATAAATAAAAATTATTTCAATTAGGAAAATTCATTATTAAATAAATAAAATCCTAAACACAACACTCCATTACTGTAATAAATTAAAATAATTACCTAATACTTGATAATTTTTAAAATATTAATTTTAACCCAAAATTAATAAAGTTAATAAAAATTAATGAATAGTCAAAAATAATATTATTCTTTGTTTCTTATTCATAAATCTCAACTTATTTAATTTTTATACTCAATTATTATTAAAAACATTATTATCTGATTTATCAAAAATAAATAAAACAATTAAATTAAATTAAATTAAATAATAGTAATGATAATTATAATAATACATTCTAAAATGAATTAAAAACCCCATTTGCTTGGATAAGTAAAATCAATTAGAAGAAAAATGCATGCATGTCATTATTATGCATAATAGCATAATTTGCTTCTTTAAACATTGTCTTTACCAGACAATGATGGTATTTTGTATAACAAGGAAGTCGGGAGTTGCACCAAACATCACACTCCGTTACCTATCCATATCAAGGCAAGTTCATCACTTGCTCATGTCCTCAAAAATATTTCATAACAACTATTTCCAAAACCCTATCGTAATACCACCTATGCTCAAAAGAATGCATGATCCTATTTTTATAATAATATGACTACTTGAATGACTACCCGAGTGGCAGTGTTCTATTTGGTGGGCGGATGGAACCATGGTAAGATGAATAGGTCAAAGTAAGGTTCTATCTGCATGGGAAAGTATTACCTAGGAGTTAATAACAAATGCCGTTAAGATTCTTGCGCCGTAAATAACGCGTTAACCATGCGTCTTGCATGGGGCGAGTAAGTCAGTTGTGATCTTCTCTCGTTCGCATGTCAACGGGCTGCCAGAGCCGTTCGCTGTAGGTCTTGCAAGGCTACATGCACATGGATGGGATCCCTTAATTCCCACGGACTCTAGAGTCTATGATGGTCTGCCAGGGCGCCTAGATCTCTATCGTGAGGGATAGAATCAGGGGTTCAACCTGCTGGCAGAAATGGGTGGGCATGAGTTGTGTAGAGAAGCATGGTTTGGCTTGGATCAACAACCGGGCCCCACACCTAAGTGGGTGTGGACAGGATCGCGCGCCTGGTTGTGCAACATGGTCTTGATCGCCTATGGGTAAAGTAACGCACCTATGCAGAGTGTAAAAGGATGTGGCATGTTACCCCTGTTCCAGGAAGGAACTGCGAACGCCACAGGAAAGGAAACTCCATGAAGTTCTAACCCTGTGAAGGCTTGGCGACCATAGTTTTTAGTATTAAAAGCAACCTCTTGAAGAAATATTTACAAAAACTTGCATTAGTCTGGACTCTTTAGAGTCGAAGAATGTAGTTAGTGCATCATATACCCTTCTTACTTAATGAACTTGTTGAGTAACACTCGTTACTCATTCGTTCTCGTTTGACCCCTGCTTAGGCTATGAGAATCTCAAGGAGGCAGCCTTCAACATCATCAGAGGCCAAGAAGACATCTACTATGTGGAGCCAGACCTCTCCGGAGTAGTAGAAGGGGTGGATTATACCATCCAGTATGGAGCCAGCCCAGATGGAACATAGTCGGACTAGGTTTAGCCTAGTCTGGAAACCAATACCCAAGCACGGTTGAATCGAGCAGCCCTGAACTCCTATATTGGGCTGTTAAGTTCCCGTGTATGCACCTACTTTACAGTTCAGTTGTTGTTACAGCTTCAGTAAAGAGATGACCTCATCATGAGATCATTCTCTTGTCTGCACACTATGTTTTGTAATATATGTTTGTATGACAATCAAGTCCCGCAATGTTTCTGTTATACCACCCTGAGGGATGTAATATTTGCGGAACGGTGTTCTGTGAGTGTTATATCAACGACTTGCATACTACAGCATGCAGTGGTATGCTGGGTCACCACATGGAGTCTCTCAGTTCCAATCTCTTTACTTTTTTATTGTTTGCTTAGTTTATTTTATTTTGTCTTGTTTGCTTCTCTTTATCGAAAACACAAAAAAAATTAGTTCTTATTATAGTTGTTATTTTTGTTATCCTGTTTTAATCTTGCTTTATCATGTTTGCTATCAATGGTTAATGTCTTTGAAACTAGATCTTATTGGCAAGGTGGGTTCACGGAAGAACAACAAAAATATTATAAGGAACACCACTTGTCACAAAAAGGGATACATTTATGGGAGAAAATTAATAAATTACATAACTATGCTAAAAACTTGTGCTCTACTTATAATGTTACTTAATGCCTTGATAAATATTGTTGTTGTAGGAGGTATAAACACCTCCCTTTTCAACATGAATATAATGATAATGCTACCATATCTTCTTATGTTAAGGAAATTTATGACTTTTATGATATGGAACAAATGGAAGAATTTATGCTTGAAAGGGTGCATTCGAAATTGCTTATTTGCTTGAAAAATTGATGATGCACCTTATAAATATGAGATTTATGATATACTTGAATTCTTCTTTGATAATTATTATGATTGTAATTACTACATACTTATCTGAATAGATACTCTCCCCCGAAGGAGTAGACTAATGACCTGCAGGAGCCTATGAAAGAAGAAATTGCTGAATGTGAAAGCTCATTAGATGATCAAGAGGAGGAAGAATGGAGTATCTACCCATGTCTACCTCCCAATGAGAGTAACTCTTTAACTCATAATTGTGATGATCCTATTGATTTTTTTTGAAATATCTCTTTTTGATGAAATTGATACTTGCTATACTTGTGACCTTGATACTACTATTGATGAAACTTGTGAGAATGATATTGCTACTGTTATTTATGATAATACATTCTACTTTGATAAATCTTATTGTTGGAATTTTGTATGGGCTATGTATATGGGCTCACATGTCTAGCCCACTAAGCCCACTAAAATCCTGAAATTGTCATGGCCCATTCATGAATAATAAGTGGAGTGAGTGGGACTAAAGTTTAGTCCCACATTGCTAGTTTGGAGAGAGTGGGAGCACCTTATAAGGTGAGCCATTCTAGCTCATGTATGAGTAGGTAAGGCAAGAGGAGAGGTGTGCCACACGCGCGCTCCTCCTCCTCCGCCGCCCGCCTCGCCACGCCTCGCCTCGTCACGACACGTCACGACGCGCCGCGGGTTGCGGGAATGAGCCGAGCCGAGAGCGTTTATTTTGTCGATTGGGAAAACTTAATGAGTCATTAATTTGGTATTTAACGGACGCGTTAATTCCAAAACCGTTTCCGTTTCCTTTCTGGATCGTGGACCGACTCAGACGTGGGGTTACGCCCACGTCTCTCCCAGCCCGCATATAAATACGCGCATACGGTAAACCCTAGCCGCCACTTCGTCTTATGGTTTCGCACCACCGTTCCAAAGCACTGCGCCGCCAATCAAGTCTTCTCCATCCCTCCTTCCGGCGTGCACCGCGAGAAGGGACAGCAGGCCTCCGGAACCCCGCCTCTTGTGATCCTGTACGGGAGAGGGGCGATCAGGTTTTTGGGGAGCGCACTCGCGCGACTGCTGACGGCGACGACTTCCCCGACGACGACTTCTTCCCCGACCTCGGCAACCTCTTCATCAACGACATGGCCGACACTGGGGACAACAACAACGGCGGTGCCGCTACCGCTCCATCGTACGTATCTCTCTTTCATCTGTATGAGATGTTACTGCAATTCGTATGTCTAGTACTTGCAATAGATTGTATCAATCTGTCTACTGTGCTAGATCTAGACGTTTGCATAATTACTGTATTTGCTACTGTCGCAATTCATCTACTGCTATTTCGAATTAAATCATGTGCTAAATTGCTAATATATTCAACAATCCAAAAACCTGATTATAGGCAATTTCTTGCACCTGCGCCGTCTGTCATTGCGGCGACAAGGCCAGTCCCTTTCAAGGGCGTGGACTTTAAGAGGTGGCGCACGAGAGCAGTGCTATGGTTTCAAACCTTGCGCTGCTATGCGGCCACCAAGGGCAAGCCTGAGGGCGATCTCAATCCAGCACAGCTGGAGGCCTTTGAGGATATGGACACTATGTTTAAAAGTGCCCTCCTCGGTATTATCGATGATTCCATCGTGGATCCGTATATGTCGTTTGATAACGGCAAGGATATGTGGGCTGCACTCGAGGCCAAATTTGGGGCCTCGGATGCTGGCAGCGAGCTGTATGTCATGGAGCAATTCTATGACTACAGGATGACTGATGAGCGCTCTGTTGTTCAACAGGCTCACGAGATACAGTCACTCGCTAAAGAACTTGAGCACTTTAAGTGTATGTTACCGGACAAGTTTGTGGCCGGAGGCATTATTGCCAAGCTTCCATCTTCATGGAGCACCTTTGCTACTTCTCTAAAACACAAGAGACAGGAGTTTTCCGTAATGGACCTCATCGGATCTCTTGATGTGGAAGAGAAGGCGAGAGCAAAGGATACACGTGCTCGGGTTGCTGAGGTAGGTTCTTCTGCTCATGTGGTACAGAAGAAACATTACCCGCCCAACAAGCCTAAATATATCAAGAAGAAATCCGAGGGTAAAGGCAAGCCCGATGGCAAGTTTAAGCCGTCGCACTCTACCAACTTCAAGAAGAGAAAGGGATCATGTCACGTTTGCGGTGAACTGACCCATTGGGCTCCAAAGTGCCCTAAGCGTTATGAGCTGCAGCAGCAGGAGAACAGCGGCAAGACCGCCAATGTTGTCATGGCTGACACTGAGATGAAGGACTCTGGGTACGGTATAGTTCCCACTATTCTTTCAGTTTGTCATTCACCTGAATGGTTAATTGACACAGGTGCCAATGTACATGTTTGTGCTGATGCTTCTATGTTCTCTTCTTATCAGGTCACAGGGACTTCCCCCGTGCTGATGGGGAACGGGTCACATGCTACTGTTCGTGGTGTTGGTACGGTCGATCTGAAGTTTACTTCGGGGAAGATCGTGCGACTGAAGAACGTTCATCATGTGCCCTCCATCAATAAAAATCTCGTCAGCGGCTCACGTTTATGTCGAGATGGTTTTAAGTTGGTTTTCGAGTCTAATAAAGTTGTAATTTCCAAGTATGGACAATTTATTGGTAAAGGCTATGAGTGCGGAGGCTTGTTCCGCTTATCCTTGTCAGATATTTGCACCAAAGTTATTAATAATGTTTGCCACGATAATGATTGTGATGTTTGGCATTCGCGACTTTGTCATATTAATTTTGGTTGCATGACGCGGTTAGCAAATATGAGTTTAATTCCGAAATTCAGTACTATTAAAGGTTCCAAATGTCAAGTGTGTGTTCAAGCTAAACAACCTCGCAAGTCTCACAAGACCGCGGAGGCGAGAGACTTGGCACCACTAGAACTTATACATTCTGATCTTTGTGAGATGAATGGCGTATTGACCAAAGGTGGAAAGAAATACTTCATGACACTTATTGATGACTCCACTAGATATTGTTATGTGTATCTTCTGAAATCTAAAGATGAAGCTTTAACTTATTTCAAGAACTATAAGGCCGAAGCAGAGAACCAACTTGATCGTAAAATTAAACGGCTTAGGTCTGATCGTGGTGGAGAGTATTTTTCCAACGAGTTTAATTCTTTTTGTGCTGAACACGGTATTATTCATGAGAGGACGCCTCCCTACTCACCTCAGTCAAATGGAGTGGCTGAAAGAAAGAACCGAACGTTGTCTGATTTGGTTAACGCCATGTTAGACACTTCGGGTCTCTCCAAGGCATGGTGGGGGGAGGCGCTAATGACTGCATGTCATGTCCTAAACCGAGTTCCCACAAAGAATAAAACCATTACTCCATTTGAGGAATGGGAAAGGAAAAGGTTAAAACTCTCCTACCTACGTACTTGGGGTTGTTTGGCGAAAGTCAATATACCAATTCCCAAGAAGCGCAAGCTTGGACCAAAAACCGTAGATTGTGTTCTTCTGGGCTATGCTTTTAATAGCATTGGTTATAGATTCTTGGTAGTAAAATCTGAGGTATCCGACATGCATGTTGGTACGATTATGGAGTCGAATGATGCGACTTTCTTTGAGAACATATTTCCTATGAAGGATATGTCTAGCTCATCAAATCAGGAGAAACCTGTTTCATCTAGTCAGGAATTAGCTGAGATTCCTGAATCCACCATTCCGATAGAACACGTTGAGAATCCCGAGGAGGATGACAATGAAGTTCCTGTAAGGAGCAAGAGACAGAGGACTGCAAAGTCCTTTGGTAATGATTTCATTGTGTATCTCGTGGATGACACACCCAGGACTATTTCAGAAGCTTATGCATCTCTTGATGCTGACTACTGGAAGGAGGCTGTCCGTTGCGAGATGGATTCCATCTTGGCTAACGGAACTTGGGAAATCACTGATCGTCCTTATGGGTGTAAACCTGTAGGATGTAAGTGGGTGTTCAAGAAAAAGCTTAGGCCTGATGGTACAATTGAAAAGTACAAGGCAAGGCTTGTGGCCAAGGGTTATACCCAGAAAGAAGGTGAAGACTTCTTTGATACTTACTCACCTGTGGCTAGACTGACCACTATTCGTGTGCTACTATCTCTGGCTGCCTCACACGGTCTTCTCGTTCATCAAATGGACGTTAAGACGGCTTTCCTTAATGGAGAGTTGGACGAGGAAATTTACATGGATCAGCCAGATGGTTTCGTAGTACCCGGTCAGGAAGGCAAGGTGTGTAAGTTGTTGAAGTCATTATACGGCCTCAAGCAAGCACCTAAGCAATGGCACGAGAAGTTTGAAAGGACTTTGACTGCTGAAGGCTTTGTTGTAAACGAAGCTGATAAGTGTGTGTACTATCGCCATGGTGGGGGGCGAGGGAGTTATTCTATGTCTATACGTTGATGACATATTGATCTTTGGAACCAATCTTGATTTAATCAAGGAAGTTAAGGATTTCTTATCTCGCTGTTTTGAGATGAAGGATCTAGGAGTAGCTGATGTTATCTTGAACATCAAGCTGTTGAGAGATGTTAATGGTGGGATCACACTGCTTCAATCTCACTATGTGGAAAAGGTCTTGAGTCGCTTTGGGTATAGTGACTGCAAGCCTTCTTCAACTCCATATGATGCTAGTTTGTTGCTTCGAAAGAATCAACGGATTACTAGAGATCAACTGAGATATTCTCAGATTATAGGCTCGCTTATGTATTTGGCGAGTGCCACGAGGCCTGACATCTCTTTTGCTGTGAGCAAATTGAGCCGGTTTGTTTCCAATCCGGGAGATGATCATTGGCGTGCGCTTGAGAGAGTTATGCGCTATTTAAAAGGCACTGCGAGCTATGGAATTCACTATACCGGAAACCCGAGGGTTCTGGAAGGATATAGTGATTCTAATTGGATATCTGATGCTGATGAGCTTAAGGCCACTAGTGGTTATGTTTTTACACTTGGTGGTGGCGCTGTTTCCTGGAAGTCTTGCAAGCAGACCATCTTAACGAGGTCAACTATGGAAGCAGAACTCGCAGCATTAGACACAGCCACTGTTGAGGCAGAGTGGCTTCGTGAGCTCTTGATGGACTTGCCTATGGTTGAAAAACCAATACCCGCAATCCTAATGAACTGTGATAATCAAACTGTGATCGTCAAAGTGAACAGTTCTAAGGATAATGCAAAGTCATCAAGACATGTGAAGAGGAGATTAAAATCTGTCAGGAAATTGAAGAACTCCGGAGTTATTACGTTGGATTATATCCAAACGTCTATGAACTTGGCAGATCCCTTCACAAAGGGTTTATCACGGAATGTGATAGAGAATGCATCGAGGGAGATGGGTTTGAGACCCACGTTATGAGTTGCCCACAGTGGTAACCCACTCTATGTGATCGGAGATCCCGTGAATTAGAAGTGGGAGACAAGCTGTTGGTCGGCTGAGAGGAGAGTATCCTTATATTTTATTCCACTCCATAAAAGATGCAATACTCTCCTGATCTGTACGGTAGGTTGACATTTGTCTTAATGTGTTCCAAGTGGCTTATTTATATAAGCAGAGATGTGTCCTACAGAACATCTCCTGAGGAACTCACCTATATGAGTCTGACTGTTAAACGTCGCAGTCTATGAGAATCGGGTGCTCTCTAATAAACTCATGAAAGGCCTTCGGAGTATGACGCATACGCTCCAAACCGCGGGGAAGCCTTGCGGCAGCCTAGTATCGGTTCAGACGTTGTGTAAAACTGGTATCACAGCAAACTTGTAGTTCAAGGCATAGTCCACTATTCAAGTTGTGAACTAGTGTAGCATGATGTTCTAAGTGGAAGTTCAACTTAACAGTCTCCACTAACACCGGTATATAAACAATGTTTTGGAACAGAGTTTATGAAATGTGCTAATGACACTTTGTGGGGGATTGTTGGAATTTTGTATGGGCTATGTATATGGGCTCACATGTCTAGCCCACTAAGCCCACTAAAATCCTGAAATTGTCATGGCCCATTCATGAATAATAAGTGGAGTGAGTGGGACTAAAGTTTAGTCCCACATTGCTAGTTTGGAGAGAGTGGGAGCACCTTATAAGGTGAGCCATTCTAGCTCATGTATGAGTAGGTAAGGCAAGAGGAGAGGTGTGCCACACGCGCGCTCCTCCTCCTCCGCCGCCCGCCTCGCCACGCCTCGCCTCGTCACGACACGTCACGACGCGCCGCGGGTTGCGGGAATGAGCCGAGCCGAGAGCGTTTATTTTGTCGATTGGGAAAACTTAATGAGTCATTAATTTGGTATTTAACGGACGCGTTAATTCCAAAACCGTTTCCGTTTCCTTTCTGGATCGTGGACCGACTCAGACGTGGGGTTACGCCCACGTCTCTCCCAGCCCGCATATAAATACGCGCATACGGTAAACCCTAGCCGCCACTTCGTCTTATGGTTTCGCACCACCGTTCCAAAGCACTGCGCCGCCAATCAAGTCTTCTCCATCCCTCCTTCCGGCGTGCACCGCGAGAAGGGACAGCAGGCCTCCGGAACCCCGCCTCTTGTGATCCTGTACGGGAGAGGGGCGATCAGGTTTTTGGGGAGCGCACTCGCGCGACTGCTGACGGCGACGACTTCCCCGACGACGACTTCTTCCCCGACCTCGGCAACCTCTTCATCAACGACATGGCCGACACTGGGGACAACAACAACGGCGGTGCCGCTACCGCTCCATCGTACGTATCTCTCTTTCATCTGTATGAGATGTTACTGCAATTCGTATGTCTAGTACTTGCAATAGATTGTATCAATCTGTCTACTGTGCTAGATCTAGACGTTTGCATAATTACTGTATTTGCTACTGTCGCAATTCATCTACTGCTATTTCGAATTAAATCATGTGCTAAATTGCTAATATATTCAACACTTATGACAATCCTCTATTTATTCCAACTATTGATATGCATGATAGGAGGAATTTTCTTTAGAAAATTTATATGATAATGCTCTAGATGATGGTCCTATGTTACTTGATGTTATAAATTATAATGCTACTGAAAATAGGATTGCTATAACGTATCTCATACCTTTTAAGAGTGACCAAGAATCTTGTTTTTCTATTGCTAAAAGTGGGAAATAAGAGGTCTTTATTTTTTTAATTTTGATCCCACTATTTTTGAGCTTGATATGAATTGTGTGCTCTTAGACCATGACAAACATGATTTATGTGATAATTATATTTTTGAGTTTGTTCATGATGCTGTTGAAAATTATTGTGAGAGAGGAAAATATGGTTGTAGGAATTTTTATGTTACTAAAGCACCTCTCTTTTTGTTGAAAGTTTTGAAATTGCTCTTGTTCTACCTTCACATGATTTCTAGTTTGAGCTTCTTTAAATTATTTCTTTACAAGATTCCTATGCATAGGAAGTGGGTTAGACTTAAATTTGTTTTATACTTGTTTCTTGACGATCTCTTTTTCTCAATTCATTTTTCTTATGCGAGTATCTTCTTTCTTGCTGTGCCTAGCTGAAAGGTGTTAAAGAAAAGCACTTCTTGGGAGATAAACCATGGTTTTATTTTTTCTTTGTTTTTCTATGTTTTCTTTGAGTCAAGGTGTTGTGTACCTATGTAGCAACTCCTTTGTATCTTTATTTTCATGTATTAGTTGTGCCAAGTAAAGTTTCTAGCGAAAGTTGGAGTTGGTTTTGGATTTCTGCACAGGAAACAAAGTTCTGCTGTCCACTGTAAAAAAATCGCACAATTCACAGAAAGATCAAAATGACCTGCACATTTTTGTGCTTATTCCTCAGTTAATTTTGAAACTTTTTTGTTCTTTACGCTTTTCGATTTGAGCAACTTAAGTGCCCCAAAAAAATTTGTATTTACAGATTGTTCTGGTTTTGACAAATTCTGCCTTTTACTTGCATTCTCTGTTTTACTATGTTGAGTGGATTTCTTTGCTTCACGAAATATTAGTGGTTGTAGATAATGTTTAAAAAGTATTAACAATGCTTGTGTCTATGCAGAACTGATTGTGCACTAACCCTCTAATGTGAATTACATTGAGTGTGGTGTGAATGAAGTTTTCAAGGGTCAAGAGAAGAGGGTGATATAATGTGATCAAGAAGAGTGCAAGGACAAAGCTTGGGGATTCCCCCCATGGTTCATCCCAGCAAATTCTAAGAAGACTCAAGCGTCTAAGCTTGGGGATTCCCAAGGCATCCCCTTCTTCATCAACAATTTATCAGTTCATTTCTAGTAACCCGGATTACCTTGTAACCCAGAGGACTCGCCCACTATATAAGGCGAGACCCTGAGACGTAGAAAGAAAAGTTCTAGCAGATAGCAATATCCCTCGAGACATTGGAAGGCAGAATCACCCTTGTAATCGAGACCTTGATTCTCTGATAGAAAAGGCAGGAGTGGGTTGTACCCTCAATAGAGGGGCCAAACTGAGTAAACTCGCGTCTCTCGCTTCCATCTTAACCCTTCCGAGACTTCGCTTAGTAACAATGGCCTCACAATCTAGTTCTCAGAAGAGGACACTTGTCGTGACAATCACGACAGATCTTATAGAAGGAAAGCATGTATAGAAGGCTACTAGAAAAGGAAGTATTAATAAGGAGAGTCCTCCCTCCAATTGAGAGGTTTTTCCCATTCAAACAACCCAACTTTTTCTCTAATTTCTCCCCAATAGTGTACCAATCATTGTTCTTTAGACATTTTTCATCTATAGGAACTCCTAAATACTTCATAGGCAAACAACCGATCTTACAAGTCAAAATATCTTCAAAGACTTTCTGTCTATCTTGAGCAACTCCCACTTGATAAACCTCACTTTTATGGAAGTCTGTTTTCAGTCCAGACATTTGCTCAAATAGGCATAGGAGAAATTTCAAGCTCCTGGCTTGCTCGTAATTATCTTGCAGCAACAAAATTGTGTCGCCTGCGTATTGCAGAATCGATACTCCTTTGTCCACTAAATTACAAGATAATCCTTCTAGTAATCTATTTTCTATCGCTCTCTCGATTAGAATTGCAAGAGCATCTGCTGCAAGTTCAAAAAGCAGTGGAGACAGTGGATCCCCCTGCCTAAGCCCTTGGTGAGGACGGAAGAAAGGACCGATTTCTCCATTTACTTTTATCCCAACTTTATCTCCTGAAACTATCTTCATAATTAGATCGTTAAATTTTTTAGGGAATCCTTCCATTTCCAGAATTTGCAATAAGAAAGCCCATTTGATTTTATCAAATGCTTTCTCAAAATCTATTTTGAATAAGATCCCTCATTTCTTTTTTACATGCAGGTCATTCAAAGACTCGTGAAGTACCACTACTCCTTCCATGATGAACCTGTTTTTGAGGAAGGCAGTTTGAGTAATTTTAACTACTTTCCCAATCACATGATTCAGCCTTATGACAATAGTTTTGGTAACGATCTTGAAAACAACATTCAACAATCAAATAGGCCTATACTTTTGGATCTTATCAGCATCAGCCCCTTTTGGTACTAATGTGATTACCCCATAGTTCATCCTATCTATGTTTATTTTGTTGTTATAAAAGTCATTCACCAATTCAAAAAGATCTGCACTAATTAATGACCAAAATTTTTGGTACAAGTCTGCGATAAAACCATCTGGGCTGGCGGATTTATTCTTCTCCGTACTGAAAATAGCATTTTCCAATTCTTCCAAGCTAAACCTTTTTAAAAGTGACTTGCTGCTAGGTACTTAAGCGGACGTACTGGTCTCCGCTAGTAATACTCCCTCCATTCTTAAATATAAGATGTTCTAACTATTGCTCATAGTCTAGATGCAAACTAATATGATTGAATATATACACTAAAAGTTGTCTAGATACATGTAGACATGTGTGAATATGAAAAATGGCTAAAACATCTTAACGGAGGGAGTATGAAAGAAAGGTGAACGAGCTAAATAGGCCAAGCCACGTATCTATCCTTAAGGAAAATGGGGAGCACCAAATCGCTCGGAAGATGGGGAGTGATTATCATCGGAAACACTATATAGCGCTCATAGCACTACATGATGTATCACGCCCGTGTAAAATTCCTTAACGGGCTGGCCCATTAAACGAATTCTTTTCGCGAAAATAGAGGTGCAGTGCAGGAGAGGGGGTTCGAACCTGCGCCCTCTGCTTCCTTCCGACGGGGCGAAGGAAGCGATATTTTGATCCGGAAACTGTACAGACACGTACTGCTATGCTGCGCGCATGATTGAGCCCACGACGGCGCGCGTGCAGTGGGAAGCGGAATCCAGTTGGGCCAGCCCATCTGGCGGGAACCGGTGCGCTGCGGGCGAGTTCTACAAAGACTCGCCACGGGCGTCCTATAGGGAAACCCATTATCATTCTACAAGGCCGGGATAGAACATCGCGGGCGGCCATGCTGACAGACCCAGTGGGCTAGAAAGTTGTTCACACCCATCCACGGCGGTAGTCGCAGGGGTAGCATGGTACTTTGCCCACTCGCTACCTCCACGTTTCTCGTAATCTCTCGTACCGCTTTAAAATAGGCAGAGCCAGAACAAACCAGAACGATCCCGATCGATCGCCATTTCTGCCGCCTCCAACCTCTCTGCGCGCGTTCATTTCCTCCGGCCGAGGGAACCCTAACCGTATTCCGGAAACCGTCCGTGCGGGATCAGCGGAGGCGGCGATGGCCTCGTTCTCGGAGGCGCCCCCGGGCAACGCCGCGACCGGCGAGAAGATCTTCAAGACCAAGTGCGCCCAGTGCCACACCGTCGACAAGGGCGCAGGGCACAAGCAAGGTGAGCGCCCGGAATGGACCAGCCGATCGTTAGCCTCAATCATGCCTCGTTCAATTTTAGCACGATGCCACGAATCACGATGGTGGTGTTCATTTTGGGATTGGTTGGGTCGGCGGTGGTCTGCCCTGACACGGAGCATCTGTTTCGTGGGGGCTCTAATTGGAGGGACGAGCCGGTGTGATTGATCGTGAATTGTGCATAATTTTCGGTCGTTCGCGTTTGGATCCCGGTTGCAGTTTGCGAAGTTGGTTGATCCGAGCAGTGTGTTGTTGGGTTCCTGAAATTGGTGCATTCGTCCGTCTGCACCATATTGGTGGATTTGTGATTGTGAATTGCCAGACATGTGCCTTTTGTCAGACACTCCATCCGTTTCATATTAGATGATTTTCAAATGGACATATGTAGAACTATAAAATGTCTAGAATTGAATTTCATTTACTCCCTCCATTCCATATTAGATGACATTCAAATGGGTGTATCTATACACCTATGTGAATGCCATCTAATATGGAATGCAGGGAGTAATATGGAACGGAGGGAGATGCGGAGATGCATGATATTCTTCACGACCAAAATATTTTTCCACCGTTAGCAAGTAATTTGAAGTAGGCACCCGCTTCAATTTTTGTTTTGTTTTGAAGTAGGCACTTTAGAAACCTTCTGCAGGTATATAATTAATTGAGGATATGCAATGTCTTTTCAGAATCTATATGGTTATAGAAGCACACTTTGCAGTTGTCCCGGACACTGCAATGCATGCCTGTATGTTCTAGTGCTATGACTAGGCTTGGCGACAGTTTGGAATGTACTCATTTTTTCCTTTTCTTTCTGTAGTCTGTAGTAGGTTTTCAGTTTGTGAAATTGTCTGAGAAACATGTCTAGTACTGTTGTTCAGCAGAAACATCTGTAGTGTCGGTTTATGAACAATGCATGATATACTGTACTGAACCAAATGCTAGTATGTACTTAGCAATATCCGTCTTGCTGCTATCATGCAGGGCCTAACCTGAATGGTCTGTTTGGGAGACAATCTGGCACAACTCCTGGTTACTCTTACTCTGCGGCCAACAAGAACATGGCTGTGATGTGGGAGGAGAAAACTCTGTATGACTACCTTCTCAACCCCAAGAAGGTATATGATTCATGTCCACTTCTTATTTCCTGTTGTAGTTTCGTTTTTATTTGTCGTAGTGAGCCCGGTAACCTCTGGGCATATATGTGAACTTCTGCCCTGTGCTGTGCATTTGTAACCATGTGTTTCATCCATTCTGTTATGGCAGCTAATGTCATCAATGGGTAGTGTTCCAGCTTACCTCAGAGTATATCTGTTTGAGTTTAGTGTTTTTGGATTGTTTATACTTGACCTTGTTCCCAGAGCTAAATTCATGATAATTGCTACTCTGGAGCTCATTATACACTGATGGCATGTTTCTTCCTTTCGTGTTATTGTTTCATGTTCTGTGCCCATATATTTTAGTCTAGTTGCTTTCAAATTTACTCATTATTTGGAACCTCTGTATTTAGCCTAGTTATAAGCTGTATGTACCTGGACCTCCTCGTTCTAGGAAAAGAGTTACTCATTTCCTTAGAATATGCTGCTACTACCGATCATTCTGTCCGTAATGGTGGGGATTGTTTTACGCTTTTTTTTACTAAGACCCCATAATACATGCTGTTAACTGATGAACTGTGCCTATGCGATCCAGTACTGAGTGTATCTCGAACCTTACTGGTCGTATGCTGGTTACTTTCGCCATGTTCTTCTCTCTGAGCCACAGAATGCCGTTCATTCGTTGTGTATGACCCCCTGATAACACTCCTATTGTTAATTTCTCACGCAGTACATTCCTGGAACTAAGATGGTGTTCCCTGGACTGAAGAAGCCGCAGGAACGCGCTGACCTCATTGCATACCTGAAGAGCGCCACAGCATGAGAGGGCATGTTACCGTCGTCCTGAATTTAATAACCGCGGCTACTCTGGTTCGTTTCAGGGTGCATCGACAAGCCAGTTAAAGAGCTTGGCAGTAGTATTTCTCCTCATTAAGTGGATTTCGTTATTTCAGCAAAATACACCGTTATAAGTTACACCTGCCGTTTCTCAGGCATGTTCTTAACCTGTTGTTGATCATCAGTTATTTTGTTATTCGCAAGAGCAGTGGATCTCAAGTACTGTCTCTCTATAATTTTCTTGTGCACGTATTAATGCACATGACTGTATTGAACGAACATGTATATACGGCCAGACATGGTTGGTGGGGTGGTAATTCGAGGCCTTGCGGAACTGGCCAGGCCAGAAGCAAAAGCAGGAGCACTGAGATGTGGCTGCAGGACTGAATTTGCAGTTCTGGTGAAAGAACAAGTTGAGCCACACCCATCAATAATGTGAGTGCGGGTTGCCGGAAAAGGAAACCATCATCTTTCTTCACATGTGACCAGGATCGCATCATCCTTTTGCAGTTTCACTATCTGCTGGCAGTAAGGGCCCATCCGGTGTACCGCGTGTTGCTTCTTGTGAAGAAGTGGCAAGTACGATCTGTGATCATCGGTGCATGTTGCGGAGTTGCATTCGCCTCTTCCTCATCCCGTTTAACCCCCAAGATCCACTTCCTCCAGTCCTCCTCCCCTCCTGACCCTCCTCGTTCCATCAGTGCGACTGAGACCAGCCGGTGGCCTCGTCGACCACCATGGTGACACTGCGCTCGCAGAGGTAGGCCGGACTGCCGGAAGGAGCAGTGGGGTCAGGTGTTCGATCTGTTCAGCTCAACACTAATTAATTTCTTGGTTATTTCGTCGATCTATCTTTCCAAGCAGAAGCACCGGGAAAGCGACGCTGCCGGAGACGCCGGACCTGGCCCTGGCCGGCTTCCAGTTCTACAAGTTCATGTACTACGGGATCTCAATGGAGGAACTGGTATGTACTGTACCGCCCATGTTGCCATGCTAGCTGAACGAGTTCAAATCAGTTTTCGGCTCAGCACAACAGCTGCAGTAATGTCTTTCTGACTGCAGGTGCTGCCTGACATGTTCGCGAGTGCGCTCAGGGGCCGCGAGCTCCGGGAGGTGAAGCTGCGGATGGCCTGCTGCGAGGGGCGGAGCGCGTGGGGCGTGGAGGTGATCGCCGACGAGTACGGCGACATGTGCCTCGGCGACGGCTGGCGGGAGTTCGCCGGCGCCAACGGCCTGGAGCCCGGGCAGCTCCTCGTATTCCACTTCGACGGCGCCGCCCTGCTCACCGTCAAGGTGTTTGACGACTCCGACTGCCGGAGAAGCTGCCAGCACGAGGAGGACGACGGCGCCGGTACGATCTGCTCGGTTTTGCTTTATACGGTCCGTTCGGTCTCTTCTCCCGCAGTATCGTGCAGTCAATTAACAGATCGGTTGTGCTTGTGGTTGAATTAAAACAAGAAGGGAAGTCCTCTCTGCCGCCGCCAAGCAGCGACAGCGAGAGCGGCGGTAGCAGTGAGGACGAGGAGTGGAACGGCGCGGAGGAGCCGGTCAACACCGAGCCGGCACCGTCGCTGTTCTCCGTGATGCTGAGCAAGTGCCACTTTGGCCTGAAGAATGGGCAGTACCTGGTGAGCGTGTAAACATGTCGTGTGTGTTCCTCGGACGGCCGGCCGGCCGGCATCTGTTGATGTTGCAAATCTGCGTGCAGAACGTGCCTCCAGAGTTCGATCGGTCCCATGGGTACGCGGCGAGGAGCAAGGTGGAGCTGCAGATGCGGGGGGAGTCGTGGACCGTGAACCTCAAGCACTCCAAGCGGGACGGCCGGAGCACACGCACGGCGTTCAGGTACGGGTGGCGCCAGTTCTGCGTCGACAACGCTCTCGGCCTCGGGGACACTTGCTTCTTCCACGCGCACGGGGGGGCGGGCCACGTGCTCAGGGTTGAGGTCCGCAAGCCAGACGGCACCACGCTCCGGTGATTTCACCACCCAGGATCGTCGTGACAACATCAAAACGTAGACATGTAGTGCGTCACCCAGGAACGATGGTGAATAACGGTGGCGCTGGCGTACGTGCGTGTATGTTAAGTTATCGTGTGCATGAATCGTGAGGTGCGTGGTGTGGTTATTCCAGCTTCGAGTCGGCCGGGATACCATAGGCAAGCACCTTCATCGCTGCCGAGATTTTTTGATACGACCTAAACCCCAACAAATCCGCGGCATTCCTCCGACGGTAAAATAGCGATAATTGGCCTCGCACGCTTCTACTATCTTCACAAAGAGAGAGCGGCGCATTCTGTATCTTCTACGGAAGATGTGCGGCGGATACGTTGGAACGTCGGCGAAGTAGTCCCGCATTAGCAGCTCGTTGCCATAAACTCGATTCCGGGGTATGCAGAGGCGGCCAAGCATGGATCCCTTGCGCCTCTTTCTCCTGGTCTCCTGGAACTCCTTCACGGCGAGGACCATCACCAGCATCTGCTGTCGCGTCGCCATCGCCGTCTCCACATCGGAGTCGTCGTCGGAGGATGAATCCTCCAACAAGAACTGCTCGCACGGGCTCAACTCCATCTAGAAAAGAGAAAACCAGGTTCGGCTCAACTCTATATCGACGGAAAACAGAGGTGGCGGCTGTCGACGCGGTTCTGGGTGAGGAAACAAACTCACCGACGGATTTCAGGGGCGGGCGGCTGTCGGCGCCGGATCTGCGGAAGCGGCGGCTTGGAGACGTCTTCCCCACGGCGGAGGAGCGGTCTTGGGGTGCGAAGGGAGCGCGGCGGCGGCGTAGGGTAGGGCGAAGCCGAAAAAGGGGGAAAATGGGGGAGGGAACCCCACGGAGCTGAAATGTCCCTCCCGCCAACCGTTCTTCCCCAATCGGGGGCACCCTCGAGTCGTCGCCGAAACCTGTGCTTTCACGGGTTGGAGGACGGAATTCTCTGTCGCCTGAGAAATTTTTATCGGGCCGACCGCGTTTACGGGCTCTGCTATCGCCCAAAACCCCGAGCGCAACCTCTGTGCGGCGGTTATTTTTCAGTTCAGGGCGTTTTACGGGCTCTGCTAGAGTTGCTCTAAGGGGTAAAGTAACCTTATATTCCCGCGGGATGTCGGCTGCCCCAAGCATTGCCGGCTGCACCGACGTCCTCACTCTTCGTCCCTACCGTCGGGGAGCCACCACTTGCGCCCAGCAATGCTGGCTCCGCCGCGCGTAGGATTACCAAAGTCGTGCATCTCCCAGACAAGGAAATATTCGAGATTCCATTCGTTTCTTGGTCTCCCGCTCCTTCTCCGCGCGGACGGCACGCTCCAACAAATCGGCGTTGAACGCCTTGGCAGCGGCGACAACGATGCGCTACTTCTTCTCTCGACATTCCTCGGAGGGGATGTAATTTGCTGAGACTACGGAGATGAGCTCCTCCTCGCTCTTGACGCTGGAGAGGTCGTCGTCCGACGCGTCCTCGACGCCCTCGTCTGCTGGAAGAACGTACAACAAGTGCGGCGTGGACGCACGAACCTCCCCCGCTAGACCCGCATGCCTCGGCGTCGTGCGTAGCACGTCCAAGGCAGGGCGTCGGCGGCGAGCCGCGGGCACGCGAGGCACTTTGGCTCTCCGCCTCCTTCGTGTACCTCGACGACAGCGGCCTGATCGCCCTCGCGTCAGATTGATGACTCAGAAGGCCTGATAGCGAGGAGGTGGCGGCGGATCTGTACGCGGGGAGCGTTTATTTTATCGCCTAACGTGGGTGGATCTAGCGCCCGATGGCGAAAATGGGTGGGAATTTCGCGGGGGCAGAGTATCGGGAGGTCGTGGCGGTTAAAATAGCGACTTGGGTGCAAGATTTGACGGACCATGCATACCTTTTACAGGCCGGTCCAGCAATAAGGGGTCTTCTATGGCCAGAAAAATGGGCTCGACCCTTAAGCTCGGCGGAATTTACAGTTTTTTGCGATTCTAAGGAGTCTCTTAGAGATGCTTTAAGGCAGTAGCCTATAACTCTGAACCTTAAGCTGAATGAAAACCTAAATTGTCATCCTACCCCCTTCTTACATAAATTTGGGAAGCTTTGTTTATGTGGTCTTTGGCGATCTCGTAGGCAACAAGGCATCACAATTGGAATGGTTTGTGTGTGGGTTCCCCTGTCTCCCTTTTTCTCGCCATGCGGTCAACTAGATTGAGAGAGGCAATACCACGACCCACTCTAAACCTTCACCATCGGAAAAATTATCTTGCACGGAATAGGGAGAAATCATCGCAAATGGAGGGCGAGTTTGTATCTGGGGCGCGATCATCGGAACCGCACACCAGCATGTCCGTGTCTAGATCGATCAATGTGCGTTGTCTATCGGACGAGTTTGTGGATGCACGACCACACGATGCGCATGCTCGAAGCATTGGTGTCATGTCTCAGGGATGTAGGACGGAAAATTCGGCGGGATACGGTGGATTTCCATGATTTTAGGTAGAAACTGGGATGAGAAATTAGGGAACATGGATGGAGAGTTCAAACTTCATTTGTATTAAACATTCTTCCATTAGGGTTACAAGTATTGTACTTAGAGAAAACTCAACACTTCCCTCCCAAATCATACACATTTTGGTCCGCTTTTTGTCTGTTTGGGGTGGTCCGTGCACCAAAATCGGACCGGACATTGAGTTTAGGCTGGACCCATCCAACGGGTTACCCCAAATAGGAGAGAGAAAGGGTGGGATGCGGTGCACATGGATGAGGAGATGTGTGGCTGCAAATGGGTTAGGAGGACCGTGGAGAGGATAACTTATGTCCTCGGACCACCCCAAACATGGATCAAATTTGGGACACATTTGAGGAACTGAGTTCTTCCTGCTCTCGTGGTCCGTTTGGGATGAGTTTTTGCACAAATATGTGTTCGTGGACCAAAACCAATCCAATTTGTCTGTTTGTGTGTGTATGTGAGGGGGGGGGGGGGGAGGGTGAGGAGTTGGGTTTTGCTCTTTTGTTCTTGTTGTTGTTGAGAAAACCCAACTTTGTTACTCTTGATCGAAACTTACATGCAGCTTAAACCCGATGGTGACTCTAGGAGCCAAACATGCCTCCCCGATGGCAAGGTTGTCACCAGCTTTGCCAGCGAGTGAGCCTCCCTATTACAACCTCTCACCTTAATCTCGCGTAGAACATGACAAAAATTCTACATGCTGGGTGTTCAAACCATTCACAACCTCGAGGCATCCGACGCAATCTGGATTGCTCCCATGTTTAGATCCATGGACAAGTCTAGCGGTCCCCTGCAGGCCAACACCTCAAGGCTGCCAGGATGGGTGATCCCATCATAGACCACTCCCGATGCTCCCTGGTACACCTCTTGCCGCGACCTGCACACACCACCCCTACTGCCCCTTGGTTTGAACTTTTAGCCACAACATCGTCTACATTTAGTTTTGCTTGGCCTCCAGGTGGTGGAATACCGCCACCTCTTCTCTCGCGAAATTCTTTTTGGTTCTCTTTCACCGCTACTAGCTCATTACTTTCCGCTAGGTCCTCGAGGAACCTCTTCAAGAACATCACGATAGTCATAGGGCCTTGGAAAATCTCCTCATGGGTCGCTTTGCGCCGCGCATGCCATATTGCCCATAACGTCACTAGCATCTTTGTTAGGTCTTACTTCTTCATTGACAAAAGCCATTGCCTAGCCACGGGTTTCTATCGAGATCGCAACATGGTCAGCAATATCAGCTTCCATCAGTGCCCACACACATCTCGACATGTCACAGTCGATCAGCGAGTGCCTCCACGAGTACTCCTGCCCGCGATTCGAGGAGGCCCGAGTTGGCGTCATATTCCTCCGGTGACGGACGTTGTCGATGGTCGGCAGCGAGTGTTTTGCTAACCTCCACAAGAACACTCGAAGTTTTGCTGGTATTTCGGTCTTCCACCGTATGGTTGAAGCTTTTCATTCATCCGAAAAGTTCGACTAGGAAGGCCTAGCCTCCAACCAACCTAGGCCCACGTTATGAACGACATGGTTACAACCCATATTTGGGGTGTTAAAATTGGCCACTACCTTGTAACAGCCGGTGCGGTTTGCCATCTCCAAATATTGATGATATGGACATCGAGGCGGACCCCAGAAACCCAAGGATAGGTAACCTAAGGACATCTCCTACGGGGCTGCCTACTTGGCCCGGACAAACCCGATTTGAGCATGCTGAAAAGCAGGCCCTACGGCGCTGCTTATCTAGCGGCCGCGACCGTTTTTCGTCCGGTCCTGCTCAAATCCGGCCCAAATTTGGTCGGAATTTGAGCGGTTGCGCTCTCGTCCCCGGGCAGCGCGCGACGGGGTAGCCCGCCCGTCAGTGGCACACCGCCGGTTCACCTGCCCCTCCCGGTCTAATAAAAGGCCCCACACCCCCGTCCCCACACAACTGCCCCTACTCCCGCACCACTGCGTCCCCACTCTCCTCGCCGGCGACAGAACCCTAGCCGCTCTCTCCGCCGCCGCGATGCCCCGCTGGTGGCCAGGCGGGAAGAACAACCACGAGGCGGGGCCCTCGCGCCGACGCGCCCCAGCCCGCGCGTCCTCCACCCCCGCGGCTCCTCCACTTCCTCCTTCTCCCCTCCCTTCCAAATAGTGCCGCCGCCAGCCGCTGTTGAGGATGAGGACCTCCGCGTGCAGCGACGTCCCTACCTCAACGTGGACAAGTGCCAATGGTATTGGGACAATGCGATCCCAGTGCCATGGACGGACGTCCACCTTGCGGACAGCTTGCATCTGAATCGCGAGAGGATTTTGGTGCCGCCGGTCCCTAAGGACGGGCTTGAGCGGGAGAATGAAATCCTCCGCCGCCGCGAGGAGCTCCCGGAGGATCTGCGGATGCACCCACCGTTCGCCCTGGACTCTCCCCACTGGGACAGTTGGTTCCAGGACGAGCACGACATCCAACGGCGAGCCTTCTTTGGGGCATGTGCCGCTCGAGCCCCCCAGTACCCGCCAGCCAATCTCCCTGGGCGCCATAGCCGCCGTGCCGCCCCCGGGACTCTGCGCATCGGCAATCCCGTGCGCCTCCCAGTGAAGGAGGAGGAGGAGGACGTCCCCGACGAGGTTGCCCAGTGGGAGGGCCTCGCCACGACCCTCCACAACTCCGCCATGGAGGCCAAGGAGCTCCAGGAGGAGGAGCGCGAGGCCGCAGCCGCGCAGGAGGCTGTGGCCACGGCGGAGGCCATGGCGGCATCGGAGCGGCTCTGACTCGGGCGGCCAACATGCGGGTGGCCAGGCAGGCGGCGGTGGAAGCGAAGGAGACTAGGCAGGCGGCCAGGAGGAGGAGAAGGAACATGCGGAGGCGCTGCGCCGCTGCCCACGGTGGTTCCGGCCACTGGTCGGCTTGACTTGGGAGTGGCACAGGCCGCTGCCAGAGCTGTCGGAGGCGCCACTGGCCCCCGTCGAGCCGGACACGCCGCCGCGCCCCTCAGGCCTGCAGGGCCACCTCTTCGAGTAGCCAGACTACATCATCCTCGATGACGACGACGAGTAGCACCGGCGAATGCTGGCCGGCCCTAGCTAGTTAGGTTAGGATTTGTTTTTTTAAGATGTATATAAAAATTGTCCGTTTGTGTCCCCCTCCCCCGAAGTAAGCAGCCCCGTAGCGACTTCCTCTTTTTCCCGTGTCTCCGCTCCAGTCGGACCGTTGCTCAAACGGACGGATTTGTCCGTGTTTTGTCCGTCTTTTGAGCAGCCCCATAGGAGATGTCCAAATGCGCAGCGGTGTTCCGATCAAAAGATAGAAGTCAGACGCAGATCATTATGTAGAATGCACTTATGATTTTAGATTCACAAATCAATACTCTTAATTCCTATTTATTTGGTATTGATACGATTCCCGTTTAAAAATAGCATGCATTGATACCAGAGGCACTATAATGGGCCTACCATTTGACTTGTATTTTGCAACTTGGGTAGTCAGCAAACCAGACATCCACATATAGCTAAAATGAAGACTAGGCATACGCTGCTCTTGACTCTTGCCTTCCTCCTGGCAGCCTCAGGTATTATTCCTAATATATGATACTCCTACTATATTGTTTCACCAACTCGACCAACAAGGTATTTCCATGAAGCGTGACTCGTTTAGTTTATTCGTCCAATTGTTTTGCAGAGGCTACGGTGAAGGCGTCGCCTGTGTTTGGCACTAAGGATTGTGCAGGCGCGTATAAACCGACCCCTGTACTGTGTGATCGTCCAAGTTGTTTGCACGTTTGTCGTCACGAGGCTCTCTCTATTTGCCCTCATTGCACTTGGACTGGTGAGTGCAATACTGAGTATGGATGCAAGTGCACTATATGCGGATATGCACATAAAATAGGATACAAGTACTAGTGGAAATGTGGAATGTTACATGTGATGCACCCTGAGACATTATCTAATGCTCCTTCCGTCTACTTTTATAAGACATTTCAATTCTGACCGTATACATTCATTATTCTAAAATGAGTGAATCTAAACTCATTTTGCATATGTATTCACTCATTTTACTATGTATATTGTGGACAAAATTGAAGTAGAAAGTAGCGTGCCTTATAAAAGTGGACGGACGAAGTAGAAAAACACTAGATTATATGGGAAAGACACACTCGGTATTTTCATTAAGAAAATTGTAGGTATGATTTAAGACCCCAATTCTGAATCATTTTAAAGCTAGACTTGTCCATCTTAATGTTTAGTCTTCAGCGGGTCATCCTAGGGGTGTAAGTGGATAAACCCACTTAGCCCACTTATATCGACATAAGTATAGTTAGTTTAACTTTTGACATCAATTCATCTAATTTGTCTATCCTATAATTAAGTGGACAAAAGTGGGCTAAATGGAATGTGTTTATATACCGTCCCACATCCACATTCTAGCTAGCTTGTCACGCAAAAGAAGGAAAGCTATACGGACACACCTAGTGGAGATACGTGTCATGTTGGTAGAAACGATGATCATGCCCTCAACTTTGTACATGCATATACATCGGTTAGTTTTTGAACAGCGTATATATCCGTTTTGAGTAGCAAATCTTGGCCCTGCGGCTGTCAGTGAAAGCTCTCCGGACTTCGGTCATGGCGGACGTTGGCGACGCCTGTTCGTCGCTACCTTGTTAAAGGCATTGTTCCTGCAGCCTGTGTTTCTTCTCGCGTGGGCTACTCCCAGGGAAACCCTAGACCTGGGTCTCCTAGATCGGATGATGGCGGCGCGTGGTGCCGTTCTTCCCGTGGTCATTGTTTTTGGAGCAAACAATGGCTAGAATGGTGCTGAGTGGGAGCGGCTTGCATCTACCACCGCGTTGATGACGACGAATCTCATTGCATGGTGCCGAGGGTCTCGTTGGCGGTCGTAGTGTGATGGCTCAGGCGGGGGTGAAGCGTTGTGGGCGCCATGGTTGGCGTCGACGACAGGCTGACAAGGTCAATTCGTTGAGATGCTGAAGATGAATTGCGGAACATGGCAGCGACTGACTTTTGGAGCGGGGTCTATCGGCGTCCACTTTGGGTCTGCTGGACTGATTAGTACTCTAAACCCACTATCAGGCGGCTTGGTGGAGGCCTTCGGTCGTAGATGAGGTGCCTTGGTGCGAGGTCTGGGCAGTCGTTTTGGACCATCCCCTTCATCAAGTTGATAGAGGTAGCGGCACATGTTGCCTGGAATGCGGGTTTATGCCTTCTGTGATAACCCCAATTTTTTAGTTATTATTTAATTTAAGCAAAGTAAGATTTAGTTTTTGAATATTTTGTTTTGGCTAATTTGCTCTGTAATTAAATCTACTCTATAATCTACATATATGTGCATGCTAAGATATAGAAAAGTTTGTCTTACATTTATAGGTGGTAGTGGAGTTAGTACTAAATGCATGTGTCGATGGAGCTAGGTGGAACTACTTAAGCTGGTTGTTCTCGTGCACGAATGGAAGTGGAGGTTTGCTTCTTGACTTAAGTCGGCCATCACTTGTTTTGTTCTACGTCCCCCCTTAAATTTGATACATCATTCAGTTCATTGACCAAATACAAATTATCCGGATTCGCAATCATACGTTCTATCGTGCATTTGGTATGCATATATATGCACTCAGTAGCCACGGCAAGGCTGTATGATGACGATACCGATTGTTTTGTTCTATATCCCTCTTTAAGGTTTGATACATCATTCAGTTCATCGACCAAATACAAATCATCCGGATTCGCTATCATACGCCTGACCTTTCTTTTGATATGCATATATGCACTCAATAGCCACGGTCGGGCTGTATGATGGAGATACCGATTGTTTTGTTCTACATCCCCCTTGAAGGTTTGACAAAAGGTTTGATACATCATTCAGTTCATCGACCGAATACAAATCACCCGGATTCGCCATCGTACGTCCGACCGTTCTTTTGATATGCATATATGCACTCAATAGTCACGGTCGGGCTGTATGATGGCGATACCGATTGTTTTGTTCTACATCCTCCCTTGAAGATTCATCGACCGAATACAAATCACCCGGATGCCTTGTATGCGAGAAACTATGTAAATGCATGGATCAACTGGCAATATAGAAATAAAGTAACCACTTTTCATCTAGGTGGGGCTCATTTGACCCGTTGGAGCCACCAACCGGGGCAAAAGCCCCCAACGACGCGCCCGCCCGCGCCCTGCTCGTCGAGGGCCTTTAGCCCCCGTTGGAGCCACCAACCGGGGCAAATAACCCCCACACCACGCGCCCTGCTCGCCCTGGCCCCACCTCTGCAGTATTTTGCACCGGGTGGTGGCCGAGCTGGGGCGAAAGGGGTGCTCGCCAGTGGGTAAAAACCCCGTTTTCCACTAGTGTGCATAGCAAATACGGAGTAATATCTTTACTCTTCATAAGTCAAATCATATTTCTGTATTGGTGTCACGACTCCAACCATATTGTACCGGTCACAGTTCAGGTATGAGACTGAGCAATACTTGGTCCGAACAGGGTATCGGCGATGGATCCTTGGGAGCGGCCCGTACTAGTAAGTCAAGTCGTCGTGTCCCGGCGGGATAAAGAGCCATGCTCTTCTGGAACCCGTGTGGTTCTAGTTGAGGCTGTCGATGTCGGAGTACCCCTCTTAGTGTAAAAGTGTGAATATTAACCCCTGTGAGTTCCGAGTAGGGAACCTTGCTGGTCACATGTGATACCGATACAAACTTCTTCATCTTATTGAAATCCTTTTCGTCTAATAAACTATATCTATTTTGTTAAATTCAGTTCCGTTGTTACTTTGTTTATCTTGTGCGTTGATATCTCGCTTATTTCCTTCGAATACAGTTAAGCCGTTGTTACTGTATTTATGTCCTAGTTTATTCTTCTTTGTTAGTAAATTACCTACTTGCTGAGTATGATTTATCGTACTCACTCTTACTCCCTTTGTTTTTATCAGAGTCATAACAGAAGACGTCGTCATGAGAAGAGTAGTCTGAACGGCGGGTGGGAACGATTAGAAAATTACGTATGCAACTCACTGTAAATGTAAATAATATTGTAAATTGAATAGATGAGCTGTTTGAGATCCACTGTGCTGGTTTATCCTGTTTTCTACGCCTTGCACATGTATAGACCTCCAGGACTATAGGCGCGCGACGGCTGTCATTCTCCTAGACCCGGTCTCGGGACGTGACACCTTCTCATGTATTAGTTTGTAAGGTTCCGTTGATTAATTAATAAAAAAATGTTGTGTAGATCGACCGAAGTAGAGGCGGGGGGTTTCAATCTCTATTTCTAAAAAAACCTAGCAAGACAGGGGAACAAAAGTATGACTATGAAACAATCTAGTGCTGCTAGTATTAGCGAGTTAGGAAAAAAAATCTCGGAGATTACTTGCCCTTGTTGATGGAAGATCGAGCTTTGCTTTCCCTGGACAATCAAAGATGATTTCTTGAAGGTCACGACTCCCTGCTAGTTTCCTTCTATATTCACAGCCGTCGGCAGGTTTCAAATAGTCCATCTCATATGGCGAGCTCGAGCGTAGACCACTGCTTCCGTCATGAGGGATCTCGAGGCTGCTGCAGATCGGCTGAACTCGAGCATGAGCATGAGATCGCAGAGGCTACGGATCATCCACCCGCATGAAGTGGCAGAGCTTAGTGCAAGTCAGGGGCAATTGCCCCCCCCCCCATATGACGTGCACATGCATGTAGGATTTTTTTAGCACCTAGATTGATTTTGTGTGTGTGTGTGTGTGTGTGTGTGTGTGTGTGTGTTTTCCCTCTTCCCCAACATAGCAGATTTTTCATTTCCCCCCAACCCCTCCACTAAGATGTGGCATGACCCGCCGGCTGCATGGCGCCTGGACGTGCGACAAGTTTCTCGTTTTCTTCGCCTTACTATTCGGCATCATATTCTTGACGGCCTTCGACCTCAACAACTTGTTTGTGCTCAGCGTCGTTTTCATCGATCGCATGCTTCCTTTGTAGATGGATATACAATATGCAAAGCTGAACATTGTCCAGCTCACCGTCCCCAAGAACACCAACGACTTGGCACTCAACACCAAGATCAACCAAGAAGCGCTCTTCTCTAGCCCAACGAATACCAAAGTGGAGACGGATCTGCATAACATTCACCTCAAAGTGTTCTTCCACGACAAGATAATCAACTGGCAGGTATGGTTTTGGTTTCGAATTTCAGTTTCAAGATTAATTTCGGTTGAATGAACGTAATTTTTCATGCTGACAGGACAGGTTGCCACCGCCGGTGCACGAGCAGCCTAGCTACTCCGCGATCGAGGGTTTGGAGTTCTTCGTAAGCCAACTTGTTCTATCCAAGGAGGACACGACGGCTTGGAGGACAACTATGACGCGTGAAATCGCGGAGGGTGCGGATGATCCACCCGCATGAAGTGGCAGAGCTTAGTGCATGTCAGGGGGCAATTGCCCCCAGCCCCATATGACGTGCACATGCATGTAGGATTTTTTAGCACCAAGATTGATTTTTTGTGTGTTTTGCCCCTCCCCCAACATAACAGATGTTTCATCCCCCCTCCCAGTAAGATGTTGCAAGACCCGCCGGCTGCATGGCGCCTGGACGTGCGACAAGTTTCTCGTTTTCTTCGCCTTACTTTTCGGCATCATATTCTTGACGACCTTCGACCTCAACAACTTGTTTGTGCTCAGCGTCGTTGTCATCGATCGCATGCTGCCTTTGTAGATGGAGATACAATAAGCAAAGCTGAACACTGTCCATCTCACCGCCCCCAAGGATCCCCACGACTTGGCACTCAACACCAAGATCAACCAAGCAACGCTCATATCTAGCCTAACAAACACTAGTAGAGAAATGCCATTCTATGGAATGGCATCTGTGGCGCACCAAGATGGCGTGCGCCATAGAAATAAACTTTTGTGGCGCATGGCCACAGGTGCGCCACAGAAATTTCTAATTCTGTGGCGCATGTCTATCTAGTGCGCCATAGAAATCCAGTGGGGCCCACCCCAATCATTGCTCTGGCTGTCAGTACACCTATTTTTATGGCGCAGGCTCCTTGGTGCGCCACAGAATATGGTATTTCTGTGGCGTGCGCCACAGAAGGTGGCTTTTCTGTGGCGCAGCACGACAGTGCGCCACAGAATGTTGTCCCGGTGCGCCACAGAAATTTGCGCACTGTGCACATAAAGGTGGCAGCCCCCTCTCTCCCCCCCCCACTCACTTCATTGCAAGTGGATGTTGCTCACTCGCCCCCCCTTCTCTCCACTTGTATTTTTACACATTTAGTTCTCCTTTTTAGGTAGGTGAACCTATTTATTCGATGTATAATTGTTGGTGAAGTTTGTTGTTGTTGGGGGGGCCTAATTACCTTGCATCTATACTCCGGTCCCTCCCTCTCCCTCGCTCTTTTCGCGTGTCGGTATCGAATCTACTCGGTGAGTATAGTTGGAGGTGCATATGTCTTGTGTGGCCATCGATCGATGTGTATGGGTGTTTGTCATGCATGTGCAGGTGGACCGATCGATTGTTGCGCGTGCGGGCGCGGTGATGCATGGATGTTTGCCGAAATGTTGATTCACTTCCATTTCGGCAAACTTTTGCACCCCATATGTCCTACTTATAGGAGAGGTCATGCCGAATTTTTCCGGCAACTATGCATGCACGTTGTGGTTCTAATTTTCTGCTCTCTATGTGTCTGTGCAGGCAACCATGGTACTAGAAATGAGCTCTGCTCGAATCGCTAGATACAAAAAAGACGCGAAGGCGGACATGATTCGGTGCAACAGGCGGCAGATAAGATGCCCGTGTCGATCATGCAAACTCGTGCGCTGGATTGACCCTGATTCCGGACAATTGGAGGAGCACCTTCTCAGACGCGGTTTCTTTGACGACCGCAACCACGTGGCACCGCCGCCGGCAGCAAAAGTTGTGCACGAAGAGGAGGGCGAGCGAGGATATGACGGCGAACAAGATCATCATGAAGAAGGATATGTCGGCGGAGAAGATCGACATGACGATGAAGGCGAGAACACGGAGACCCCGCTAATTTCGGCCTTGCGGGACTCTCATGTTCAGCATCTGCTGCTTAAGGAGACGAGCAACGACATAGCTGCAGCTAGGGAGAAAGCCAAACTGGCGCAAATGGAGATAGACGGGGTGACTCCGTTGTTTCCTGGGTGCCGCCCCGAGGATACGCGGTTGCATGTAACGCTTGCTGCTCTGAAGATGAAGACGCAAAACAAATGGACCGACTCGAGCTTCAACAAGAACTTGAAATTCTGGCACGATCGCCTTCCCGAGGGGAACACATTGCCAAGCAGTATCAACGAGGCTAAGAAAGTCGTGTGCCCTCTTGACCTACCTCACGAAAAATTTCACGCATGCATCAATGATTGTGTAATTTATCGGGGGGAGTACAAGGACACAATCACATGTCCGAAGTGCGGCCACGGACGATACAAGTGTGGAACCAACAACAAGAAAATTCCTCGAAAAGTGGTATGGTACTTTCCTATCACTCCCCGTCTTCAACGGTACTACGTGGACCCTAAGGAAGCAAAGCTCATGCAATGGCACGCAAAAAGGGAGAAGCCGGAAGAAGATCCGGAGAAGGGCTATATCATGACACATCCTGCAGACGCTGCCCAGTGGGAAGCATTGGACATAGCTTTCCCGAGTTTTGGGGGCGACGCGAGGAACGTCAGGCTGGGTATGAGCACCGATGGACTCAATCCGTTCGGCAACCAGAGTAGCACACATAGCAGCTGGCCCGTGTTTGTATGGCCTTACAACCTACCCCCGTGGCTGTGCACCAAGCAAAAGTACATACACTTGAGTATTCTCATCCAGGGGCCAAAACAACCAGGTGTCGACATGCATTTGTATCTCGGGCTGCTGAAAGACGAGTTAGACACGTTGTGGAAGACGCCACCCCGTACGTGGGACGCGTACACTAGAGATTATTTCCATATGAGAGCCGCGTTGCTGACGACGGTCACAGACTATCCTGGTTACGCGTATGTATCTGCCCAGGTCGGCCACGGATTCTGCGGCTGCGTGAAGTGCATGGACGGGACCCCGCATCTCCAGCTACCAAGGGATCCTGGGTCTTCGAAAACCGTGTACCCAGGGGCTCGAAGGTGGCTTCGCCTGGATCACCCGTGGAGAAAACGCGGTGAGTTGTTCAATGGTAAAGACGAGCCTGATGGAGCCCCGCGCACTAGGAGCGGCGAAGAAATCGACGAGCTTCTGAAAAATTGGGACGAGTGCCCTTCGCCGGGAAAGAAAAGACCCAAGCCAGAGCCGCTGCTGGGTGTATGGAAAGCGAGGTCTGTTTTCCACGACTTGGAGTACTGGCCGGTCCTCCACGCGCCTCATAGCCTTGATGTGATGCACATTACGAAGAACGTTACGGAGAGTCTGCTTGGCACTATTTGCAATTCGGAGAAGTCCAAGGATGGGCCGAAAGCAAGATTCGATCTAAAACATTTTGGCATTAGGAAAAATCTACAGGTCCCCGATGATGATGACGATGAGGATAAGACGGAAGGTCCTCCCCGCAAAAAGGCTAAGAAGAACACCGTGGTGCTTCCCGCTGCCTGCTTCACATTGAGTCCGCCGGAGCTTGAGCAGTTTTTCAGGTGCCTCGTAGAAGTCAAACTTCCTCACGGATACTCAGGGAGTATAAGAAGATATCTGGACTTAGCGAAGAAGAGGTTCACCGGGATGAAGTCTCACGATTGTCATGTGCTCATGACGCAGATACTTCCTGTTGCGATCCGAGGGATAATGGACGAGCATGTCCGTGATACGTTGTTTGGCCTTTGCAACTTTTTCGACGTTATCACCCGGAAATCGATCGGCGTGAGGCAGCTCAAGATGCTACAGGATGAGATCGTGGTGATACTATGCGAGCTCGAGATTTACTTCCCGCCGGCATTCTGTGATATATGTGTACATCTCCTTCTCCATGTCGTTGATGACATCAGGAATCTCGGCCCGACGTTTCTACACTACATGATGCCGATGGAAAGGCAGAATGGTGTCCTGAAAGGATACGTTCGCAATAGGGCCCGTCCAGACGCAAGCATGGCCAAAGGATTTCTAACCAACGAGTGCATCTCTTTCTGCGATAATTACCTAAGCACCGAAGACGATCAGGATGTCGGTTTGTCCACCAGGACGCACCGTGGCAGACTCAACGGAGTCGGTCACCGCGAGGGCTGCCGCGACGTCCATGTCGGCATTCAAAAAGTGGAGATGGACCTCCATAACATTCACCTCAAAGTGTTTTTCCACGACAAGGTAATCAGCTGGTAGGTATGGTTTTGGTTTCGAATTTCAGTTTCAAGATTAATTTCGGCTGAGAATGAACGTAATTTTCCATTCTGACAGGACATGTTGCCACCGCTGGTGCACGAGCGGCCTAGCTACTCCGCGATCGAGGGTTTGGAGTTCTTCGTAAGCCAATTTGTTATGTCCAAGGAGGACGCGACAACGTGGAGGACAACTACGACGCGTGTGAGATCACGGAGGGTGCGAATCATCCACCCGCATGAAGTGGCAGAGCTTAGTGCATGATAGAGGGCAATTGCCCCCGCCCCATATGACGTGCACATGCATGTAGGATTTGTTTAGCACCTAGATTGATTTTTGTGTGTGTTTTGCCCCTCCCCCAACATAGCAGATGTTTCATTCCCCCCTCCCAGTAAGATGTTGCAAGACCCGCCGGCTGCATGGCGCCTGGACGTGCGACAAGTTTCTCGTTATCTTTGCCTTACTATTCGGCATCATCTTCTTGACGGCCTTCGACCCCAACAACTTGTTTGTGCTCAGCGTCGTTGTCATCGATTGCATGCTGCCTTTGTAAATGGAGATACCATATGCAAAGATGAATATTTTCCAGCTCACCGTCCCCATAGACCCCGACAACTTGGCACTCAACACCAAGATCAACCAAGCAGCGCTCTTCTCTAGCCCAACAAATACCAAAGTTGAGATGGACCTCCATAAAATTCACCTCAAAGTGTTCTTCCACGACAAGATAATCTGCTGCCAGGTATGGTTTTGGTTTCAAATTTCAGTTTCAAGATTAGTTTCGGCTGAATGAACGGAATTTTCCATGCAGGACATGTTGCCACCGCCGGTGCACGAGCAGCCTAGTTACTCTGCGATCGAGGGTTTGAAATTCTTCGTAAACCAACTTGTTTTGTCCAAGGAGGACGCGACAACATGGAGGCCAACTACGACGCGTGGCGGGGTTGGGGAGGTAAAGCTGGCCGGCCGGTTTCGGACACAGCTTCACATCTTATGGTGGATGCCGCAGTACTAGACCTACCCCAAATCCACCCTTCATCTCACCCTGGCGCCTGACGGAAATCTCCTCCATGCAGAGTGTGTGGCCATGCGCATATATCTATGAGTGATGATTCAAGTTGGCAGTATTCCCCACGGGGACGGGTATCCGTGGGTTACTGACCCGTTAGTGGTTGAATGGGAAGCATTTTCTCTCCATGGGGCTGGCGGGACGGGTACCTGTTAGCTAGCGGGTACGGGGATGGAGAACAATGATCTTTTGTTCAGTTTAGGCTTTACCTTTTATTATCCTTGTTTACCTTTTTAAAAACTATGATGGTTTCTTTAATTGAAATCGACAAATTCTTGTTGGGTAGAAAAAAGAGCGGAATACTATTTCCCTTTATGGGTGCTACCGGTCATCGGTTATTTGGGCATTCGACGGAGGAGTAGATCTCAAGTATGTCGTGAGCATATACACTATACGTTTTCTCTTCTCTTCCGATCGAATTACAAATACGATGCACTAGACTGGTATGCGTGCTTCGCCACGCCACCTACCTGGCGCTCTTGCATGGCGTGTCCGGTGGGATGCATACAGTGTTGTTATAGCTTGGTCGTAACGTGTTGGTAGCAGTTTGCTCTGATGGTGTAATTACGTGTGATGTGCTAGAGGGCGGTTTTTGTGTGGTCTGCGAGGGTGTGTTGAAGAAGACGATGCAGGTGGACAGGTCGCCATGGTATGTAGGCACACCGTCTACATGTCTTTCGTACACGGCAGCAAGTGTCTGAAAATGAGATCAACATGGAGTTCTGGCATCTTGTTCATTTGTTTGTGTGTATCTTGGTTCTACAATTATTTTTTAAGTAACATTAGTTGTTTCCACATTATACGGTTCCGACATCTATGCCTCCTCGCCAATCAACAATTTGTCATGCTTTAACATATAGAGAAAATTTATTGTTGGAACAACATTCTATTAGAAAATCAAAAATATTGTATGTCCGAGGCTTTACCCTTTATATCTTTTTTTATTAGACATCATTGTGCATTTAAATTGGAAATACCAAATTATTTATTTAGAGAAAAACTCTAAACAGAATTTGCTACCTCAAAAATAATTTTAAACTACCCACAATTTTTTTTCAGTAAAAAAATAAGTCACATGCACACACAGCATGCCCACATAGCAGAGTCACAAAAACTCAAATAACCTTAAACCTGAAAACACTAAATTATTTATTTATATCAATCCCTATTTTTCTTAACGTAATTTGGCTGCTCAAACATAATTTTAAATTAGACCAAATATATTTTCTATAAAAAATACAAGTCACATGCATACACCGCATGCCCACATGGCAGAGTCTCAGAAAGTAAAATGGCCTAAGAAGGCTCGTAGCCCACCCGGCTTAAAGAGTAGACTAATAATTTGGCTGCTCAAACATAATTTTAAATTAGACCAAATATATTTTCTATAAAAAATACAAGTCACATGCAGACACCGCAGGCCCACATTTTATAAGACATTTTAATTCTGACCGTATACATTCATTATTCTAAAATGAGTGAATCTAAACTCATTTTGCATATGTATTCACTCATTTTACTATGTATATTGTGGACAAAATTGAAGTAGAAAGTAGCGTGCCTTATAAAAGTGGACGGACGAAGTAGAAAAACACTAGATTATATGGGAAAGACACACTCGGTATTTTCATTAAGAAAATTGTAGGTATGATTTAAGACCCCAATTCTGAATCATTTTAAAGCTAGACTTGTCCATCTTAATGTTTAGTCTTCAGCGGGTCATCCTAGGGGTGTAAGTGGATAAACCCACTTAGCCCACTTATATCGACATAAGTATAGTTAGTTTAACTTTTGACATCAATTCATCTAATTTGTCTATCCTATAATTAAGTGGACAAAAGTGGGCTAAATGGAATGTGTTTATATACCGTCCCACATCCACATTCTAGCTATGTGACGTCCCGAGATCGGGCACTATGCAGATTTCAGCATTCCCGCCAAAATCCACATAATAACCGATTCCAGGTTGCCACTTGTGATAACATTACAATAGTTCACGAATATTCCACAATTACAACAGAAACAGATAGATACAAGATGACTCAGACGAGCCAGGGGTACAACTGGTACAATACAAAGATCCAAATAACAGCGGAAGAAACAACATAGCGTCCGGCTACGGACAAGATCCAAATTGGACTAAGAGTCCTGAAGATAACCGAGAGCGTCCAATCCCTGCCCAGGCCAAGCCGGAGGGATTCCCAAGCTAACGTCGTCAGACTTCAAACCTGTTGACTGCAATATTGAATATGCAGCCACGAAAAAGATTCGTGGGTCAGTACGCTTAAGTACTGGCAAGGGGAATAAAACCCATACTCACAAGATACCGGCGTAGCCAGTCATCACAAGATACAAATACTTTAGGATCAACGAAAAGGAAAGGGGTTATTGCAAATAAGCGACAGCAGGCTGCACTAACCAACTACAGAGAGATACTACAACTTCCGGCTAACAGAAAGGAGATAAGATCGAGTATTGTAACCAACTGAAGTAACTCCAAACAAACCCATCCTGGATCTCGCCCCTTATCCAAAGAAGCAATCCGAGGATAACTCACACAGTTGCATTAGATGTGAATCCAGTTATTGTGTGAATAAGCCTATTACTAGTCAAGTTGTTAATCATTGGGTGAAAGATTGTTAAACATTAGGTTTAAGTTGTCCTGAGTACTTGTTAGCCAGTACTTTCACCAAGTAATCCATAACCGCGGAAAACACGGCTTCTCGAGAAGATTATCCCTGCAGGGTTGCACCAATTTAGCCGTACACGCAAGAATAACCCGCCAGATGGGGAGCTAACCCACCAAGCGAGGTACTCTACACAACTCAACTCTTCTTCGCATCAAGCCCAAAGCACCTTAGGCGCACGGCTAATCGAGCCCAGAAGAAAATGGACCCTCATAGCACTCTAAGAACGTGTCCTCCTATATGCCGACTACGAAAGTTCCACCCGGGATCCAAGGGCTCGCAAGATCATGCATGCAGCAAATGGAAAACCAGAACTAAATGAGGCGATTTGGACGAGATGCGAATCGAGTCAAATTGAGGGGGGCGCCCATACTCGCTTCCCACATGCGGGTAGTGCGCTCATCATGGATCAGTAGACAAGACCCTTTTCCTATTAGGGTCGACACTAGCAGGCCTCAAAACCACAAAGGGCCTCCTGCCGGTGCCTTATCATCAAATTATTATTAAACAGTAACAGTAGCATGATTGATTGATTGCTTAAACATTGAGCCCCCAGAACATAATGGAATAGTAACAGAAAGTAACGGGTAACAGACTCGAGCAAAACAACCCGGAAAGTAACGGGTAACAGAAAGTAACGGGTAACAGACATGATAGTAAGACACGGGCAACAAGCAATGGTTATAGGTATGGAGGTGAGGCAATATCAAGGTTAAGGGATTCATGTGATGGGTTCGTAACAAAAACAACTACCACTAAGGCTAGCAGAAAAGAACAACGGAAAGAATCGGTAACAAGTGATGAAAGGCAGCCATATGGCAGCAAGTGAGTATACTTGCCTGAGATCCCGCAAGGTAGCAGAACTTGTCGTTGCTCACATCATCTCAACGTCCTATCCGGGAAGAAGAAACGAACCTCGAACAAACACCGGATGCAACAATTACTACTACGGCAAAAGATCCAGCATGATCAAGATATGGATGCATGACAGGTTTAAAGATGCATCAAGGTAAACTAGTTGACAAGATAAACAGATTTAAATGGACCCATATGCAATTTGAGTTGCATATGAAAAGCCCATGAATTATGGTTAAATTATTTGTTTTCCAACTAATCAACAGGTGCTAGTGGTTTAGTATGATGCATGCAAAGGGAAACAGCAAAATAACAACATTAGAATCAATTTAAGATAGGGTGTAGCAATTTAGAATTTTATTATTAATTTTTGGGGGCCTTAAAGGTGACACACAAGTATCTGTTGTTTTCAACCATTTAAATTGTTCAAAACAAATAACAAAGTTTATATTTGAAAAGAACATCAAATTTTAGTTGGATTACATGTTTCAAATATTCAAATTGGAATTAGGATGTATTTATTATGAATTAAACAATATTAAACAAGTTTTAATTGAATTTAGAACAAGTTTGAATATTATTTGAATTTTATTTGTTCAAAACATAAATTCAAATTCACATTTGAAAAGTTCACACTTTGATGGTTTGAAAACATATTTTGCATGTTCTAGAATATTTTATATTGAGCAAGTTATGATTTTATCAAATTTAAATGAATTAAACAAGTATTAAATTATTTAGGCAATTTAAATTATTCAAACCATGAAACAAAAATTATATTTGCAAAGGTGAGATGAAATGGTATGGAAAACACATTTTATTTGCATTTATTGGATTAGTAAAGAATTAGTTATTGAATTTATAATTTAGCATTTGAATTATTCAAGTTTGAATTTTAAATGCATTTGGAGTTTCCAAAACAGTACACAAATTGAATATTTGGAAAGATTATGAAATTTGGAACAGAAAACATACACAAGTTTTATTTATTGGAATTACAGATTAAAAGTTATTAAAGGTGGAAGTTTTATGTTTCAAATCTGTTATTTAATTGGATTTAATTTGGAAAACAAAATGCAGAAACTTTTGTTACCGTGGGTTTCCTAACCACGGCCGCTGCCGGTGGGCCACTGGCCTACGTGGCCCCTGCAGCTGCACGCGTGGCCACCAGAGGGACTTACAGGTGGGCCTTGGTGCGAGGGGAAAATTCACCAAAAGAAAATGGCGCAGCGGGGGCTCGAACCCCCGACCTGCCCCTGCGCGCGCGGTGCCTGAACCACTACGGTGGTGTTCGCTCGTTTGACAGGTAAGTGTTTCGACTGGTTTTAGGGTCCAGTTCCAAGTCTGAATCTTAACTGACGAAACCCGTTTCTGAAACTGGACAGCAGAGGCACAACGGCGGCGAGCGCTTGCCACCGGCGTGCTGCGGTTGCAGTGGGTGTGCGATGCGGTGCAGAGAGGTGCAGGTGCGTGGTGTGTGCAGCACAGGAGAAAAGGCGAGGGAGGAGGAGGGGATCAGAGCGCTCACCTGCGCTGGACGTCGACGTTCAGAGAAGGGGTGGCAGAAACGGCGGCGGTTGCCGGCGATGGCGCGACGTCCACTGCCGCTCCCAGCGAGCGGAGAGGGGACGAGGAGATGCGGGCAGGCGCCACGGTTCCATTCCCATCGCCAATGGCTCCTCGAGGTGACCCTAGCTACCGGCGGTGAGGGGCTAAGGTGGTGGTGCTCTGTGGTTTCGGTGTCGATGGTTCAGTAGAACAGAGAGACAAACAGCAGAGAGGGGATGGAGGATGGCGGCGATGGGGAGGGGAGCTAGGGTTTCTAGGGGGTCTAGGGTAGAGGGGGATACTTAAGGAGGGGAGATGCCAGTACGGCAGGCCATCCAGGGGGTGGAGGAGGATCAAGCGGCTCTGCTTCTGTTCGTACAGCCATGACAGTGACAGGAGGAAGAAAAGGACGACAGGGAAAAGGAGGTGGGCCAGAAAGGAAAATGGGCTTGGGGGGAGAGAAAGGAAAAAGGGGTTGGGCTGGGAAGAAAAAGGGAAAGGGAGTGGGCTGGTTCTTCTCCTTGGGATTTCCTTTTTATTATTTTTTTTGTAAAAAGAAATAAAAGGGAGAGAGGGAAAGGATTTGGGGGGTTTTGGGGTGGTTTATTTCATTGAATATTTTTATTATTTTTCCAAAACAGGAAATGAAAGCAATGTTAGCATTATTTTCACAAGGTGGAAATTTTAATTGAATTAAAGTTGTTTAGTTGAAAAATTTCCAAATAGGGTTTGAGGTTTGTATTTTGATAATTAATCTTATTAAGTTGCAAAACAATAACCAAAGCAAAGGTTAGCTAATGATTTCAAAATTTGATTTGGGAATTTTGGGAATAAACAAATTCTATTTAATAAGTTCAAACCATTATGCAAACATTATTGAGAAATTTGTTTTGCAAGAATTTAATTTTTAAACCTCAATTTGGATCATATCAACTAGGATTTTAGTTGAAATTTAATTTGCCATTAGGGTTTTAATAACAGGGAAATTTGTATTAACAAGCAATTTGATTAGAACAACTGCAAACTATTTGAAAACAAAGGAGTGGTTGTAGTTTGCAATTGTTAAATTGGAAATTCTTGACATATGTGAAATTTTAAATTGTTTTGAATTGTTGTGATGCAAACATGGTGCAATGCAATATGATGCATGTGATGCAAGCAAAAACAAACAGGTAACACCCCAGGTGTTACAGACGACACCACTAACAAGGGATTGCACCCTCGCAATCCACCTGCTAACCCGGGAGGGGAAAGAGGTTCGACTATCGATTCTTCGTGCTTCCGGTTGACCTACTCGACACCACTAACAAGGGCTTCTCGACACCACTAACAAGGGATTCTTGCTCGGAGTGACGACGATGTTCTTCCACCAGGAACCTTCCGATGATCGAACCTATTAGGTTAAGGCTCAGAAAACGTCCACCCACGTAGGATCCTAACACTTTGAAAGATAGACAAGGGGGGAGACTCCAAAACAAACAAGATGGGAGGGGAAATAGAATAGGGATAAGGAGAAAAACAAGAATCCTATTGAGAGGTTTTTCCAAAATAGTTTAGCAGAAATAGTTTTCGACACTCTAGAAACAACGACCGTTAGCTAGGTTGTCCTACAGGCTTTACGGACCCGTTGCTTCGATAACCATTCGTATCGAAACAATCTCGGGAATCGGAACCAAGGCTCTGATACCATTTGTGACGTCCCGAGATCGGGCACTATGCAGATTTCAGCATTCCCGCCAAAATTCACATAATAACCGATTCCAGGTTGCCACTTGTGATAACATTACGATAGTTCACGAATAATCCACAATTACAACAGAAACAGATAGATACAAGATGACTCGGACGAGCCAGGGTTACAACTTATACATTACAAAGATTCAAATAACAGCGGAAGAAACAACACGTCGTCCGTCTACGGACAAGATACAAATTGCACTAAGAGTCCTGAAGATAACCGAGAGCGTCCAATCCCTGCCCAGGCCAAGCCGGAGGGATTCCCAAGCTAACGTCGTCAGACTTCAAACCTGTTGACTGCAATATTGAATATGCAGCCACGAAAGAGATTCGTGGGTCAGTACGGTTAAGTACTGGCAAGGGGGATAAAACCCATACTCACAAGATACCGGCGTAGCCAGTCATCACAAGATACAAATACTTTAGGATCAACGGAAAGGAAAGGGTTATTGCAAATAAGCGACAGCAGGCTGCACTAACCAACTACAGAGAGATACTACAACTTCCGGCTAACAGAAAGGAGATAAGATCGAGTATTGTAACCAACTGAAAGTAACTCCAAACAAACCCATCTTGGATCTCGCCCCTTATCCAAAGAAGCAATCCGAGGATAACTCACACAGTTGCATTAGATGTGAATCCAGTTATTGTGTGAATAAACTATTACTAGTCAAGTTGTTAATCATTGGGTGAAAGATTGTTAAACATTAGGTTTAAGTTGTCCTGAGTACTTGTTAGCCAGTACTTTCACCAAGTAATCCATAACCGCGGAAAACACGGCTTCTCGAGAAGATTATCCCTGCAGGGTTGCACCAATTTAGCCGTACACGCAAGAATAACCCGCCAGATGGGGAGCTAACCCACCAAGCGAGGTACTCTACACAACCAACCCTTCTTCGCATCAAGCCCAAAGCACCGCGTGCTGTGCGTGCGCGGCTAATCGAGCCCCCCGAAGAAAAGGAGGACCCTCATAGCACTGGAAGACCACGCCGCCCTAAATGCCGACTACGAAAGTTCCACCCTGGCGCCAAGGGTTCGTACCTGCATCATGCATGCAGCAAATGGAAAACCAGAACTAAATGAGGCGATTTGGACGAGATGCGAATCGAGTCAAATTGAGGGGGGCGCCCATACTCGCTTCCCACATGCGGGTAGTGCGCTCATCATGGATCAGTAGACAAGACCCTTTTCCTATTAGGGTCGACACTAGCAGGCCTCAAAACCACAAAGGGCCTCCTGCCGGTGCCTTATCATCAAATTATTATTAAACAGTAACAGTAGCATGATTGATTGATTGCTTAAACATTGAGCCCCCAGAACATAATGGAATAGTAACAGAAAGTAACGGGTAACAGACTCGAGCAAAACAACCCGGAAAGTAACGGGTAACAGAAAGTAACGGGTAACAGACATGATAGTAAGACACGGGCAACAAGCAATGGTTATAGGTATGGAGGTGAGGCAATATCAAGGTTAAGGGATTCATGTGATGGGTTCGTAACAAAAACAACTACCACTAAGGCTAGCAGAAAAGAACAACGGAAAGAATCGGTAACAAGTGATGAAAGGCAGCCATATGGCAGCAAGTGAGTATACTTGCCTGAGATCCCGCAAGGTAGCAGAACTTGTCGTTGCTCACATCATCTCAACGTCCTATCCGGGAAGAAGAAACGAACCTCGAACAAACACCGGATGCAACAATTACTACTACGGCAAAAGATCCAGCATGATCAAGATATGGATGCATGACAGGTTTAAAGATGCATCAAGGTAAACTAGTTGACAAGATAAACAGATTTAAATGGACCCATATGCAATTTGAGTTGCATATGAAAAGCCCATGAATTATGGTTAAATTATTTGTTTTCCAACTAATCAATAGGTGCTAGTGGTTTAGTATGATGCATGCAAAAGGGAAACAGCAAAATAACAACATTAGAATCAATTTAAGATAGGGTGTAGCAATTTAGAATTTTATTATTAATTTTTGGGGGCCTTAAAGGTGACACACAAGTATCTGTTGTTTTCAACCATTTAAATTGTTCAAAACAAATAACAAAGTTTATATTTGAAAAGAACATCAAATTTTAGTTGGATTACATGTTTCAAATATTCAAATTGGAATTAGGATGTATTTATTATGAATTAAACAATATTAAACAAGTTTTAATTGAATTTAGAACAAGTTTGAATATTATTTGAATTTTATTTGTTCAAAACATAAATTCAAATTCACATTTGAAAAGTTCACACTTTGATGGTTTGAAAACATATTTTGCATGTTCTAGAATATTTTATATTGAGCAAGTTATGATTTTATCAAATTTAAATGAATTAAACAAGTATTAAATTATTTAGGCAATTTAAATTATTCAAACCATGAAACAAAAATTATATTTGCAAAGGTGAGATGAAATGGTATGGAAAACACATTTTATTTGCATTTATTGGATTAGTAAAGAATTAGTTATTGAATTTATAATTTAGCATTTGAATTATTTAAGTTTGAATTTTAAATGCATTTGGAGTTTCCAAAACAGTACACAAATTGAATATTTGGAAAGATTATGAAATTTGGAACAGAAAACATACACAAGTTTTATTTATTGGAATTACAGATTAAAAGTTATTAAAGGTGGAAGTTTTATGTTTCAAATCTGTTATTTAATTGGATTTAATTTGGAAAACAAAATGCAGAAACTTTTGTTACCGTGGGTTTCCTAACCACGGCCGCTGCCGGTGGGCCACTGGCCTACGTGGCCCCTGCAGCTGCACGCGTGGCCACCAGAGGGACTTACAGGTGGGCCTTGGTGCGAGGGGAAAATTCACCAAAAGAAAATGGCGCAGCGGGGGCTCGAACCCCCGACCTGCCCCTGCGCGCGCGGTGCCTGAACCACTACGGTGGTGTTCGCTCGTTTGACAGGTAAGTGTTTCGACTGGTTTTAGGGTCCAGTTCCAAGTCTGAATCTTAACTGACGAAACCCGTTTCTGAAACTGGACAGCAGAGGCACAACGGCGGCGAGCGCTTGCCACCGGCGTGCTGCGGTTGCAGTGGGTGTGCGATGCGGTGCAGAGAGGTGCAGGTGCGTGGTGTGTGCAGCACAGGAGAAAAGGCGAGGGAGGAGGAGGGGATCAGAGCGCTCACCTGCGCTGGACGTCGACGTTCAGAGAAGGGGTGGCAGAAACGGCGGCGGTTGCCGGCGATGGCGCGACGTCCACTGCCGCTCCCAGCGAGCGGAGAGGGGACGAGGAGATGCGGGCAGGCGCCACGGTTCCATTCCCATCGCCAATGGCTCCTCGAGGTGACCCTAGCTACCGGCGGTGAGGGGCTAAGGTGGTGGTGCTCTGTGGTTTCGGTGTCGATGGTTCAGTAGAACAGAGAGACAAACAGCAGAGAGGGGATGGAGGATGGCGGCGATGGGGAGGGGAGCTAGGGTTTCTAGGGGGTCTAGGGTAGAGGGGGATACTTAAGGAGGGGAGATGCCAGTACGGCAGGCCATCCAGGGGGTGGAGGAGGATCAAGCGGCTCTGCTTCTGTTCGTACAGCCATGACAGTGACAGGAGGAAGAAAAGGACGACAGGGAAAAGGAGGTGGGCCAGAAAGGAAAATGGGCTTGGGGGGAGAGAAAGGAAAAAGGGGTTGGGCTGGGAAGAAAAAGGGAAAGGGAGTGGGCTGGTTCTTCTCCTTGGGATTTCCTTTTTATTATTTTTTTTTGTAAAAAGAAATAAAAGGGAGAGAGGGAAAGGATTTGGGGGGTTTTGGGGTGGTTTATTTCATTGAATATTTTTATTATTTTTCCAAAACAGGAAATGAAAGCAATGTTAGCATTATTTTCACAAGGTGGAAATTTTAATTGAATTAAAGTTGTTTAGTTGAAAAATTTCCAAATAGGGTTTGAGGTTTGTATTTTGATAATTAATCTTATTAAGTTGCAAAACAATAACCAAAGCAAAGGTTAGCTAATGATTTCAAAATTTGATTTGGGAATTTTGGGAATAAACAAATTCTATTTAATAAGTTCAAACCATTATGCAAACATTATTGAGAAATTTGTTTTGCAAGAATTTAATTTTTAAACCTCAATTTGGATCATATCAACTAGGATTTTAGTTGAAATTTAATTTGCCATTAGGGTTTTAATAACAGGGAAATTTGTATTAACAAGCAATTTGATTAGAACAACTGCAAACTATTTGAAAACAAAGGAGTGGTTGTAGTTTGCAATTGTTAAATTGGAAATTCTTGACATATGTGAAATTTTAAATTGTTTTGAATTGTTGTGATGCAAACATGGTGCAATGCAATATGATGCATGTGATGCAAGCAAAAACAAACAGGTAACACCCCAGGTGTTACAGACGACACCACTAACAAGGGATTGCACCCTCGCAATCCACCTGCTAACCCGGGAGGGGAAAGAGGTTCGACTATCGATTCTTCGTGCTTCCGGTTGACCTACTCGACACCACTAACAAGGGCTTCTCGACACCACTAACAAGGGATTCTTGCTCGGAGTGACGACGATGTTCTTCCACCAGGAACCTTCCGATGATCGAACCTATTAGGTTAAGGCTCAGAAAACGTCCACCCACGTAGGATCCTAACACTTTGAAAGATAGACAAGGGGGGAGACTCCAAAACAAACAAGATGGGAGGGGAAATAGAATAGGGATAAGGAGAAAAACAAGAATCCTATTGAGAGGTTTTTCCAAAATAGTTTAGCAGAAATAGTTTTCGACACTCTAGAAACAACGACCGTTAGCTAGGTTGTCCTACAGGCTTTACGAACCCGTTGCTTCGATAACCATTCGTATCGAAACAATCTCGGGAATCGGAACCAAGGCTCTGATACCATTTGTGACGTCCCGAGATCGGGCACTATGCAGATTTCAGCATTCCCGCCAAAATCCACATAATAACCGATTCCAGGTTGCCACTTGTGATAACATTACAATAGTTCACGAATATTCCACAATTACAACAGAAACAGATAGATACAAGATGACTCAGACGAGCCAGGGGTACAACTGGTACAATACAAAGATCCAAATAACAGCGGAAGAAACAACATAGCGTCCGGCTACGGACAAGATCCAAATTGGACTAAGAGTCCTGAAGATAACCGAGAGCGTCCAATCCCTTCCCAGGCCAAGCCGGAGGGATTCCCAAGCTAACGTCGTCAGACTTCAAACCTGTTGACTGCAATATTGAATATGCAGCCACGAAAAAGATTCGTGGGTCAGTACGGTTAAGTACTGGCAAGGGGGATAAAACCCATACTCACAAGATACCGGCGTAGCCAGTCATCACAAGATACAAATACTTTAGGATCAACGGAAAGGAAAAGGGTTATTGCAAATAAGCGACAGCAGGCTGCACTAACCAACTACAGAGAGATACTACCACTTCCGGCTATCAGAAAGGAGATAAGATCGAGTATTGTAACCAACTGGAAGTAACTCCAAACAAACCCATCCTGGATCTCGCCCCTTATCCAAAGAAGCAATCCGAGGATAACTCACACAGTTGGATTAGTGATGGTTCAGATTATTGTGTCAATAAGCCTATTACTAGTCAAGTTGTTATTCATTGGGTGTAAGATTATTAATCATTAGGTTTAAGTTATCCGGAGTACTTGTTAGCCAGTACTTTCACCAAGTAATCCATAACCGCGGAAAACACGGCTTCTCGAGAAGATTATCCCTGCAGGGTTGCACCAATTTAGCCGTACACGCAAGAATAACCCGCCAGATGGGGAGCTAACCCACCAAGCGAGGTACTCTACACAACTCAACTCTTCTTCGCATCAAGCCCAAAGCACCTTAGGCGCACGGCTAATCGAGCCCAGAAGAAAATGGACCCTCATAGCACTCTAAGAACGTGTCCTCCTATATGCCGACTACGAAAGTTCCACCCGGGATCCAAGGGCTCGCAAGATCATGCATGCAGCAAATGGAAAACCCGAACTAAATGAGGCGATTTGGACGAGATGCGAATCGAGTCAAATTGAGGGGGGCGCCCATACTCGCTTCCCACATGCGGGTAGTGCGCTCATCATGGATCAGTAGACAAGACCCTTTTCCTATTAGGGTCGACACTAGCAGGCCTCAAAACCACAAAGGGCCTCCTGCCGGTGCCTTATCATCAAATTATTATTAAACAGTAACAGTAGCATGATTGATTGATTGCTTAAACATTGAGCCCCCAGAACATAATGGAATAGTAACAGAAAGTAACGGGTAACAGACTCGAGCAAAACAACCCTAAGCATGATAGTAAGACACGGGCAACAAGCAATGGTTATAGGTATGGAGGTGAGGCAATATCAAGGTTAAGGGATTCATGTGATGGGTTCGTAACAGAAACAACTACCACTAAGGCTAGCAGAAAAGAACAACGGAAAGAATCGGTAACAAGTGATGAAAGGCAGCCATATGGCAGCAAGTGAGTATACTTGCCTGAGATCCCGCAAGGTAGCAGAACTTGTCGTTGCTCACATCATCTCAACGTCCTATCCGGGAAGAAGCAACGAACCTCGAACAAACACCGGATGCAACAATTACTACTACGGCAAAAGATCCAGCATGATCAAGATATGGATGCATGACAGGTTTAAAGATGCATCAAGGTAAACTAGTTGACAAGATAAACAGATTTAAATGGACCCATATGCAATTTGAGTTGCATATGAAAAGCCCATGAATTATGGTTAAATTATTTGTTTTCCAACTAATCAACAGGTGCTAGTGGTTTAGTATGATGCATGCAAAAGGGAAACAGCAAAATAACAACATTAGAATCAATTTAAGATAGGGTGTAGCAATTTAGAATTTTATTATTAATTTTTGGGGGCCTTAAAGGTGACACACAAGTATCTGTTGTTTTCAACCATTTAAATTGTTCAAAACAAATAACAAAGTTTATATTTGAAAAGAACATCAAATTTTAGTTGGATTACATGTTTCAAATATTCAAATTGGAATTAGGATGTATTTATTATGAATTAAACAATATTAAACAAGTTTTAATTGAATTTAGAACAAGTTTGAATATTATTTGAATTTTATTTGTTCAAAACATAAATTCAAATTCACATTTGAAAAGTTCACACTTTGATGGTTTGAAAACATATTTTGCATGTTCTAGAATATTTTATATTGAGCAAGTTATGATTTTATCAAATTTAAATGAATTAAACAAGTATTAAATTATTTAGGCAATTTAAATTATTCAAACCATGAAACAAAAATTATATTTGCAAAGGTGAGATGAAATGGTATGGAAAACACATTTTATTTGCATTTATTGGATTAGTAAAGAATTAGTTATTGAATTTATAATTTAGCATTTGAATTATTTAAGTTTGAATTTTAAATGCATTTGGAGTTTCCAAAACAGTACACAAATTGAATATTTGGAAAGATTATGAAATTTGGAACAGAAAACATACACAAGTTTTATTTATTGGAATTACAGATTAAAAGTTATTAAAGGTGGAAGTTTTATGTTTCAAATCTGTTATTTAATTGGATTTAATTTGGAAAACAAAATGCAGAAACTTTTGTTACCGTGGGTTTCCTAACCACGGCCGCTGCCGGTGGGCCACTGGCCTACGTGGCCCCTGCAGCTGCACGCGTGGCCACCAGAGGGACTTACAGGTGGGCCTTGGTGCGAGGGGAAAATTCACCAAAAGAAAATGGCGCAGCGGGGGCTCGAACCCCCGACCTGCCCCTGCGCGCGCGGTGCCTGAACCACTACGGTGGTGTTCGCTCGTTTGACAGGTAAGTGTTTCGACTGGTTTTAGGGTTCAGTTCCAAGTCTGAATCTTAACTGACGAAACCCGTTTCTGAAACTGGACAGCAGAGGCACAACGGCGGCGAGCGCTTGCCACCGGCGTGCTGCGGTTGCAGTGGGTGTGCGATGCGGTGCAGAGAGGTGCAGGTGCGTGGTGTGTGCAGCACAGGAGAAAAGGCGAGGGAGGAGGAGGGGATCAGAGCGCTCACCTGCGCTGGACGTCGACGTTCAGAGAAGGGGTGGCAGAAACGGCGGCGGTTGCCGGCGATGGCGCGGCGTCCACTGCCGCTCCCAGCGAGCGGAGAGGGGACGAGGAGATGCGGGCAGGCGCCACGGTTCCATTCCCATCGCCAATGGCTCCTCGAGGTGACCCTAGCTACCGGCGGTGAGGGGCTAAGGTGGTGGTGCTCTGTGGTTTCGGTGTCGATGGTTCAGTAGAACAGAGAGACGAACAGCAGAGAGGGGATGGAGGATGGCGGCGATGGGGAGGGGAGCTAGGGTTTCTAGGGGGTCTAGGGTAGAGGGGGATACTTAAGGAGGGGAGATGCCAGTACGGCAGGCCATCCAGGGGGGGTGGAGGAGGATCAAGCGGCTCTGCTTCTGTTCGTACAGCCATGACAGTGACAGGAGGAAGAAAAGGACGACAGGGAAAAGGAGGTGGGCCAGAAAGGAAAATGGGCTTGGGGGGAGAGAAAGGAAAAAGGGGTTGGGCTGGGAAGAAAAAGGGAAAGGGAGTGGGCTGGTTCTTCTCCTTGGGATTTCCTTTTTATTATTTTTTTTTTGTAAAAAGAAATAAAAGGGAGAGAGGGAAAGGATTTGGGGGGTTTTGGGGTGGTTTATTTCATTGAATATTTTTATTATTTTTCCAAAACAGGAAATGAAAGCAATGTTAGCATTATTTTCACAAGGTGGAAATTTTAATTGAATTAAAGTTGTTTAGTTGAAAAATTTCCAAATAGGGTTTGAGGTTTGTATTTTGATAATTAATCTTATTAAGTTGCAAAACAATAACCAAAGCAAAGGTTAGCTAATGATTTCAAAATTTGATTTGGGAATTTTGGGAATAAACAAATTCTATTTAATAAGTTCAAACCATTATGCAAACATTATTGAGAAATTTGTTTTGCAAGAATTTAATTTTTAAACCTCAATTTGGATCATATCAACTAGGATTTTAGTTGAAATTTAATTTGCCATTAGGGTTTTAATAACAGGGAAATTTGTATTAACAAGCAATTTGATTAGAACAACTGCAAACTATTTGAAAACAAAGGAGTGGTTGTAGTTTGCAATTGTTAAATTGGAAATTCTTGACATATGTGAAATTTTAAATTGTTTTGAATTGTTGTGATGCAAACATGGTGCAATGCAATATGATGCATGTGATGCAAGCAAAAACAAACAGGTAACACCCCAGGTGTTACAGACGACACCACTAACAAGGGATTGCACCCTCGCAATCCACCTGCTAACCCGGGAGGGGAAAGAGGTTCGACTATCGATTCTTCGTGCTTCCGGTTGACCTACTCGACACCACTAACAAGGGCTTCTCGACACCACTAACAAGGGATTCTTGCTCGGAGTGACGACGATGTTCTTCCACCAGGAACCTTCCGATGATCGAACCTATTAGGTTAAGGCTCAGAAAACGTCCACCCACGTAGGATCCTAACACTTTGAAAGATAGACAAGGGGGGAGACTCCAAAACAAACAAGATGGGAGGGGAAATAGAATAGGGATAAGGAGAAAAACAAGAATCCTATTGAGAGGTTTTTCCAAAATAGTTTAGCAGAAATAGTTTTCGACACTCTAGAAACAACGACCGTTAGCTAGGTTGTCCTACAGGCTTTACGGACCCGTTGCTTCGATAACCATTCGTATCGAAACAATCTCGGGAATCGGAACCAAGGCTCTGATACCATTTGTGACGTCCCGAGATCGGGCACTATGCAGATTTCAGCATTCCCGCCAAAATCCACATAATAACCGATTCCAGGTTGCCACTTGTGATAACATTACAATAGTTCACGAATATTCCACAATTACAACAGAAACAGATAGATACAAGATGACTCAGACGAGCCAGGGGTACAACTGGTACAATACAAAGATCCAAATAACAGCGGAAGAAACAACATAGCGTCCGGCTACGGACAAGATCCAAATTGGACTAAGAGTCCTGAAGATAACCGAGAGCGTCCAATCCCTGCCCAGGCCAAGCCGGAGGGATTCCCAAGCTAACGTCGTCAGACTTCAAACCTGTTGACTGCAATATTGAATATGCAGCCACGAAAAAGATTCGTGGGTCAGTACGGTTAAGTACTGGCAAGGGGGATAAAACCCATACTCACAAGATACCGGCGTAGCCAGTCATCACAAGATACAAATACTTTAGGATCAACGGAAAGGAAAAGGGTTATTGCAAATAAGCGACAGCAGGCTGCACTAACCAACTACAGAGAGATACTACCACTTCCGGCTATCAGAAAGGAGATAAGATCGAGTATTGTAACCAACTGGAAGTAACTCCAAACAAACCCATCCTGGATCTCGCCCCTTATCCAAAGAAGCAATCCGAGGATAACTCACACAGTTGGATTAGTGATGGTTCAGATTATTGTGTCAATAAGCCTATTACTAGTCAAGTTGTTATTCATTGGGTGTAAGATTATTAATCATTAGGTTTAAGTTATCCGGAGTACTTGTTAGCCAGTACTTTCACCAAGTAATCCATAACCGCGGAAAACACGGCTTCTCGAGAAGATTATCCCTGCAGGGTTGCACCAATTTAGCCGTACACGCAAGAATAACCCGCCAGATGGGGAGCTAACCCACCAAGCGAGGTACTCTACACAACTCAACTCTTCTTCGCATCAAGCCCAAAGCACCTTAGGCGCACGGCTAATCGAGCCCAGAAGAAAATGGACCCTCATAGCACTCTAAGAACGTGTCCTCCTATATGCCGACTACGAAAGTTCCACCCGGGATCCAAGGGCTCGCAAGATCATGCATGCAGCAAATGGAAAACCCGAACTAAATGAGGCGATTTGGACGAGATGCGAATCGAGTCAAATTGAGGGGGGCGCCCATACTCGCTTCCCACATGCGGGTAGTGCGCTCATCATGGATCAGTAGACAAGACCCTTTTCCTATTAGGGTCGACACTAGCAGGCCTCAAAACCACAAAGGGCCTCCTGCCGGTGCCTTATCATCAAATTATTATTAAACAGTAACAGTAGCATGATTGATTGGTTGCTTAAACATTGAGCCCCCAGAACATAATGGAATAGTAACAGAAAGTAACGGGTAACAGACTCGAGCAAAACAACCCTAAGCATGATAGTAAGACACGGGCAACAAGCAATGGTTATAGGTATGGAGGTGAGGCAATATCAAGGTTAAGGGATTCATGTGATGGGTTCGTAACAGAAACAACTACCACTAAGGCTAGCAGAAAAGAACAACGGAAAGAATCGGTAACAAGTGATGAAAGGCAGCCATATGGCAGCAAGTGAGTATACTTGCCTGAGACCCCGCAAGGTAGCAGAACTTGTCGTTGCTCACATCATCTCAACGTCCTATCCGGGAAGAAGCAACGAACCTCGAACAAACACCGGATGCAACAATTACTACTACGGCAAAAGATCCAGCATGATCAAGATATGGATGCATGACAGGTTTAAAGATGCATCAAGGTAAACTAGTTGACAAGATAAACAGATTTAAATGGACCCATATGCAATTTGAGTTGCATATGAAAAGCCCATGAATTATGGTTAAATTATTTGTTTTCCAACTAATCAACAGGTGCTAGTGGTTTAGTATGATGCATGCAAAAGGGAAACAGCAAAATAACAACATTAGAATCAATTTAAGATAGGGTGTAGCAATTTAGAATTTTATTATTAATTTTTGGGGGCCTTAAAGGTGACACACAAGTATCTGTTGTTTTCAACCATTTAAATTGTTCAAAACAAATAACAAAGTTTATATTTGAAAAGAACATCAAATTTTAGTTGGATTACATGTTTCAAATATTCAAATTGGAATTAGGATGTATTTATTATGAATTAAACAATATTAAACAAGTTTTAATTGAATTTAGAACAAGTTTGAATATTATTTGAATTTTATTTGTTCAAAACATAAATTCAAATTCACATTTGAAAAGTTCACACTTTGATGGTTTGAAAACATATTTTGCATGTTCTAGAATATTTTATATTGAGCAAGTTATGATTTTATCAAATTTAAATGAATTAAACAAGTATTAAATTATTTAGGCAATTTAAATTATTCAAACCATGAAACAAAAATTATATTTGCAAAGGTGAGATGAAATGGTATGGAAAACACATTTTATTTGCATTTATTGGATTAGTAAAGAATTAGTTATTGAATTTATAATTTAGCATTTGAATTATTTAAGTTTGAATTTTAAATGCATTTGGAGTTTCCAAAACAGTACACAAATTGAATATTTGGAAAGATTATGAAATTTGGAACAGAAAACATACACAAGTTTTATTTATTGGAATTACAGATTAAAAGTTATTAAAGGTGGAAGTTTTATGTTTCAAATCTGTTATTTAATTGGATTTAATTTGGAAAACAAAATGCAGAAACTTTTGTTACCGTGGGTTTCCTAACCACGGCCGCTGCCGGTGGGCCACTGGCCTACGTGGCCCCTGCAGCTGCACGCGTGGCCACCAGAGGGACTTACAGGTGGGCCTTGGTGCGAGGGGAAAATTCACCAAAAGAAAATGGCGCAGCGGGGGCTCGAACCCCCGACCTGCCCCTGCGCGCGCGGTGCCTGAACCACTACGGTGGTGTTCGCTCGTTTGACAGGTAAGTGTTTCGACTGGTTTTAGGGTTCAGTTCCAAGTCTGAATCTTAACTGACGAAACCCGTTTCTGAAACTGGACAGCAGAGGCACAACGGCGGCGAGCGCTTACCACCGGCGTGCTGCGGTTGCAGTGGGTGTGCGATGCGGTGCAGAGAGGTGCAGGTGCGTGGTGTGTGCAGCACAGGAGAAAAGGCGAGGGAGGAGGAGGGGATCAGAGCGCTCACCTGCGCTGGACGTCGACGTTCAGAGAAGGGGTGGCAGAAACGGCGGCGGTTGCCGGCGATGGCGCGGCGTCCACTGCTGCTCCCAGCGAGCGGAGAGGGGACGAGGAGATGCGGGCAGGCGCCACGGTTCCATTCCCATCGCCAATGGCTCCTCGAGGTGACCCTAGCTACCGGCGGTGAGGGACTAAGGTGGTGCTGCTCTGTGGTTTCGGTGTCGATGGTTCAGTAGAACAGAGAGACGAACAGCAGAGAGGGGATGGAGGATGGCGGCGATGGGGAGGGGAGCTAGGGTTTCTAGGGGGTCTAGGGTAGAGGGGGATACTTAAGGAGGGGAGATGCCAGTACGGCAGGCCATCCAGGGGGGGTGGAGGAGGATCAAGCGGCTCTGCTTCTGTTCGTACAGCCATGACAGTGACAGGAGGAAGAAAAGGACGACAGGGAAAAGGAGGTGGGCCAGAAAGGAAAATGGGCTTGGGGGGAGAGAAAGGAAAAAGGGGTTGGGCTGGGAAGAAAAAGGGAAAGGGAGTGGGCTGGTTCTTCTCCTTGGGATTTCCTTTTTATTATTTTTTTTTTGTAAAAAGAAATAAAAGGGAGAGAGGGAAAGGATTTGGGGGGTTTTGGGGTGGTTTATTTCATTGAATATTTTTATTATTTTTCCAAAACAGGAAATGAAAGCAATGTTAGCATTATTTTCACAAGGTGGAAATTTTAATTGAATTAAAGTTGTTTAGTTGAAAATTTTCCAAATAGGGTTTGAGGTTTGTATTTTGATAATTAATCTTATTAAGTTGCAAAACAATAACCAAAGCAAAGGTTAGCTAATGATTTCAAAATTTGATTTGGGAATTTTGGGAATAAACAAATTCTATTTAATAAGTTCAAACCATTATGCAAACATTATTGAGAAATTTGTTTTGCAAGAATTTAATTTTTAAACCTCAATTTGGATCATATCAACTAGGATTTTAGTTGAAATTTAATTTGCCATTAGGGTTTTAATAACAGGGAAATTTGTATTAACAAGCAATTTGATTAGAACAACTGCAAACTATTTGAAAACAAAGGAGTGGTTGTAGTTTGCAATTGTTAAATTGGAAATTCTTGACATATGTGAAATTTTAAATTGTTTTGAATTGTTGTGATGCAAACATGGTGCAATGCAATATGATGCATGTGATGCAAGCAAAAACAAACAGGTAACACCCCAGGTGTTACAAGCTAGCTTGTCACGCAAAAGAAGGAAAGCTATACGGACACACCTAGTGGAGATACGTGTCATGTTGGTAGAAACGATGATCATGCCCTCAACTTTGTGCATGCATATACATCGGTTAGTTTTTGAACAGCGTATATATCCGTTTTGAGTAGCAAATCTTGGCCCTGCGGCTGTCAGTGAAAGCTCTCCGGACTTCGGTCATGGCGGACGTTGGCGACGCCTGTTCGTCGCTACCTTGTTAAAGGCATTGTTCCTGCAGCCTGTGTTTCTTCTCGCGTGGGCTACTCCCAGGGAAACCCTAGACCTGGGTCTCCTAGATCGGATGATGGCGGCGCGTGGTGCCGTTCTTCCCGTGGGTCATTGTTTTTGGAGCAAACAATGACTAGAATGGTGCTGAGTGTGGAGCGGCTTGCATCTACCGCGTTGATGACGACGAATCTCCATTGCATGGTGCCGAGGGGTCTCGTTGGCGGTCGTAGTGTGATGGGCTCAGGCGGGGGTGAAGCGTTGTGGGCGCCATGGTGGCGTCGACGATAGGCTGACAAGGTCAATTCGTTGAGATGCTGAAGATGGAATTGCGGAACATGGCAGCGACGACTTTTGGAGCGGGTCTATCGGCGTCCACTTTGGGTCTGCTGGACTGATTAGTACTCTAAACCCACTATCAGGCGGCTTGGTGGAGGCCTTCGGTCGTAGATGAGGTGCCTTGGTGCGAGGTCTGGGCAGTCGTTTTGGACCATCCCCTTCATCAAGTTGATAGAGGTAGCGGCACATGTTGCCTGGAATGCGGGTTTATGCCTTCTGTGATAACCCCAATTTTTTAGTTATTATTTAATTTAAGCAAAGTAAGATTTAGTTTTTGAATATTTTGTTTTGGCTAATTTGCTCTGTAATTAAATCTACTCTATAATCTACATATATGTGCATGCTAAGATATAGAAAAGTTTGTCTTACATTTATAGGTGGTAGTGGAGTTAGTACTAAATGCATGTGTCGATGGAGCTAGGTGGAACTACTTAAGCTGGTTGTACTCGTGCACGAATGGAAGTGGAGGTTTGCTTCTTGACTTAAGTCGGCCATCACTTGTTTTGTTCTACGTCCCCCCTTAAAATTTGATACATCATTCAGTTCATTGACCAAATACAAATTATCCGGATTCGCAATCATACGTTCTATCGTGCATTTGGTATGCATATATATGCACTCAGTAGCCACGGCAAGGCTGTATGATGACGATACCGATTGTTTTGTTATATATCCCCCTTTAAGGTTTGATACATCATTCAGTTCATCGACCAAATACAAATCATCCGGATTCGCTATCATACGCCTGACCTTTCTTTTGATATGCATATATGCACTCAATAGCCACGGTCGGGCTGTATGATGGAGATACCGATTGTTTTGTTCTACATCCCCCTTGATCGGCAATCAAGTCACAGGCTTTGGTTGATTTCGTTAACGACTGGACGCACACTGGAATGGTTACCGCAGTTCCAAGTTCCGAGTCATGGACCATGCACTTCGATGGATCAAAGCAGTACGAGGGGTCAGGAGACGGAGTGGTGCTGACATCGCCAAAGGGGGATAAACTAAGTTACGTGCTGCAGATTCACTTTGATTGCTCAAACAACGTGGCCGAGTATGAGGCTCTGTTGCATGGCTTGAAGGTAGCCAAGGAGATGAACATTAGAAGGATACGATGCTTTGGAGATTCGGATCTCGTGGTGCAGCAGGTATCAGGAACCTGGGACAGGAAGGACGCCACTATGGCAGCGTACCGCAGGGAGGTTGACAGGGTTGCCGGGTGTTTTTCCGGGTATGAAGTGGAGCACATAGACAGAAGAAAAAACGAGGCGGCGGACGCACTCGCCAGACTCGGCTCGCGCAGGGAGCCGGTTCCACCTAATGTTTTCTTGGACGAGCTATGGCGACCGTCAGTTAAATCCGAGTCTGAAGAAGAATTAGCAAATCGAGACCCGGACGTGGAGCTCGTGGCTACAATACGTGATGTCCCCGAGTGGACAGAGCCATATCTGGCCTACTTATCGCGGGGCGAACTACCAGAACAGGAGGTACTAGCAAGACAAATCGTGAGGCGGGCAAAAGGATATGCTATTATCAATGGAGAGTTGTACAAGAGAAGTGCGGCAGGAGTCTTTTTGCGCTGTGTGACACCAGAAGAAGGCCGACAGATCCTTAAGGAGATCCATGAAGGTGATTGTGGGCATCATGCGTCCACAAGGTCCCTTGTGGCCAAGGCCTATCGGCATGGGTTCTTCTGGCTCACAGCTCTAGCAGACGCGGAACGGATAGTGGCAAGGTGCGACGGATGTCAAAGGTACGCTCGCCAAACTCATGTGCCGGCTATGGAGTTACGGACCATCCCATTAACTTGGCCATTCGCTGTTTGGGGTATGGACATGGTTGGCCCCTTCCATATGTCACCTTGCAAGAAGACGCACCTTTTAGTGGCTGTTGATAAGTTTACCAAATGGGTGGAGGTTATGCCGGTCACCAATTGCGAAGCGGCCACAGCAGTCAAGTTCCTGAAAAGAATTATATACCGGTTTGGATACCCCCACAGCATAATTACCGACAATGGAACCAACATGTCCCTTGGAGAGATGGAAAAATTTTGTGGCAGCAATGGAATCAGGCTTGATGTAGCATCAGTGGCACATCCGCAAGCCAACGGGCAAGTGGAGAGGACGAACCAAGAGCTACTTCGTGGATTGAAACCAAGACTGAGGGTTCCTTGTATCAGGGCCGCTGGGGCATGGGTTGAAGAACTTCCTTCCGTGGTCTGGGGTATCAACACTACACCTAACCGATCCACCCAGATGACACCTTTCTTCATGGTCTACGGCGCAGAAGCAGTATTACCAAGCGACATCATTCATGATTCACCAAGAGTGACAGCCTATGTTGAAGTGGAGAACGAGAAGACCCGGCAAGACGCCGTGGATATGTTAGAAGAACAAAGGGAGCAAGCCTTGGAAAGGTCAGCCATATATCAGCAGGACTTGCGAAGATATCATAGCCGGCGGGTGAAAAGCCGGGTCTTCCAGGAGGGAGACTTGGTCCTGCGCTTGGTTCAGACAAACGAGGGAAAGCACAAACTATCGCCACCATGGGAAGGACCTTTCATCGTAAGCCGGAGTCTGCATAATGGGTCATATTACTTGATAGATGCAAGAGAAGAATCGGCCACAATCAACGACACTGCTCACACTACTGCACCTATGCAAGAAAGAGATAGACCATGGAACGTGGCTCAGCTACGTCCGTACTATACTTAGCAGAAAACGATGTAACAGGCAGCAGGTTTCAGACGCACTCTTTTCCTATCCGGGGCACCCTTGGGGACTGGATGGGTTTTTAATGAGGCGGCTTGCTGGCATAATTTTCTCATATCAAATAAAAAGGGGATTATCAAGAAAAGAGGCAATTGTCATTTATCAACAAAAGGTTTGATACATCATTCAGTTCATCGACCGAATACAAATCACCCGGATTCGCCATCGTACGTCCGACCGTTCTTTTGATATGCATATATGCACTCAATAGTCACGGTCGGGCTGTATGATGGCGATACCGATTGTTTTGTTCTACATCCTCCCTTGAAGATTCATCGACCGAATACAAATCACCCGGATGCCTTGTATGCGAGAAACTATGTAAATGCATGGATCAACTGGCAATATAGAAATAAAGTAACCACTTTTCATCTAGGTGGGGCTCATTTGACCCGGTTGGAGCCACCAACCGGGGCAAAAGCCCCCAACGACGCGCCCGCCCGCGCCCTGCTCGTCGAGGGCCTTTAGCCCCCGTTGGAGCCACCAACCGGGGCAAATAACCCCCACACCACGCGCCCCTGCTCGCCCTGGCCCCACCTCTGCAATCTTTTGCACCGGGTGGTGGGCCGAGCTGGGGCGAAAGGGGGTGCTCGCCAGTGGGTAAAAACCCCGTTTTCCACTAGTGTGCATAGCAAATACGGAGTAATATCTTTACTCTTCATAAGTCAAATCATATTTCTGTATTGGTGTCACGACTCCAACCATATTGTACCGGTCACAGTTCAGGTATGAGACTGAGCAATACTTGGTCCGAACAGGGTATCGGCGATGGATCCTTGGGAGCGGCCCGTACTAGTAAGTCAAGTCGTCGTGTCCCGGCGGGATAAAGAGCCATGCTCTTCTGGAACCCGTGTGGTTCTAGTTGAGGCTGTCGATGTCGGAGTGCCCCTCTTAGTGTAAAAGTGTGAATATTAACCCCTGTGAGTTCCGAGTAGGGAACCTTGCTGGTCACATGTGATACCGATACAAACTTCTTCATCTTATTGAAATCCTTTTCGTCTAATAAACTATATCTATTTTGTTAAATTCAGTTCCGTTGTTACTTTGTTTATCTTGTGCGTTGATATCTCGCTTATTTCCTTCGAATACAGTTAAGCCGTTGTTACTGTATTTATGTCCTAGTTTATTCTTCTTTGTTAGTAAATTACCTACTTGCTGAGTATGATTTATCGTACTCACTCTTACTCCCTTTGTTTTTATCAGAGTCATAACAGAAGACGTCGTCATGAGAAGAGTAGTCTGAACGGCGGGTGGGAACGATTAGAAAATTAATTATGCAACTCATTGTAAATGTAAATAATATTGTAAATTGAATAGATGAGCTGTTTGAGATCCACTGTGCTGGTTTATCCTGTTTTCTACGCCTTGCACATGTATAGACCTCCAGGACTATAGGCGCGCGACGGCTGTCATTCTCCTAGACCCGGTCTCGGGACGTGACACCTTCTCATGTATTAGTTTGTAAGGTTCCGTTGATTAATTAATAAAAAAATGTTGTGTAGATCGACCGAAGTAGAGGCGGGGGGTTTCAATCTCCATTTCTAAAAAAACCTAGCAAGACAGGGGAACAAAAGTATGACTATGAAACAATCTAGTGCTGCTAGTATTAGCGAGTTAGGAAAAAAAATCTCGGAGATTACTTGCCCTTGTTGATGGAAGATCGAGCTTTGCTTTCCCTGGACAATCAAAGATGATTTCTTGAAGGTCACGACTCCCTGCTAGTTTCCTTCTATATTCACAGCCGTCGGCAGGTTTCAAATAGTCCATCTCATATGGCGAGCTCGAGCGTAGACCACTGCTTCTGTCATGAGGGATCTCGAGGCTGATGCAGATCGGCTGAACTCGAGCATGAGCATGAGATCGCAGAGGGTACGGATCATCCACCCGCATGAAGTGGCAGAGCTTAGTGCAAGTCAGGGGCAATTGCCCCCCCATATGACGTGCACATGCATGTAGGATTTTTTTAGCACCTAGATTGATTTTGTGTGTGTGTGTGTGTGTGTGTGTTTTCCCTCTTCCCCAACATAGCAGATTTTTCATTTCCCCCCAACCCCTCCACTAAGATGTGGCATGACCCGCCGGCTGCATGGCGCCTGGACGTGCGACAAGTTTCTCGTTTTCTTCGCCTTACTATTCGGCATCATATTCTTGACGGCCTTCGACCTCAACAACTTGTTTGTGCTCAGCGTCGTTTTCATCGATCGCATGCTTCCTTTGTAGATGGATATACAATATGCAAAGCTGAACATTGTCCAGCTCACCGTCCCCAAGAACACCAACGACTGGCACTCAACACCAAGATCAACCAAGAAGCGCTCTTCTCTAGCCCAACGAATACCAAAGTGGAGACGGATCTGCATAACATTCACCTCAAAGTGTTCTTCCACGACAAGATAATCAACTGGCAGGTATGGTTTTGGTTTCGAATTTCAGTTTCAAGATTAATTTCGGTTGAATGAACGTAATTTTTCATGCTGACAGGACAGGTTGCCACCGCCGGTGCACGAGCAGCCTAGCTACTCCGCGATCGAGGGTTTGGAGTTCTTCGTAAGCCAACTTGTTCTATCCAAGGAGGACACGACGGCTTGGAGGACAACTACGACGCGTGAAATCGCGGAGGGTGCGGATGATCCACCCGCATGAAGTGGCAGAGCTTAGTGCATGTCAGGGGGCAATTGCCCCCAGCCCCATATGACGTGCACATGCATGTAGGATTTTTTAGCACCAAGATTGATTTTTTGTGTGTTTTGCCCCTCCCCCAACATAACAGATGTTTCATCCCCCCCTCCCAGTAAGATGTTGCAAGACCCGCCGGCTGCATGGCGCCTGGACGTGCGACAAGTTTCTCGTTTTCTTCGCCTTACTTTTCGGCATCATATTCTTGACGACCTTCGACCTCAACAACTTGTTTGTGCTCAGCGTCGTTGTCATCGATCGCATGCTGCCTTTGTAGATGGAGATACAATATGCAAAGCTGAACACTGTCCATCTCACCGCCCCCAAGGATCCCCACGACTTGGCACTCAACACCAAGATCAACCAAGCAACGCTCATATCTAGCCTAACAAATACCAAAGTGGAGATGGACCTCCATAACATTCACCTCAAAGTGTTTTTCCACGACAAGGTAATCAGCTGGTAGGTATGGTTTTGGTTTCGAATTTCAGTTTCAAGATTAATTTCGGCTGAGAATGAACGTAATTTTCCATTCTGACAGGACATGTTGCCACCGCTGGTGCACGAGCGGCCTAGCTACTCCGCGATCGAGGGTTTGGAGTTCTTCGTAAGCCAATTTGTTATGTCCAAGGAGGACGCGACAACGTGGAGGACAACTACGACGCGTGTGAGATCACGGAGGGTGCGAATCATCCACCCGCATGAAGTGGCAGAGCTTAGTGCATGATAGAGGGCAATTGCCCCCGCCCCATATGACGTGCACATGCATGTAGGATTTGTTTAGCACCTAGATTGATTTTTGTGTGTGTTTTGCCCCTCCCCCAACATAGCAGATGTTTCATTCCCCCCTCCCAGTAAGATGTTGCAAGACCCGCCGGCTGCATGGCGCCTGGACGTGCGACAAGTTTCTCGTTATCTTTGCCTTACTATTCGGCATCATCTTCTTGACGGCCTTCGACCCCAACAACTTGTTTGTGCTCAGCGTCGTTGTCATCGATTGCATGCTGCCTTTGTAAATGGAGATACCATATGCAAAGATGAATATTTTCCAGCTCACCGTCCCCATAGACCCCGACAACTTGGCACTCAACACCAAGACCAACCAAGCAGCGCTCTTCTCTAGCCCAACAAATACCAAAGTTGAGATGGACCTCCATAAAATTCACCTCAAAGTGTTCTTCCATGACAAGATAATCTGCTGCCAGGTATGGTTTTGGTTTCAAATTTCAGTTTCAAGATTAGTTTCGGCTGAATGAACGGAATTTTCCATGCAGGACATGTTGCCACCGCCGGTGCACGAGCAGCCTAGTTACTCTGCGATCGAGGGTTTGAAATTCTTCGTAAACCAACTTGTTTTGTCCAAGGAGGACGCGACAACATGGAGGCCAACTACGACGCGTGGCGGGGTTGGGGAGGTAAAGCTGGCCGGCCGGTTTCGGACACAGCTTCACATCTTATGGTGGATGCCGCAGTACTAGACCTACCCCAAATCCACCCTTCATCTCACCCTGGCGCCTGACGGAAATCTCCTCCATGCAGAGTGTGTGGCCATGCGCATATATCTATGAGTGATGATTCAAGTTGGCAGTATTCCCCACGGGGATGGGTATCCGTGGGTTACTCACCCGTTAGTGGTCGAATGGGAAGCATTTTCTCTCCATGGGGTTGGCGGGACGGGTACCTGTTAGCTAGCGGGTACGGGGATGGAGAACAATGATCTTTTGTTCAGTTTAGGCTTTACCTTTTATTATCCTTGTTTACCTTTTTAAAAACTATGATGGTTTCATTAATTGAAATCGACAAATTCTTGTTGGGTAGAAAAAAGAGCGGAATACTATTTCCCTTTATGGGTGCTACCGGTCATCGGTTATTTGGGCATTCGACGGAGGAGTAGATCTCAAGTATGTCGTGAGCATATACACTATACGTTTTCTCTTCTCTTCCGATCGAATTACAAATACGATGCACTAGACTGGTATGCGTGCTTCGCCACGCCACCTACCTGGTGCTCTTGCATGGCGTGTCCGGTGGGATGCATACAGTGTTGTTATAGCTTGGTCGTAACGTGTTGGTAGCAGTTTGCTCTGATGGTGTAATTACGTGTGATGTGCTAGAGGGCGGTTTCTGTGTGGTCTGCGAGGGTGTGTTGAAGAAGACGATGCAAGTGGACAGGTCGCCATGGTATGTAGGCACACCGTCTACATGTCTTTCGTACACGGCAGCAAGTGTCTGAAAATGAGATCAACATGGAGTTCTGGCATCTTGTTCATTTGTTTGTGTGTATCTTGGTTCTACAATTATTTTTTAAGTAACATTAGTTGTTTCCACATTATACGGTTCCGACATCTATGCCTCCTCGCCAATCAACAATTTGTCATGCTTTAACATATAGAGAAAATTTATTGTTGGAACAACATTCTATTAGAAAATCAAAAATATTGTATGTCCGAGGCTTTACCCTTTATATCTTTTTTTGTTAGACATCATTGTGCATTTAAATTGGAAATACCAAATTATTTATTTAGAGAAAAACTCTAAACAGAATTTGCTACCTCAAAAATAATTTTAAACTACCCACAAATTTTTTTCAGTAAAAAAATAAGTCACATGCACACACAGCATGCCCACATAGCAGAGTCACAAAAACTCAAATAACCTTAAACCTGAAAACACTAAATTATTTATTTATATCAATCCCTATTTTTCTTAACGTAATTTGGCTGCTCAAACATAATTTTAAATTAGACCAAATATATTTTCTATAAAAAATACAAGTCACATGCATACACCGCAGGCCCACATGGCAGAGTCTCAGAAAGTAAAATGGCCTAAGAAGGCTCGTAGCCCACCCGGCTTAAAGAGTAGACTAATAATTTGGCTGCTCAAACATAATTTTAAATTAGACCAAATATATTTTCTATAAAAAATACAAGTCACATGTAGACACCGCAGGCCCACATGGCAGAGTCTCAGAAAGTGAAATGGCCTAAGAAGGCTCGTAGCCCACCCGGCTTAAAGAGTAGAGTAATGCGAAGGAGGAGGAGTAGGACGTCCCCGACGAGGTTGCCCAGTGGGAGGGCCTCGCCACGGACCTCCACAACTCCGCCATGGAGGCCAAGGAGCTCTAGGAGGAGGAGCGCGAGGCTGCAGCCACGCAGGAGGCCGTGGCCACGGCGGAGGCCATGGCGGCATCGGAGCGACCCTGACTCGGGCGGCCAACATGCGGGAGGCCAGGCAGGCGGCGCTGGAAGCGAAGGAGGCCAGGCAGGCGGCCAGGAGGAGGAGAAGGAACATGCGGAGGCACTGCGCCGCTGCCCACGGTGGTTCCGGCCACTGGTCGGCTTGACTTGGGAGTGGCACAGGCCGCTGCCAGAGCTGTCGGAGGCGCCACCGGCCCCCGTCGAGCCGGACACGCCGCCGCGCCCCTCAGGCCTGCAGGGCCACCTCTTCGAGTAGCCAGACTACATCATCCTCGATGACGACGACGAGTAGCACCGGCGAACGCTGGCCGGCCCTAGCTAGTTAGGTAAGGATTTGTTTTTTAAGATGTATATAAAAATTGGCCGTTTGTATCCCCCTCCCCCGAAGTAAGCAGCCCCGTAGCGACTTACTTTTTTTTCCGTGTCTCCGCTCCAGTCAGACCGCTGCTCAAACGGATGGATTTGTCCGTGTTTTGTTCGTCTTTTGAGCAGCCCCATAGGAGATGTCTTAAATGCGCAGCGGTGTTCCGATCAAAAGATAGAAGTCAGACGCAGATCATTATGTAGAATGCACTTATTATTTTAGATTCACAAATCAATACTCTTAATTCCTAGTTATTTGGTATTGATACGATTCCCGTTTAAAAATAGCATGCATTGATACCAGAGGCACTATAACGGGCCTACCATTTGACTTGTATTTTGCAACTTGGGTAGTCAGCAAACCAGACATTCACATATAGCTAAGATGAAGACTAGGCATACGCTGCTCTTGACTCTTGCCTTCCTCCTAGTAGCCTCAGGTATTATTCCTAATATATGATACTCCTACTATATTGTTTCACCAACTCGACCAACAAGGTATTTCCATGAAGCGTGACTCGTTTAGTTTATTCGTCCAATTGTTTTGCAGAGGCTACGGTGAAGGCGTCGCCTGTGTTTGGCACTAAGGATTGTGCAGGCGCGTATAAACCGACCCCTGTACCGTGTGATCGTCCAAGTTGTTTGCACGTTTGTCGTCACGAGGCTCTCTCTATTTGCCCTCATTGCACTTGGACTGGTGAGTGCAATACTGAGTATGGATGCAAGTGCACTATATGCGGATATGCACATAAAATAGGATACAAGTACTAGTGGAAATGTGGAATGTTACATGTGATGCACCCTGAGACATTATCTAATGCTCCTTCCGTCTACTTTTATAAGACATTTTAATTCTGACCGTATACATTCATTATTCTAAAATGAGTGAATCTAAACTCATTTTGCATATGTATTCACTCATTTTACTATGTATATTGTGGACAAAATTGAAGTAGAAAGTAGCGTGCCTTATAAAAGTGGACGGACGAAGTAGAAAAACACTAGATTATATGGGAAAGACACACTCGGTATTTTCATTAAGAAAATTGTAGGTATGATTTAAGACCCCAATTCTGAATCATTTTAAAGCTAGACTTGTCCATCTTAATGTTTAGTCTTCAGCGGGTCATCCTAGGGGTGTAAGTGGATAAACCCACTTAGCCCACTTATGTCGACATAAGTATAGTTAGTTTAACTTTTGACATCAATTTATCTAATTTGTCTATCCTATAATTAAGTGGACAAAAGTGGGCTAAATGGAATGTGTTTATATACCGTCCCACATCCACATTCTAGCTAGCTTGTCACGCAAAAGAAGGAAAGCTATACGGACACACCTAGTGGAGATACGTGTCATGTTGGTAGAAACGATGATCATGCCCTCAACTTTGTACATGCATATACATCGGTTAGTTTTTGAACAGCGTATATATCCGTTTTGAGTAGCAAATCTTGGCCCTGCGGCTGTCAGTGAAAGCTCTCCGGACTTCGGTCATGGCGGACGTTGGCGACGCCTGTTCGTCGCTACCTTGTTAAAGGCATTGTTCCTGCAGCCTGTGTTTCTTCTCGCGTGGGCTACTCCCAGGGAAACCCTAGACCTGGGTCTCCTAGATCGGATGATGGCGGCGCGTGGTGCCGTTCTTCCCGTGGGTAATTGTTTTTGGAGCAAACAATGGCTAGAATGGTGCTGAGTGTGGAGCGGTGTGCATCTACCGCGTTGATGACGACGAATCTCCATTGCATGGTGCCGAGGGGTCTCGTTGGCGGTCGTAGTGTGATGGGCTCAGGCGGGGGTGAAGCGTTGTGGGCGCCATGGTGGCGTCGACGACAGGCTGACAAGGTCAATTCGTTGAGATGCTGAAGATGGAATTGCGGAACATGGCAGCGACAGCTTTTGGAGCGGGTCTATCGGCGTCCACTTTGGGTCTGCTGGACTGATTAATACTCCAAACCCACTATCAGGCGGCTTGGTGGAGGCCTTCGGTTGTAGATGAGCTGCCTTGGTGCGAGGTCTGGGCAGTCGTTTTGGACCATCCCCTTCATCAAGTTGATAGAGGTAGCGGCACATGTTGCCTGGAATGCGGGTTTATGCCTTCTGTGATAATCCCAATTTTTTAGTTATTATTTAATTTAAGCAAAGTAAGATTTAGTTTTTGAATATTTTGTTTTGGCTAATTTGCTCTGTAATTAAATCTACTCTATAATCTACATATATGTGCATGCTAAGATATAGAAAAGTTTGTCTTACATTTATAGGTGGTAGTGGAGTTAGTACTAAATGCATGTGTCGATGGAGCTAGGTGGAACTACTTAAGCTGGTTGTACTCGTGCACGAATGGAAGTGGAGGTTTGCTTCTTGACTTAAGTCGGCCATCACTTGTTTTGTTCTACGTCCCCCTTTAAAATTTGATACATCATTCAGTTCATTGACCAAATACAAATTATCCGGATTCGCCATCATACGTTCTATCGTGCATTTGGTATGCATATATATGCACTCAGTAGCCACGGCAAGGCTGTATGATGACGATACCGATTGTTTTGTTCTATATCCCCCTTTAAGGTTTGATACATCATTCAGTTCATCGACCAAATACAAATCATCCGGATTCGCTATCATACGCCTGACCGTTCTTTTGATATGCATATATGCACTCAATAGCCACGGTCGGGCTGTATGATGGCGATACCGATTGTTTTGTTCTACATCCCCCTTGAAGATTTGACAAAAGGTTTGATACATCATTCAGTTCATCGACCGAATACAAATCACCCGGATTCGCCATCGTACGTCCGACCGTTCTTTTGATATGCATATATGCACTCAATAGCCACGGTCGGGCTGTATGATGGCGATACCGATTGTTTTGTTCTACATTCTCCCTTGAAGATTCATCGACCGAATACAAATCACCCGGATGCCTTGTATGCGAGAAACTATGTAAATGCATGGATCAACTGGCAATATAGAAATAAAGTAACCACTTTTCATCTAGGTGGGGCTCATTTGACCCGGTTGGAGCCACCAACCGGGGCAAAAGCCCCCAACGACGCGCCCGCCCGCGCCCTGCTCGTCGAGGGCCTTTAGCCCCCGTTGGAGCCACCAACCGGGGCAAATAACCCCCACACCACGCGCCCTGCTCGCCCTGGCCCCACCTCTGCAGTCTTTTGCACCGGGTGGTGGCCGAGCTGGGGCGAAAGGGGTGCTCGCCAGTGGGTAAAAACCCCGTTTTCCACTAGTGTGCATAGCAAATACGGAGTAATATCTTTACTCTTCATAAGTCAAATCATATTTCTGTATTGGTGTCACGACTCCAACCATATTGTACCGGTCACAGTTCAGGTATGAGACTGAGCAATACTTGGTCCGAACAGGGTATCGGCGATGGATCCTTGGGAGCGGCCCGTACTAGTAAGTCAAGTCGTCGTGTCCCGGCGGGATAAAGAGCCATGCTCTTCTGGAACCCGTGTGGTTCTAGTTGAGGCTGTCGATGTCGGAGTACCCCTCTTAGTGTAAAAGTGTGAATATTAACCCCTGTGAGTTCCGAGTAGGGAACCTTGCTGGTCACATGTGATACCGATACAAACTTCTTCATCTTATTGAAATCCTTTTCGTCTAATAAACTATATCTATTTTGTTAAATTCAGTTCCGTTGTTACTTTGTTTATCTTGTGCGTTGATATCTCGCTTATTTCCTTCGAATACAGTTAAGCCGTTGTTACTGTATTTATGTCCTAGTTTATTCTTCTTTGTTAGTAAATTACCTACTTGCTGAGTATGATTTATCGTACTCACTCTTACTCCCTTTGTTTTTATCAGAGTCATAACAGAAGACGTCGTCATGAGAAGAGTAGTCTGAACGGCGGGTGGGAACGATTAGAAAATTAATTATGCAACTCATTGTAAATGTAAATAATATTGTAAATTGAATAGATGAGCTGTTTGAGATCCACTGTGCTGGTTTATCCTGTTTTCTACGCCTTGCACATGTATAGACCTCCAGGACTATAGGCGCGCGACGGCTGTCATTCTCCTAGACCCGGTCTCGGGACGTGACACCTTCTCATGTATTAGTTTGTAAGGTTCCGTTGATTAATTAATAAAAAAATGTTGTGTAGATCGACCGAAATAGAGGCGGGGGGTTTCAATCTCCATTTCTAAAAAAACCTAGCAAGACAGGGGAACAAAAGTATGACTATGAAACAATCTAGTGCTGCTAGTATTAGTGAGTTAGGAAAAAAAATCTCGGAGATTACTTGCCCTTGTTGATGGAAGATCGAGCTTTGCTTTCCCTGGACAATCAAAGATGATTTCTTGAAGGTCACGACTCCCTGCTAGTTTCCTTCTATATTCACAGCCGTCGGCAGGTTTCAAATAGTCCATCTCATATGGCGAGCTCGAGCGTAGACCACTGCTTCCGTCATGAGGGATCTCGAGGCTGATGCAGATCGGCTGAACTCGAGCATGAGCATGAGATCGCAGAGGGTACGGATCATCCACCCGCATGAAGTGGCAGAGCTTAGTGCAAGTCAGGGGCAATTGCCCCCCCCCCCCATATGACGTGCACATGCATGTAGGATTTTTTTAGCACCTAGATTGATTTTGTGTGTGTGTGTGTGTGTGTGTGTGTGTGTGTGTGTGTGTGTGTGTGTGTGTGTGTGTGTGTGTTTTCCCTCTTCCCCAACATAGCAGATTTTTCATTTCCCCCCAACCCCTCCACTAAGATGTGGCATGACCCGCCGGCTGCATGGCGCCTGGACGTGCGACAAGTTTCTCGTTTTCTTCGCCTTACTATTCGGCATCATATTCTTGACGGCCTTCGACCTCAACAACTTGTTTGTGCTCAGCGTCGTTTTCATCGATCGCATGCTTCCTTTGTAGATGGATATACAATATGCAAAGCTGAACATTGTCCAGCTCACCGTCCCCAAGAACACCAACGACTTGGCACTCAACACCAAGATCAACCAAGAAGCGCTCTTCTCTAGCCCAACGAATACCAAAGTGGAGACGGATCTGCATAACATTCACCTCAAAGTGTTCTTCCACGACAAGATAATCAACTGGCAGGTATGGTTTTGGTTTCGAATTTCAGTTTCAAGATTAATTTCGGTTGAATGAACGTAATTTTTCATGCTGACAGGACAGGTTGCCACCACCGGTGCACAAGCAGCCTAGCTACTCCGCGATCGAGGGTTTGGAGTTCTTCGTAAGCCAACTTGTTCTATCCAAGGAGGACACGACGGTTTGGAGGACAACTACGACGCGTGAAATCGCGGAGGGTGCGGATGATCCACCCGCATGAAGTGGCAGAGCTTAGTGCATGTCAGGGGGCAATTGCCCCCAGCCCCATATGACGTGCACATGCATGTAGGATTTTTTAGCACCAAGATTGATTTTTTGTGTGTTTTGCCCCTCCCCCAACATAACAGATGTTTCATCCCCCCTCCCAGTAAGATGTTGCAAGACCCGCCGGCTGCATGGCGCCTGGACGTGCGACAAGTTTCTCGTTTTATTCGCCTTACTTTTCGGCATCATATTCTTGACGACCTTCGACCTCAACAACTTGTTTGTGCTCAGCGTCGTTGTCATCGATCGCATGCTGCCTTTGTAGATGGAGATACAATATGCAAAGCTGAACACTGTCCATCTCACCGCCCCCAAGGATCCCCACGACTTGGCACTCAACACCAAGATCAACCAAGCAACGCTCATATCTAGCCTAACAAATACCAAAGTGGAGATGGACCTCCATAACATTCACCTCAAAGTGTTTTTACACGACAAGGTAATCAGCTGGTAGGTATGGTTTTGGTTTCGAATTTCAGTTTCAAGATTAATTTCGGCTGAGAATGAACGTAATTTTCCATTCTGACAGGACATGTTGCCACCGCTGGTGCACGAGCGGCCTAGCTACTCCGCGATCGAGGGTTTGGAGTTCTTCGTAAGCCAATTTGTTATGTCCAAGGAGGACGCGACAACGTGGAGGACAACTACGACGCGTGTGAGATCACGGAGGGTGCGAATCATCCACCCGCATGAAGTGGCAGAGCTTAGTGCATGTTAGAGGGCAATTGCCCCCGCCCCATATGACGTGCACATGCATGTAGGATTTGTTTAGCACCTAGATTGATTTTTGTGTGTGTTTTGCCCCTCCCCCAACATAGCAGATGTTTCATTCCCCCCTCCCAGTAAGATGTTGCAAGACCCGCCGGCTGCATGGCGCCTGGACGTGCGACAAGTTTCTCGTTATCTTTGCCTTACTATTCGGCATCATCTTCTTGACGGCCTTCGACCCCAACAACTTGTTTGTGCTCAGCGTCGTTGTCATCGATTGCATGCTGCCTTTGTAAATGGAGATACCATATGCAAAGATGAATATTTTCCAGCTCACCGTCCCCATAGACCCCGACAACTTGGCACTCAACACCAAGATCAACCAAGCAGCGCTCTTCTCTAGCCCAACAAATACCAAAGTTGAGATGGACCTCCATAAAATTCACCTCAAAGTGTTCTTCCACGACAAAATAATCTGCTGCCAGGTATGGTTTTGGTTTCAAATTTCAGTTTCAAGATTAGTTTCGGCTGAATGAACGGAATTTTCCATGCAGGACATGTTGCCACCGCCGGTGCACGAGCAGCCTAGTTACTCTGCGATCGAGGGTTTGAAATTCTTCGTAAACCAACTTGTTTTGTCCAAGGAGGACGCGACAACATGGAGGCCAACTACGACGCGTGGCGGGGTTGGGGAGGTAAAGCTGGCCGGCCGGTTTCGGACACAGCTTCACATCTTATGGTGGATGCCGCAGTACTAGACCTACCCCAAATCCACCCTTCATCTCACCCTGGCGCCTGACGGAAATCTCCTCCATGCAGAGTGTGTGGCCATGCGCATATATCTATGAGTGATGATTCAAGTTGGCAGTATTCCCCACGGGGACGGGTATCCGTGGGTTACTCACCCGTTAGTGGTTGAATGGGAAGCATTTTCTCTCCATGGGGCTGGCGGGACGGGTACCTGTTAGCTAGCGGGTACGGGGATGGAGAACAATGATCTTTTGTTCAGTTTAGGCTTTACCTTTTATTATCCTTGTTTACCTTTTTAAAAACTATGATGGTTTCTTTCATTGAAATCGACAAATTCTTGTTGGGTAGAAAAAAGAGCGGAATACTATTTCCCTTTATGGGTGCTACCGGTCATCGGTTATTTGGGCATTCGACGGAGGAGTAGATCTCAAGTATGTCGTGAGCATATACACTATACGTTTTCTCTTCTCTTCCGATCGAATTACAAATACGATGCACTAGACTGGTATGCGTGCTTCGCCACGCCACCTACCTGGCGCTCTTGCATGGCGTGTCCGGTGGGATGCATACAGTGTTGTTATAGCTTGGTCGTAACGTGTTGGTAGCAGTTTGCTCTGATGGTGTAATTACGTGTGATGTGCTAGAGGGCGGTTTCTGTGTGGTCTGCGAGGGTGTGTTGAAGAAGACGATGCAGGTGGACAGGTCGCCATGGTATGTAGGCACACCGTCTGCATGTCTTTCGTACACGGCAGCAAGTGTCTGAAAATGAGATCAACATGGAGTTCTGGCATCTTGTTCATTTGTTTGTGTGTATCTTGGTTCTACAATTATTTTTTAAGTAACATTAGTTGTTTCCACATTATACGGTTCCGACATCTATGCCTTCTCGCCAATCAACAATTTGTCATGCTTTAACATATAGAGAAAATTTATTGTTGGAACAATATTCTATTAGAAAATCAAAAATATTGTATGTCCGAGGCTTTACCCTTTATATCTTTTTTTGTTAGACATCATTGTGCATTTAAATTGGAAATACCAAATTATTTATTTAGAGAAAAACTCTAAACAGAATTTGCTACCTCAAAAATAATTTTAAACTACCCACAAATTTTTTTCAGTAAAAAAATAAGTCACATGCACACACAGCATGCCCACATAGCAGAGTCACAAAAACTCAAATAACCTTAAACCTGAAAACACTAGATTATTTATTTATATCAATCCCTATTTTTCTTAACGTAATTTGGCTGCTCAAACATAATTTTAAATTAGACCAAATATATTTTCTATAAAAAATACAAGTCACATGCATACACCGCAGGCCCACATGGCAGAGTCTCAGAAAGTAAAATGGCCTAAGAAGGCTCGTAGCCCACCCGGCTTAAAGAGTAGACTAATAATTTGGCTGCTCAAACATAATTTTAAATTAGACCAAATATATTTTCTATAAAAAATACAAGTCACATGCAGACACCGCAGGCCCACATTTTATAAGACATTTTAATTCTGACCGTATACATTCATTATTCTAAAATGAGTGAATCTAAACTCATTTTGCATATGTATTCACTCATTTTACTATGTATATTGTGGACAAAATTGAAGTAGAAAGTAGCGTGCCTTATAAAAGTGGACGGACGAAGTAGAAAAACACTAGATTATATGGGAAAGACACACTCGGTATTTTCATTAAGAAAATTGTAGGTATGATTTAAGACCCCAATTCTGAATCATTTTAAAGCTAGACTTGTCCATCTTAATGTTTAGTCTTCAGCGGGTCATCCTAGGGGTGTAAGTGGATAAACCCACTTAGCCCACTTATATCGACATAAGTATAGTTAGTTTAACTTTTGACATCAATTCATCTAATTTGTCTATCCTATAATTAAGTGGACAAAAGTGGGCTAAATGGAATGTGTTTATATACCGTCCCACATCCACATTCTAGCTAGCTTGTCACGCAAAAGAAGGAAAGCTATACGGACACACCTAGTGGAGATACGTGTCATGTTGGTAGAAACGATGATCATGCCCTCAACTTTGTACATGCATATACATCGGTTAGTTTTTGAACAGCGTATATATCCGTTTTGAGTAGCAAATCTTGGCCCTGCGGCTGTCAGTGAAAGCTCTCCGGACTTCGGTCATGGCGGACGTTGGCGACGCCTGTTCGTCGCTACCTTGTTAAAGGCATTGTTCCTGCAGCCTGTGTTTCTTCTCGCGTGGGCTACTCCCAGGGAAACCCTAGACCTGGGTCTCCTAGATCGGATGATGGCGGCGCGTGGTGCCGTTCTTCCCGTGGGTCATTGTTTTTGGAGCAAACAATGGCTAGAATGGTGCTGAGTGTGGAGCGGCTTGCATCTACCGCGTTGATGACGACGAATCTCCATTGCATGGTGCCGAGGGGTCTCGTTGGCGGTCGTAGTGTGATGGGCTCAGGCGGGGGTGAAGCGTTGTGGGCGCCATGGTGGCGTCGACGACAGGCTGACAAGGTCAATTCGTTGAGATGCTGAAGATGGAATTGCGGAACATGGCAGCGACGACTTTTGGAGCGGGTCTATCGGCGTCCACTTTGGGTCTGCTGGACTGATTAGTACTCTAAACCCACTATCAGGCGGCTTGGTGGAGGCCTTCGGTCGTAGATGAGGTGCCTTGGTGCGAGGTCTGGGCAGTCGTTTTGGACCATCCCCTTCATCAAGTTGATAGAGGTAGCGGCACATGTTGCCTGGAATGCGGGTTTATGCCTTCTGTGATAACCCCAATTTTTTAGTTATTATTTAATTTAAGCAAAGTAAGATTTAGTTTTTGAATATTTTGTTTTGGCTAATTTGCTCTGTAATTAAATCTACTCTATAATCTACATATATGTGCATGCTAAGATATAGAAAAGTTTGTCTTACATTTATAGGTGGTAGTGGAGTTAGTACTAAATGCATGTGTCGATGGAGCTAGGTGGAACTACTTAAGCTGGTTGTACACGTGCACGAATGGAAGTGGAGGTTTGCTTCTTGACTTAAGTCGGCCATCACTTGTTTTGTTCTACGTCCCCCCTTAAAATTTGATACATCATTCAGTTCATTGACCAAATACAAATTATCCGGATTCGCAATCATACGTTCTATCGTGCATTTGGTATGCATATATATGCACTCAGTAGCCACGGCAAGGCTGTATGATGACGATACCGATTGTTTTGTTCTATATCCCCCTTTAAGGTTTGATACATCATTCAGTTCATCGACCAAATACAAATCATCCGGATTCGCTATCATACGCCTGACCTTTCTTTTGATATGCATATATGCACTCAATAGCCACGGTCGGGCTGTATGATGGAGATACCGATTGTTTTGTTCTACATCCCCCTTGAAGGTTTGACAAAAGGTTTGATACATCATTCAGTTCATCGACCGAATACAAATCACCCGGATTCGCCATCGTACGTCCGACCGTTCTTTTGATATGCATATATGCACTCAATAGTCACGGTCGGGCTGTATGATGGCGATACCGATTGTTTTGTTCTACATCCTCCCTTGAAGATTCATCGACCGAATACAAATCACCCGGATGCCTTGTATGCGAGAAACTATGTAAATGCATGGATCAACTGGCAATATAGAAATAAAGTAACCACTTTTCATCTAGGTGGGGCTCATTTGACCCGGTTGGAGCCACCAACCGGGGCAAAAGCCCCCAACGACGCGCCCGCCCGCGCCCTGCTCGTCGAGGGCCTTTAGCCCCCGTTGGAGCCACCAACCGGGGCAAATAACCCCCACACCACGCGCCCTGCTCGCCCTGCCCCACCTCTGCAATCTTTTGCACCGGGTGGTGGCCGAGCTGGGGCGAAAGGGGTGCTCGCCAGTGGGTAAAAACCCCGTTTTCCACTAGTGTGCATAGCAAATACGGAGTAATATCTTTACTCTTCATAAGTCAAATCATATTTCTGTATTGGTGTCACGACTCCAACCATATTGTACCGGTCACAGTTCAGGTATGAGACTGAGCAATACTTGGTCCGAACAGGGTATTGGCGATGGATCCTTGGGAGCGGCCCGTACTAGTAAGTCAAGTCGTCGTGTCCCGGCGGGATAAAGAGCCATGCTCTTCTGGAACCCGTGTGGTTCTAGTTGAGGCTGTCGATGTCGGAGTACCCCTCTTAGTGTAAAAGTGTGAATATTAACCCCTGTGAGTTCCGAGTAGGGAACCTTGCTGGTCACATGTGATACCGATACAAACTTCTTCATCTTATTGAAATCCTTTTCGTCTAATAAACTATATCTATTTTGTTAAATTCAGTTCCGTTGTTACTTTGTTTATCTTGTGCGTTGATATCTCGCTTATTTCCTTCGAATACAGTTAAGCCGTTGTTACTGTATTTATGTCCTAGTTTATTCTTCTTTGTTAGTAAATTACCTACTTGCTGAGTATGATTTATCGTACTCACTCTTACTCCCTTTGTTTTTATCAGAGTCATAACAGAAGACGTCGTCATGAGAAGAGTAGTCTGAACGGCGGGTGGGAACGATTAGAAAATTAATTATGCAACTCATTGTAAATGTAAATAATATTGTAAATTGAATAGATGAGCTGTTTGAGATCCACTGTGCTGGTTTATCCTGTTTTCTACGCCTTGCACATGTATAGACCTCCAGGACTATAGGCGCGCGACGGCTGTCATTCTCCTAGACCCGGTCTCGGGACGTGACACCTTCTCATGTATTAGTTTGTAAGGTTCCGTTGATTAATTAATAAAAAAATGTTGTGTAGATCGACCGAAGTAGAGGCGGGGGGTTTCAATCTCCATTTCTAAAAAAACCTAGCAAGACAGGGGAACAAAAGTATGACTATGAAACAATCTAGTGCTGCTAGTATTAGCGAGTTAGGAAAAAAAATCTCGGAGATTACTTGCCCTTGTTGATGGAAGATCGAGCTTTGCTTTCCCTGGACAATCAAAGATGATTTCTTGAAGGTCACGACTCCCTGCTAGTTTCCTTCTATATTCACAGCCGTCGGCAGGTTTCAAATAGTCCATCTCATATGGCGAGCTCGAGCGTAGACCACTGCTTCCGTCATGAGGGATCTTGAGGCTGATGCAGATCGGCTGAACTCGAGCATGAGCATGAGATCGCAGAGGGTACGGATCATCCACCCGCATGAAGTGGCAGAGCTTAGTGCAAGTCAGGGGCAATTGCCCCCCCCCCCCCCCATATGACGTGCACATGCATGTAGGATTTTTTTAGCACCTAGATTGATTTTGTGTGTGTGTGTGTGTGTGTGTGTGTGTGTGTGTGTGTGTGTGTGTGTGTGTGTGTGTGTTTTCCCTCTTCCCCAACATAGCAGATTTTTCATTTCCCCCCAACCCCTCCACTAAGATGTGGCATGACCCGCCGGCTGCATGGCGCCTGGACGTGCGACAAGTTTCTCGTTTTCTTCGCCTTACTATTCGGCATCATATTCTTGACGGCCTTCGACCTCAACAACTTGTTTGTGCTCAGCGTCGTTTTCATCGATCGCATGCTTCCTTTGTAGATGGATATACAATATGCAAAGCTGAACATTGTCCAGCTCACCGTCCCCAAGAACACCAACGACTTGGCACTCAACACCAAGATCAACCAAGAAGCGCTCTTCTCTAGCCCAACGAATACCAAAGTGGAGACGGATCTGCATAACATTCACCTCAAAGTGTTCTTCCACGACAAGATAATCAACTGGCAGGTATGGTTTTGGTTTCGAATTTCAGTTTCAAGATTAATTTCGGTTGAATGAACGTAATTTTTCATGCTGACAGGACAGGTTGCCACCGCCGGTGCACGAGCAGCCTAGCTACTCCGCGATCGAGGGTTTGGAGTTCTTCGTAAGCCAACTTGTTCTATCCAAGGAGGACACGACGGCTTGGAGGACAACTACGACGCGTGAAATCGCGGAGGGTGCGGATGATCCACCCGCATGAAGTGGCAGAGCTTAGTGCATGTCATGGGGAAATTGCCCCCAGCCCCATATGACGTGCACATGCATGTAGGATTTTTTAGCACCAAGATTTATTTTTTGTGTGTTTTGCCCCTCCCCCAACATAACAGATGTTTCATCCCCCCCCTCCCAGTAAGATGTTGCAAGACCCGCCGGCTGCATGGCGCCTGGACGTGCGACAAGTTTCTCGTTTTCTTCGCCTTACTTTTCGGCATCATATTCTTGACGACCTTCGACCTCAACAACTTGTTTCTGCTCAGCGTCGTTGTCATCGATCGCATGCTGCCTTTGTAGACGGAGATACAATATGCAAAGCTGAACACTGTCCATCTCACCGCCCCCAAGGATCCCCACGACTTGGCACTCAACACCAAGATCAACCAAGCAACGCTCATATCTAGCCTAACAAATACCAAAGTGGAGATGGACCTCCATAACATTCACCTCAAAGTGTTTTTCCACGACAAGGTAATCAGCTGGTAGGTATGGTTTTGGTTTCGAATTTCAGTTTCAAGATTAATTTCGGCTGAGAATGAACGTAATTTTCCATTCTGACAGGACATGTTGCCACCGCTGGTGCACGAGCGGCCTAGCTACTCCGCGATCGAGGGTTTGGAGTTCTTCGTAAGCCAATTTGTTATGTCCAAGGAGGACGCGACAACGTGGAGGACAACTACGACGCGTGTGAGATCACGGAGGGTGCGAATCATCCACCCGCATGAAGTGGCAGAGCTTAGTGCATGTTAGAGGGCAATTGCCCCCGCCCCATATGACGTGCACATGCATGTAGGATTTGTTTAGCACCTAGATTGATTTTTGTGTGTGTTTTGCCCCTCCCCCAACATAGCAGATGTTTCATTCCCCCCTCCCAGTAAGATGTTGCAAGACCCGCCGGCTGCATGGCGCCTGGACGTGCGACAAGTTTCTCGTTATCTTTGCCTTACTATTCGGCATCATCTTCTTGACGGCCTTCGACCCCAACAACTTGTTTGTGCTCAGCGTCGTTGTCATCGATTGCATGCTGCCTTTGTAAATGGAGATACCATATGCAAAGATGAATATTTTCCAGCTCACCGTCCCCATAGACCCCGACAACTTGGCACTCAACACCAAGATCAACCAAGCAGCGCTCTTCTCTAGCCCAACAAATACCAAAGTTGAGATGGACCTCCATAAAATTCACCTCAAAGTGTTCTTCCACGACAAGATAATCTGCTGCCAGGTATGGTTTTGGTTTCAAATTTCAGTTTCAAGATTAGTTTCGGCTGAATGAACGGAATTTTCCATGCAGGACATGTTGCCACCGCCGGTGCACGAGCAGCCTAGTTACTCTGCGATCGAGGGTTTGAAATTCTTCGTAAACCAACTTGTTTTGTCCAAGGAGGACGCGACAACATGGAGGCCAACTACGACGCGTGGCGGGGTTGGGGAGGTAAAGCTGGCCGGCCGGTTTCGGACACAGCTTCACATCTTATGGTGGATGCCGCAGTACTAGACCTACCCCAAATCCACCCTTCATCTCACCCTGGCGCCTGACGGAAATCTCCTCCATGCAGAGTGTGTGGCCATGCGCATATATCTATGAGTGATGATTCAAGTTGGCAGTATTCCCCACGGGGACGGGTATCCGTGGGTTACTCACCCGTTAGTGGTTGAATGGGAAGCATTTTCTCTCCATGGGGCTGGCGGGACGGGTACCTGTTAGCTAGCGGGTACGGGGATGGAGAACAATGATCTTTTGTTCAGTTTAGGCTTTACCTTTTATTATCCTTGTTTACCTTTTTAAAAACTATGATGGTTTCTTTCATTGAAATCGACAAATTCTTGTTGGGTAGAAAAAAGAGCGGAATACTATTTCCCTTTATGGGTGCTACCGGTCATCGGTTATTTGGGCATTCGACGGAGGAGTAGATCTCAATTATGTCGTGAGCATATACACTATACGTTTTCTCTTCTCTTCCGATCGAATTACAAATACGATGCACTAGACTGGTATGCGTGCTTCGCCACGCCACCTACCTGGCGCTCTTGCATGGCGTGTCCGGTGGGATGCATACAGTGTTGTTATAGCTTGGTCGTAACGTGTTGGTAGCAGTTTGCTCTGATGGTGTAATTACGTGTGATGTGCTAGAGGGCGGTTTCTGTGTGGTCTGCGAGGGTGTGTTGAAGAAGACGATGCAGGTGGACAGGTCGCCATGGTATGTAGGCACACCGTCTACATGTCTTTCGTACACGGCAGCAAGTGTCTGAAAATGAGAGCAACATGGAGTTCTGGCATCTTGTTCATTTGTTTGTGTGTATCTTGGTTCTACAATTATTTTTTAAGTAACATTAGTTGTTTCCACATTATACGGTTCCGACATCTATGCCTCCTCGCCAATCAACAATTTGTCATGCTTTAACATATAGAGAAAATTTATTGTTGGAACAACATTCTATTAGAAAATCAAAAATATTGTATGTCCGAGGCTTTACCCTTTATATCTTTTTTTGTTAGACATCATTGTGCATTTAAATTGGAAATACCAAATTATTTATTTAGAGAAAAACTCTAAACAGAATTTGCTACCTCAAAAATAATTTTAAACTACCCACAAACTTTTTTCAGTAAAAAAATAAGTCACATGCACACACAGCATGCCCACATAGCAGAGTCACAAAAACTCAAATAACCTTAAACCTGAAAACACTAAATTATTTATTTATATCAATCCCTATTTTTCTTAACGTAATTTGGCTGCTCAAACATAATTTTAAATTAGACCAAATATATTTTCTATAAAAAATACAAGTCACATGCATACACCGCAGGCCCACATGGCAGAGTCTCAGAAAGTAAAATGGCCTAAGAAGGCTCGTAGCCCACCCGGCTTAAAGAGTAGACTAATAATTTGGCTGCTCAAACATAATTTTAAATTAGACCAAATATATTTTCTATAAAAAATACAAGTCACATGTAGACACCGCAGGCCCACATGGCAGAGTCTCAGAAAGTGAAATGGCCTAAGAAGGCTCGTAGCCCACCCGGCTTAAAGAGTAGAGTAATGCGAAGGAGGAGGAGGAGGACGTCCCCGACGAGGTTGCCCAGTGGGAGGGCCTCGCCACGGACCTCCACAACTCCGCCATGGAGGCCAAGGAGCTCTAGGAGGAGGAGCGCGAGGCTGCAACCACGCAGGAGGCCGTGGCCACAGCGGAGGCCATGGCGGCATCGGAGCGACCCTGACTCGGGCGGCCAACATGCGGGAGGCCAGGCAGGCGGCGCTGGAAGCGAAGGAGGCCAGGCAGGCGGCCAGGAGGAGGAGAAGGAACATGCGGAGGCACTGCGCCGCTGCCCACGGTGGTTCCGGCCACTGGTCGGCTTGACTTGGGAGTGGCACAGGCCGCTGCCAGAGCTGTCGGAGGCGCCACCGGCCCCCGTCGAGCCGGACACGCCGCCGCGCCCCTCAGGCCTGCAGGGCCACCTCTTCGAGTAGCCAGACTACATCATCCTCGATGACGACGACGAGTAGCACCGGCGAACGCTGGCCGGCCCTAGCTAGTTAGGTAAGGATTTGTTTTTTAAGATGTATATAAAAATTGGCCGTTTGTATCCCCCTCCCCCGAAGTAAGCAGCCCCGTAGCGACTTCCTTTTTTTTCCGTGTCTCCGCTCCAGTCAGACCGCTGCTCAAACGGATGGATTTGTCCGTGTTTTGTTCGTCTTTTGAGCAGCCCCATAGGAGATGTCCTAAATGCGCAGCGGTGTTCCGATCAAAAGATAGAAGTCAGACGCAGATCATTATGTAGAATGCACTTATTATTTTAGATTGACAAATCAATACTCTTAATTCCTAGTTATTTGGTATTGATACGATTCCCGTTTAAAAATAGCATGCATTGATACCAGAGGCACTATAACGGGCCTACCATTTGACTTGTATTTTGCAACTTGGGTAGTCAGCAAACCAGACATTCACATATAGCTAAGATGAAGACTAGGCATACGCTGCTCTTGACTCTTGCCTACCTCCTAGTAGCCTCAGGTATTATTCCTAATATATGATACTCCTACTATATTGTTTCACCAACTCGACCAACAAGGTATTTCCATGAAGCGTGACTCGTTTAGTTTATTCGTCCAATTGTTTTGCAGAGGCTACGGTGAAGGCGTCGCCTGTGTTTGGCACTAAGGATTGTGCAGGCGCGTATAAACCGACCCCTGTACCGTGTGATCGTCCAAGTTGTTTGCACGTTTGTCGTCACGAGGCTCTCTCTATTTGCCCTCATTGCACTTGGACTGGTGAGTGCAATACTGAGTATGGATGCAAGTGCACTATATGCGGATATGCACATAAAATAGGATACAAGTACTAGTGGAAATGTTACATGTGATGCACCCTGAGACATTATCTAATGCTCCTTCCGTCTACTTTTATAAGACATTTTAATTCTGACCGTATACATTCATTATTCTAAAATGAGTGAATCTAAACTCATTTTGCATATGTATTCACTCATTTTACTATGTATATTGTGGACAAAATTGAAGTAGAAAGTAGCGTGCCTTATAAAAGTGGACGGACGAAGTAGAAAAACACTAGATTATATGGGAAAGACACACTCGGTATTTTCATTAAGAAAATTGTAGGTATGATTTAAGACCCCAATTCTGAATCATTTTAAAGCTAGACTTGTCCATCTTAATGTTTAGTCTTCAGCGGGTCATCCTAGGGGTGTAAGTGGATAAACCCACTTAGCCCACTTATGTCGACATAAGTATAGTTAGTTTAACTTTTGACATCAATTCATCTAATTTGTCTATCCTATAATTAAGTGGACAAAAGTGGGCTAAATGGAATGTGTTTATATACCGTCCCACATCCACATTCTAGCTAGCTTGTCACGCAAAAGAAGGAAAGCTATACGGACACACCTAGTATAGATATGTGTCATGTTGGTAGAAACGATGATCATGCCCTCAACTTTGTACATGCATATACATCGGTTAGTTTTTGAACAGCGTATATATCCGTTTTGAGTAGCAAATCTTGGCCCTGCGACTGTCAGTGAAAGCTCTCCGGACTTTGGTCATGGCGGACGTTGGCGACGCCTGTTCGTCGCTACCTTGTTAAAGGCATTGTTCCTGCAGCCTGTGTTTCTTCTCGCGTGGGCTACTCCTAGGGAAACCCTAGACCTGGGTCTCCTAGATCGGATGATGGCGGCGCGTGGTGCCGTTCTTCCCGTGGGTAATTGTTTTTGGAGCAAACAATGGCTAGAATGGTGCTGAGTGTGGAGCGGTGTGCATCTACCGCGTTGATGACGACGAATCTCCATTGCATGGTGCCGAGGGGTCTCGTTGGCGGTCGTAGTGTGATGGGCTCAGGCGGGGGTGAAGCGTTGTGGGCGCCATGGTGGCGTCGACGACAGGCTGACAAGGTCAATTCGTTGAGATGCTGAAGATGGAATTGCGGAACATGGCAGCGACGGCTTTTGGAGCGGGTCTATCGGCGTCCACTTTGGGTCTGCTGGACTGATTAGTACTCCAAACCCACTATCAGGCGGCTTGGTGGAGGCCTTCGGTTGTAGATGAGCTGCCTTGGTGCGAGGTCTGGGCAGTCGTTTTGGACCATCCCCTTCATCAAGTTGATAGAGGTAGCGGCACATGTTGCCTGGAATGCGGGTTTATGCCTTCTGTGATAATCCCAATTTTTTAGTTATTATTTAATTTAAGCAAAGTAAGATTTAGTTTTTGAATATTTTGTTTTGGCTAATTTGCTCTGTAATTAAATATACTCTATAATCTACATATATGTGCATGCTAAGATATAGAAAAGTTTGTCTTACATTTATAGGTGGTAGTGGAGTTAGTACTAAATGCATGTGTCGATGGAGCTAGGTGGAACTACTTAAGCTGGTTGTACTCGTGCACGAATGGAAGTGGAGGTTTGCTTCTTGACTTAAGTCGGCCATCACTTGTTTTGTTCTACGTCCCCCTTTAAAATTTGATACATCATTCAGTTCATTGACCAAATACAAATTATCCGGATTCGCCATCATACGTTCTATCGTGCATTTGGTATGCATATATATGCACTCAGTAGCCACGGCAAGGCTGTATGATGACGATACCGATTGTTTTGTTCTATATCCCCCTTTAAGGTTTGATACATCATTCAGTTCATCGACCAAATACAAATCATCCGGATTCGCTATCATACGCCTGACCGTTCTTTTGATATGCATATATGCACTCAATAGCCACGGTCGGGCTGTATGATGGCGATACCGATTATTTTGTTCTACATCCCACTTAAAGGTTTGACAAAAGGTTTGATACATCATTCAGTTCATCGACCGAATACAAATCACCCGGATTCGCCATCGTACGTCCGACCGTTCTTTTGATATGCATATATGCACTCAATAGCCACGGTCGGGCTGTATGATGGCGATACCGATTGTTTTGTTCTACATCTCCCTTGAAGATTCATCGACCGAATACAAATCACCCGGATGCCTTGTATGCGAGAAACTATGTAAATGCATGGATCAACTGGCAATATAGAAATAAAGTAACCACTTTTCATCTAGGTGGGGCTCATTTGACCCGGTTGGAGCCACCAACCGGGGCAAAAGCCCCCAACGACGCGCCCGCCCGCGCCCTGCTCGTCGAGGGCCTTTAGCCCCCGTTGGAGCCACCAACCGGGGCAAATAACCCCCACACCACGCGCCCTGCTCGCCCTGGCCCCACCTCTGCAATCTTTTGCACCGGGTGGTGGCCGAGCTGGGGCGAAAGGGGTGCTCGCCAGTGGGTAAAAACCCCGTTTTCCACTAGTGTGCATAGCAAATACGGAGTAATATCTTTACTCTTCATAAGTCAAATCATATTTCTGTATTGGTGTCACGACTCCAACCATATTGTACCGGTCACAGTTCAGGTATGAGACTGAGCAATACTTGGTCGAACAGGGTATCGGCGATGGATCCTTGGGAGCGGCCCGTACTAGTAAGTCAAGTCGTCGTGTCCTGGCGGGATAAAGAGCCATGCTCTTCTGGAACCCGTGTGGTTCTAGTTGAGGCTGTCGATGTCGGAGTACCCCTCTTAGTGTAAAAGTGTGAATATTAACCCCTGTGAGTTCCGAGTAGGGAACCTTGCTGGTCACATGTGATACCGATACAAACTTCTTCATCTTATTGAAATCCTTTTCGTCTAATAAACTATATCTATTTTGTTAAATTCAGTTCCGTTGTTACTTTGTTTATCTTGTGCGTTGATATCTCGCTTATTTCCTTCGAATACAGTTAAGCCGTTGTTACTGTATTTATGTCCTAGTTTATTCTTCTTTGTTAGTAAATTACCTACTTGCTGAGTATGATTTATCATACTCACTCTTACTCCCTTTGTTTTTATCAGAGTCATAACAGAAGACGTCGTCATGAGAAGAGTAGTCTGAACGGCGGGTGGGAACGATTAGAAAATTAATTATGCAACTCATTGTAAATGTAAATAATATTGTAAATTGAATAGATGAGCTGTTTGAGATCCGATGTGCTGGTTTATCCTGTTTTCTACGCCTTGCACATGTATAGACCTCCAGGACTATAGGCGCGCGACGGCTGTCATTCTCCTAGACCCGGTCTCTGGACGTGACACCTTCTCATGTATTAGTTTGTAAGGTTCCGTTGATTAATTAATAAAAAAATGTTGTGTAGATCGACCGATGTAGAGGCGGGGGGTTTCAATCTCCATTTCTAAAAAAACCTAGCAAGACAGGGGAACAAAAGTATGACTATGAAACAATCTAGTGCTGCTAGTATTAGCGAGTTAGGAAAAAAAAATCTCGGAGATTACTTGCCCTTGTTGATGGAAGATCGAGCTTTGCTTTCCCTGGACAATCAAAGATGATTTCTTGAAGGTCACGACTCCCTGCTAGTTTCCTTCTATATTCACAGCCGTCGGCAGGTTTCAAATAGTCCATCTCATATGGCGAGCTCGAGCGTAGACCACTGCTTCCGTCATGAGGGATCTCGAGGCTGCTGCAGATCGGCTGAACTCGAGCATGAGCATGAGATCGCAGAGGGTACGGATCATTCACCCGCATGAAGTGGCAGAGCTTAGTGCAAGTTAGGGGCAATTGCCCCCCCCCCCATATGACGTGCACATGCATGTAGGATTTTTTTAGCACCTAGATTGATTTTGTGTGTGTGTGTGTGTGTGTGTGTGTGTGTGTGTGAGTTTTCCCTCTTCCCCAACATAGCAGATTTTTCATTTTTCCCCCAACCCCTCCACTAAGATGTGGCAAGACCCGCCGGCTGCATGGCGCCTGGACGTGCGACAAGTTTCTCGTTTTCTTCGCCTTACTATTCGGCATCATCTTCTTGACGGCCTTCGACCTCAACAACTTGTTTGTGCTCAGCGTCGTTGTCATCGATCATATGCTTCCTTTGTAGATGGATATACAATATGCAAAGCTGAACATTGTCCAGCTCACCGTCCCCAAGGACACCAACGACTTGGCACTCAACACCAAGATCAACCAAGAAGCGCTCTTCTCTAGCCCAACGAATACCAAAGTGGAGACGGATCTGCATAACATTCACCTCAGAGTGTTCTTCCACGACAAGATAATCAACTGGCAGGTATGGTTTTGGTTTCGAATTTCAGTTTCAAGATTAATTTCGGTTGAATGAACGTAATTTTTCATGCTGACAGGACAGGTTGCCACCGCCGGTGCACGAGCAGCCTAGCTACTCCGCGATCGAGGGTTTGGAGTTCTTCGTAAGCCAACTTGTTCTATCCAAGGAGGACACGACGGCTTGGAGGACAACTACGACGCGTGAAATCGCGGAGGGTGCGGATGATCCACCCGCATGAAGTGGCAGAGCTTAGTGCATGTCAGGGGGCAATTGCCCCCAGCCCCATATGACGTGCACATGCATGTAGGATTTTTTTAGCACCAAGATTGATTTTTTGTGTGTTTTGCCCCTCCCCCAACATAACAGATGTTTCATCCCCCCCTCCCAGTAAGATGTTGCAAGACCCGCCGGCTGCATGGCGCCTGGACGTGCGACAAGTTTCTCGTTTTCTTCGCCTTACTTTTCGGCATCATATTCTTGACGACCTTCGACCTCAACAACTTGTTTGTGCTCAGCGTCGTTGTCATCGATCGCATGCTGCCTTTGTAGATGGAGATACAAATGCAAAGCTGAACATTGTCCATCTCACCGCCCCCAAGGATCCCCACGACTTGGCACTCAACACCAAGATCAACCAAGCAACGCTCATATCTAGCCTAACAAATACCAAAGTGGAGATGGACCTCCATAACATTCACCTCAAAGTGTTCTTCCACGACAAGGTAATCAGCTGGTAGGTATGGTTTTGGTTTCGAATTTCAGTTTCAAGATTAATTTCGGCTGAGAATGAACGTAATTTTCCATTCTGACAGGACATGTTGCCACCGCTGGTGCACGAGCGGCCTAGCTACTCCGCGATCGAGGGTTTGGAGTTCTTCGTAAGCCAAGTTGTTATGTCCAAGGAGGACGCGACAACGTGGAGGACAACTACGACGCGTGTGAGATCACGGAGGGTGCGAATCATCCACCCGCATGAAGTGGCAGAGCTTAGTGCATGTTAGGGGGCAATTGCCCCCGCCCCATATGACGTGCACATGCATGTAGGATTTGTTTAGCACCTAGATTGATTTTTGTGTGTGTTTTGCCCCTCCCCCAACATAGCAGATGTTTCATTCCCCTCTCCCAGTAAGATGTTGCAAGACCCGCCGGCTGCATGGCGCCTGGACGTGCGACAAGTTTCTCGTTATCTTTGCCTTACTACTCGGCATCATCTTCTTGATGGCCTTCGACCCCAACAACTTGTTTGTGCTCAGCGTCGTTGTCATCGATTGCATGCTGCCTTTGTAGATGGAGATACCATATGCAAAGATGAATATTGTCCAGCTCACCATCCCCATAGACCCCGACAACTTGGCACTCAACACCAAGATCAACCAAGCAGCGCTCTTCTCTAGCCCAACAAATACCAAAGTTGAGATGGACCTCCATAAAATTCACCTCAAAGTGTTCTTCCACGACAAGATAATCTGCTGCCAGGTATGGTTTTGGTTTCAAATTTCAGTTTCAAGATTAATTTCGGCTGAATGAATGGAATTTTCCATGCAGGACACGTTGCCACCGCTGGTGCACGAGCAACCTAGTTACTCTGCGATCGAGGGTTTGGAATTCTTCGTAAGCCAACTTGTTATGTCCAAGGAGGACGCGACAACATGGAGGACAACTACGACGCGTGGTGGCGTTGGGGAGGTAAAGCTGGCCGGCCGGTTTCGGACACAGCTTCACATCTTATGGTGGATGCCGCAGTACTAGACCTACCCCAAATCCACCCTCCATCTCACCCTGGCGCCTGACGGAAATCTCCTCTATGCAGAGTGTGTGGCTATGCGCATATATCTATGAGTGATGATTCAAGTTGGCAGTATTCCCCACGGAGACGGGTATCCGTGGGTAACTCGCCCGTTAGTGGCGGGATGGGGAGCATTTTCTCTCCATGGGGCTGGCGGGACGGGTACCCGTTAGCTAGCGGGTACGGGGATGGAGAACAATGATCTTTTATTCAGTTTAGGCTTTACCTTTTATTATCCTTGTTTACCTTTTTAAAAACTATGACGGTTTCTTTAATTGAAATCGACAAATTCTTGTTGGGTAGAAAAAAGAGCGGAATACTATTTCCCTTTATGGGTGCTGCCGGTCATCGGTTATTTGGGCATTAATTTGACGGAGGAGTAGATCTCAAGTATCTCGTGAGCATATACACTATACGTTTTCTCTTCTCTTCCGATCGAATTACAAATACGATGCACTAGACTGGTATGTGTGCTTCGCCACGCCACCTACCTGGCGCTCTTGCATGGCGTGTCCGGTGGGATGCATACAGTGTTGTTATAGCTTGGTCGTAACGTGTTGGTAGCAGTTTGCTCTGATGGTGTAATTACGTGTGATGTGCTAGAGGGCGGTTTCTGTGTGGTCTGCGAGGGTGTGTTGAGGAAGACGATGCAGGTGGACAGGTCGCCATGGTATGTAGGCACACCGTCTACATGTCTTTCGTACACGGTAGCAAGTGTCTGAAAATGAGATCAACATGGAGTTCTGGCATCTTGTTCATTTGTTTGTGTGTATCTTGGTTCTACAATTATTTTTTAAGTAACATTAGTTGTTTCCACATTATACGGTTCCGACATCTATGCCTCCTCGCCAATCAACAATTTGTCATGCTTTAACATATAGAGAAAATTTATTGTTGGAACAACATTCTATTAGAAAATCAAAAATATTGTATGTCCGAGGCTTTACCCTTTATATCTTTTTTTGTTAGACATCATTGTGCATTTAAATTGGAAATACCAAATTATTTATTTAGAGAAAAACTCTAAACAGAATTTGCTACCTCAAAAATAATTTTAAACTACGCACAAATTTTTTTCAGTAAAAAAATAAGTCACATGCACACACAGCATGCCCACATAGCAGAGTCACAAAAACTCAAATAACCTTAAACCTGAAAACACTAAATTATTTATTTATATCAATCCCTATTTTTCTTAACGTAATTTGGCTGCTCAAACATAATTTTAAATTAGACCAAATATATTTTCTAAAAAAAATACAAGTCACATGCATACACCGCAGGCCCACATGGCAGAGTCTCAGAAAGTAAAATGGCCTAAGAAGGCTCGTAGCCCACCCGGCTTAAAGAGTAGACTAATAATTTGGCTGCTCAAACATAATTTTAAATTAGACCAAATATATTTTCTAAAAAAAATACAAGTCACATGCATACACCACAGGCCCACATGGCAGAGTCTCAGAAAGTGAAATGGCCTAAGAAGGCTCGTAGCCCACCCGGCTTAAAGAGTAGAGTAATGTGTTGCAAAGTCGTTGAAAAGTCGTGGTGGATGGTGGTAACTCAAGACGTTGCAGAACTGGGCAGGAGCAGTGATGTGGTCGCTGGACTGAAATGTGAAATTTTGGTGCAAGTTCTCAGCCACAGCCATCCCAGCAACTGCAAGCGCAGGGTGCAGGAAAAGGAAACCGTAGGCCATACTAGCAACAACAGCTCCTCCTCTTCGTCCCTTGTCACATGGACCATGACTACGGTCATAGGATCCTTTGACCTCAGACCATGACTACGGTCTAAGGAAATGTATATAACAGACTCAGGTTTATGACAGAGACGCAAAAAAAACTCCTGTATATACTGCAGTTGTAAAATGAAGATAGCGCAACTAAATGTGCAACTAACTGATACCACTAGTATGTTACCTCTTGCTCAGAAATAATAAGAAAGCACGGAGCCGTGTCCACTCCAAAGCAACTGAGCATACGATTGAGCATGGAAAGCTAGTGTACACGAGACAAAAGCATGACTCTTTTTGCTATCTGCTGGCAGTAAAGGCCATCTTTGGTACGGTGTCTTGCTTCTTGCTAGGAAAAGGAAATGGCAAGTGTGGTCCGTGATCATGAGCGATCGGTGTTGCGCAGTTAACCTACAACGTTACAAGAGATTCACCTCCTCCTCCCAGTCCAAGTCTCAACTCACCCCAGCCCCAAGTTTTCCCTTCTCCTCTGATCGGTGAGACCAGGCGGTTGCCTCCTCGACCACCATGGTGAGACTACGCTCTCAGAGGTAATCTTGCAGCTAAGTGCGGCCGGACTAAATGTTGGATCTTTTTTCACATTTTCATGGTTTTTTCAACGACCTAACTTCCCAAGCAGAGACACCGACCAGGCCGGCTTCGAGTTCTACAGGTTCATGTCTTACGGAATCTCCTGGGACAAACTGGTACAAGTTCACATCGTAGTTTTGCTAGATCGGCTCAGCACAACAGCTGCAAGTTTATTCCTCGATCTGTCGTAATTTCTGCAGGTTCTTCCTGACAAGTTCGCGAGCGAGCTCAGCGGCCGTGAGCTCCGGGAGATGAAGCTGCGGGTGGCCGGCGGCGGAGGGCAGCGAGTGTGGGACGTGGAGGTCGACGTCAGCGAGCACGGCGACATGTGCCTCGGCCGCGGCTGGCGGGAGTTCGCCGGCGCCAGCGGCCTGGACCTCGGGCAGCTCCTCCTGTTCTGCTATGACGGCGCCGCCCTGCTCACCGTCACTGTCTTTGAAGAATCCGAGTGCCGGAGACCCTACCAGCACGACAGCGTCGAGGAGGAGGAGGAGGAGGGAGACGACGAGGAGGAGGAGGAGGAGGAGGAGGAGGACGACGACGACGACGACGACGACGATGAAGAAGACGAGGAGGAGGAGGAGGAGGAGGAGGAGGAGGAAGAGGACGAGGACGACGGCGCCGGTACACTCTTCCCATCGTTGGCTATGTTCCCTTTGGTCTCTTGTCTTGCAATTAAGAGTGCGTATGCTGTCGAATCAAAAAAGAAGGGAGCACTTTGGCGCCGGCGCCGGCGCGCAGGGGCAGTGGAAGAAGCGGCAGAGGCATGGCGGCGGCGGGTACCGGCACCCCGTTCAGCGTGATGCTGAGCAAGTGCCACTTCGGCGAGAAGCACAGTCAGTACCTGGTGAGCGTAAGCGTGTCGTGTGTGTTCCTCAGCATCGATTGTAAGTATTCCTTTGTAAATTGGATAGTGCTAATTTCTTGAGCTGCTCTCGGGATCATTCTGTGCGCAGCAAGTGCCGCCGTGGTTCAAGGAGGCGCACGGGTACACGGAGAGGATCAAGGCGGTGGTGCTGCAGATGCGTGGGGAGTCGTGGACTGTGAACCTCAAGCATAGCAAACAGAGCCGCGGGAGCACACGCACGGCGTTTAGGTACGGGTGGCACCAGTTCTGCGTCGACAACGCCCTCAGCCTCGGCGACACCTGCTTCTTCCAGGCAGTCGGGGAAGGCGCGGCGAGGACCACGTTCTCAGGGTTGAGGTTCGCAAGCCAGATGGCACCGTTGTCCAGTGACTGGTTCGTGCTCATCGGCCAGGCAATGATGCCGAAGCACAAGCAAGGTGTGTTGTGTGACATGTGTCTTTCTGCGATGGCAAATAAGTTGTGGAATTGATGTATAAATTGGATTTCTAATGGATGTAATGCTTGTTTGATCTGATGATCTGCTAACCAATCGTCAAGGAAATAAAAAAAATACTCTGACCTAGGCCAACAATAGAGGCACAGAGCACTATCCACAGCTGAATTAAATCACGGGAGATGGGAGTGATCCAAACAACAACAAAATTACAACACTGATGCTAACAGTCGGCACGAGCATACAGTGGCTGTAGGAATTTTCAACCGGGTATTCATGTGTATAATTTTGTCAAAATCATTGTTGTTTTTCAAAAATTGTCAATGTTTTGTCAAAATTAACACTGTTTCGTAAAAATCATGGGTATTCATGTGAATACCCAGGAATACACCTAGTGTCGCCCCTGCGAGTATGAGGGGCACGGTCGGTTACATCGCGCCGGAGTGGATAACTGGCATGGCCATCACGACCAAGGCAGACGTTTACAGCTATGGCATGATGCTTTTGAGATCGTGTCGGGCAGGAGGAACACGAGGCAGGGACATGACAGCACAGTGAATTTCTTCCTGTTGTTGGCCGCGAGGATATCCGGCTAGGCAGCAACATGGACCTGACTGAGGTGGATAAGATCTGCAAAGTTGCGTGCTGGTGGTATCCAAGACGAGGAGAGCGCTAGGCCCTCCATGGCGACGGTCGTGCAGGTTCGGGAAGGGCTGGTTGAGGTCAGTGTTCACCCGGTTCCGAGATCGCTCAAGCTCCTAACGGACCAAGCGAATGATGTGGAATTCTTTTCGGATCTGCCACGAGAATAAGACTGGAATCAGACGACTGATAGATGGCTACGAGTACGACCCTGATTTCGGGAACTTCCTACTGTGGAAAAGAGGTCTCCACCAACCAATTGCAGGTATGTACCACAACTGGGTTGGACGCCTTCTCTTTGCCCAAGACATGGAAGAATTTGTCACGGATGAGGAGACTGTAGGGGACAACACTATAGTAACGGCGAAGTCTCGTCGAAGGGGCGGTGTGATTAGCACTATAGAAAATTTGGAGGCATTTGTGCTTCCGCACGCAAAAGTACCTAAGAATTGGTGGTAGATTGTAAAAAAGTGCCTTCCATATGCCTAACAATTTGAGGCGTTTTCAATACTGCCTCCAATGTACCCTACGTTAGGAGACACTTTTAAAAGTGAGGCTAAAAACTGCCTCCAATATGCCTTACATTAGGAGGCATTTTTATAAGTGCCTCGAATTGGACCAACTTTTCGCGGCGGTTTGAAAACTGCCTCAAATCTGACAATTTTTGGGGGTAGTAGCCCACTCTTCGACGTCAGCCGGCCTGCTCCAGGCAGCAGCGACAAACAACGAGCAACCAGCGGCCGCCTGTGCGGCAGGCAACTGCAAGTCGCCTGGCCCAGACGCGCGTGGCGATGCACAGCTCGCAACGGGCGCGTGTGCAGCAGCAAGCTGCGTCCCGCCCGGCCCAAGCGTGTCCGTCTCCAGCCCACCGGTCGTGTCCTCCTCCTCCGCTCGACCTGGCACGCGGGCGGCTGGGAGTTGGGTGGCCCCCGTCCCAACTCGACCAACAGCCACCGCCATCTTACCGTCGTTGGGCTTACGACGAACATCATCAGCTATAAGCGGCGACCATGGTGAAATACCATCAGCCCCTCACTGCACGCTGCTTGAATCTCGCGCCGAAGACGCCTGCCGACCCGATGAGAACATCTCCACAGCAACATCAGAAGAAAACAGCTGACTAACAGTTACCTTTCCATGAGGAGGTTGTGCAGACAAATTAATTGGTGTTAGTGCATAATTTTTGAGAATTTCCAATGCCTGAGCGCGGACGTGACCCCCACTATTAGCCGTGGATGGATCAATGGCCATACTCGTGGGGCCTTCCTCGGTCTCTTCTAAGATCCCAGCACCAGGACCACCAGCATCCTCTCCACCCGCACCTCTAGCCACCTACTCCATATGCACCTTATGGTCCCATATAAATGGCACAAAGTCTCGAAGTCCTCGGGCTCCGGACGAAAGGTAAAAGAATAACCTTTGAGCCGCAAAACCCCATCCGTGTTAACGTAAGGTCCCACCTCATCCACCTTGTGAAACACCTCATCATTACACAGAGTCATCCGAATCCGAACAATACCTCTGCGACGGAGAGCCAGTAGCTCCGCTCCCATCAGAAATACAACTGACTCCCGAGATCCCTCCTGAGCCGCTCCCCTCCCGAGTAGTTCTGGAGGCCTCCTCCACTTCCGAACCAGAGCCGCACCCAACCCACTGAGATCCCTGGCGGTTGATGCTGCCGTCGACTGCGGCGGTGGTGGTGGCGGCGCCCGTCTCGTCGGCTGGACGGAGGACAGGCGGTTATTCTCGGCGGCGCTTCATGGGAGGATGTGTGGCGCAGGCGGAGGACAAGTGCGGCCGGCCGGCGGGGCCTGAGGTCCTCCAGCAGGAGGACGGTGAGGGGACAACAGCGCGCCGCCGCCGCCGCCTGGTTGCTGGTGGCAATTGGATTACGATTTGGGTCTTTGATCCGATCTGGACCCAATTTGGGCAGATGTTGGTTCTCGGTAGTTTGCACTGTGATGCATCTTCTCTGTTGTCGTCCTGCTGGTGGGATTAGCCGGGGTGGCGAGTTGGAGGTGGAATTGACCGACTCCTTTGCTGCTCCGACCGGCGGCGTGGGGGCTTGCAGCTACGCTCAAATAATGGTGGCGTCCTTTGTTCTTATTCTTGGCGATACGAAGATGTACCGGATGTTGGTCCCCATTGATCTGGCTGGATTGTCATGTTTCGGAAGACTCCATCGGCGAACTCCACAGAGCGAATCAAGCCTGTAGATTGCTGGATCGAATGGAATTCGATCGTGCGCACCCGTTTCTGGCCATTTGGTTTCAGTGGGAGCGCTTTGAAGCTCTGCTGGCTTTTATTATGGAGTTTCTCGTTCCATGGTGCTGTCAGAGAATGACATGGAAAGCGAGATCTGAGGACTGGCAATGGTGGTTCGAATCTTTCTTGCGATGAGGAATTGGCTTGGTGTTTCATGATTTGGAGCACGACATGTAAGAGGGGGCGACAGCGTACGTGAAGTCCAAAATCCTACCTTTCCAGGGTGAAAATCCAAAGTCTGGCCTTAATTAGCAGTGATCTTGTTAGAGACATTGTTTTGAGAGCGAGGATTATCTTCAGGGTGAAAACCCAAGGTCTGGCCTTAATCGATTTTGCCTGACACTGTTCTTTTTGAAGACGTTGCTTTTGAAGAACTAGACATCAGGTGTTGTTTTGATGGTGGTTGTGCGGCAGCTGTAAGGATTGTAACTCTGTAGCGAGATTTTTCTTTTTATTTTTTTCTTCTTATTGTCTTTCGGCTGTGTGCATCCGTAATGGCTCTAGTTATTACGTTGTTGCAGAGGTTGGGTGTAATTTTTATCTCCGCGATATTAATATACATTCTTTATCTAAAAAAGTATTTAAATTATTGCCTGCAAGGCACTATTCCATAGTGCCTTCAAAAAAAGTGCCTTCTATTTGCATATGTAGCATAATGACAAATTAATATGGGACTCCGTGGTATAGCTCCACCCAAGAATAAAACATGAGGTAATACCTCTTTTCTTCCAAATTTTCTACAGATATTTTATTCGATACGAATTACATGGAAATCTTGGCGAGTTCTTCCTTGTCGGTAACTTAGGCTGGTGCCAGTGCATCGCCCCACTCTCGCCTCGCCACGTCAGCTTTACTCTCACTCTCACCCCCACTCTCACCTCACTCTCGTCCCACGGTGCCAGTGCACGGTCTATAGTGCCACTCTCACTTCTCTCTCCTCCACTCTCGCCTCCACTCTCGCCTCCCTCTCGCCCCCACTAGCGCCGCTATCGCCTCCCTCTCGCCCCGCTCTCGCCCTCTCGCCCCGCTATCGCCCCGCCAGCGCGGGCTGTAAGCCGGGCGGTAGCCCGCTGTCGCCGGGCGAGCCTGCTGCCGCCCGGGCGACGCCTACCGCCCGCGCTCTCGCCCGCTGTCGCCTCAACCCGGGCGATAGGGCCTCCTCTCGCCCCCCTAATCGCCCCGGTTGGCACCAGCCTTAGAGTTGAAAATTCTCCTATAGGAATCCCATCCTCTTGAAATTTCTACCGTACATATTTTCTTCGTTGCAACTACGGTCTTACAAAATAAAATTCTCCTGCTCACGGGACCACGGAAGTTTCGATCAGTAAGAGCCAGCCACGCCCACTGTTTCAAGACTGTTCCGACTTCAAGAAACAATTCTAGGCTAAAAATTCCCGAAACACTTGCCGGGTCAGGACTGAACTCCGAGATATATTTCACTTTCCACGTAGAAGTCAGCTTGAGACAGAGACACTCCTCGCATTGTTCCACAAAATACTTCTGGATCCGAAGTGAGAACAGGAACGTGTGCGACGAGAAGTGCACACCATACTTGAAGCATTGCTTTCCCCGAGCTGTCTTTCGTTCTACTTTTCCACAACCTTCGTGTATAAATTATAGCTTGTGCCTGCTACGTAAATGCTCGTCTCTTGGCGGCTACAACAATGGCCATCTTCCCTGCATTCATTTCCGTTCTGTTCGTCATTGGTTTGGTTGCTCTGGAAGGAGCCTTGCTTTGCGCCGGTGCAGCAGATACGTTGACCGTCGATCAGCCGTTGTTCGTCAGCCAGAGGCCACTAGTCTCCAAGAGCGGGAAGTTCGCGCTGGGATTTTTCCAACCAGGTATCAACACTTAGATATTTCATTCGACTTTTTTCTCCCAGCCAGGTATCAACACTTAGATATTTCACTTTGATGCCTTCGATAGAGAGGATCCATATCATCTCACGTATCTCCTACACTTATACCATATAGTACAAATTTATTTAAATGGCGCACACCCTCTTTCAACATCTATTTTTTCGGAAAAGGAAATAAAAAGTCCTATCCTCCGCGTTGATTGAAGCATATAAATTTTTATTTCGAGTTAAAGATCTATATCTCTATATTTAATTATTAAAATAAGAGAAAAACGACAGCCAAATTCGTTTACATATAACTCAACATATTTGATGCGTTAATTTTGAAACAACCCTCTCGAAAAGATTGGATTGCCTCGCGTCGTCCTTCCCATTTATACTGGCCATGGGCAACCCGGCATGATCCGGCCGGATTCTCGGGATGGGCCTAAAATCTGAGCCGAAGATCAAGCCTAAAATCTGATCTAAAGATCGCGCCATGCTAGGCTAGGGCCTGGCTTTGGCATGAAATCTAGACTAACGCCAGGCCGGGCAAAGCCTGAGATTTCTGTTGCGGGCTTATTTAGGCCTGGTTCAGGCTAGCCCAAGTTTTGCCAAATTCTCAAAAAAAAAGGTGGCAGATGCCATCCTCCCCCTATATTCCCTCCTCTACCATTTTCCTCCATCGGCTTCACCACGGAAGGCGCGGACAAAGTCCAGGCGGTAGAAAACGACGGTGGGACATCTTGATGTAGGTGTTGTCCTGGTTTCGAGGCTTGAGGCCACCACCATCTTTCGTGAGGAAGGAAGGAGCGAAGCACACAAGTGACAGCTCAACCATTCACCCCTATTCGTAGGTGCATTGTGCTAGGTTTTCTTTTCAACCCGGGAGGCCCCGAAGAGCCTAGGTGCTTTCATTAAATCACAGCGGTACATGTACAATTTGCAACAAGGAGCTTAAACATCAACATGAATACAACATAGTCCTTGTTTCTTATAGAAAAGACCAAAAAAAAATCGTGTCAAAAACATGATTAGGTTCTCTGCAACCGCTGGAGAATTGGATGATCACATTACGGCCATTGTTACCGGAGCTGGGGACAAAACCACTTGGATCCGAGAAGAAGGTGAGCACCGCTGCAAGCTCGACATGGTAGGGCATCCGCATGGAGGCTGAAGATGAGCTGGCCGTCGTTAGCATTTGAGACCACCAGTTGGTCATCATGGTCGGACGCCAAACATGAGGACCACCAGTTGGTTAGCATTTGAGACTGTTCATCAGTTAGTCGCATCGTAGCTCCAGGGCAACCACAAACCCAGTCGTACCGCACTGGCCTTCGCTTCTCCCTTTCGCCCCATGGCTCATGGAAGAAGAAATCACAGCCCGAACCGCCACCGAGATGCACCTATAGAAGCGCTTGTTGAAGGAGCTTGCTCTAGAGTTATCCCCATCCAACTTCCACCTTGAAAGCAGAGTAGAGAGCTGCAGGAGCTACCGCCCATTGTGGTTCCCAAACACCGGGATGGAGAAGCTCGAGACAACTTTATTTATGGAGATTCCCAGCTCCAGTATCCCTACTTGCGACTATCCCCGCCACATGGAGAAAGAGAGAAGGATCTAGAACTATCTACAACTCGGACACTTCTCCTTAGCTTCAGCTGAGTGGCATCGCCATCAGTAAGAGCCTCGGAAATGCCCGGCCTCACACAGGGGACTCTCAACGTTGGCAAGGGAGAGCAGCCACGAGCGGTTCAGATAGAGGGGAACGAACACATGGTCCACGTTGCGTGTGCCTTGTGCTAGGTTGCCCCAGTGAGGCCACATGGTTGACGATATAACCCACACCCGCAAAACGACAAGGACTCACCCTCAAGAACGACAAAGATGCCATACGTTAAGCTTGTAGGATTCGTAACGTACAAAGAAGGGAACTTCACGAGACCGACTCTAACTCCGGGAAGGCACATACCAACATACCTTCCGCGGTTCCTCCCATAAGCTCCAAAGACTTAGCGCCTAACGATATGACCTAGACTGACCATAGGAGGTGTCGAGAGAAAGCGTCGGTGGTGGTATAAATAGTGCCCGGAAGTCCACCCTTTAAGCAACGGCCACCACCAACTCTCAACTAGCACACCGAGAAAACCTCAAAAAAAATACTAGCACACAGAGAACTCCATGAACCACCTAGGAAACACCCCCAAGTATGGAAAACATAGTCACAGTGTTTCCGCTCGATCCGAAAGAGAGATCTAGGGTTTCCCATGGTGCTCGAGGCGTGAAAGAACGTGCACACAACAAGGATTCATCTTTGGTCTCACCGCCGACGGGAAGCAAAGAAGAGATGCCATCGGCGGAGCAGGATGGTTGACCATTGTCTCACCACCACCAAACGGATGATGGGCGGGGAGGACCAAGCTCGCCGCCGGGACTCGGTGGTTAATCCTAACGTGGGAAGGCCGCATACACCCGTCTTCACTGAGGCACACTCGCCCCAGGACTCTATAATGCCTCGCCGCCGAGCCATCGACGCAACACACTCCTCCGCGAACCAAGGAAATTGTTGTCGCCGCACGAGGGAGAGGTTATCGCCACTAGGGCTTCGCCCGACCGGTCTTCCAACGGCGGTGAGAGGGAGGGGGTGATGGGAAAGGGGGATCAAGGGCCGGCCGACATGGGGTTGGGTGGGGTCAGATGGACATCATAAGAAAAAGTTTAATCTTACATCAAACCACTCTTGTACTCGACTCAAAAAACAGGATGAACAACTCACCTTGTGGTCTTTTTCCCTACTAATTTGATACTATAGTCCCGATATACGTCATGCAAACCAACTGATTATGTGGCCGTGATCCATAAGATAAATGGACCATCGGCCATAAAATTTAACATTCTCGACATCGCTTCTGCTTCGGTGTCACCCCCTAATCCAAAACATTTATATAAGGATGACTGAGATTGCTCCGTACCCTTCCGTTAACATGGACGGTTGTGAATAATTAAGTCGTATTAAGACGTACGCGGTCCCGTATAAACCCGCCAATGTTATTTTGATTACGTATTTTGCGTATAAGTATTTACACAAAATTCATACGTCATTGTGGGCACGTTGTTGCCTCGCATGTGATAAGGATTGGTGGATGGACGGTTTATAGTTCGGGTATGCATATATACATAATACGTTCGTGTACGGGTATGGACGGTACGCCGTATTAGAACAAAAAATAAAATTTTAATGTAAAATATCGATCATACCCTTCCACGGAATTGAGGGAGGGGGGACACCGAAGCACAGCTCGATCGACATAGAATTAAGAATTTCCCAATTCACGTAGAAATTGATGCTCCCAAAAGAATTTCTCTGGCTCCATCATGCCTTAACTTAACGTTTCCTTCGTATGCAACAGGTAACTCAGGGCACTGGTACATGGGCGTATGGTACAACAAAATTTCAAAGCAGACACCAGTCTGGGTCGCCAACAGGGACACTCCAGTCCCTAGTCCAGAGACTTCACGCCTCACCATATCAAGCGATGGCAACATGGTCCTAGTCGACAATTCAAGATCGGCAATCTGGTCTACCAACATAACCAACATCACCTCTGGCCAAACGGTTGGCGTCATCCTTGACACGGGCAACCTTGTCCTAGTAAAGGCGACAGACACCTCCGTCGTGCTGTGGCAGAGCTTCGACCACTTGGGCGACACATGGCTCCCGGGCGGCAAGCTCGGTCGGGGCAAGCTCACCGGCGGGAGTACACGTCTAGTGGCATGGAAGTCTTACGCTGACCCGGCTCCAGGTTTGTTCTCCCTTGTATTGGACCCAAATGGCACGAGCCAGTACTTGGCCATGTGGAATAGCACCCATCAGTACTGGAGCAGTGGCAACTGGACTGGCAGCAGTTTCGCCGGCGTGCCGGAGATGATACCCACCAATTCCTATCCCAACTCGTTGTATCCGTTCGACTATGTCGACGGCGCCAACGGGAGCTACTTCACCTACAACATCAAAGACGACTCTATTCTGACGCGATTTCAGGTGGATGTGACGGGGCAGATCAAGTTCATGACGTGGGTGGAGTCCGCTGGCGAGTGGATGCTCTTCTGGTCACAGCCCAAGGCGCAGTGCGACGTCTACTCGCTTTGCGGGCCCTTCAGCGCGTGCGCCGATAACTCGCTGCCGTCGTGCAGGTGCCTCCGTGGCTTCCGCGAGCGGCGGCTGCAAGCGTGGCTGGAAGGCGATCACGCGGCAGGCTGCTCCAGGGACACTGCGCTGCAGCAATGCGGCCTCCAAGGGGCCACGCTGAAGGGGAAGAATGACGGGTTCTACATGATGCCAAACGTGAAGCTGCCGAGTGATGGACATGGTGTAGTGGCCGCAGATAATGCTCATGAGTGTGAGCTCGCGTGTCTCGGGAACTGCTCATGCACCGCTTACTCTTACAACGGCAGCTGCTGGCTCTGGTACGGGGGCTTCATCAACCTTCGGGACGTGAGCAGCACTGGCACCGGCGGCGACACCATTATGATCCGCCTGGCTGCATTCGAGTTCTATGGCACCGGGAACAAGAAGAAACTGATCATTGTTCTCGTGGCTTCCGGGGTTGTGGCTGCAGTCACCGTCATTGTTCTCATGGTGTTATTCGTTCTGAGAAGAAGAAAGGTGAAGGCCCTAAGGAGGGTTGAAGGTTCCCTGACGGCATTCACGTACCGGGATATGCAGGCCCTGACCAAAAATTTCTCTGAGAAGATCGGCGGTGGCGGCTTCGGGTCGGTGTTCAAAGGGTCACTCCCGGACGTTGCGGCCACGCCCGTCGCCGTGAAGAAGCTCGAGGGCGTCCGTCAGGGCGAGAAGCAGTTCCGTGCGGAGGTGAGCACCATTGGCACGACCCAACACGTCAACCTCATCAGGCTGCTTGGGTTCTGCTCCGAGGGGACACAGAAGCTGCTCGTCTACGAGCACATGCCGAACGGCTCCTTGGACAAGCACCTCTTCGGGCCTAGCACCAGCCATGGCATCCTCAGCTGGGAGACGAGGTACCGGATTGCTCTCGGGATCGCGAGGGGATTGGACTATCTGCACGAGAAATGCAGAGACTGCATCATACACTGCGACATCAAGCCCGAGAATATCCTCCTAGACAAGGCTCTTGTCGCCAAGGTGGCAGACTTTGGCCTTGCAAAGCTCATGGGCCGCGACTTCAGTCGTGTGCTGACCAGTATGAGGGGCACGGTGGGTTACCTCGCGCCGGAGTGGATTACTGGCACGGCCATCACGACCAAGGCGGACGTTTACAGCTATGGCATGATGCTCTTCGAGATCGTGTCGGGTAGGAGGAACGCGATGCAGCGACAGGACAGCACGGTGGATTTCTTCCCGTTGTTGGCCGCGAGGATGATAACCCAAGGGGAGCTGGAGGGCGTCGTGGATATCCGGCTAGGCGGCGACGTGGACCTCGCTGAGGTGGAGAGGGTCTGCAAGGTCGCGTGCTGGTGTATCCAAGACGACGAGAGCGCTAGGCCGTCCATGGCGATGGTCGTGCAGGTTCTGGAAGGGCTGGTTGAGGTCAGTGTCCAGCCGGTTCCGAGATCGCTCAAACTTCTAACGGATCAAGCGAATGATGTGGAATTCTTTTCGGATCTACCGCGAGAATAAGAATGGAATCAGGCGAAACCATGTATACGGTCACGGTGTACCCAAACCGTATTTGTTTTGACGGGGACTTTTGGTCATGCCCCTAGCCATGTTGTAAACTCTATCGTACGGTAACTGTGTGTACAATAAATTTATTGTGTGTACAGTACCGCAGTGCCGGGGTTGTCGTCGATAATTTACTAGCCAGTTAATCATCTACTCTAGATACAACCACTTTTGTCAAAGTTTGAGACAATTAATTTGAGACGAGGAAGTATACATTTGGATGGAGCACGTTTTCCTTACTGCTCCTTCCTTTCTCCAAAAAAAATGCGCCCACTGCTTCTTCACTCAAATATGAGTTATGCGCCATAAAATTATCTAGCGATATCACTTTTATATAACAAAGATCATATCTTGCCAGAATAATTCTTGGTAATTTTTTTTTGGGAAACATACGCGCCCCTCATTTTTAGAAGAGATTGCCTATGTCTCAGTCGATTGAGATTTTCTTAAGTCTCAGTCAGCTCAGAAAAATGCAACTATAGTTTTAAAAAAAGTGCAAAGTGCATTTTTCTGAGCAGAAAAGTGCAACCGCACCAGTTGCACTTTTTTGAACTACAGTTGCACTTTTCTCAAAAGTGATTGAGACTTAAAAAAATCTCAGTCGACTGAGATTTAGCAAAACCGTTTTTAGAAACAAAAGGAGCAAGAACAAGCATAATGTAGGCTACGGTTGGATATGCACCGGTCTCTTGGGATCCACGAGGCAACGAAGAAGCCAACATCTCCCTTCCCTCACCACCGCCGGTGGCGGCCCTCGGCATAAACTGGGCCAAACAATAAAATTGGTGCTAGTCGGCCCAAACACACACGCGCAAACAGGCCCATATGCTCGCTCGCCGCTCGCGCCTACGAGCGCGCTGTGTAGGTCAGCCTAAGTAAACCATTATCCTGTTTTTTTCACTTCTACACTGAACACTTGATTTCTATTAATGGAAAAAAAAGTTCAAAATCCGTAGATCAAAGTTCAATGTGTGTCGAGTTTGTCGCACCTTTTCTGGCCGATGCCAAGATGTGTTCACGCACGATACGGGTTGCCGCAGCCCTGCAGCCACGTCCCGCTTTGCGCTTGGTTGTGGGGATTCCGGCCACCCAAAATATGAATAACGCCGCTTCAAAATGTGCGCTGTTAACGTAAAAAAAAAAGATGCAGAATGAGGCCGCTCGACGGAGATGTGATGGACGGTGTTATAGTAGGTTGGATGTTTTGTTTCCAATCGGACCTGACATGTGGTGTTTACCTTTCTATCCTATTATTAGACGCAAATCCATTCCATTAATACGTCATTTTTATTGAGTTTGAAGGACGGCCAGTTAGTACCAGAGAAAAATTTATGGAGATACGAAATAAATAAAACTATTTATTTTATCCGAAACTGAGGTAGCAGCATCCGGCCTCTCCAGCAAAACCGAGAAGCAGGATCATTCATATGCTGCATATGCTAGCATCCTGACACCGAGCTTTGCGAGCTTGAACGCGTCGTCGTCCTCCGCTGTCAAAGGCGAAGATGCCTTGTTCTTCCCGAATCTGTCCTCGCACTCCTTGGCAGCGGCCGCCGCCTTCTGTAAGATAGCCGTCGCCTCGACAAACTTCTTTGCCTTGACCGCGGCGGTGCAGGCAGGCCCGCCTTCCACTATGCCACCGTACAGCGACCGGCACGACTGGAGGCACCGAGCCACGTTGGCGTCGCCCTCGTGCTGGAGCAGGCCGCCGATCTTGGCGACCGTGCTCGAGGTTTTGTCCGCGAGGAGGCCCATGGTGTGGCTGGCTAATTCCTGGTAGTCGAGGGACGGGCCGCCGCAGGTGGATTCGAGGGCCTCTATGCAGTACTCGACGCTGACGTACCTGTTCCCGCCACAGACGGTCTTGCACGCGGCCAGTATCGGTTGGATCGTCGCCGAAGACGCAGGCAAGAGCAGCAAGAGCACAGCCACCACGCTCATCAGGCTTATAGACGAGGTTGAGGGAGCCATTCTATGTTCGATATTGGTGGGTTCGATCTCCTCTAATCCGTATGCGTGTCGACTATATATGGCCAACGAAGGTATCCGGTCTTCGAAGATTTATTGTATATATTGATCTTTTTTCCAAATTTGATTTCCACGTATTAATGTATGCAAAGAATGAGTATTGTCAGTGTATAGCAGCATCTCACGTGTCCCTGGAATATAATAGAGGTTACGGCCTCTATCTCCCCGACCTCTCTCCCCCCCTCCATCTCACGTGTATAGCAGCATCTCACGTGTCTCATATTGTCAGTGTATGGCGGCGTCCCGCCACACCGGAGAGTCCCCCGTCCCCCTCCACCCCCAAACTCCTCCTCCCCCGAGTCCCCTACCGTCGCTTCTGTTGGGTTCGTCGCAGGGCCATGCCTGCGTGGCGGGCCGGCGGTGGCGGCAGCCTTCCTTCGCCAAGATCGAATCGGTGTGACGACGACTCGTCCTGTCCTGATCTGCAGCAGTGGTGCGTGTCGGCGGCGATCTGGGGCGGCCAGCTGGCGACGGAGGCGGTTGGCCAGTGGTGGCGGCGGGTGGGCTCATTGGACCCAGATGGGTTTCAACGGCAGACCAGCGGCGGCCCTCGCCTATCCTCCTTGGGTCAACGGCTCGTTTCCGGGGCTGGTCTCGCAACAGGAGGACGACGGTGGTGGCGGCCTCCTCCATCGCCGGAGGGGGTCGGCCTGCTTGCGGCGGTGTGACGTGGCGGAGACGGTGGGACTCCACCGGTCACCTTCGACGCTAGGTGTGCAGGTGCGGGGATTTTGGGGCCTCGGTGCTCGATCTGGTCCGATGGGCTACGATTTCGGCCAGTGAGGTCTGGCCAGGGTCAATTCGGTGGCCGGCCTATGGCTTTGCCATGCCGGCGATCAAAATTGTACGCTGGTTTTCCTCTCCTACACTGTCGTTCCTGTTGGGAGTGGTCTCGCGGCGTCGGGGCCTGCGGGGCTGGAGAATAATGGAGGTGGTCATAGGGTTACTCTAGCGTCAAGACGAAGAACTACCGCACGCCTGTCCTTTTTGATCTGGCCAGAGTGTCAGGTTCCGGAAGACTCCGTCGACGATCTCCCACTAGCGTTAATTTTTAGAGATTGCTGGATCGGGTGGTGTTCGGTCGTGCCGGAAGAAGCGGTGTGAAGCTCTAGTCTATTGCCATCATGGGTAAATCCATGGTGAAGTGAGATGGAGACTGCCATGAAAGCTGTTATCTGGGGACTGGCAGTGGTGCTCGGAGCCTTTGTATTGATGAGGAAGTGGCTTGGAGTTTCAAGAATCATGGCAGCAGTATGTAAGCGGGGGCGACAACACATGAGAAGTTCAAAAATTCCTACCTTTGAGGGTGAAAATCCAAGTTATGTCCTTAATTGGTTGTGCCTGACAATGACCTTGTTAAAGACATTGTTTTGAGAGCGAGGACTATCTTCACGGTGAAAACCCAAGATCTACGATCAGGCGATGACAGTGTTGGTGCATTGTTTCCTTCCTTGAGGCGTCGCTTTTGGAGACCTTGGACATGAGGTGTTGTCTTGGTGGTGGTTGTACTGCTGCTGCAAGGACTAGGCCTCTATAGCGGGATTTTAAATTGTTTTTAGTTTTTTTTCAGCTGTGTGCATCCGTAATCCCGTTAGGGTGTTGAGTTGATGCAGAGGCTTTGTGTAATTGTATCTCTTTGATATTAATATATTTCCATTTATCTAAAAATGTCAGCAAAGAATCCATGGGCAAAGCAAACCAACGCTGATTACATGGGACCTGAATAACTTGACAAGCGTGGTTCTGTGGGTTGGATTGCCCCTGTTAAGCCGCCTATGACGTTTTTTTTGGGGACTACTGTAACATCCCAGTGTTTGGGAGGTTATAAGGATCTAAATATAATATGTGCATTTGCAAAGCATGCATCTAAAAGTACGGGAAATTTTGGCGCGAAAGTTTAAACGAATCAAAGTGACCAAAGTTTCACTTGACATGATGAAATAGGTCTAGTTCATCTAGTCAAGAGTACATTTGGAGTGATCTTTATAACAAGCATCTCAAGAAACCAAATCACTTGATAAGATAAACCATAGTTGGTTGTGACCAACACAAACTCTAAACAAGCATAACCTCAAGTCTGTAAGTGACTTGGGATAATTCACTAGGTATCTACAACTCAAAGAGGGGTGAGTATCCAAATCACATAAGTGATAATTATACTTCCACCAATGAGTAATCCACAATTGAACCATCTCATCAACAGAGATGTTATGTCCTCTCAAATAATAACTCTCTAAGTTATCAACCATTCACACCACACTTTTATAAATTATCTCGTAACTATTAAGTGCACCTTCACAATCAAATAACAAAGGTTCAATAGAACATAAGTGATACAAACAAGTCATAACTTCAAACCCACAAGTGGGAAATGATATAGTAATTTTATTAACATATTTACCGAATACGTACATATCTCATCAACCATAAAAGAAGTATCTAAAAGAAAAGATAAATCTTTTTAACCTACTGTTAAACCTTAATCATTACATATGATCTTCTCAACCTCAATTTCTGTATTATATTTACAAAAGAAGGATATAAAGTAAAATCATGACACTAGAGAAAACAACTAACAATTTTGACATAAGTCATTAAACCCAATAACTTTCACATGCTCATTGCTCTATCATCTCAAACCAGTGAGCATATGAAAGCTCAACACACCAATGAACCATTTGGTTAACCTATTGTCTTAAGTTCCCATTTCACAAACACTCCACAATTCTATCCACATCAATATTCAACAACTAAAGTATCTGTGGATACAACCCATGGATCACAACAAGTTATAATCTCTGTTAGAGAAATTGAATTGATATCTAAGTAAAACCAATCATGAATGAAATAAGTATCTATCTTTTGGGAAATAAAATAAGAAGTATATGTAAGGACAATAAAAGCATGAACTAACTTTTAATCTAGATCTTGTTATTTTATCTAGATCATTTATCTTGTTATCTTCCAATCTTCTCCAGGTTATTTTGCAAGAGAAGAAACCACAAGACAGAAGGAACTATCACATGAAGATCTTCAAGAAGATTATTTAGAGTGTGCTAGAAGTGCTACTCTAAGCTACTATAAGAGTACTTGGAAACTCTTATATCTTGATCTGATCTTATTAAACCTCTTGAAATAGTATGGTATTCCAATGTTATTGCTATATAGAAGTAGTTTGATAACAAGCCTTGCAACCTTGTTAACAGATCACTTTTGTATACTCAAACAATGGAGTGTCATACACAAACAAAAAAAAGATTGAATTACATGGTACATCTCAGCCCATGGTATATGAGTAGTAATTTGGAGGCAAGTCTGGTCCACTTGTTAACAAATTCTTCTTATATGCATATGGAAACTTGATGTCATAAAACGAACCTACATTATTTCATAATCCTCTAAGTAAAATCTTTGCTTGGAACAACTGGTTGTTTTCACCACAAGGGTGAGAGAATTGAAGTTGGAAACCAAGAGAGGAATCTACCTGCAATGGACTAAGGTGATAACAGAAGACTAGTGGCAGCTAGAGAGAAGAACATCAAGCAACAGAAGACTACATGAATCAACACTGCTTCAGTAAGGGATCAGAAGAAATTATCCAGTGAATCATTAGAATATATTAGAGAATCATTAACCTTTGTCAAACTCATTAGAGGTAAGGAGCTCAGAATAATGTCTTAAATGGAAACAATTATCAAGTATGAAATAATAACAAGTCCTTGCATTCACATGTATTGATATGTGGAGGTAGATGAAAACAAGCTTAATACCTTGTTTTCCAAATCCTTTTCATGGATAAGACTAACAGATGATAACAAAAACTCATCTACACATAAACATACAACTGATCACTTGTTTCTAAAACAAGCATGGGATAATATCCATATTGGAACCTATGTGGAAAACAAGAAAATAAGATCCCAAAACCATACATGTTTTCCACTTGATCAAGTGCTAAAAAAAGCAAACATAGAGAACACACACCTCAGTAAAATGCCAACCAAAATTACTAAGAGTTGTAAATATGAAAATAACATAGTATTATAAAAAGAAAACAAATTCCTTCAACCATTATAATCATTTGGAGTGACATGGAATAAAACTCCATATTAAATGATTTTCACAACACTGCATAGAACCAGTACCCAATAGTTTTACTAGACTACTTTCTATAAGGGATTATACCTAAAATTGTCCAATTATAATACACCACCTTGGTATCCACAAGATGGAGTGTGTACTTTTATTAAACATTCCTAAGCATAATTTTAAAGCCATTAAATAAATAAAATGAGGAGAAAACAACAAAACCACTTAATCTAGCACCCTAAATAAAAAGATATAAATATTCTTCAAATTCACCAAAACAAAACATGGTGAGATGTAAAATTTGATAAGGAATTTAATTATATTTTTTATTATTTTTTCTGTTCACAGATTGACCCTGAAAACAAAGGTTTTCTTCTCAATTTATAAGACAGAAGGACCTCTATGCAAATATCAGAAACTTCAGGGGGTTATCGCAATTGGGCTTTTCTTTTCTCTTTCTTATTCCTCTGCCAGAAGGCAGAGGAGAACGTCGCGTGTCGACCTCGCCGATGCCACCTCCTCTCCGACCGCTTGCTGGAGAGGATAGGTACACCAAGTCGACGCAGTGGTCCTCTTCTCCTCTCTCCCTCGCTCACTCTCCTCACTCATTGCTCTCTCTCTCTCTGTAGCCGAGCAAGAACCCGAAACCCTAGCTCTCGGAAACCGCCGCCGCGCCGTCGACTCCGGCTATCCCCGAACAAACCTTGACCACCACGAGCTCCGCCTTGAAGTCCTCTATCCCTCCACCAACGCTCGTTTCCTGGGAAGTCCGGAGGAGGACGAATCGAAGCATCTTCTCCACAGATGGATGAGTTCCGCCACGCCGATTCCGGCCATCTTGGTCATCGCCTTGCATCCCCAACCATTCCATCGTGCTCCGGGTGAGCCACGGATCCTTGTGGTACTTTTAAATTTGTTAATCGTTTTCGTTTCCGTCATGTTCATCATGCACCGCCGCCAGCCGCCGTGCAACTGGACGCCGGCGAGTCTCCGGCGACCATATGGTCCAATCGCCGCCACCCCTAGGTTCCTTGAGCCACTCTCCATCCCACGGTACCCTCCAATCGACTTAGCTCGCGACAAATCTTCCGATTGAAATTAAGAGAGAAGATTTTCCCCATCGCTGATGCAGAGATGATGTCAGCATGATGTCATAAGGATTTTTTCCTTTACTTTTAATTTATTTTTTGAATTAAATTTAAACCGACAAGGGGACCCCACCTGTCAATTTAAATATTGGCAGAAAATTAATAAACCCTATTAATCCAATAACTTTTAATCTAATAATCAGAAAAATATAAATAAAATATGAAAATGATTAAAAAATAAAATCTATTTGTTTACCAACTTTAAAAAAATGTTTAATAAAATTTAAAATTAAATATTTTCTTTAATTAAATTAAATCATTTAAAATTGAGAAAAATAAGAAATAATTCATAAAATCAGAAAAATACAAGTTATATAGCAAAATACTCCAAATGACAAATGCAACTCATATATGATGTTTTCATGCTCATTTGACCAAGTTTTCATGTGTGCAACATTTGCCTAGTCATTTAATCCATTTAAAATTAATAAATTAATAAGTTATTCAAATATTTTCAGAAAGCATTGAATGGTATATCAAATTAAAGAAAAAATCATTTCTAACTCAAATATGTCAAACATAAAGCATTCTATTCAATTTATAAACTTGTTTCCAAAAGTATAATAAAATTCTATAATAACCAGAAACAACTACCACATCATTATTTTCTTTACTAATAAAACCCTCATGTTTTCACACCTAATAAACTCATCATCACAAGTCAATAGCAAGTTGTGTGATGATAAATTTAGTTATATTAAACCATCATTTTCAAACAAACTCATTGTTATTAGCTCTACACTTTTGAAACATAAAATCAAACATGTTTGTTACCTTTTCAATAATTATTTTTCATGTGCTATTGTCTTGTTACCTCACCAAGTAATCAACACTTCTACTTAAACATGATAACATTTGTTTGCTAAGTAAAAGTGAGACACATGTAAGTCTAAAACAAGTAATAACCACATCACCCCAAGCAATGAAACATTTCACCTAAAAACCTGTGTGAGTAGGTTACCGTGTCAAACGTGGCTTACTCTTGTAAGCTGGGGTAATTTCCAGGGTATTTCACGATGCATCTCATTACTATGAATGTACCATCCTTGCCAATGTTTTCTGTAGTCCTTACTGGGACTACTTTGCTATTTTTCAGATGTCGGGATTTTCTACGAGACCCTCGAACCCCGAAGACATTGATTATTACGGTTATATCAATCCCAGGCAAGTTCATCACTTGCTCATATCCTTTGCAGTACTTCATAACAAACTAATTGCAAAAACTCTATCGTATTACCACCTAGTCTCAAAAGAATGCATGATCCTATTTTTATAATAACATGACTAATTGAATGACTAACCGAGTGGTAGTGTTCTGTTTGGTGGGCGGATGGAACCATGGTAAGATGAATAGGTCAAAGGAATGTTCCATCTGCACGGGAACGTATTACCTAGGAATTAACCACAACTGCCGTTAGAACTCGGTGCGCCGTAAATACCGCGTTAACCATGGGTCTTCTATGGGGGAGTAAGTCAACTGTGATCTTTTCTCGTTCACATGTCAACGGGCTGCCAGCGACGTACGCTGTAGGTTCTGCGGGACTACATGCACATGGGTGGGAGCCCTTACGTCCCACGGACTCTGCGGTCTATGGGTGTCTGCCAGGGGCGCGTAGATCTCCATCGTGAGGGGTGGAATCAGGCGTTCAACCTGCTGGTGGAAATGGGTGGGCATGCCTTGTGCGGAGAAGCACGGTTTGGCTTGGACCAACAACCGGGCCCCACACCTGAGTGGGAGTGGACAGGATCTCGAGCCTGGTTGTGCAACATGGTCTTGGTCGTCCATGGGTAAAGTAACGCACCTCTGCAGAGTGTAAAAGGATGTGGCATGTTACCCCCTGTTCCGGGAAAGAACTGCGAACGCTACAGGAAAGGCAACTCCATGAAGTTCTAGCTCCTGTGATGGTCTGGCGGGCATAGTTTTTAGAAGTAAAAGCAACCTCTTGAAGAAAGTTTTACAAAACCTTGCATTAGCTTATGACTCTTTCGAGTCTAAAGCTGTAGTTAGTGCATCAAACTACCCACTATATATCATGAACTTGCTAAGTAACGCTCGTTACTCATTCGTTCCCGTTTGACCCCCTGCTTAGAGTTGAAGCCTTATGGGAGTTGTCATCGTGGAGCCATCGCTACCCCATGAAGCTAGGTGGAGTCATATACTATTTAGTCGGTGAAGCATCATCATCAACAACGCTGATGGAGGAGAAGCTATCAAGGTGTAGGTGGAGTCCATTCTCGTACTTAGTTGTTCAAGCCATAGATTAGGGCTGGCATCAGCCGTAGTGTATTTAGTTCTGAGGTAGAGTAATTCTCCAGCTTGGATCTTCGAATTGCTTCTTCTGATGTTTCATTTGTATGAGATCTTCTTTGATTCATCAAAGAGATTCTCAAGATTTTGTAATGAAGTTTGTATCCTATAGCTTTGCTTGGACCCGCTGTGTTTCTGTTGTACCACTCTGAGAGATGTAATATTCACCGATAAGTCCTTCTGTGAGTATTATGTCACCGACTTGCGCACTACACATGCAGTGGTGTGTTGGGTCACCACAACTACCTATGTCTCAGTTGAATAATTGTTTCTTAAGTCTCATTTGAAGGATCGAGAGGTTAACTAGAGGGGGGGGGTGAATAGGTTAACTACAAATTTTAACTTCTTTTTCAAGTTAACAAGGCAAAGCTCAAATATAGATTATCTAGAGTATGCGACTAGATGGACAATCCTATATGTTGAGCAATTACGACTAGCACAAGGTGAGCAATATGACTAAGCTAGTAGTAACAAGTAAAGGTAAGTTGAGGAATAACCGAACATAATGACGCGGAGATTTATCCCGAAGTTCACTTCCCAATGGAAGCTAATCTCCGTTGGAGCGGTGCGGTGCCACCAAAGTGGAACACCGAGTAAGCCTCAAATGCCACACCGTATCTCCTTTGAGTCCTTCCACCGATGTGGATAGGCTCGAATCACTATGTTGCCGTTGAGGTTGACAACTAGAACCTTTACAAGGATGAGGCACACTCCACAAGATTGGAGGGTCCTCACCAAATCCCGAGAGCCGCCAAGACTTCGAGAAGCAAGATCCACGGGCACAAAAGCACCGGGGATATCAACAAGGCTCCGAGCTCCGATGAACTAAGAGCAACAAGATTCCTAGCTCCAATGAGCTAAGAATGACAAGATCCCTATGGGATGAGTGGGTGGATTTCTAATCGGCTCGGTGGAGTTGTAGATCGGGGGTGTCTCCTTCAAATCCCAAAGTATCACGAGCTTTGGTTGGGGATTTGTGGAGATCTTGTTCTTGAGCTTGAGCTTGGTCAATCAATGGTGGTGAGAGAGAGTGTGGGTGGGATTGACAAAGCATAAAGGTAGATGGAGACCCCGTATTTATACTCTCGTCGAAAATACGGCCGTTTGGGGGGTTTTCCCCTTTCCTGCGACCCACCCCGGCCTAGGAGCCGGCCTGGAGGCAACCAGGGCCGGGCCAAACCCACCCCGGCCTAGGGGCCGGCCTGGGGCCGGCGTGGGCGACAGGGGGAGGCCGGCGTGGGCAGCCAGCCCGGCCTGGGGCCGGCGTGGAGCAGGGGGGAGGCCGGCCCCCCACCCGGGCGCCCCGGCCTGGAGGCCGGCCTGGGGCCGGCGGGGGCAGAGGGGCGAGGCCGGCCCCCCACCCGAACCGCCCGGCCTGGGAGCCAGCCCGGGGCCGGCGTGGGGCTGGCCAGGGGCGCTGCCAGCCCGGCCTGGAGGCCGGCCACCCCTTTGCCTTCTTCTTTTCACCCTTTTTCTTCGTCGTTTCTTTTCTCCTTTTCCTCGTCTTTTCCCGTAACTTTTTCTCACACATTGCTGAACCTTGTAAGACATTTACGGGTCGATATTTTCTGAGTACACTTAGCAAAGCACATTAGTCCATCTATATGTTGTAATCAAACACTCAAAACAGGATTTAGAACCTATGTTATTTCAATTTCCCCCTTTTTGATGTTTGATGACAACATACGGATTTGCATAATAGATAATTTTGCATGGCTATTTGTGAGAGAAATAACATATATTCGTACTCCCCCTATTTGTGTGCCCATAACAATTGACATGTATATTTGATAATCATGATGATGTTGAGACTATAACATATTTATGTGAAGGGCAAGAAATTAGTTCAACCATGATGTTTACCCTTGAAGATATACATGTATGAACAATAATGTTTACTACTAGGAAGATCTTACCATACCATTCTTCTTACGAATAATAACTTCCCTCAATATGGCTTCAACACATTGAAATAGTGAGTGGATGAAATAACTTGATAATCTTGTTATGATCTTCAATAACCATTGTCACACACATAATAGAGAGTACGATAGATAATTAAGGACATAGTCTTACAATAACACCAAGGTTCACAAACCACACAAATAGTTTCAACTAAAAAGCAAATCACGAAGATAAGACGCAAATGAATGCATGTGATGCAATGCTATGCGTGAGTGTTTCTCCCCCTTGGCATCATACACCAAAAAGGGAGAAAAATGCAACCCGATCACTCGTCGCCCATCTCATCCTCATCCTCGTCCTCATGGAAGTCCTCTTGTGGAGCCTGACTGGAGCTAGCCTCAGCGGTGGTGTATGGCCCCGCAAAAGAGCCGAGAGAGGTAGCATCATCTCCACACCAATAAGTATGCTTAGACTTCCACTTCTCCTCGGAAATCTCTTCGGAGCTGGGAGGACTAAGAGGAATCTTGAGAGCAGTCTGGATGGCGCGCTGACGGCGACTAGAGGCCTTCCCTTTGCGATAAGCCTCATAATCCTGATGTTGCTTATCAATGAAAAAGCAGTTCATCTTCTGAAGAATCTTCTTAAGATTGAATGTCTCGGGAGGAGGAGAAGGTGAAGGAGAGCGGCGAGTAATTGACTCGGTGCGGGTGCGCTTAGGCCTTGGCTCATTAGCAGTCTCAACGGGAGTATCATACATGAGAATGTTCTTCTTTGGAGTCACTTTGGCATAGTTGTTGAGGAGACCTTCTGGGATGCGGGTCTCAATAAGACGCTGAATATATGATCCATAGATGGGTACCCTCTTCTCCTTAACCACATTCTGCATCTCCTGCCACATGTAGTCCAGTACATCCAACTGCTTCTTTGCTTGCATCCGAGACTCAATGTGGAAGAGAAGGTTGATCATCCACTTGCGTACCTCACCCTTCTCACCAAATTTGGCGTTGATGGTGTTGCGAAGGATGGCGTGTATCATGTACCAATGCTCAGAGAAGAACTTGATCTTAGGAATATGCACGGAGCCGGTACCTTCGGGATAGCAATGACGAATCCCATCCTTGGCCTTCATAATCTTGTTGATCTCCCCATGAATGCGGAAATAGTATGCATAGTCAAAATGATATTCGGGGATACCCAAGATAGCACCAAACTCATCCATAGTAGCCTCACACTTGGTGCCACCGCTCATCCATATCAAAGTACGCGGGAGACGCGTGGGACCACCAGAGGAGAAGTGAACGGTGGAGTAGAAGTCCCTGAGCAACTCTGGAGAGAACGGATGAGCAAGTGTGTCACCCATGAGGGGAGTGATGTTGTGGTAGTCCATGATGGTCATAACTTCAGGCCACTTGTTGCGAGTATACTCAATGTCAAAGAAGTGTTGATCCACATGAGTGTGCTGTAGCTTGCCAAGAATGAATTCATGCATGACTTGATGCATCTTGCAATAGAACCGAGCATCCGAGCACGTGCGTTGACCAAACTCATAAGGATTAAATTTGAGCCTAGCTTCCTCAAAATCAGCGGTACTAAGGCCACCCCAGTTTCTGATCACGGGCTCTTTCGGATTGATAGGAATAGAGGATCTCCGTGAGGGAGTAGAGCCAGCAACATCCTGAGCAGTCTTCTTGCGAGAGGTGCGAGGACGGAGAGAGCGAGAGGCATCATCGTGGGGAGGAGAGTCACCTGAAATATATGATGCATGGAGATGGAACATGATAATGAGTGCACATGGTCGTTTGTTTTATGTGAGAGAAACAAAAATTAAACCATGAATCTATGGGACAATGACATGGTAAACGAAATACTAGCCCAATAGTTAGTGAAAACAAGATGAGGGGTGTGTGCATATTATCATATCATGTGGTTAAAATTGTTTGATGTGAAACAAAAATATTTGGCATTTAAGCATACGAACGACCATGAGGATGTAAAAACATGTTTAAGGTATATCATACACACTAGGTGAGACATGGTATCATAGGACTAGGGGAGCAACATCATGGCATGAGCATAAGAATATATGGAACACATGTCATGAACAAAACATGATAGAACATAGTGGTATGAACCCTAGTATTAATAGTGGGAGAGAGAAAAAAACGTAGCATATGAATCCTAGTACAAGCATACCCATGGATAGGATTGAATCGAGTGACATAGGAGTGTCATGAACCCTAATCTTGAATAGATGGAAACAAAAGATCTAGCACATGAACACTAGTACAAGCACACACATGGATGGCACTAACATACACATAACACATAGAATAGCCCATAGAAAAATTACCCGAGTTCGAAGCCATTGGCAAGCAAAAACCACTAGGAAATCAAGTGTCCCGATCTCCTCCAATAAGGGGTTAGTGAGAAATCCGTGTGGAGGAGAGGGAGGAGAAGGCCGAGGGCTTGCGGATCCGTGAATTTGGGCGGAGGGGATGGGCTAGGGAGGTGGGGGGGAAGGGGGGGGGGCAAGAGCACCAAGGTGCTCTAATGGGGGTGGAGGGAGGAGGAAGAAGGGGTTTGGGGGTGGTTGGTGGGGGAGAAGGGGCGTGCGTGTGTGTGCATAGGGGTGGAGGCGTGGCAGCGCCCACCCCGGCCTGGGGCCGGGTGGGTGGCCGGCCAGGCCGGCCAGGCGTGCGCGCGGGCAGGGACCCCGGCCTGGGGCCGGGGCGGGGGGGGGGGGGCGGGGCCGGCCGCGAGGCTGGCATGGTGGCCGAAGGCGCCGGCCTAGCCCCCGGCCTGGGGCCGGCTCGGCGGTGGAGGCGAGGCCGGGTGGGTGCCCGAAGCCCCCGGCCTGACCCCCGGCCTGGGGCCGGCTCGGCGGCGGCAGGGGCCGGGGTGGGGACTTGGGCACGTGTTTTTTTTTTGTTTTTTTTTTCTCGTTGGCAATTTTGATTGGGATGGTTTTTTTTCTTAAACATAAAAATAGGAAAAAAGGAAGCCTCCCCAACATATCAAGCCACAACACGCAATATAAGAATATCATCAGCAATGTTTTTAATACAAGAATTTTCAGAAGATATATTCTAACAACATTTTCATGAGTTTTGGTTCGTAGAGCATTTTTATTTGACCATGTGCACGGATGATATGAGAATGATGACATGCATAGGATGTTTTCATTTGTATCCAATGGGGAGAAAAAAAATGAGAAAACGAAATGAGCAACATTGGATACCAATGAAATATGAAATCAAATAGAGAAGCAATTTAGGGAACACTCGAACACAAATGTTGGATGGAAAAATGGGCGGTGGCCGTAGCCACCATGTATGAGTATGTTCGATATGACACCGCGAAGATGTATCTTGGGTGCATTGTCGAGACTCATCATTGAAGCACACGATGTCATTAAAAATGATCATTTAGGCATGATTTGTTTATTTATGCATAATAAAGGTAGTGTTGGCTCATTGATTGAGCTACACTCCCCCTATGTCTATGCGTGCATCTAAATCCAAATAAGAGTCTAGTAGGGGTGTGTATGCGAGATTTCCAATCAACTAAAATTGCTTGCACATATGATGTTGAGCTCACTTCTCAATTCCTTGAATCTCTTCACATCTAGAGGCTTGGTAAGGATGTCGGCAAGTTGATCTTTAGTGTTGACATAAGAGAGTGAGATATCACCATTGGCCACATGATCCCGAATAAAATGATACCGAATCTCAATATGCTTGGTCTTGCCATGAAGTACCGGATTGTGACCAATCTTAATGGCACTCTCATTATCACATAAAAGAGGCATTGTCTTAATCTTAATTCCAAAATCCTTAAGACATTGCCTCATCCATAAGAGTTGAGAACAACAACTTGCGGCGGAGATATACTCCGCTTCCATGGAGGAGGTGGCAATACAATTTTGCTTCTTGGAAGACCAACACACGAGAGACCTACCAAGAAATTGGCAAGCACCCGAGGTTGATTTTCTATCCACCTTGTCACCTCCCCAATCCGCATCCGAGTATCCCACAAGATCAAAAGTTGTGTTTGATGGATACCAAAGACGATGAGTTGGAGTGTCAACCAAGTACCTAAGAATCCTCTTGACCGCAATCATATGGCTTTCCTTGGGGTTAGATTGAAATCTTGCACACAAACCCACACTAAACATAATATCCGGTCTAGATGCACGAAGGTAAAGCAAAGATCCAATGATGGATCTATAAAGTTTGGGGTCTACCGGTATACCTTCATGATCCAAAGAGAGATTTGTGGTAGTTGGCATTGGATAAGGTAATGGTTTGGCATTTATCATATCGAATTTCTTGAGCATGTCTTGGATATATTTGGCTTGACAAATGAAAGTCCCCTCATGATATTGCTTGATCTCAAAACCTAGAAAGAATTTTAATTCTCCCATCATAGACATCTCAAATTCACTTGTCATTAGTTTGGCAAATTGATCTACAAAACTCACGTTAGAGGATCCAAATATAATATCATCAACATATACTTGGCATACAAAGAAATGTCCATCTACACTTTTGGTAAAGAGAGTGGGATCAATTACCCCAAGCACAAAACCACGATCTACTAAGAACTCCTTTAAGTGATCATACCAAGCACGTGGGGCTTGTTTGAGGCCATACAAAGCCTTATGGAGGAAGTAGACATGGTTAGGATACTTGGGATCCTCGAATCCCGGAGGTTGTTTAACATATACCATTTCATTTAAAGGTCCATTTAGAAAGGCACTTTTAACATCCATTTGATGCAAGATGAAGTTATGACTAGTGGCAAATGCAAGTAATATACGAATGGATTCAAGCCTAGCTACGGGAGCGAAAGTTTCACCGTAGTCAAGTCCTTCGACTTGAGAGTAGCCTTGAGCAACCAAACGTGCTTTGTTGCGAATCACTTGCCCATGAGAATCTTGCTTATTCTTGAACACCCATTTAGTTACAATGATATTGTGATCCTTGGGTCTTTCCACTAGAGACCATACTTTGTTCCTTTCAAAATTATGGAGCTCTTCATGCATAGCTTGAACCCAATCTTCATCTTCAAGAGCATCATATACTTTGATGGGTTCAACATGAGAGCCATATGAATGAATACCACAAAACTTGAGTACTTGTCCACGAGTGGAGACACTTCTTCCCAAGCCACCAATGATATTCTTTTGATATAGTGACTTTTGTTGCAATCTTGATGCTTGACGAGACATGATACGAACTAGAGCATCATCGGGATGTTCATTTGGTGGAACATCTTCATCATTTCCTTCATCAAGACCATTGTCCACCCTTATTGGAGTTCTTGGTGAAGTATCACCAAGACCACTTCCACCATTATCATTGGGTGGAACTTGATCACTTTCTTGATGGGAGATATCCACATTAAGATCTTCTTCTTGTTCTTGGTTTACCATTTGATTGGTGGTTGATGTAGAGGGCTCCACTTGCGTAGAGCTAGTTCCATCCTCATTTGCCACAAGGTGTCCCTCAATGGGTATAAGTGGACCTACACCCATTCTTCCTATGGCTATGGAGGATGGTTCATCACCTACATCATCACAATCAATTTGCTCCACTTGGGAGCCATTATCCTCATGAAATTCCACATTCATAGATTCTTCAACACACCCGGTGGATATGTTGTAGACTCTATAAGTGTGGGAGTTCGTGGCATAACCAACAAAAATACCTTCAAATGTTCTAGCATCAAATTTAGACAATCTAGTTCCTTTTATGTATACTTGGCATTTGCACCCAAAAACTCGAAGATATGAGAGGTTGGGTTTGTTACCGGTTAGAAGCTCATATGGAGTCATGCCAATCATCGGACGAAGGAAGAGTCGGTTAGATAGATGACAAGCGGTGTTGATAGCTTCGGCCCAAAAGTTATATGGGGATTTGAACTCGGCCGTCATAGTTCTTGCCATATCAATAAGTGTGCGATTCTTCCTCTCCGCAACACCATTTTGTTGAGGGGTGTACGCGGCGGAATATTGATGTCTTATCCCCTCATTACCCAAGAATTCATCCATGGTGTAGTTCTTGAACTCGGAACCATTGTCACTCCTAATGGATAAGATCTTGGTGTCATATTGGCGTTGCACTTCGGTAGCCCAAGTAATGAATCTTTCTTGAGTTTCACTCTTCTTCTTGATATAGAAAACCCAAGTGTATCTTGTATAATCATCAATAATAACCAAACAATACTTCTTGCCACCAAGACTATCATATGTGGGAGGACCAAATAGGTCCATGTGAATGCGCTCAAAAGGTCTTGTTGTGGCGATGATTGATGTTTTAGGATGATTCTTCTCATGCATCTTTCCGGCAATACAAGAGCTACAAGGACGATCTTTGGAAAAATTCACACTTGTTAGTCCTACCACGTGCTCACCCTTCACAAGAGTTTGTAAATTTCTCATACCGACGTGGCCTAGGCGACGATGCCAAAGCCACCCCACGTCGGATTTAGCCATTAGACATGTGGCAATATGTGTAGTTTCTTTCAAGAAATCCACTACATACATACCGTTTTCCACAAACCCAACAAAGGCTACTTTAAGAGAAATAGTGTGAAGGACAAGCACATGGTGACGCCCAAATACACATGTAAAATTGCATTCACAAAGTTGCAAGACGGAAAGAAGATTATAGCCAAGGGACTCAACAAGGAGGACTTTCTCAATGGATGAATCCGGAGAAATGACCACCTTGCCATGTCCCAATACCTTAAGTTGTGAGCGATCACCAATAGTTACATGAGCAAACTTGAGAAGTTGGAGTTTCAAGTCTTCTAATACTTCTTTGCTTCCGGTCATGTGTGCGGAACAACCGCTATCAATCATCCATGATGTTCCACCGGAAATGCAACCCTACAATGAATCAACTTCTTGTCTTAGGTACCCATTTTTGGATGGGTCCTTTTTTGTTAGTCACAAGGGTCTTGGGAACCCAAATAGCATGTTTGTAATCATCACCATATGAGGTGCCTACATACTTCGCATAAACATGACCATTAGTAGATTTTAGAAGCACATAGGATGGGTTATACTTTCCCGCAAAGTTGTTATGAGTAGTAGTGTTCCTAGAAACAATACTTTTAGCAATAATATCAAATTCATCTTCCTCATTAGCCAACTCCCCCTCCTTCACAAAAACAATAGAGTTAGTGGAGGGAGCTGACTTCTTCTTGTAGGCCACCTTCGATGTGGAACCAAAACCAAGGCCTTCTTTACCAACAACTCTCTTATGATTACTCAAAAGATCATTGAGGTTCTTTTGGCCTTGGATGCATGTGGCAAGGCCTTTGTTGAGTTGTGCCTTCAACCTATTGTTCTCCTCAATGAGAGTTGCCTTGACACACAAAGGGTTAGTAGCACAAGAGTTTTCATTCACAATTCTAACTCCTTTTAAGGTTTTGAGCTCATTTGAGATAGTACGATGATCAATTTTAAGCTTATCAAAATCCTTAATGAGTTCATTATACCCTTGGGTAGTTGCATCATTTAAACTCATGAATTCCGTTACCTTAGCAAAAGCATGTTGACAATCAAGTTTAACTTTAGCTATGTCAATTGCAAAGGTTTCTTCAATGCTTTCTTTAAGGCAATGTGATTCATCTAGAGCTTTCTCAAGCTCCTCAATTTTATTAGCATCATCACGAGCAAACTTTTCAAGTAACATTATTCTCTCCTCATGTTCATCAATGAGGCCATGTGCCTCACTTAATTGATCCATGAGAGAGACAAAGATGGATTTAGTTTCTCCTTCTAGTTTTTCAACAAAGTTTGTCAAGGGGTCTTCCTCGACACAATTTAGTAGTGAAGGAATAGAGGAGTTAGCAAGTTTAAGTGTAGGAGTCACCTTTCGGGGTATACCCTTGGCCATGAAGCACTTGTGAATCGAGGGGCCCTTGTTGTCATTTGGGTTGGAGAAGAGAGAGCTTAAGTTAGGAGGTATGACGCCCCTAGCCATGGCCGCCATACCTACTTGTTCGCCTTCACCATCACTCTCTTCACCACCGGAGGTGTACTCGACTTCTTTAGCAATCATTGCCCTAGGAGGGCCTCTCTTGATGAAGTTCTTGGACTTGGGAATAAAGGTGGATTTCTTGATAAGTCTTCCTCCATTCTCAATTCTACTCTTGAAGGGACACTCGGCAACGAAGTGCTCAGAATCTCCACAATTGAAGCAAGTTCTTGCTTTCTTCGTGCTCGAGGATTCCTTTCCTTTGTTCTTGGTGGCATTGGATCTAAAGTCTCCTTTCTTCCACCACTTGTGTTGAGCAAGAGCCAAGCATTCTTCATGTGATGTCCTCATTTCTTTCTCGGAGACCTCATGCGTAGAGCCACCATCATCACTCGAGTCATTATCTTCATGGGGAATGACCTTGGCCTTCAAGGCAAGAGATGCTTTCTTTGCTCCGTTCACAAGGCCATGACATCATCGGAGGTTTGTTTCATGACCTTGAGAGTGATAAAAAGACCTAGGACATCATTGGGGGATAGGTCCAAATAGTCGTCCCTTGCTTGTACATTCATCACCATGTTTTCATTGTATGGCATCAAGGTGAGTAGGAATTTCTCCTTGACCCAATTCTCCGTACAATCCGTGAATCCACTATCTCTCATATCATTTACAAGAGCCTTGAGTCTTCTAAACATGTCTTCTATGTTCTCTCCATCGCCCAAATGAAAGTGTTCAACTTTTCTTTGAATGATCGACCTCTTGGACCTTTGGAGGTTGACATTGCCGTCAAACATATCAACAAGACCATCATAAGCTTTCTTTGCACTAGTGAAGGACCGAATGTGCTCAACTCCTTCCTTTTCCATTGCCCTCTCCAACATGTGCAAAGCATGAGCGTTGAGTTGCTCATCTATGATGTCACTTGAGCTTAGATTTGCGGGGTCCTTTGGCTCATACCCTTTTTCAACAATTCTCCATATTTGCATTGAAGAGCTGCACATGTAAGACTTCATGGAAGCTTTCCAATTAGTAAAACGATGCCGATCCACCAAAGGAGGTGGACCAAGATTAGAAACATGCGGATGTTGAACATTAGGAGCATTGTTGTATGCATAGCCAAAATAATTGCCACCACTACCATTTGATGGTGCACCATTATTTAAAGGTGAAGTTGTATCACTTCCTTCTTTAGTTGGCAAGGGGTTTCCATGTTCATCTAAGATAATCTTTTCACTAGGTTGCTTAGATGGAGATGTCAATTCTTTTATTAGTCCCTCCATCTTCTTCTCGGAAGATTCAATCATAGCTTGGATTAGCTTTTGAATCCCATCCATGGTGACGGGATCATCGGCCATCCTCACCTCCTCTTTAGGCGGTAAAGCCTTTTATAAAGAGACGAGGCTCTGATACCAATTGAAGGATCGAGAGGTTAACTAGAGGGGGGGGTGAATAGGTTAACTACAAATTTTAACTTCTTTTTCAAGTTAACAAGGCAAAGCTCAAATATAGATTATCTAGAGTATGCGACTAGATGGACAATCCATATGTTGAGCAATTACGACTAGCACAAGGTGAGCAATATGACTAAGCTAGTAGTAACAAGTAAAGGTAAGTTGAGGAATAACCGAACATAATGACGCGGAGATTTATCCCGAAGTTCACTTCCCAATGGAAGCTAATCTCCGTTGGAGCGGTGCGGTGCCACCAAAGTGGAACACCGAGTAGGCCTCAAATGCCACACCGTATCTCCTTCGAGTCCTTCCACCGATGTGGATAGGCTCGAATCACTATGTTGCCGTTGAGGTTGACAACTAGAACCTTTACAAGGATGAGGCACACTCCACAAGATTGGAGGGTCCTCACCAAATCCCGAGAGCCGCCAAGACTCCGAGAAGCAAGATCCACGGGCACAAAAGCACCGGGGATATCAACAAGGCTCCGAGCTCCGATGAACTAAGAGCAACAAGATTCCTAGCTCCAATGAGCTAAGAATGACAAGATCCCTATGGGATGAGTGGGTGGATTTCTAATCGGCTCGGTGGAGTTGTAGATCGGGGGTGTCTCCTTCAAATCCCAAAGTATCACGAGCTTTGGTTGGGGATTTGTGGAGATCTTGTTCTTGAGCTTGAGCTTGGTCAATCAATGGTGGTGAGAGAGAGTGTGGGTGGGATTGACAAAGCATAAAGGTAGATGGAGACCCCGTATTTATACTCTCGTCGAAAATACGGCCGTTTGGGGGGTTTTCCCCTTTCCTGCGACCCACCCCGGCCTAGGAGCCGGCCTGGAGGCAACCAGGGCCGGGCCAAACCCACCCCGGCCTAGGGGCCGGCCTGGGGCCGGCGTGGGCGACAGGGGGAGGCCGGCGTGGGCAGCCATCCCGGCCTGGGGCCGGCGTGGAGCAGGGGGAGGCCGGCCCCCCACCCGGGCGCCCCGGCCTGGAGGCCGGCCTGGGGCCGGCGGGGGCAGAGGGGCGAGGCCGGCCCCCCACCCGAACCGCCCGGCCTGGGAGCCAGCCTGGGGCCGGCATGGGGCTGGCCAGGGGCGCTGCCAGCCCGGCCTGGAGGCCGGCCACCCCTTTGCCTTCTTCTTTTCACCCTTTTTCTTCGTCGTTTCTTTTCTCCTTTTCCTCGTCTTTTCCCGTAACTTTTTCTCACACATTGCTGAACCTTGTAAGACATTTACGGGTCGATATTTTCTGAGTACACTTAGCAAAGCACATTAGTCCATCTATATGTTGTAATCAAACACTCAAAACAGGATTTAGAACCTATGTTATTTCAATCTCCCCCTTTTTGATGTTTGATGACAACATACGGATTTGCATAATAGATAATTTTGCATGGCTATTTGTGAGAGAAATAACATATATTCGTACTCCCCCTATTTGTGTGCCCATAACAATTGACATGTATATTTGATAATCATGATGATGTTGAGACTATAACATATTTATGTGAAGGGCAAGAAATTAGTTCAACCATGATGTTTACCCTTGAAGATATACATGTATGAACAATAATGTTTACTACTAGGAAGATCTTACCATACCATTCTTCTTACGAATAATAACTTCCCTCAATATGGCTTCAACACATTGAAATAGTGAGTGGATGAAATAACTTGATAATCTTGTTATGATCTTCAATAACCATTGTCACACACATAATAGAGAGTACGATAGATAATTAAGGACATAGTCTTACAATAACACCAAGGTTCACAAACCACACAAATAGTTTCAACTAAAAAGCAAATCACGAAGATAAGACGCAAATGAATGCATGTGATGCAATGCTATGCGTGAGTGTTTCTCCCCCTTGGCATCATACACCAAAAAGGGAGAAAAATGCAACCCGATCACTCGTCGCCCATCTCATCCTCATCCTCGTCCTCATGGAAGTCCTCTTGTGGAGCCTGACTGGAGCTAGCCTCAGCGGTGGTGTATGGCCCCGCAAAAGAGCCGAGAGAGGTAGCATCATCTCCACACCAATAAGTATGCTTAGACTTCCACTTCTCCTCGGAAATCTCTTCGGAGCTGGGAGGACTAAGAGGAATCTTGAGAGCAGTCTGGATGGCGCGCTGACGGCGACTAGAGGCCTTCCCTTTGCGATAAGCCTCATAATCCTGATGTTGCTTATCAATGAAAAAACAGTTCATCTTCTGAAGAATCTTCTTAAGATTGAATGTCTCGGGAGGAGGAGAAGGTGAAGGAGAGCGGCGAGTAATTGACTCGGTGCGGGTGCGCTTAGGCCTTGGCTCATTAGCAGTCTCAACGGGAGTATCATACATGAGAATGTTCTTCTTTGGAGTCACTTTGGCATAGTTGTTGAGGAGACCTTCTGGGATGCGGGTCTCAATAAGACGCTGAATATATGATCCATAGATGGGTACCCTCTTCTCCTTAACCACATTCTGCATCTCCTGCCACATGTAGTCCAGTACATCAAACTGCTTCTTTGCTTGCATCCGAGACTCAATGTGGAAGAGAAGGTTGATCATCCACTTGCGTACCTCACCCTTCTCACCAAATTTGGCGTTGATGGTGTTGTGAAGGATGGCGTGTATCATGTACCAATGCTCAGAGAAGAACTTGATCTTAGGAATATGCACGGAGCCGGTACCTTCGGGATAGCAATGACGAATCCCATCCTTGGCCTTCATAATCTTGTTGATCTCCCCATGAATGCGGAAATAGTATGCATAGTCAAAATGATATTCGGGGATACCCAAGATAGCACCAAACTCATCCATAGTAGCCTCACACTTGGTGCCACCGCTCATCCATATCAAAGTACGCGGGAGACGCGTGGGACCACCAGAGGAGAAGTGAACGGTGGAGTAGAACTCCCTGAGCAACTCTGGAGAGAACGGATGAGCAAGTGTGTCACCCATGAGGGGAGTGATGTTGTGGTAGTCCATGATGGTCATAACTTCAGGCCACTTGTTGCGAGTATACTCAATGTCAAAGAAGTGTTGATCCACATGAGTGTGCTGTAGCTTGCCAAGAATGAATTCATGCATGACTTGATGCATCTTGCAATAGAACCGAGCATCCGAGCACGTGCGTTGACCAAACTCATAAGGATTAAATTTGAGCCTAGCTTCCTCAAAATCAGCGGTACTAAGGCCACCCCAGTTTCTGATCACGGGCTCTTTCGGATTGATAGGAATAGATGATCTCCGTGAGGGAGTAGAGCCAGCAACATCCTGAGCAGTCTTCTTGCGAGAGGTGCGAGGACGGAGAGAGCGAGAGGCATCATCGTGGGGAGGAGAGTCACCTGAAATATATGATGCATGGAGATGGAACATGATAATGAGTGCACATGGTCGTTTGTTTTATGTGAGAGAAACAAAAATTAAACCATGAATCTATGGGACAATGACATGGTAAACGAAATACTAGCCCAATAGTTAGTGAAAACAAGATGAGGGGTGTGTGCATATTATCATATCATGTGGATAAAATTGTTTGATGTGAAACAAAAATATTTGGCATTTAAGCATACGAACGACCATGAGGATGTAAAAACATGTTTAAGGTATATCATACACACTAGGTGAGACATGGTATCATAGGACTAGGGGAGCAACATCATGGCATGAGCATAAGAATATATGGAACACATGTCATGAACAAAACATGATAGAACATAGTGGTATGAACCCTAGTATTAATAGTGGGAGAGAAAAAAAAACGTAGCATATGAATCCTAGTACAAGCATACCCATGGATAGGATTGGATCGAGTGACATAGGAGTGTCATGAACCCTAATCTTGAATAGATGGAAACAAAAGATCTAGCACATGAACACTAGTACAAGCACACACATGGATGGCACTAACATTCACATAACACATAGAATAGCCCATAGAAAAATTACCCGAGTTCGAAGCCATTGGCAAGCAAAAACCACTAGGAAATCAAGTGTCCCGATCTCCTCCAATAAGGGGTTAGTGAGAAATCCGTGTGGAGGAGAGGGAGGAGAAGGCCGAGGGCTTGCGGATCCGTGAATTTGGGCGGAGGGGATGGGCTAGGGAGGTGGGGGGGAAGGGGGGGGGGGCAAGAGCACCAAGGTGCTCTAATGGGGGTGGAGGGAGGAGGAAGAAGGGGTTTGGGGGTGGTTGGTGGGGGAGAGGGGGCGTGCGTGTGTGTGCATAGGGGTGGAGGCGTGGCAGCGCCCACCCCGGCCTGGGGCCGGGTGGGTGGCCGGCCAGGCCGGCCAGGCGTGCGCGCGGGCAGGGACCCCGGCCTGGGGCCGGGGCGGGGGGGGGGGGCGGGGCCGGCCGTGAGGCCGGCATGGTGGCCGAAGGCGCCGGCCTAGCCCCCGGCCTGGGGACGGCTCGGCGGTGGAGGCGAGGCCGGGTGGGTGCCCGAAGCCCCCGGCCTGACCCCCGGCCTGGGGCCGGCTCGGCGGCGGCAGGGGCCGGGGTGGGGACTTGGGCACGTGTTTTTTTTTTGTTTTTTTTTCTCGTTGGCAATTTTGATTGGGATGGTTTTTTTTCTTAAACATAAAAATAGGAAAAAAGGAAGCCTCCCCAACATATCAAGCCACAACACGCAATATAAGAATATCATGAGCAATGTTTTTAATACAAGAATTTTCAGAAGATATATTCTAACAACATTTTCATGAGTTTTGGTTCGTAGAGCATTTTTATTTGACCATGTGCACGGATGATATGAGAATGATGACATGCATAGGATGTTTTCATTTGTATCCAATGGGGAGAAAAAAATGAGAAAACGAAATGAGCAACATTGGATACCAATGAAATATGAAATCAAATAGAGAAGCAATTTAGGGAACACTCGAACACAAATGTTGGATGGAAAAATGGGCGGTGGCCGTAGCCACCATGTATGAGTATGTTCGATATGACACCGCGAAGATGTATCTTGGGTGCATTGTCGAGACTCATCATTGAAGCACACGATGTCATTAAAAAATGATCATTTAGGCATGATTTGTTTATTTATGCATAATAAAGGTAGTGTTGGCTCATTGATTGAGCTACACTCCCCCTATGTCTATGCGTGCATCTAAATCCAAATAAGAGTCTAGTAGGGGTGTGTATGAGAGATTTCCAATCAACTAAAATTGCTTGCACATATGATGTTGAGCTCACTTCTCAATTCCTTGAATCTCTTCACATCTAGAGGCTTGGTAAGGATGTCGGCAAGTTGATCTTTAGTGTTGACATAAGAGAGTGAGATATCACCATTGGCCACATGATCCCGAATAAAATGATACCGAATCTCAATATGCTTGGTCTTGCCATGAAGTACCGGATTGTGACCAATCTTAATGGCACTCTCATTATCACATAAAAGAGGCATTGTCTTAATCTTAATTCCAAAATCCTTAAGACATTGCCTCATCCATAAGAGTTGAGAACAACAACTTGCGGCGGAGATATACTCCGCTTCCGTGGAGGAGGTGGCAATACAATTTTGCTTCTTGGAAGACCAACACACGAGAGACCTACCAAGAAATTGGCAAGCACCTGAGGTTGATTTTCTATCCACCTTGTCACCTCCCCAATCCGCATCCGAGTATCCCACAAGATCAAAAGTTGTGTTTGATGGATACCAAAGACGATGAGTTGGAGTGTCAACCAAGTACCTAAGAATCCTCTTGACCGCAATCATATGGCTTTCCTTGGGGTTAGATTGAAATCTTGCACACAAACCCACACTAAACATAATATCCGGTCTAGATGCACAAAGGTAAAGCAAAGATCCAATGATGGATCTATAAAGTTTGGGGTCTACCGGTATACCTTCATGATCCAAAGAGAGATTTGTGGTAGTTGGCATTGGATAAGGTAATGGTTTGGCATTTATCATATCGAATTTCTTGAGCATGTCTTGGATATATTTGGCTTGACAAATGAAAGTCCCCTCATGATATTGCTTGATCTAAAAACCTAGAAAGAATTTTAATTCTCCCATCATAGACATCTCAAATTCACTTGTCATTAGTTTGGCAAATTGATCTACAAAACTCACGTTAGAGGATCCAAATATAATATCATCAACATATACTTGGCATACAAAGAAATGTCCATCTACACTTTTGGTAAAGAGAGTGGGATCAATTACCCCAAGCACAAAACCACGATCTACTAAGAACTCCTTTAAGTGATCATACCAAGCACGTGGGGCTTGTTTGAGGCCATACAAAGCCTTATGGAGGAAGTAGACATGGTTAGGATACTTGGGATCCTCGAATCCCGGAGGTTGTTTAACATATACCATTTCATTTAAAGGTCCATTTAGAAAGGCACTTTTAACATCCATTTGATGCAAGATGAAGTTATGACTAGTGGCAAATGCAAGTAATATACGAATGGATTCAAGCCTAGCTACGGGAGCGAAAGTTTCACCGTAGTCAAGTCCTTCGACTTGAGAGTAGCCTTGAGCAACCAAACGTGCTTTGCTGCGAATCACTTGCCCATGAGAATCTTGCTTATTCTTGAACACCCATTTAGTTCCAATGATATTGTGATCCTTGGGTCTTTCCACTAGAGACCATACTTTGTTCCTTTCAAAATTATGGAGCTCTTCATGCATAGCTTGAACCCAATCTTCATCTTCAAGAGCATCATATACTTTGATGGGTTCAACATGAGAGCCATATGAATGAATACCACAAAACTTGAGTACTTGTCCACGAGTGGAGACACTTCTTCCCAAGCCACCAATGATATTCTTTTGATATAGTGACTTTTGTTGCAATCTTGATGCTTGACGAGACATGATACGAACTAGAGCATCATCGGGATGTTCATTTGGTGGAACATCTTCATCATTTCCTTCATCAAGACCATTGTCCACCCTTATTGGAGTTCTTGGTGAAGTATCACCAAGACCACTTCCACCATTATCATTGGGTGGAACTTGATCACTTTCTTGATGGGAGATATCCACATTAAGATCTTCTTCTTGTTCTTGGTTTACCATTTGATTGGTGGTTGATGTAGAGGGCTCCACTTGCGTAGAGCTAGTTCCATCCTCATTTGCCACAAGGTGTCCCTCAATGGGTATAAGTGGACCTACACCCATTCTTCCTATGGCTATGGAGGATGGTTCATCACCTACATCATCACAATCAATTTGCTCCACTTGGGAGCCATTATCCTCATGAAATTCCACATTCATAGATTCTTCAACACACCCGGTGGATATGTTGTAGACTCTATAAGTGTGGGAGTTCGTGGCATAACCAACAAAAATACCTTCAAATGTTCTAGCATCAAATTTAGACAATCTAGTTCCTTTTATGTATACTTGGCATTTGCACCCAAAAACTCGAAGATATGAGAGGTTGGGTTTGTTACCGGTTAGAAGCTCATATGGAGTCATGCCAATCATCGGACGAAGGAAGAGTCGGTTAGATAGATGACAAGCGGTGTTGATAGCTTCGGCCCAAAAGTTATATGGGGATTTGAACTCGGCCGTCATAGTTCTTGCCATATCAATAAGTGTGCGATTCTTCCTCTCCGCAACACCATTTTGTTGAGGGGTGTACGCGGCGGAATATTGATGTCTTATCCCCTCATTACCCAAGAATTCATCCATGGTGTAGTTCTTGAACTCGGAACCATTGTCACTCCTAATGGATAAGATCTTGGTGTCATATTGGCGTTGCACTTCGGTAGCCCAAGTAATGAATCTTTCTTGAGTTTCACTCTTCTTCTTGATATAGAAAACCCAAGTGTATCTTGTATAATCATCAACAATAACCAAACAATACTTCTTGCCACCAAGACTATCATATGTGGGAGGACCAAATAGGTCCATGTGAATGCGCTCAAAAGGTCTTGTTGTGGCGATGATTGATGTTTTAGGATGATTCTTCTCATGCATCTTTCCGGCAATACAAGAGCTACAAGGACGATCTTTGGAAAAATTCACACTTGTTAGTCCTACCACGTGCTCACCCTTCACAAGAGTTTGTAAATTTCTCATACCGACGTGGCCTAGGCGACGATGCCAAAGCCACCCCACGTCGGATTTAGCCATTAGACATGTGGCAATATGTGTAGTTTCTTTCGAGAAATCCACTACATACATACCGTTTTCCACAAACCCAACAAAGGCTACTTTAAGAGAAATAGTGTGAAGGACAAGCACATGGTGACGCCCAAATACACATGTAAAATTGCATTCACAAAGTTGCAAGACGGAAAGAAGATTATAGCCAAGGGACTCAACAAGGAGGACTTTCTCAATGGATGAATCCGGAGAAATGACCACCTTGCCATGTCCCAATACCTTAAGTTGTGAGCGATCACCAATAGTTACATGAGCAAACTTGAGAAGTTGGAGTTTCAAGTCTTCTAATACTTCTTTGCTTCCGGTCATGTGTGCGGAACAACCGCTATCAATCATCCATGATGTTCCACCGGAAATGCAACCCTACAATGAATCAACTTCTTGTCTTAGGTACCCATTTTTGGATGGGTCCTTTTTTGTTAGTCACAAGGGTCTTGGGAACCCAAATAGCATGTTTGTAATCATCACCATATGAGGTGCCTACATACTTCGCATAAACATGACCATTAGTAGATTTTAGAAGCACATAGGATGGGTTATACTTTCCCGCAAAGTTGTTATGAGTAGTAGTGTTCCTAGAAACAATACTTTTAGCAATAATATCAAATTCATCTTCCTCATTAGCCAACTCCCCCTCCTTCACAAAAACAATAGAGTTAGTGGAGGGAGTTGACTTCTTCTTGTAGGCCACCTTCGACGTGGAACCAAAACCAAGGCCTTCTTTACCAACAACTCTCTTATGATTACTCAAAAGATCATTGAGGTTCTTTTGGCCTTGGATGCATGTGGCAAGGCCTTTGTTGAGTTGTGCCTTCAACCTATTGTTCTCCTCAATGAGAGTTGCCTTGACACACAAAGGGTTAGTAGCACAAGAGTTTTCATTCACAATTCTAACTCCTTTTAAGGTTTTGAGCTCATTTGAGATAGTACGATGATCAATTTTAAGCTTATCAAAATCCTTAATGAGTTCATTATACCCTTGGTTAGTTGCATCATTTAAACTCATGAATTCCGTTACCTTAGCAAAAGCATGTTGACAATCAAGTTTAACTTTAGCTATGTCAATTGCAAAGGTTTCTTCAATGCTTTCTTTAAGGCAATGTGATTCATCTAGAGCTTTCTCAAGCTCCTCAATTTTATTAGCATCATCACGAGCAAACTTTTCAAGTAACATTATTCTCTCCTCATGTTCATCAATGAGGCCATGTGCCTCACTTAATTGATCCATGAGAGAGACAAAGATGGATTTAGTTTCTCCTTCTAGTTTTTCAACAAAGTTTGTCAAGGGGTCTTCCTCGACACAATTTAGTAGTGAAGGAATAGAGGAGTTAGCAAGTTTAAGTGTAGGAGTCACCTTTCGGGGTATACCCTTGGCCATGAAGCACTTGTGAATCGAGGGGCCCTTGTTGTCATTTGGGTTGGAGAAGAGAGAGCTTAAGTTAGGAGGTATGACGCCCCTAGCCATGGCCGCCATACCTACTTGTTCGCCTTCACCATCACTCTCTTCACCACCGGAGGTGTACTCGACTTATTTAGCAATCATTGCCCTAGGAGGGCCTCTCTTGATGAAGTTCTTGGACTTGGGAATGAAGGTGGATTTCTTGATAAGTCTTCCTCCATTCTCAATTCTACTCTTGAAGGGACACTCGGCAACGAAGTGCTCGGAATCTCCACAATTGAAGCAAGTTCTTGCTTTCTTCGTGCTCGAGGATTCCTTTCCTTTGTTCTTGGTGGCATTGGATCTAAAGTCTCCTTTCTTCCACCACTTGTGTTGAGCAAGAGCCAAGCATTCTTCATGTGATGTCCTCATTTCTTTCTCGGAGACCTCATGCGTAGAGCCACCATCATCACTCGAGTCATTATCTTCATGGGGAATGACCTTGGCCTTCAAGGCAAGAGATGCTTTCTTTGCTCCGTTCACACGGGCCATGACATCATCGGAGGTTTGTTTCATGACCTTGAGAGTGATAAAAAGACCTAGGACATCATTGGGGGATAGGTCCAAATAGTCGGCCCTTGCTTGTACATTCATCACCATGTTTTCATTGTATGTCATCAAGGTGAGTAGGAATTTCTCCTTGACCCAATTCTCCGTACAATCCGTGAATCCACTATCTCTCATATCATTTACAAGAGCCTTGAGTCTTCTAAACATGTCTTCTATGTTCTCTCCATCGCCCAAATGAAAGTGTTCAACTTTTCTTTGAATGATCGACCTCTTGGACCTTTGGAGGTTGACATTGCCGTCAAACATATCAACAAGACCATCATAAGCTTTCTTTGCACTAGTGAAGGACCGAATGTGCTCAACTCCTTCCTTTTCCATTGCCCTCTCCAACATGTGCAAAGCATGAGCGTTGAGTTGCTCATCTATGATGTCACTTGAGCTTAGATTTGCGGGGTCCTTTGGCTCATACCCTTTTTCAACAATTCTCCATATTTGCATTGAAGAGCTGCACATGTAAGACTTCATGGAAGCTTTCCAATTAGTAAAACGATGCCGATCCACCAAAGGAGGTGGACCAAGATTAGAAACATGCGGATGTTGAACATTAGGAGCATTGTTGTATGCATAGCCAAAAGAATTGCCACCACTACCATTTGATGGTGCACCATTATTTAAAGGTGAAGTTGTATCACTTCCTTCTTTAGTTGGCAAGGGGTTTCCATGTTCATCTAAGATAATCTTTTCACTAGGTTGCTTAGATGGAGATGTCAATTCTTTTATTAGTCCCTCCATCTTCTTCTCGGAAGATTCAATCATAGCTTGGATTAGCTTTTGAATCCCATCCATGGTGACGGGATCATCGGCCATCCTCACCTCCTCTTTAGGCGGTAAAGCCTTTTATAAAGAGACGAGGCTCTGATACCAATTGAAGGATCGAGAGGTTAACTAGAGGAGGGGGGGGTGAATAGGTTAACTACAAATTTTAACTTCTTTTTCAAGTTAACAAGGCAAAGCTCAAATATAGATTATCTAGAGTATGCGACTAGATGGACAATCCTATATGTTGAGCAATTACGACTAGCACAAGGTGAGCAATATGACTAAGCTAGTAGTAACAAGTAAAGGTAAGTTGAGGAATAACCGAACATAATGACGCGGAGATTTATCCCGAAGTTCACTTCCCAATGGAAGCTAATCTCCGTTGGAGCGGTGCGGTGCCACCAAAGTGGAACACCGAGTAGGCCTCAAATGCCACACCGTATCTCCTTCGAGTCCTTCCACCGATGTGGATAGGCTCGAATCACTATGTTGCCGTTGAGGTTGACAACTAGAACCTTTACAAGGATGAGGCACACTCCACAAGATTGGAGGGTCCTCACCAAATCCCGAGAGCCGCCAAGACTCCGAGAAGCAAGATCCACGGGCACAAAAGCACCGGGGATATCAACAAGGCTCCGAGCTCCGATGAACTAAGAGCAACAAGATTCCTAGCTCCAATGAGCTAAGAATGACAAGATCCCTATGGGATGAGTGGGTGGATTTCTAATCGGCTCGGTGGAGTTGTAGATCGGGGGTGTCTCCTTCAAATCCCAAAGTATCACGAGCTTTGGTTGGGGATTTGTGGAGATCTTGTTCTTGAGCTTGAGCTTGGTCAATCAATGGTGGTGAGAGAGAGTGTGGGTGGGATTGACAAAGCATAAAGGTAGATGGAGACCCCGTATTTATACTCTCGTCGAAAATACGGCCGTTTGGGGGGTTTTCCCCTTTCCTGCGACCCACCCCGGCCTAGGAGCCGGCCTGGCCGGCCTGGAGGCAACCAGGGCCGGGCCAAACCCACCCCGGCCTAGGGGCCGGCCTGGGGCCGGCGTGGGCGACAGGGGGAGGTCGGCGTGGGCAGCCAGCCCGGCCTGGGGCCGGCGTGGAGCAGGGGGGAGGCCGGCCCCCCACCCGGGCGCCCCGGCCTGGAGGCCGGCCTGGGGCCGGCGGGGGCAGAGGGGCGAGGCCGGCCCCCCACCCGAACCGCCCGGCCTGGGAGCCAGCCTGGGGCCGGCGTGGGGCTGGCCAGGGGCGCTGCCAGCCCGGCCTGGAGGCCGGCCACCCCTTTGCCTTCTTCTTTTCACCCTTTTTCTTCGCCGTTTCTTTTCTCCTTTTCCTCGTCTTTTCCCGTAACTTTTTCTCACACATTGCTGAACCTTGTAAGACATTTACGGGTCGATATTTTCTGAGTACACTTAGCAAAGCACATTAGTCCATCTATATGTTGTAATCAAACACTCAAAACAGGATTTAGAACCTATGTTCTTTCATCATTCAATTCAGAAAAGTGCATCTATAGTTAAAAAAGTGCAATTGCACTTTTCTAAGCAGAAAAGTGCAACTGAACCGTTGATTTTTTTTGAACTACTGTTGCACTTTTATCAAAAGTGACTGAGACTTAAGAAAATCTCAGTCGACTAAGATTTAGCAAAACCTTTTTTTTCAATCCAGACTACTTCCCCTTTCCATTACTCAACATAACGGAACTACATTGTTCAACTTACAAAAAGCAACACAGGAAAGAGAAAGTGCCCTCACATCACCAGGAAACAGTCACTACGGGACGAAAACCTAGCAACACCGAGACAATCCTAAAGAGAGAATTACAAAACAACAGGAGGCCTACACACAACAATACCAGGGAGAACAGTTTAAACATAGGGCGAGAAGGCCTCTGAACTGGAGTTTCATGGGGTGGTGCGGCGGAAGATTCAGGGCTTCGACGAACTCGGTCCTGCGAGCGAAGAAGAGCAAAATTGGTTAAGTTGTTAGTCGATTAGAAGGTGTAAAAGCTAGAGGAAAAAGCGATAGGGGCGTAGGTGATACACATCCTTCTCGCGACGGGCTCGGTGAGCTACAGCCAAGGGCAGCCATGGAGAGCATGCCTACGGATGAGAGGGAGAGGACGAGAAGGCGCTGGGGGAGAGAGAATGGTGAGGAGGTCCTTCCGGCGAGAGAGGGGAGTAGGTGGGTCTGAGGCGAGAGAACTGAATGCTGCTGCGTCACTCCCTTAGGTGTTCGATAGGGACTCGGGGAAGGAGGACATGACAGAGGAGGATGATGACATGGCTGAGTTCCTGGATTCCTCGTGAATATTAAGGACAAGGTTTGGAGGCATGGGCCCGACCGTTTGGTCGGAACATGGGCGATATGGCCAGCAGGCATTGGCAGATGTGGGAGGTACTTGGACCGGAGGATGGGGACAAGGAAAGGCGAGGGGCTACGCGAGGGGGATACTTTGGAGACAGGAGGTTATTGGCATGCTAGTCTCTCCCCACATGTCCTAGAATGCTACTCCCTCCGTTCCAAAATACATGACTTCCATTTGTCCAACACATGGATGAATGTAGACACTAAAACATGTCCACATTCGTGCATGTTTGGATAAATGAAAGTCATGTATTTTGGAACGGAGGGGGTAGTTGGAACGGAGGGACTTTTTATCCCAGCATGGATGGCAACATAATTTGCGGATCGGCCCTCCATCATCATATGCGTTTTGACATACTTTGTAATTCGTCTTCCTTTTGTTCGGTTTATTCGAGGCTGTGTGCATCTTCGATATGCAGAGGCTGGATGTAAAACATTTACTTCTAAGTAATAAAATTGCATTTTTCGAAAAACACAGGACGAGTGGGTTGCCTTAGTTGACTTGAGGAACGCCCGTCGATCGTCGTTTACTGTCTACACTCACTACTATCGTACTAGTATATGGAGAGCTATACCTAGTAGTATTCCAGGGAGCTAATGGTACTAATGTTGATCCAGATCAAATGACGTGAACGAGTAAGGAACCAGCGATGCCTGCAATATAGAGTGATAATAGGGGTTGGAATGAACTACACCATCTACGCAATGGGGAGGATGAAATATCTTTGGGGTGAGAATGCCGAAAAACAGAGGACGCAAGAACTTGCTCGTGATGCCAATTGTCAAGCCCTGTCTTCAAATTTTTCAACAGCTATGTGGGACAAGATATTTTTTTTTTTTCGCGAAAACGCAAAAGCTTTGCGTTTCTTTGCATTGATAGAAAGAAAAAGTTATGTACAAGCCTTCGGACGAGGCGGCCCCACACATTACAACTCAACCCACAACACTAGACTAGGGGAGAAGATGTCCGAGGCCTCGCGCCCCCGCGCTCACCCAAGCTCGAGCCTCGGTCTTGATGGTTTCCACCAGTGCGCGAACCGAGGGGCTCGCGTTGTCGAAGACGACCGCGTTCCGCTGCTTCCAGATCCACCACGCCGTGAGCAGGATCAGCGAAGAGGTACCCTTGCGCAAAAGGCGTGGGGTGGTCCTTAAAGCCAGCGACCACCAGTCGACGAAGTCATCTTCTACAACGGGAGGTCTTGAGGTAGATCGAATCCAAGACAACACCTCATGCCAGATCGTTCGAGAGAACGAGCACCCTGTGAGGATGTGGGACATCGTTTCAACCTCCTGGTCACAGAGCGGGCAGCAGGGATGGTGAGGGAGGCCGCGGCTCTGTAACCTTTCCCCAGTCCAGCAGCGGTCCAAACAGGCCAACCAGACGAAGAACTTCACCCTAGGCGGGGCCCATGTCCCCCAGTTAAGCTTCCAAGATCGTGATTCGATGGATCCATGGAACATGGCTTCGTAACACGATTTGGAGGAGTATTCGGCGTCCGAGGTCCACCGCCAGACCAGCTTGTCAGGTGCCTCCGAGAGCTGAACCTCTTGAAGGTATCGCCACGTTTGGATGTACTGCCAGAGGGCAAGAGGGTCAAGAGCCCCCGAGATGTCCGAGATCCACTGGCGCTCCAGCAGCGCCTCTCGAACCGTCCTGCGCTTCCTGCGCCTCTTGGGGATGTGCGCGAGTAGCGCCGGTGCGACCTCCTTGAGCGCCCTACCGTTGATCCATTTGTCCTCCCAAAATAGCGCAGAGGCGCCGTCGCCGAGCACCATCTCCGTAGAGGACTCGAAGATGCCTCGTTCATCCTTAGAGAATTGCATGTCCAACCCGCGCCACGGGCGGTCAGGGTCCGTGCGCATACGCCATAACCACCGAACCCTCAGGCTCGTGGAAGTGCGGGCCAAATCCGGAATCCCTAACCCACCAAGTTGCAGCGGACGACAGACCCGAGGCCAGTTCACATGGCAGTGACCACCCTTAGCTTCGGCTCTACCCACCCACAGAAAACCGCGGAAGATCTTTTCCATCTTCTTCAACCACTTCTTGTTCGAGCTCAGAACGATGAGCTGGTGCAGCGGGATCGCCGCAAGGACCGCCTTGATAAGGGCGAGCCTTCCCGCCTTGGGCATCATTGCCGCCTTCCAAGTGGGTAGCTGGTCCGCCAGCCTGTCGACGAGGGGTTGGAGGGACTCGCCCGACAGACGGCGGAGGCCGAGGGGAATACCCAAATACCTCACCGGGAATTGCGCTAGCGGACAACCCATCGTAGCCGCCGCCAGGTTGGCAACCCCCTCATCACACCTAATAGGGGACACCGAGCACTTGGCGAAGTTGGTTCTTAATCCTGAGGCCTCCCCGAAGAGCGAGAGGATGTCGCGAACCTTGCCCAGCTCACCCGCATCTGGGTGGCAGAAGATGACCACGTCGTCTGCATAGAGCGAGACCGTTGTGGTGAGATCTTGGCGCGCCACCCTCCTGAGAACACCCATTTCCGCGGCCTTAGCCAGCAGCAGGTTCATAGTCTTGATGACCAGAACAAAAAGTTGTGGCGAAAGGGGGTCCCCCTGTCGCAAGCCCCGACGGTGCCAAATAGGGGGGCCCGGTTCGCCATTCAACATCACCCTCGTGTTTGTCGTGGCGAGAAGAATCGCTACCCAATTCCTGAACCTCGGGCCGAACCCCAGCTTCTGGAGTACCTCAAAGAGCAAGGCCCATGATACGGAGTCGAAGGCTTTAGCGATGTCCAGCTTCAGCATCACCCTTGGCTCTTTGAGCCTATGCAGCAACCTAGCTGTCTGTTGGACCAGCATGAAGTTGTCGTGAATGGAGCGCCCGCGGATGAAGGCGCTCTGGTTTTTCTCCACCAACCTACCCATGAAAGGGGCCAACCTGAGGGACAACGTCTTTGCAACCACTTTGGCAAAAATGTGTATAAGACTGATAGGCCTGTAGTCACCAAGAGCAGCCGCATCCGGGCGCTTAGGTAGGAGGGTTAAGAGTGCCTGGTTCAAACCCTGGAACCCTCGACCACACATGGTGAAGAACTTGTCGAAAGCCGCCATGACGTCTCCTTTTACCACCCCCCAACAGCATTGCAGGAATTCAGCTGTGAAACCATCCGGGCCTGGCGCCTTCCCCCGGGGGAGTCGCCGCACCACCTCCCAAATCTCCTCCTCCGCGAAGGGGGCCTCCAGGTCTTGGAGTCCCCCCTCGGCGTGCAACCCCAGAAAGTCCAAGTCCAAGGAGAACGCCCGCGCCGTAGAGGTGCCCAGGAGAGCCTCAAAGTGGTCAAAGGAGGCTTTGGCCATCGCCTCATGCTCCGTTTCCACCACCCCATCTACGTGCAGGCTCCTGATCATGTTCTTCTGCTTCCGATAGGACGCATGCTGATGGAAAAAAGACGTGTTGGCATCACCCTCTGCAATCCAAGCAATCTTGGCGCGTTGTCGAGCCATAGTGCGTTCCAAGGAGGCCAACCCTAGGTGGGCTTGTTTCAACTTGGCGCGCAGCGCCCTCTCGTCGCTCGAGAGTTGCCTCGTCTCCATAGCCGCGTCCAGACGGAGGACCACCAACCGCGCTAACGAGAGCTGCAGCTTGATACACCCCACCTTCTTGTCGCTCCAACTTCTCAGGTGCCTCGCGGTGCGCTTCAACTTAGCAGTTAAGCGACAAAAGGGGTCGGTGTTACCATCAATGGCCCCCCAGGCGGACTCCACCACCTCCTTGAAACCATCCAGATTCACCCAGAACCTCTCGAAGTGGAAGCGCTTACGACCCCCTGCCCTAGAGGTGCAGTCGAGGAACAGAGGGCAGTGATCGGCCACCACCGACGCCAAGCATGAGAGGGAACAGTTGTCGTGTAAAGCCTCCCAGTCCGAGGAACAGAACACCCTATCCAACCTGACCAGGGTCGGCGTTCCCCTCTCATTCGACCAAGTGTAACGACGACCCTGAAGGTAGACTTCCTTGAGCGCGCTAACATTTAGAAAGCGCCGCATCCTACCCATCACCCTTCTGTTGAGATTCCCGTTATTCTTGTCCTCATCCCGGTAGATCATGTTGAAGTCGCCACAGACCGCCCACGGTCCAGGTCGGGTGGCGCGCACCTCGCGTAGCTCCGCAAGGAAGGCGATCTTATCGCTCTCCTCTTGTGGCCCGTAGACGTTAGTAAGCCACCAAGGTGCCCCCCCTTCAAACGGGGAGACTCTAGCTGTTAATGAATGCGCACCCAAATGCGGATTGTCCAAATGGACTTTCGCACTCACCCAAGCAATAAGGATCCCCCCCCTCGTATTAGAAGCTGGCAAGCAGAAGTAGCAATCAAAGTCCGCGCCAAGCGTTTCCATAACAATCGAGGTGGTTACAACCATTAATTTTGTTTCTTGCAAGCAGACAATGGAAGCACCCGTAGAGCCTACAACGCACCGGACGTTCGACCTACGCGCCCGGTCATTGAGACCCCGCACGTTTAAAATCATCATCCTTGGTTCGTATACCATTAATGACATATAACACCCTGGAGAAAAACACCATCGCGGATCAGATCCCGACGAGGCACCCACCCGAAGGAACCCGAGCTGGAGGAGAGCAGCCCCCCCGGATCGTTGTCACGGACCACCCATAGAGTTCACCAATAGCCTCAATCATGTCCTCCTCAAGGGGAACCTCGAACAGTCTGTGGAAAGCCTGCACCGCCTCTGAAGATGGCGTGTCCTCGCTGCCTATCAGACCCAGCTTACGCATCAGCACCCTTTGAGCCTTTTGCTCGGAGTTAAGCCCGCAAGATTGCGAAGCGATGCGCCCACTTCGCCTTGGTTGGAACTCCAGCTCCCGTAGTCGACGCTGTAGCGGGGGCGGCTGGAGGACGGCCTCAGAGCGCGCCTTAGCTGCCGCAAGGAACCCACCTATGGTGCTAGGCATCCCGGCCGCCCGACCACCAGGCGGTCGTTCGCATTTACGAAGAGTGGAGCATAGCTCGCCATATGGACGATATCACTGCAAAGGAGTAGTTCCACATTTTGAAGATTTGTAATTGACAGCTATAAAAAAAAATGTCAATTTTACCCATGAAAACTCAAGAAGGACCTCAAGAAAAGAAGGAACAAGTGAGAGGGATTACCTATTCTTTTCTAAACCAATTAAAAAGCCCGCCTCTGCCAGTGAGGCGAGAAGGGTGCCGTTACGGGCATCCCCTTTATCGTAGACAGCATATTCACTCACAAAAACCTTCGGGCCACTCCGAGATGTTTCGTTGAATTTATCTTTCATTTGAAATACATGGTCTGCACTTTCATAGACCTACAGAAAAAATGGCAGTATGTAAGAAAACCATAGATAAAATAACAACCAAAAAATCTGGTAAAAGTTAAACAATAACTTACATGGAAATCGTAAAAATCAGCGGGGTGATCAATTGGTTTAGATGATCCATCACAGTTCGAAATAATTTGAATATCTGGATAGGCCTCTCGAATTGCATTGTAAAACTTGAGATAGTTTCCTGTTAAACAGAACTTAAGAACATCACTACGGTCTTTAAATACATATGTTCTTAAGTTAAGGGATCCTCTATATGGTCTACTGATGTTTAAATAATAAAAATTTACCTCGGTAATTTTTGAATATACAATTTTCATTTCCAATGGCCACGTATTTTAGGGGAAATGCCTCTGAATGCCCCATTGCAGCTCTAAGAGAGCCAAAAGTTGATTCTGCACTTCCTCTAGCGAACTCAAGACCGTTCAAAATATCCTATAGCAAGGCAAGAAAACAAAAGTGAACTGAAAATCATGAGAAATGCATATAACTAATTTTTATAGATATGATAGCATCTACTATGATAGTAACTTAGGTGACGCACTAGGTCACGTCCTAATTCCGGGTGGATGTGATTTTTTCTTTGAAGAACCACTATTCAAGTTTGGCTTCTTGTTAAGCAAACCATATTTTCTCATTTGAGGCGTGTTCAATTGAGCGTACAGACTATATGTGGTTCTCATTCAGATCCCATACGCATAAACTAGCCTGTAATGGTTTTATGCTCTCGAAAATAAGCCATGTGTTCTTTCGTACACGCATGCAGAAAACATTGTAAGGACGATTCATACGGTGAAAAATCCAAGGCATTGAATACAAACCTTTACAAAAGGTGCGAGTGCAGTAGTATCAACTTCATCGTTGTGGCTGATCCCTATATTTCAAGAGAAAATTTTCAAACAATTAATGGGTATAGAAGTGATAATTAAAGATATTCTAAATATAATTAATGGAAAAATATCAAGAATATTAATTACCAGCATTGAATACCCAGATTGGCTCAGCACCCAGGTCTTCGGCAAGCTATCATAGACATTTCGAATTTAAACGTATGAGATATATGGCTACACCTAGAAAACTTGTAGGAGATTAAGCAATATATACCTGGAGAAGTTCAAAATACCCAAGGCCATCATCTGTCCAGTACTTCCAATAGTCCCCATAGTGTCCAGGCCTCTCCTCCCATGGACCAATAGTTTCCCTCCATCTGAAAGCATTTGCTAACAAATTGCCTTCAACAAAGCAACCACCTACCAAAAATGGTATGACATATCAATATAGTCCAAGCTATGGACAATGTATTCCTACTCTATTGTGCACATTGAACCGTGTCAGTTTTCACTCAATTTTGCAACCATCAAAATTCATTTTACAGGGAGAAAGGAGAAAAGACGACCACAGTTTACTTCTTCAGCTCTGTGCTTCAGTCATTAGTAGTTTCTTCGACAGATGTGATAAAGTTTATGATTGTCAGTGTAGGCAAGTTCAGGTTTAAAACACTAGAAGTTCAGAACATATATGGTTCCAGCCAAAATCCTAATAGCTGAATATGATATAAAACTGCAAAGGTGAGAGGAAATTCCAGTATAATTAAAGCACTAGAAGTGCAGAACATATATGTGCAGCTTTTACTAGTTGATCTTGACTGACATGACATAAGAAATACCAGGAAATCGTAGGAACTGTGGTCTTAAATCCATAAGCATTTGTATGAGTTCCTTGCGAAATCCATGGCCCTGTATTTGTAGAACAAAATGATGATTAACGCATCTTGTAGACTCATAGTAAGCATGATATGGCATTAGAAAAATAAGATTACGTTTACATTGTTATATAAATTTCTATACATCAATGTAAGTTTTTCATTTTGATCTTATTAATCATCAACGAGAACTGTTGTACAAACATTTTGCTCATTATCGATTTTCATTTACGGTCAAACAGTGTGATGATTAATATTCCTTCAACATATTATTGCTAGGTAACAAAACAAGCCTGCCTTTCTATATGGTTTTATGATTTGAGGCAGTATACATTTTGGTAGAATCTTTACGAGCTGTTTTCAGATCACACTATTCCTTTGTGATTGTCAGTAGCCAATACCAAGATAGAGGATGAAAAATCAATTCACCTTGTATGTATCAGAAGGCATAAGTGACACTTGATCTAGCCAGATGACCCCCCTTTTGGAAGTCGTTAACTCAAGTCTTGAAGTTCTACATGTTCCTTGAGATAATAATTTCAGTTCTATCTTTCTCCAATCTGACACATTATTATCTCTGCAACCATGTAAATAGTATGCATTCCTTACGCAGTTAGTGGAGGAAATTAACAGGTTGAAAAAACATCAAAACTCATTAGGGAAGATATATACGCTATAGCAGCTGATGCGATATTCTGCAGTCCATCCGAGCATGTGAGTGAAGCAGTCAAATCCACGGGTTCCATTGATCTGATGTACATGACTAGATTATAGGTCTTCCCTTCTTCTATATTCTGGAAATTGAAATGATCAAATTTAGCACAAAAGCGGAGGGAAATAGTTGAAATGCCTCTCAGAGAAAACTATGCAATGATTCCAAGAAAGGGAAGCACATACATAAGATGGGAAGCTAACACTATCCAAGGAACATATGGATATGGATTAGAAGCTCGTGTTACAGTTTCACTTTTACAAAGGAAAAAGTATTTGCTATCATTTCTTCAATTGGAAATAAAGTATCATGTAAACTGTTGACTGAATTATTGTCTTATGATCTATATTCTCATTCATGCTCGTGCTCCAGTCCACTTGAACATTGAAAAGTAAATCGTACCATGCCCCAGAATCCTGTGTTATAAATGCCAGCTGGGCACTCGTCACAAAAAACCTCCATCCTTAGAGCCATCGGGTTAGTACTGAAACAAGATGTTTTTTCAGTTTCCACCGATATCGAGGATTCGTTCCCGAGGATGAACCATGGATCTATATTTGAAGGAAGGTTCTGTCCTCCAGCTTCAAAACCTAAATCAAACATTCAACATCAGAACGTGGCCAAACATGTAAATATGCTTCAGTTCTACAAAAAGGGCACTGTATTACTTTTTTTCTATATATACAAACTATTCAACCCATATGAATCCTTGTTATACGGGAAGTTTGGTATATGTCATGCCACTGCGTAGTTTCAGATTTCTAAAAGAAATATATGTCACTAGGAGGTGTATCACTGACATGCAAGTCATTACATGGCATCTGGAACTAGCTAAGTTTTTTTTTGCTGGAAACAAGAACAGGCAAGCAAAAAATAAAAAGGAAACAGGAACATGCATTTCTCAAACTTGGTCAAGTGCATCAGGGCCTTTGTGAATATTTTCTCCAAAAGGCACATACAGGAGCAGAGAGTGGCGGTACCTCTGTTACTGACAAGCTCTGCCCAAAGTCCTCCAGCTCCAGCGTGGTTGATTTCCTGGGAAAAAGGTTCACTGATCTACTCAGATTGGACAGAAATCAAAACAAAGCGTCTAGAATTGGACAAATAAGAAGAAAAACATCACCTCAAAGAACAATCCGAAGAGGGTTTGTGGGATCTTTCTGGCGGCCGAAGATGATGCATTAACCTCTAGCAGTGCTTGAATCTGTCCCAACTCTGCCGCCAGGCACTCACGGCTCACCGAGAGAAGCAGCAGCAGCGAGCAGAGGATGCTTGCCGCTTCCTTTGCACTTGCACCCATCTTCGCCTTACACTCTAGCCTGCAGATTAACAACCAAGTCTTCAGATCGTTCGAGCAAGTAAAGTGCAGATAAAAACCTATCGGATCTGTCAACCATATCGAGCATGGAGAAAAGTAAGAAGATGAACAGACGAAGCCAGAGGGGAGAAAAATCGTCCCGTAGAAAAATCACCTAAGGAACATTGGACACCAGAGGCGAGAAGAACCACCTATCGGATCTTGCAGATAAAGATCGCCTTTTCCCGGGTCGGGGACGATGCGAGCGCTCGTGAGCTGTGATGCAGTGATGCTTGCCGCGAGCCCGCGACGATGCCGTATTTGTGTGTGCGTGAGGAGCTCTGTGAGGAGTTCATTTTAAGTAACCTGAACAGTGGCTACGAGCACCCCAAAGTTTCTCCCCTCTGTGATGCAGTGTTGCATTTAATGTACTCCAGTCCAATCCAAAACTAATGAGCTATCCAATCCAAAACTGGCTCGGTAAAAAACTATTGGCGATTTTCGGTGAACCGGGATAATCTTCTTCATTTCCCTAAAATGAGCTTCAAATACACTAAAAGTAAACAAACAGCCTTATAATTATAGACAAGGAGAAAAAGTGAGTCCAGCTTTAAAAACTATGCGCTTGTGGCATTCAAATGAACTCAGATACCTAAGTGTATATACCCCGTGTACGCAGCGCACCCTATATACAAAAAAAAAATAGTAATTAAAAAATTCAATAACTTCCAAAAATGTATGTCGGGGCAAGCATTACCAAGTAATGTACTCGTATAAAATAATTTGACCCGGAATGACTTCCATGGCCCCCTGGACCAAAGATTTGCCCTATAGAAAAGTACTGTACATGCTATACTCGTCATAGGTCTTTCTTTTTTGCCCTAAACTCAATGAGAATCATTTCTTGTCCAAACATTTTTATACAAGTGCAATACTTTAATCATCTTTCATTCCCAAAAGGATTCCGAACTTTTTATCTTTTTAAATTACCAAAAATAATTGGTCGTATAGGGTGAGCAGGTTCCAGTACCAAAAGTCCGCGTCATAGGAACAAACGATGATGCCGAGGGGGATTTCAACACCGAGTGGGAACTTTCGGGGCCCTCGGTATTGCTCGCACAGTGCCCACGGCCGGAAAAGGACCATGAGCATAGCGCAGCCGTCGGCATAGATGATCAACGCCGAGGGGGACCGTCGGCACAGAATAACCCTTGGCATAGATAGAGCAATGCCGACAACACACGTCACGTCGTGCGTTAGCGACCATCGCCGGAGAAAAGTTGATGGCCCGAGACAATGCCAAGGGGGTTGCCGTCGGCGTAGCTCTGTGTATAGCACGTTAACGGCACACAACGCCAAGGGGTTTGCCATCGGCGTAGATTGACCCGTCGCAAACACACATATTAGAAACCCTCGGGGTTGCTTCTTTTTCCATCGTATTACCCAATTTTAATTTCCTCTATATATAATTTAAATATTTTTGCATAAATACTTTCAGTATCTTGTAACATATCACATATATAGAACGAGCTATATAGGTAGATCCGCGGGACCAACGAACTAGGGGTTTGCTGGAAAAAGACCACCGGAGCGCCAGAATCACACCAACACTTGCAACTGGCCCTAACTTACACGTACAAGTGTGTTGGAAGGTCCATAGATGCAATTTAACATGTTCACGACAAAGATATACCCAAGAAAAAGATATACCTACCTTGACCGGAGTCGGGAGAGGATAGCAAAGTGCAACTACTTACTTAGTTGTGTTAGGGTAGTCCCTAAAAACACCCAAGACAAAGATATACCCACACTCTTCACAAGATTCCCTCTGATTCGTCCAATCCGGGAGTTTCGGGTTGTAAGCCCAGAAACCTACTCAGACGCCATAGTGGAATATTTTTCATCCAAAACCTAAAACACACTTGTTCCCACATGGTACGACACCCCCCTAGCTTTTGGTGCGATGCTACGGATCCACTCTCTGGCGAAACTCGTTGGAGAAAAGTCACACTTATCGTCTACCACCTTGACCGGAGTCGGGAGAGGGTAGCAAAATGCAACTACTTGATGGTGGTGTTAGGTTAGTCCCTATGAACATCCAAGACCAAGATCTACCCACACTCTTCATAGGATTCCCTCTTGTTCGTCCGATCTGGGAATTTCGGGCTATAAGTTCAAAACCCCACAAGAGAGAATATGATGCCGGTGAAGCCGGTCAGACCCAGAGTGGAATCTTTTCCATAAAAAACCCTAAACACACTTGTACGCACATGGTATGGCCCCACCTATCTTGTTCTTGGATTCCAAGCGCTCCGGGTACCCTCTCCGACGAAACCCTAGACCCGATGGAGAAAAGTCCGACTTTTACGTCTACCCCCTATGCGAGAGCCGGAAGAGGGTAGCAAAGTGCAAATACTTGATAGGAACACCCAAGACAAAGATGTACCCACACTTCACAAGATTCCCTCAAATTCGTCCGATCCGAGAGTTTCAGGCTATAAATCCAAAACCCCGTTAGAGAGAAGGTGAAGCTGATCAGACACCGGTGTGGAATCTTGGGCATCTACAACCCACCTTGCACGCACCAAAGCACCAGCATGACACACGCCCAATGTACCACTGCACGCATTGATTCGCCAACCCAACTCAGAGCTCCCCCAAACGCCGCCACCCCATCTTGCCCCAGTGCCTCTTGCCCACCGCTGACGCCAGACCTCCCCCTGCCGGTCTTCCTCCCGCCATCTCTACCTACTCTCAGACATGGTGGCCCAAGCCTCGACGCCCATTAGATCGCCGCCTCTGGATCTTTCCATCGGGCCATGTTGCCGGACCTCTATCCTACCGCGGGAGTTCCTCGCCGGACGACGTCCTCCACAGGAGGCACAAGGTAAGGCCTCATCCCATACCTAGACCATTCCGCCACACCTCGCCTCCATCTCTTAGCTCGGTCCCTCACTAACGTGTTGGCCACCTCAGTTGTCATGCTCGTGCCCTCGGTGTCGCTGCTTGTTGTAGTGGCCTCCTCCCCCACCGGACACCGATTGACAACATGAGGTCACACCCGGCTGTTATCTGATTCTTGTTGTAGCACGTCTTGCTAGCTTGGCATGGCCAGCCGACCTCCTACAATGACAAACATACATAGTTAGTTAAGTATACTCGAATTGTTAATGTCATCCACCATGCCGACATTCTCACCGGGAACAGGGATACAAAATTTATTTCATGTGCATCTGGGCATACCAAATTATTAGTGTAATTTAGTCTGTCAAGTTAAGGAACACATAAACTGTCAAGTATAAGATCCTCCTGAATATAGTTGAAGAAAGTTGTTGATGCTCACGGTGTAGGTTTCTTTGATGATACTTTGTCAGCGTTCACAATAGACTTCTTATTCGGGACGGGGGGGGGGGGGGGTGCAACATAGGAATATACAAGGGTCCCGGTCTAACGAGTTTGTTATCATCGTCTCTTATTTCCTAGAACCAGTTTATCAATCATTTTCCGACTGGGTGAAGTGTTTAAAAGAAGCTCTGTATTTTGAGAGGGGTGGACACTCTAATGATGTAATCACCTAGGTAACAACCAAGCAAACCCAGTAAATTGTCGCTTCAAAACTATGCCTGGGAAATATGAGCAAAATCTTATTTTTGGTTAACCTTAGGCCCTATTTTTTTAGGGCACCGAGTGCTGCGTACATGTTGTAGTTCACCAAATTTGTGCATATGTTCATCCCGTCGCATTCCACTTTTTATGTGAGCTTTCCTCGTACTTACTTTCTACGAGAGAAAAAAGGAACTGCACACACATGTGATGTGGATATACATCTCTTAGAGCATCTCTACCCTTAGAAGTGCCAATCAGCCCACTAATTTTCTCTTTCATGCAGGCTATGCTTCAAGGTGGAGACCAGGACCGTTGCAAGAATTTTTGAAAGAGTGTTCCAGATCTTCTTCCTGCTCGATCACGCTTCGAGGGTAAGAGCTCTTATTGAAGCAGAGGATGGCTGATAATGATTGGATGTACAATGTTCATATTAGTGCTAATGAAAGAATAGTTGAGTGGGAATGGAAAACCGAATATTTTGTGAAGTATGCAACCCGTGGTTCTAACTCAGTTCATCCACTTTGCCCTTGTGCTCGGGTCAAGATGAATCACCGTGAGGGTCCCTTGGGAATGACTTGACACCTTTGACAGGATGGGTATATGCCTGACTTTGCCATGCTGACCAATTTCCCTGAGCGCGACCGTGTTAGAGCAGAGGCGATGCGCCAGCACATCAATGGAAATTATGACGATGACATTGGAAACTTGCTTCATGATCTTCGGTGTGAAGAGATTGCACATTTGCCACCTCGAGAGGAGGATCCAGATGAACCAGAGGAAAATGTGAATGCCTTTCTTAATATGAGAGATTTGGCAAAGAAACCTATTTACCTGAATGGAGCTATCTCCCAGCTGGATGCGGTCTTGTAACTTTTAGCTGATAAAGCCAGGAATAGATGGAACCAATAAAGCTATGAAAATAATTGGACATTTGCTAACACGCTCCCCGAAAATTGTTTGCCTCGAAACATGTACGAGTCGAAGAAAATCATGAAAGCGTTCTGCATGGATTATGAGAAGATACATTGTTGTCTTAAGGGTTGCCTTTTTTTTCGGAAGGAGTTTCCGGATCATACCCACTGTAGCAAGTGTGGGGCCTCTAGGTATCTTGAGATGAAGGGTGCTGATGGTCAGATGGAGTAGACGAAGATCACCGTAAAGATTCTTAGATATTTCTCACTCATAAAAAGAATCTAGCGTCTTTACATGAGTGAGGAGACTGCCCGACAGATGAGGTGGCCCAAGGATGGGAAGAGATATCCTAATTTATTGGATGGAAAAAATAAGATGAAACATCCAGCTGATTGTGACTCATGGATGAATTTCAACTCCATTTACAAAGATGAAGCAAAAGAGGCTCGGAATGTCAGGATTGCGATAGAAATACATGGATTCAATCCATTCGGTATGTCGGCAAGATCGTACAGCTTCTGGCTAGTGTTTTTATTCTTCTCAATCTCCCTCCCGACGTCATAATGCAACGAAATAACATATTCATGTCGCTGATAATATTAGGGCCTGAATACCCAGGGAAGAATTTGAGTGTGTACATGCAGCCGCTTGTCGATGATTTGCACCATGCTTGGGAATACGGAATGTGTACATACGACTGAGCATCAAAGAAAAACTTCCTAATGAAAGTTTGGTTCCACTATTCCATGCATGATCTACCGGGCTACACCCTATTCTGTGGACATTGTATAGCTGGGAAGATGCCATGACCGGTGTGCTGGCATACTCTTAATTTCATGTGGCTGAAGAAGGGTGGCAATTATTCCTCCTTTGACATGCATCGACTGTTCCTCCTAAGAGGACATCGATTCAGAGAGGACAAAAAACACTTAACGAAAGGCAAAGTTGTGAGGGAAGTAAAGAAGAAACCAACGTTCGACGGTGCAGCTATTTGTGTCGAGCTCATGATCTAAAGTGTAATTCTAATGTCAAAGGTTTTGCGGGATATGGTGAGACGCACAACTGGACTCATATTGCAGGCTTAACGCAACTCCCCTATTACAAGGACCTCAAACTTCCTCATAACATCGATGTGATGCACACAAAAAAGAATGCTGGAGAGTCCCTATTTCATACAATCCTGAACATTCATGATAATACAAAGGATAATGTCAAGGCTAGAGTCGATCAAGAGAGGATATGTGATAGAAAGAAACTAAACATGCGGCCTCCGAAGCCCAATCGAAGAAATTGGGTCAAGCCAGACGCTGAATTCTGCCTTCTAGGTCCCTAGAAGAAGGAGGCATTCATTTGGCTCAAATATCTCGTGAGGTTCCCAGATGGTTATTGTTCAAATATCAGCAACAGAGTCAATCTTTCAACGGGAAGAGTCCACGGTATTAAGAGTCATGACTATCACATGTGTATTGAGCGGCTAATGTAGGTGATGGTTTGGGGCTATCTCCCCGATCGTGGCTGGCGGCCGCTTGCGAAGTTGAGTCATTTCTTCCACACGCTATATGCTAGAAATATGTATGGAGATGATGAAACGTATGAGTATGAAAGTTCCGGAGTTGATATGCAATCTAGAGACTATATTTTCGACAAGCTTCTTTAATCCGATGGCACATGTCATTTTTCATCAATCTTATGAGGCACTCATGGGGGACCGGTCTAGTTTTGTTGACAGTTTTTTATAGATAGAGAATTTAAGCATATTCGAACGAAATGTGGAAACAAAAATCATATTGAGGCATGCATAGCCAAGGCATATAGTATCGAGGAGGTGTCAGATATCATGAAAACATACTATCCCAACGATGTTCCCACTCTGCATAATAAGCTCTCTTGGTACAATATCGATGAGCCGAGCTACAAATCCAAGCTCCTTCTCTTCCAAAGGAAAGGTGGCATCGTCTCCTGGCCTCGACCGCCGCGAGGGGACGGCACGGAAGCCATATCCGGTCTCGTCTTCGTTGTCATATGGAGAGACCACCATCGCCCGACGCCCCCTCGACGAAGAATCCGCCGACCCTGCGCCTTGATCAAGGGCATGGCCTTCGGTGCTCTCCTTAGTGAAGTCCAGCGTGAAAGGGTTATCCTCGCGCGAATCGGTCCCCTAGGTAAGGGCGCCCCATCGATCGAAGCATGGCATCATGGCCACGATTGCCTCTCTCATCCAGAAGGAGGTCATAGAGGGGGGTCATGTCAGGAAGAAACCTCGACAGTGACTCCTCGGCCAGAAGCATGCGCAGAGCACTCTCGAAGGACCGAAGCTGGAGGTGTCGTTTGTCAAGCCTCATCGCGTCCCCAACGCTGTAGTACGCCCACATGCGCCTCTTGTGGCGCTGCAGAGGCGCGATGTGCTGCTTGAAAAACTCGCTCACAAGCATGGAGAAGGTGAGGCCCTCGTCATATCGTGAATTCATGCGCTCCATCAGACGCCTCGTGCTGGTACCACAAAGCTCCTCCTGGCCCAATCCTGAGTGTCTCGCGAGCGACGAAGAGAGAAAGTCGAGAAGGTCGCAGACCTCGCCGACGTCAGCGTACAACCAACGGGTGCAGAAGTCGGGTGCCTCGTCTGGGAGGTCCATCGGGGGAAACACCGCACCTAGTCCTAGGCCGGCGTGGAAGGAGACGTCGCCCACACCGAGCTCTTCGGTGTCCGCGCGCAACTCGAAGAAGAAGCGGAAGAAGGCCACCAAGGGTCTCACACCCAGGAACGCCTCGCGGTAGAAGGAGAGCACTGAAAGGATGAGTATGGTGTTGGGGTGGATATGAAGCGGTTGAATCTGGTAGTGATCTAGAATAGCAAGGAAGAAGGAGGAGAAGGAGAGATCAACCCAGCCAGGATCGCCCCGTAAAAGAACATGTACAATGACGGAGAGAGAGCTTCAAGCTCCATCGTACCCGCATGAAGAACGGTTGCCCCGTGCTCGTTGGAAGCATGGGCCTCCATGCGTGTGGCCGTCTTCATCATGTAGGAGCCAATGTTGGCGGCTCTGACGGAGTGGAAGACGAAGAGAGAAGGGGAAGCTGGAGGCAGCGAGAGAGGAAGTGGAGAGCTGAAGCCTCTGGCTCGGTCTTCTAGGCTACGCACAACGGTCTAGCTGTGCAGGGATCCGTTGCCACCCACTTCCATAGGTCGTGGGGTGTCATGCGCGAACCATCGTGCCACACGTTTGGCCCCGCGATGTCTCGTCTCCACCAGCTACGTGTCCATCGCGGGCCCATGGGCTACTGTCGGGCCTATGGATACCAGCGTATCCTGGCCCGTCTACAATGGCCCAGTCAGGTGGGCGCTCGTAGGTTCACCTGGACTTGCCTCATGGTGAGAAACCGCCCCAAGGAGGCTCAGTCCTCGCTAGAGCCCTATCAGCAAGAGGCTGCCTACTCTGGGGGAACTCCGTCACCTCGTCCTTGGGGAGGAGCTCTATCCCTCCATCTGCTCCTCCATGGAGAGCCTATCCTCGGTAGAGGAGACATAGCATGTGCGGCTCACGGGCGCACCTATGTGCACTGACGGAGGAGCCACAGATCCGCAAGAGACGCTTTGGCGGCAGTTGCCGTTTACATGTACAAAGTGTGGGAGACAGCCCCAGACACTAGGGCGCCGCCCCAGGAATTCTTCCTTGGCGCAAGGAGACCGGGACGGCGCTAGAAGATTCCACTGCCCGTATGGACGGCGGCGCTGTCCTAGGCGACCAAGACCAAGCAGACGATGCAGAGCTCGGTTGGTCTCCACTTCGGCACCTTGCTATAGACCTTTCCTGCCAAGTGAGCGTGACGGAGGTCCAAACGCCAGTATAAGAGCAGCCCCTTGGCCCTCGTAGAAGGGGAGCTCAATCCACTCACAACCCTCTTAATCTGACTTGAGCACAAGCTCGCATCTTGCACGGTAACTATAACAGTGCAATCCATCAAACAAGCATGAGTAGGGATTTACACCGCAAGGTGGCCTGAACCTGGGTAAACTCTCCGTGTCACCATTGTCGTTGGTCCCAAGATTTCCCTGCGAAGCCTCATCGAGAGGTGTGGGCAGTGTGGTTAGCCCCCAGTGTTCGAACCTCTAGATAGATCATGTCACCTGACCGGCCACTCTCCGACAAAAGCACCAAACATTTAAACTGTAAGGATCATTTGTGATCGAGGGGAGAAGTGGTTCTCCAAGATATGAAAATTACATGGACCTGAAGATTTGGATTCCGGGACAAATTTTACACCACAATCAATCACCGCAATGCCATTCGGTGTTGAGCTAAGAAACCAGATTATTTTTTCTTGTGCTAGTGGGAGACTGTTAGATGTATGCCCAAGAGACAATAAAATACATCAGTTTCATGATTAATATATTATGTTTTCATGTTATAACTTCTATGGTCACTGAATATGAGATTCCGGGGAAGCTCCATACACACGTGTATAAACATAAACACATCATTATGACCCTTTGTCATGTCTCACAGACAAACTCGTTAATTTTAGATGACCATGTTTTCCTGGTCATGGACATTTGTTATGTTAATATTAATGGGAGCACATTGTTGAATCAAATTTGTGGCCGGGTAGACCCAAGTAGTTGAGATACTACGAGATTAGTTTTAGTAATAGTATCATCACAGATTGGTCATTTTGTTTGCTTCCTTAGACCATGAGAATATTCAATGATGTTTATCGTAAGGATCATTTTGGTATAGTCAAGTATCACAGTGTAAAATGGGTGATAAAAAAGGCTAACACTGGGTGGTCACAAAAGTATTCATTAATTGTGATAGTTCAAGATTGGGAATTACTCTTCTACTTAATAGAGTGATAAATCTAGGATCTACTCGGTGAAATAGTATCGGTAAATAAGCATGCGCAGACAAGGGCATGACACTAGTCACGGGGATACTATGTCATAGTAACGAGTAAAATGAATCATACAGGATATCGGTAATAATGTGATAAGGTGATTAAAGAGTTTAATCATGGTCTAATCATTTATCTCGTCCCGAGGTATTGATTGGTATCGTGAAGTAATAGGAACTTACTTAACAACCAACATGTTCAGCAGTTTTCTTCGTATAACTTGTAGGAATCAATATGGATGTCCATGGTCCTGATGTTGATTATTGATTGGGAAATATGTTTTCCAATCATTTCTACTAGTTATCGAACTTGTAGGGGTCACACACTTAAGGCGTCAAAGTTTTTTGTTTGCATTGGATGGTCCGGTAGAGAGTATGGTATCATTTGGGTAATTCTGACATGATATAATAAATATTCAAGAGAGATCATGATGGACATGAAATTCCATATATGTTGGAAATATGTTTCTAACATCAATAGGTAATGGTTGATGTCATTACGATATCACAGAAACAAGTCCGATGTCAACCGGAGTCGTTCCGGGGAAGTTACAATAGGAGAGAAATAATGCCGGTGTAGGTAGAACATTATATGATATCTAATAGAGGATATGAGATGTCCTAATATGTCGTAAATATGTTCCTGGCATTTTTAGATAATATAGATGATTTTATCTATAGGAGTCACAGGGTTACGAAAGAGTTCCGGAGGACTTTCCATATATGGAAGCAATGCCGAAGGGGGGGCAGATTTCCTCCTCTGGGTAAACCCTAATTTTAGAGGATGCCAGGTGTGACCCATGGTCTCACAAAGTGCACACGTTTTCCATAGTAATTTTCCCTCATTTATTTTAGAAATAAATGAGGGGGAAAAAGAAAAGGAAAAAAGGAGGAGGATTGGACTCCACTTGGGAGTCCAATCCGAAGTCTCCTAGGAGAATTGGTGTGGCGAAGGAGAGGAGGGGGAAATCGACCTCCTTTGGAAGGGCCCCTCTCTTGACCCATGATGCGCGTGTAACACACGTTCGTTGGGAGACCCCAGGAGGAAGGTATGAAGAGCACATCAGTAAGTAACCCTCTGAAAGAAACCAAAGTTGAATCGAGCAGTAGGAGAAATAAGTCACTTCCGAAGGTTGATACAGTTGAGGTGGCAGGGCGCACTACCGGTTCAAAAGCAACGTGGAACCTACACATCACAATCAAATAACTTTGCCCCAACGAAGCAGCGAGGTTGTCAATCTCACCGGTTTTGCTGAAAACAAAGAGGTTAAATGTATGGTGTGAAAAATAGTAGGAAAGCAGTATGAAAACAATAGTAGTAGTATGAAAATAGAGATTGAAGTGGTTGTATTATCCGTATGAGGAAAATGGATCGGGGTCTATAGTTCACTAGTGGTGTCTCTCCAAAACCGATAGATAGCATGTGTGGTAACCAAATTACAGCTGGGCAATTGACAGATAAATGGCGGCACCATAGTGCATATGCATGACATGATGATTACTATGTGATTCATGCAGGCATTACAACAAAATACATAGACCATTATCCAACTGCATCTATGACTAATAATCCATCCTCAGAATGTCATCTGAGCAAACCTTGGGTATTAAGTTGCAAGCAACAGATAATTGCATTAAGAAAAGTGTGTAATGTAAACATCGTTGTTTTCTCCCTCTTGGAGTTACTAGCATATCCCCCACATGTTATGTTTATGTCACTCGAGCGTGAGTAAAAGGGAGGCATGAACCCACTCCCGAGCATAAATACTCCCTCTTGCAGTTACTAGCATCTAATTGGCCAAAGCATCTACTAATAACGGAGAGCATGCGAGATCATAAATAACATTCACATGAAAAGAACATGATATATTTATAATCATTGGACATAGCATTCAATATTCATTGGATCCCATCAAACACAACATGTAGCATTACAATAAGATGATCTTGATCATGTAGGGCAGCATACAAGATCTAAACATGAGGCATAAAGAGGAGAGAACAACCATTTAGCTACTGCTATGGACCTGTAGTCCAAGGATGAACTACTCACGCATCATTCCGGTGGTGGGCATGGAGGTATAGAGCCCTCCGGTGATGATTTCCCCTCCCGGCAGGGTGTCGGGGAGAGCTCTAGAACCCTCCTGAACTAGGATTGGTGATGGTGGTGGATGCGGTTGTTTTTGGTGGAAAAGGTTCTGATATTTATGGTTAACCCTTCAAGGACAATATATAGGCGCGAGGGCAATGTTGGGGGGCCCACACCACCCCTGGGCGCAGCCAAGGGGAGGCCGCTCCCACCCATGGTGTGGAGGCCCCAAGGCACCCCTTCGGGTCTCCCCTGGACTCCGTGAGCGCGACAAATTTCTAAGACTTTGATACGTCATAAATGTATCCTTAATTTCTGATGTTCCATGTTGTTTTCATGTTATTTCCTACATGTTTGCTATACATTTCACGTCATTTTTATCGATTTCCAGGACTAACCTATTGACAAGATACCACAGAGCCAGTTCCCTGTTTTCTATTGTTTTTAGTTTCAGAAAAGTTGTTCTGGAAATATTCGCGGAATTGGAAAATTCGAAGCCCATAATTCTTAGAATTCCTGAAGATTCCACGGAGTCCCGGAGAGGCCCGGAGAAGGGCCATAGGGGGCCAAACCATAGGGCGGCGCGCCCCCTGGCCGCGCCTAGGGGTGGTGTGGGCCCCTCGGGCGTCCACCGACATCGCCCTTTCGCCTATAGAATCCCCTCGATACGTGAACCATAAATATATCCCACTTTTTCCCGAGAAACACCCGAGGCCGCCGTCATCGTCATCCCGAGATTGGGAGGGTTCTGGAGCTCTCCCCAGCACCCTGCCGGGAGGGAAATCATCACCAGAGGGGTCTACACCACCATGCCCTCCTTCGAAGTGATGCATGAGTAGTTCATCCCTGGACTACGGGTTCATAGCAGTAGCTAGATGGTTGTACTCTCCAATTTATGCCTCATTTTTAGATCTCGTGAGCTTCCCTACATGATCGAGATCATCTTTATGTAATGCTACATGTTGTGTTTGCTAGGATCTGATGAATGTTGAATGCCATGTCTTCTGATTATCAATCTATCATATTATGTTCATGCATATGCTATTTATGATCTTGTATGCTCTCTGTTATTAGTAGATGCTCTAGCCAAGTAGATGCTAGTAACTCCAAGAAGGAGCATTTATGCTCGATACTGGTTTCATGCCTCCTTTGCATCTGTGCTCGAGTGACAGAAACATGACGGATGGAGGATGTGTTGTTTCCATTAGGGAGAAAACAACGGTGTTTACTTTGTTTACATTGTTTACATTACACAATTTGCTTACTGCGATTATCTGTTGCTTGCAACTTAATACCCAACGTTTGTTCGGATGATATTCGGAGGGTGGATTATTAGTTATAGATGAAGTTGGATGACAGTCTTGAAGGGAATATGCCCGAGAGGCAATAATAAAGTGGTTATTATATCATTCCTTGTTTGTGATGAATGTTTATTTCTCATGCTATAATTGTATTAACCGGAAACGTTGATACATGTGTGTTTAATAAACAAACAAAAGTTCCTAATAAATCCTCTCTTTTAACTAGCTCGTTGATTAGCAGATGATCAAGGTTTCCTGATCATGAACATTGGATGTTATTAATAACGGGGTCATGTCATTAGGAGAATGATGTGATGAACTTAGACCCTAACTAAGTATAACAATACGATCAGGTCATTTAGTTTTATTGTTATGTCTTACATTCGGAGTAACCTTATTCCTTAGACCATGAGATCATGTTAATCACTAATACCGAAAGAGTACTTTGATGACATCAAACGTCACACCGTAACAGGGTGACTATAAAGGTGGCGTTAGGTATTCGGAAAGTGTTAGTTGAGGCCCATGGATCAAGAGTGGGATTTGTCCATCCAAAATGAAGGAGAGATTTACCCTAGGCCCTCTCGGTGATATCACATCGACACCGCTTGCAAGCACGTGACTAGGTCACAATGATGTCATATCACGAAAACGAGAAAAGAGTACTTGTCGGTAACGAGATTGGACAAGGTATGGTTGATACCAGTGATCGGATCTCGGACAAGTAAAATATCGCGAGACAAAGGGAATTAGTTACGACGTTGAAGGTTCACACGATCACGAGATTCATCGTTGAATATATAGGAGTCATCACGGATCTCCAGATCACGCTGTTGATTATTGATCGAAGAGGAGTCTGTATCATGTCTGTATTATTCGCGAACCGTAGGGTGACACACTTAAGGTTCGATGACGCATTTGACAGGATACGGAATATCGAAGAAGTTTTAGGCAGCACCGAAATTGTTTTGGGGAAAATTGAAATAGTTCAAGGGGTTTTTCGTCGAATGGTTGTTAATAGAATTAACAAATGATTCAAGGTGCTATATGCAAATTTTTATTAATAGAATTAATAAATGCTGAAATAAAGAAATAAAAATATTTTATTTGTTTATTAAAGAAAAACTCTTGGATTTTCTAAGTGGGAAATAAAGGGAGGATGAGTGGATGTGAGTGGAGTTTCGACTCACATGATGAGGGAAGAGGTGGGGGCACCACCATGGGCTGGCCGCACCCCCCTTGGGCTGCCTTCCCTCTCTCCTATAAATATAGGGCATGAGCTCCCTCTCTCACACACACTTGCCCACCTCACTTCCTCTCTACCCGTTGCTCCATTCCATGGTCTCCGGCTTAGCGAAGCCCTGACTGTGGGATTCTTCACCACCTCCACACCGTCGTGTTCCTGGATTTCCAAGGGATCCTTTACTTCCAATGCCCCAATGGATCGAGGGAACGGAGTTTGTCATCAACCGTATGTGTGACCGATCACGGAGGCACCGCCGAATTGCGGTGCACATCTTCTCGCTCTCGGGATCGGTATGCCTACGACTACGACAACAACGAGATTTGATCTTGTAACGCTTTGTGTATTCGAGGGTATGTTTCCTAAGACTCTCTCTATGCCCGTTGCAGTTCATCTCCTAGATTAGATCTTGGCCTTTCGGGTGTCTCTCGCGTAGGAAAAATTTTGTTTTCTATTCAGCGAACCCTTCAGTGGTATCAGAGCCAGGTTTATGCGTAGATGATTTCTATGGGTAGAACACATGTCAGTATGTGGGCGTTGATGATCATGTTATTTCCTCCTTGAGTATTTTATGATCTTAGTGGCATAGTAGGATGAAGCTTCCCCAGACAAACTTTATGTGTACTTTGTACGCGAGATCCGTCTCACTTGTTGCTAAGGGGGTGTCCGTTTCTCCTACTATAGTTAAGATCTAATCTACGAAGGGTTGTTAAAAATGTGTTTGTCAACGTTGTGGTTGATGTTCGTAGGTATGAACGGTTCTATCCTCGAAAGCCCTAAGCCACGTAAAATATGCAAAAATAAAATAGAGGGGTCTAACTAGTTTTTGCTGGGCATGTGATGTGATATGGTCTATGTTAGAAATTTGATTATGAGATGATCACTTTTGTAAATTATTGATATACCGGAAGGAATCCATATGATTGTCTTATCATTGATGGACAATCAAGATGGAGGTGCCATGTACCTTGGTGCCACGCCGGTGGAATGATGGAGATCATACCGTGATACACAAGATGGAGATCAAGTGAAAGAAGGACCATATCATATCACATTATCCTTACATGTGATGTTAATCCTTTTATGCATCTTATTTTTCTTAGATAGCGACGGTAGCATTATAAGATGATCCCTCTCACTTAATATCAAGATAATAATGTGTTCTTCCTTAAGTATGCACCGTTAAGAAAGTTCGTCGTTTCGAGACACCACGTTATGATCGGGTGTGATAGACTCAACGTTCGCATACAACGGGTCTTTTCAAGCCTAGCATGTACAAACATGGCCTTGAGACACACACAATACTAAGGTTCTACTTGGTGAGCCTAGAATGTACAGACATGGCCTCAGAACACGTAACCGAAAGGTAAAGCATGAGTCATATGGATGATATGATGAACATGACGATGTTCGCCTTTGCAGCTACATCATCTCATGGGATGATCGGTTTAGGTGTAGTGAATTTGGTTCATGTAATCAGTAAAGACGATTAACAAGGATGCTGTTTTTGAGTGGGAGTTCATGGGATAATTTTGAATTAACTTGAAATTATTTATCATGAACAACCAATCAAAGTGAATTTGCACAAATTGTAGTATTCATTAGCATCCACAAAACTACCTTACACTTAGATTTTTAATTGAGATATAACTGTATGATCTGGTAAAAATCATTTAAGATTGGTACCGTATTAGTGAAATTTAAAATTGAGTCCTATTTTAGATTTTTGGTATTTCCTACCTAGCTCCATATGGTTAATGATTGATTGATCTAGAGAGAAAATAATTCCTACTTAGAATCCAGTGTCATGGTTGCTTCCATATTACTTTATCTTCAAAATAATGTTTTGTTGATCAAGGTGATTTAGGAACTGAAAAGAATTATTTTCACAAACAATCATGCGAAAGATATATTGATATCTAGAAACTTATTTGTGGCAACATGACTGAGTATAATTTAGCGTGACAATGTATGCTTATATTATTTGAATATATGCAATGATTGAAGACGCTAGGCGTTTGAATATTCCAAGAAGTTGGGCGCTAAAAATTATCCTCTAAATTCCTTGCTTCGAGCTATAGTAGCTTAATCATAAAATTGTTATGATGGGATGGATTAAAAGTATGGGTAAAGTCGTTTACCTTGCCTGGATATTGCTAAGAGTGGAATCCGGAAGAATACTATTAATATGGTGATATTATTAGAACAATCAAACTCAGAGTATGATTCAATGGGTGATAGTATATGACTAACACGCCAAGGAAATTGAGCTAGTACGACTAGCGTTGTTTAATGTTGAATGATTCTTCTTATAAAGAAAAGGAAATATTGAAAATAGAATTACAAAAAGGTATATGGCAGAAAAAGAAGATAACTGGAAAAGTCGAGCTCGGGAGTATATGCTTGATATACAAGTTATAGATGTACTACTAGTTAACAAAGTATTTTTTGGGTATTTTGATACCACATTGGTTGGTATGAGTTGTCATACAAAGCAACACAATGCAAGAAATACAAGGGCCTAAAAGGAACTAGTAGTAGATGTGAAGTCGATCATGACAAGAACAGAAATAAAGTGTTATTGTGTTCATCGTCGTATCGAACCAAACATTCAAGATTTATTTTAAGAACTTAATAAGTTGTTATTTTATTCTGGTCTTTTGTGAGAACAAATGAGATTGTTCAAACTATGACCATATTCCACAATTGATGGATGAGTTAATATAAATCGTGTTGGTAAAGTAAACATCAATAAAACTGAATGCTAAACGTTGCAAGACGTAAAAAGAATTTCACTTAAATTGTGACACCACCATTTTAGTTCATATCGAAAAGGAAAACATGAAGGAACTCCATATTGATGGACTTCCGGAGTCATTTTGTTTTGAAAAAAGTGACGCTTGTGAGATCTCATCCAAAAGATGACTAGAATTCCGTTCATAGGAAAAATTAGAATGGACGACTAATTTAATGGAGACTGTACATATTGATGTATATAGTCCATTGTGTATAGTCATGTGTGGTGGATTAATTTTTTCCTTCATAAAATTATATCGATGATTTGAGTAGATATATGAGCATATCTAAGTAAAGAGAACTTTGAATTGGTTCAAATTATTGTTAGTATGAAGTAAAAAATCATTGTAACAAGATAATCAAGTATTTATGATTGGAACATAAAGGATAAAGTTTGAGTTACAAGTTACCAGAACATCTGAGGAGTTGCAGAACTGTTCTACAACTTAAACTACTCGAATTACCCCACATTAGTTTGTAGTGTTCGAGAGACAAAATCAAACCTTGTTTGACATGGTAATATAAGTAAAATGCCATTATAATTTTTTAGTTTATACATTAGAGACAACCGCTTTTACACTAAAAAGAGCGCCATCATGATCCGTTGAAATTGACAACATATAAGATATGGTTTGGGCAGTGACCCGAATTGTCTTTTTCTTAAAGTTTTGGTATGCACAACATGTGCAAAATGTTTACAACCAAAATAGGATACATATATGTTTATAATGTTATCCCAATGAATCTGGTGGGTATTTCTCCTATCACCGAACCAAAGACAAATGTTGTTTGTCAGAGAAGGTTGATTTCACGAGAAAGTGGTTCTTGCGAAACAAGTGAGTGGGAGGACAGTACAAACTCGACGATATTAGAGAATCTTCGTTACCATATCAAGAGTAGCGCGGCACTGGAAGTTGTTCCGGGGTTTGCTAGTTTGACCAAGTAGAAGACACTACATGTGTTGTAGATACTTCGAATGAGTTTGCGAACTGAACCACAAAAGTCCTAAAACTTTGTACTTAGACCAACTTATGGTTTAAGATTAAAGTGTTGTTTTGACAACAAAGGACCTGGACCTCATAAAGGAAGCAAATGATGGGCCATGACTTCGCTAAAATTGGCTATGAGTCATTATACCCGCGATAATATCCCTGTATGAATATCAAGTATGTGACTTGGTAGTCTTTTCGAAAGGAATGATGCCTAACGATAGCAAACGGGTCTATATAGCGTCAAAGACATGGATTTTTACGTCCTTTGAAAGTTCTACTTATTGAAAAGATATTTTCGATGAAGTTTAATGAGTTGACTACTTCAAGATTTTTATCTTCAATAGTAATTCTTTAGTCTTTGTGGATAGTTCTAGCAAAAAGTTACGTATTATGTTATGGAAGTTTAATAACAAAAACCAACTCTCCTTTCAAGGAAGTTTGATCAAGGATGTGTACTTGACACAGTCTGCGAGTTTTGTAAAATTCAATAGGTTGCTGGAAAGGTATGCACACTTCAATGGTTGAAGTGAGCATAACGAAGTTGGAATATTTACCTTAATAAAGTTATCAAAAGAGTTTGATTCCATCATGAACGATAAAGATGCTTGTAGAATTACAAGAGATTAAGTGGGAGCGCTAAGACATATTTCCAATGCTTTATGTAGATGACATATGGTTGATTGGAAAATATATATTTTAAATTAACACGGTTAAGATTTTCATGTTGATGAAAGGCTTAAAAGATATTGGGCATCGATATCTATTAGAGATCGATTGAAGCGCCTGATATGATTGAAGCCAAATTACATAGATGAAATATTGAAGTAAGTCAATATCGAAATGACAAGAAGGAGTTCTTGCCACATGGAAAACAATTGAGAAATATTCAAGTGTTTTGACACATGATGAGCATAGTGAAATTGAGATTTCTAAGTCACATGTTCCATGCTATGTACACAACCAGATGTGTCATGTGCTATAAAATGTTATAGCAGGATAATTCATATGATGATTAGACAACAGTGGAAGAGATCCTTATACCATTTTACAAATATTAAGGATGTGTTTTCCTATAGTAATGACAAACTATTTTTTGTAATATGTTACACTAATAGTCTTGTCATCTTTTCAAATGATTTTATCTCAATTAAAACATGTGATGAAAGGTAGCACAATAGGCTGGAAGGAAGTTCCATGCTAGATTTGGAAGAGTTTCAACATTAAAGTATTGTGACGGATATTACAACAAAGACTAAGTATATCGTTGTGTTGACAACAGATAATAAGAGTATTTTGTGTCAAGGAGTTCTTTATTGAACTTGGTGAATTTCCAAGAATGCTGACACTATGAAGCTACATTTTCACAATGTTAGTAACATTGGTTTAAGCTGAGGAATTAAGGTCTCACTGGTTGACCAAATATATACAGAGCCATCTCATTAGAGAATGAGTGATGCGTGTAGACGCAAAGAACATGCAAATACAATAGGACCTGAACTTGCAAATACAAAAGGTGGCGTTAGGTATTCGGAAAGTGTTAGTTGAGGCTCATGGATCAAGAGTGGGATTTGTCCATCCAAAATGACGGAGAGATATACTCTGGGCCCTCTCGGTGATATCACATCGACACCGCTTGCAAGCACGTGACTAGGTCACAAGGATGTCATATCACGGAAATGAGAAAAGAGTAGTTTTCGGTAACGAGATTGAACAAGGTATGGTTGATACCAATGATCGGATCTTGGACAAGTAAAATACCGCGAGACAAAGGGAATTAGTTACGACGTTCAAGGTTCACACGATCACGAGATTCATCGTTGAATATATAGGAGTCATCACGGATCTCGAAATCCCGCTGTTGATTATTGATCGGAGAGGAATCTCGATCATGTCTGTATTATTCGCGAACCGTAGGGTGACACACTTAAGGTTTGATGACGCATTTGAGAGGATACAGAATATCGAACAATGTTTTGGGCAGCACCAAAATTGTTTCAGGGAAAATTGAAATAGTTCAAGGGGTTTTTCGTCGAATGGTTGTTAATAGAATTAAAAAATGATTTGAGGTGCTATATGCAAATGTTTGTTAATAGAATTAACAAATGCTGAAATAAAGAAATAAAAATGTTTTATTTATTTATTAAAGAAGAACTCTTGGATTTTCTAAGTGGGAAATAAAGGGAGGATGAGTGGATGTGAGTGGAGTGTCCACTCACATGATGAGGCAAGAGGTGGGGGCACCACCATGGGCTTGCCGCCACCCCCTTAGGCTGCCTCCCCCCTCTCCTATAAATAGAGGGCACGAACTCCCTCTCTCACACACACTTGCCCACCTCGCTTCCTCTCCAACCGCTGCTCCATTCCATGGTCTCTGGCTTAGCGAAGCACTGACCGTGGGATTCTTCACCACCACCACGCCGTCGTGCTGCTGGAGTTCCGAGGGATCCTCTACTTTTGCTACCCTGCTGGATCGAGAGAACGGAGGTCGCTATCAACCGTACGTGTGGCCGATCACGGAGGCACCGCCGGATTGCGGTGCACATCTTCTCGCTCTCAGGATCGGTGTGAGTACGACTACACCAACAACGAGATTTGATCTCGTAACGCTTTGTGTCTTCGAGGGTATGTTTCCTAAGACTCTCTCTCTGCATGTTGCACTTCATCTCCTAGATTAGATCTTAGCCTTTCGGGTGTCTCTCGCGTAGGAATTTTTTTGTTTTCTATGCAACGAACCCTTCAGGTCTATGTATCTTGTTGTAATGCCCGCATGAATCACATAGTAATCTTTATGTCTTGCATCTGCACTACGGTGCAACCTTCATTTCTTTCAATTGCCCAGCTGTAATTTGTTCACCACACATGTTATTTATCTTCTTTGGAGAGACACCACAAGGGAACTGTGGATCCCGGTCCATTTTCTCATAGTGATAATACACACACTATTTCCACTGTTTTCATACTGTTAAAATACTTTTTTCCACACCATACGTTTAACCTCTTTTTGTTCAGCAAAACCGGTGAGATTGACAACCTCACTGCTTCGTTGGGGCAAAGTGATTTGATTCTGTTGTGTAGGTTCCACGTTGCTGCTTAATCGTGCGCCCTGCCATCTCAGCCGCATCAACTTTCTGAAGTTAATCCTTCCTCCTACAGGTCGATTCAACCTTGGTTTCTTTCTGAGGAAAACTTTCTACTATGCTCTTCAACCTTCCTGTTGGGGTCTGCCAACGAACGTGTGTGTTACACGCGCATCAAGCATATTTTCTAGCGCCGTTTCCGGGGAGGAAGAGAATTTATGCAAGGGGTGTTTCTCACTTCCAATCTCTTTACTTTGTATTACTTTTTCGTAGTTTATTTTATTTTGTCTTGTTTGCTTCTCTTTATCAAAAACACAAAAAATAATTAGTTCTTATTCTAGTTGTTATTTTTATCATGTTTTTAATCTTGCTAAAATGACTACTCCTGGGAACACTAAGTTGTGTGACTTTACTAGAACCAACAATAATTATTTTATTAGCACACCTATTGCTCCACCTGCTCCTACTGCTATTTTTTATGAGAGTAAGCCTGCACTACTAAATCTTGTTATGAGAGAGCAATTTTCTGGTGTCAGTACTGATGATGATGATGCCCATCTTAATAATTTTTTTGAACTATGTGAGATGCAAAAATATAAATATGTAGATGGGGATATTATTAAACTGAAATTGTTTCCTTTCTCTTTGAGAGGAAGAGCTAAAGAATGGTCGCTATCTTTGCCTAGAAATAGTATGGATTCTTGGACTAAGTGTAAAGATGCTTTCATTGGAAAATATTATCCTCCTGCTAACATTATATCTTTAAGAACTAGCATTATGAATTTCAAACAACTTGATAATGAGCATGTTGCTAAAGCTTGGAAAAAAATGAAATCTGTAGTAAAGAATTGTCCCACTAATGGACTGACTACTTGAATGATCATCCAAACTTTTTATGCAGGACTGAATTTTTCTTCAAGAAACCTTATGGATTCACCTGCTGGAGGAACCTTTATGTCCATGACCTTGGGGGTAGCAACAAAGCTTCTTGATAGTATGATGGTAAATTATTCTGAATGGCACACTGAGAAGCTACAACTGGTAAGAAGGTAAATTCTGTTGAAGAAACCTCCTGTTTGAGTCATAGACTTGATGTTATTATGTCTATGCTTGTGAATGGCCATGCTCCTATTGATCAAACAATGTTCCTTTAGCCTCTTTGGTTACTCAAGAAGAGCATTTTGATGTGAACTTTATTAAAAATAATAATTTCAACAGTAATGCTTATAGGAATAATTTTGGTAGCAACAATTATAGGCCATATCAAGTTAATAGTGGTAATAATGAAAGAATTGGAATGACTAATGAAAGAATTTCAGAAGTTGAAAGAGACACAAAAAACTTTACGCAAAAGCAATATGAGCAAAATAAACTAATTACTAAGACCATGGAAGAACAATCTATTATGCTAAAAAATATCAGTTATCAACCTGAGAGTTTAAATAGGGAAATATATGGTTTGCAAGTTAAAATTGCTCATGCTAAAACTTCTATTTCATCCATGTCTGAAGCACAATCTTCTTTGATCAATAGGATGACTGCTAAAACTGAAACTATAGATGATAATCACTTTGCTGCAACAAATGCCTTCCAAATTTGAATTGATGACAATGTTAGGATGTTAGCTGAATTGCATGCTAGATGGGAAAGCGAAGATGAAATAGCTAGAAAGAATAATATAGCTAATGTTTGCACCATTACCACCTGTAGTAAAACTGAAGCTTTTCATGCTAGTAAACCTTCTACTATCAATGGTAAAGTAATCGGTGTTTCCAATATTCCCACTCCTGCTATTAAAAATGCAAAATTGCATGAAACTGCTAAAAATGTTCCTGATAATAGTGCTGAAATTTTTAGAAACATGGGAGACAATGGTCCCATTACCTTTGCTAAAAATGATCTTGACTTTCATGATTGCACCATAACTGAAGTGATTAAGTTCTTACAAAAGCTTGCTAGTTGTATGATACGTCCATTTTGCATCACTATTTTATATCATTATTTTCTGATATTTCATCGATATATTTCATGTTATGATACATTACTTATGTTATTTCATCTTATTTTGCGTGTTTAATACCTATGGGAGAAGAAACACCGGAAGCAGAAATCTGATGGAAAAGCACCGTCGAGATACCTTATTTCATAAGATCAGAAGAAGAGGGGGGATACCGGAGGAGTCTTAGAGGTTTCGAGGAGGAAGTGATCCAGAAGTGCATCCGGAGGGGGGCCACCTGGGCCCACACTACTAGGCGGTGCCCCCTGGCCGAGCCTGGGGGTGGTCTAGCCCCCCTGGCCCACTCCTGTGCGCCCCCTTTTGCGGACTTGACCCCGAGCGAACTCTAAGCCCCAGAAGAACATCGAAGAATTATTCCGCCGCCGCTGCGGGGCGGAAAACACCAGAGAAAGAAAAAGTTCTCCGACAGAGAGAAAACTGCCGGGGAAATTCCTCCCCGGAGAGGGGAAATCGTGGCCATCGTCATCGTCATCACTCCGGGCTTCATCGAGATCATCATCATCCTCATCCTCATCACAACGCCATCACCGCGACCATCCACCTTCATCCCGCTGTAAAAATTAGGTGTCTTTGTCGTTGGTCTTCATAAGATCTCTCTCCCGGTGTGGATTACTTTTTAATAGTTGATGCTTGTGAGATTTATCGGTGTTTACACTTTATGACCAGATTGTTATCATCCATTATATCACCTCTGATTATGATCTATATGATGTCTCGTGAGTAGTTCATTCAGTTCTTGAGGACATAGGAGAAGTCATGATGTTAGTAGTGAAGTTATGTTGAAGTAATATCTCACGGTTCGGTATTTAAGTTGTGTTGCTATTCTTCTAGCGGTTGCATGTGAACATCGACTACATGATACTTCACCTTTATGGGCGCAGGAGGATGCATTGTGTATTTGGCTAATAATTGTGGGGTTGCCGGAGTGACAGAAACCTAAACCCATGTTAGGAAACCAATGCACGAGGGAGTGTTGGGTCCCGGAGTTTTAAGGCTGTGGTTAGATTTATCATAATTACTTATCGAATTGAATTTTCCTAAATTTCAGAAGAAATCAAACCCAAGAAAAAAGAAATCACCATGGATCGACCAGACAAGAGAATGTGCAGAAACTACCCTGAGTTTTAAATAAAATACAATTGTCGGCCAATACCAGATTTCTCTCCCAATCAGCCATGGAGGATAAAATCTAGAATATATAGGCGGACAATAAGGTGAACAAAGCCCATTCGAAAATTCTTTCGTGCCAACTCTGAAACCCATACGGTGCTTGTACTTCATGGAACAAAGGGGAACACCACAATACTGGCAGAAACTGCAACCGGGAAAGAAATTGGAAAAGAACAAACAAAGCTTAAGAATGCTCAACTGATCTGAAAAAAAATCAGATGAAAATAAGGTGGGACGGTTTACCATGTGTCACACAAGATGCATCCATCGCAACCAGAGTCTCGACGTGCGTCGCCAGGCCATTTCCAGAGCGGGCGACCATGGGTAGCACTTTGACATCGGCGGCCGTAGGTAGTTGGAGTAGGGACATCGTTGGCTGGATCAGTGGCCGGTCGAACCTTCCTAATGCGAGCGACGAAGTTCCCAATCCGCAGTCGCACCAGACCCACCAGCAGGGCCGAACACGGGGCCTAGATCCGGCAAGGATAGTCCCACGGGCCGCCCGTCCTCTGCGACCGCACCTCCAAACCCCACCGTCCGAGCATACCGCTCCACTGCTTCAAGCCGACGCCGTCTCTCTCTTATCTCGGTCTTCCGGCCAGGGAGCTTCACTGGGGCATGGTGGTAGGGATACGGGTGGTGACGAGAACGAGAGGCGACGCACCCTACAAGCTTCAGCTCCGGCGGGACGCAACTCTTCCCACTCCCCGCACCGAACAACCCCAGCCGGCGTCGGGTAGCCGCGACATCTCCAACCGTGAAGCCCACAGTGGTGCCCAAATCTGGCTAGGAGAGCCTCACAGGCCGCTCGACCCCCGCCACAACACCTTCCTACCCCGCCGCTGAGCCCACCCCTACTCTTCTTTCCGGCTGGGGTTGCCACTCTCATGGTCCGCGTCCGGCAGCGGCCACGGAGCATCGATGTGGCATAGCAGTTCAGCGGATGGGGCAGCCGGCAGGAGAATACAGAGGAGAGGGAGGGTCAGATGTGTGACGGGAAACCGGGATCGGCGCCAGAATCCACGGTGGCGCGGGGAGAAGGTGGCGTACACATGGAGGGCGCCAGCGGTTCCACGCTCTATCGACGGCAACCGGGCTAGCTCGGTGCAAGGTCGGCATCGTGGTGGTGGTCGGATCTGGTGTGGTGTGCAAATGAACCGGGGATAGAAGTGTGCGTAGCTGGTACTTTTACCGACAGTTATATTCATGTGCTCTTGACGCCGTTCCTTTAGCCACGAGTGCTCTCGCGCTGCTAGCTTGTGCTCTCTATGTAAGATCCAATGGCCGGATATATATGCATAGCTATCCTCCATGGTAGCACACTATTTCTACACCTGGTTACAGATGCTCCATGATATCCATGCTCCTGTACGAAATATTGTCCAATTTATACAGGTATATACTATGGATAACTTAGATACCTGTACTTTGGGTATGTACGACGTATATATACCCTTAGGTATACATATCTAAGGTATCTACGTACCTTACATATCTACAATACATATACCTAAGTGTATGTGTACATGTCAGGTATGTATATATACCTATAGGTATATGTCTACTTTTAAGGTACGTATACCACACTATGTGCATACCTACAGGTATATATCTATGCTACATACCTAAGGTATACATACCCGAGGTATCCGTGTTGTCTACATACCAAAAATGTACGGTATCTTATACCGGTGCCCGGGCACCATGGTGCCCCATTATGCGAGCTATTCTATAACCAGGTGTAGAATAGTGCCCTACGACCAATTCTGAACTTCTCACTGAATAATGCCCTAAAACCAGGTGTAGGGACAGTTCAGTGCGGTAATTTTAACGTTATTTTTTATACGTTTATCGGAATTGAGCAAATCATATACCGTTGGAAAGTTACTGAAATTACGCATCTTTCCTTGTTTCACGTAGGTTTTCAAATTCATAACCATTTTTTAAAAAAATAAAAAATACTCAAATATGGTAAAAACTGTTGTGAACGTTTTTTATATTTTTTAACCTTTTATTAGAATTGAGAAAATGATATACCAAAAAGCTAGTAAAATTACGCATCTTTTTCATTTTGTCTCTTTTTTCAAATTCATTACGGTTATTTTTTTATTTTTAAAAAACATGATTAACGAAATGTCACACAAATCGTATTTTTTAAATATTTTCTCAACCGAAAATCGGAACGATTCAAATGATATGCCGTTGGAAATCTTTTTAAATTTCGCAACTTTTTCTCTTCTACGGTTTTTTTAATTCATGACCAATTAAATTCAATTTTAAAAATATACTAATTTGTAACGTAGTAAAAAATATAGTATTGAATTTCACTCGACACACTCGTGAACTTCCCAGTATACGTATGTGTACTTCCCGACGGAGTTTTCGTGATTTGTGCTTACTAAAATAACAGTAACTTTTTAATCGTTTAACGGAATTGAGAAAATGATATACCGTTGAAAAGCTAAAGAATTTCAGCATCTTTCCTTGTCTCACGTAGGTTTACAAATTCGTAACCATTTTTTATAAATTTCAAAAATACTCAAATATGGTAAAAACTGTTGTGAACATATTTTTTGGATTTTCTTTTTACCGTTTATCAGAATTGAGCAAATGATATAGTTTTGAAAAGCTAGTGAGATTAGGCATCTTTTTCATTTTTTTTCACTTTTTTCAAATTTGTTACGGTTATTGTTTTATTTTAAAAAACATGATCAACGAAATGTCACGCAGAATGTATTTTTAAATATTTTCTTAACCGTAAATCGGAACAATTCAAATGACATGTTGTTGGAAAGCTGTTGAAATTTCGCAACTTTTTCTCTTCTACGGTTTTCTTTAATTCAAAACCTATTAAATTCAATTTCAAAAATATACAAATATGTAATGTAGTATAAAAAATATAGTATTGGACTTCACTCGACACACTCGTGAACTTTCCGGTATACGTATGTGTACTGACCGACGGAGTTTTCGTGATTTGTGTTTACTAAACCAACAATAATTTTTTAAACGTTTATCTGAATTGAGCAAATGATATACCGTTCAAAAGTTAGTGAAATTCCGCATCTTTCCTTGTCTCACGTAGGTTTTCAAATTCGTAACTATTTTTAAACAATTTAAAAAATACTCAAATCTGGTAAAAACTGTTGTGAACGTATTTTTGGATATTTTTTTAACCGTTTATCAGAATTGAGCAGATGATATACCTTTGATAAGCTAGTGAAATTAAGCATGTTTTTCAATTTGTCACTTTTTTCAAATTCGTTACGGTTATTTTTTTATTTCTAAAAAAATATGATCTACGAAATGTCACGCATAACGTATTTTTTAAATATTTTTTCAAACCGTAAATCGGAACGATTTAAAAGATATGCTGTTGGAAATATCTTGAAATTCCCCAACTTTTTCTCTTGTACGGTTTTCTATAATTCATGACCGATTAAATTCAATTTTACAAATATATTAATTTATAACTTAGTATAAAAATAGAATATGGAACTCACTCGACACACCCGTGAACTTCCCGGTATGTCTATTGCCCGACGGAGTTTTCGTGATTTCTGTTTATTAAAACAACAATAACTTTTTAACCATTCATCGGAATTGAGAAAATAATATACTGTTGAAAAGCTAGTTAAATTCCGCATCTCTCCTTGTCTCACGTAGCTTTTCCAATTTGTAACCATTTTTAAACAATTTCAAAAATACTCAAATATGGTAAATATTGCTATGAACGTATTTTTTGTATATTTTTTCAACCGTTTATCTGAGTTGAGCAAATGATATACCGTTGAAAAGCTGGTGAAATTACGCATCTTTTTCATTTTGTCACTTTTTTCAAATTCGTTAGTTAATTTTGTTATTTCTAAAAACATGATCAACAAAATGTCACATAGAACGTATTTTTTAAATATTTTCGCAACACTAAATCGAAATGATTCAAATGATATGTCGTTGGAAAGCTGTTAAATTCCGAAACTATTTCTCTTCTACGGGTTTCTTCAATTCATGAACGATTAAATTCAGTTTAAAAAATATACTAATTTGTAACGTAGTATAAAAAATAGAGTATTGAACTTCACCCGACACAATCGTGAACTTTCCGGTGTACGTATGTGTACTGCCCGACGGAGTTTTCGTGATTTGTGTTTATTAAAACAATAATAACTTTTTAACCGTCTATGGGAATCGAGCAAATGATATACCGTTTAAAAGCTACTGAAATTTCGCATCTTTCTTTGCCTCACGTAGGTTTTCAAATTCGTAACCATTTTTAAACAATTTTTTAAAAAATACTCAAATCTGGTAAGAACTTATGTGAACCTATTTTTTAGATATTTTTAACCGTTTATCAGAATTGAGCAAATTACATACCATGGAGAAGCTTGTGAAATTACGCATCTTTTTTATTTTGTCACTTTTTCAAATTAGTTACGGTTATTTTTTTTAAACATGATCAACGAAATGTGACGCATCACGTATTTTTTAAATACTTTCTTAACCGTAAATCGGAACGATTCAAATGATAAGCTGTTGGAAAGCTGTTGAAATTCCACAAATTTTTCTCTTCTACGGTTTTCTTTAATTTATGACCGATTAAATTCAATTTCAAGAAAATACTAATTTGTAACGCAGTGTAAAAAATAGAGTATTGAACTTCACTCCACACACTCGTGAACTTCCCGGTATACGTCTGTGTACTGCCCAACGGAGTTTTCGTGATTTGTGTTTACTAAAATAATAGTAACTTTGTAACCGTTTAACGAAACTGAGAAAATCATATACCGTTGAAAATCTAGTGAAATTCCGCATCTTTCCTTGTCTCACGTACGTTTTTAAATTCGTAACCATTTTTAAACAATTTAAAAATACTCAAATATGGTAAAAACTGCGGTGAACGTATTTTTTAGATATTTTTAAACATTTATCATAATTTAGCAAATGATATGCCGTTGAAATGCTAGTTAAATTATGCATCTTTTTCATTTTGTCACTTCTTTCAAATTCGTTACAGTTATTTTTTTTATTTATAAAAAAACATGATCAACAAAATGTCACGAATAACATATTTTTGAAATATTTTCTCAACCGTAAATTGGAACGATTCAAATGATATGTCGTTGAAAAGTTGTTGAAATTCCGCATCTTTTTATCTTCTAGAGTCTTATTTAATTCATCAACGATTAAATTGAATTTCAAAAATATAATAATCTGTAACGTAGTATAAAAAATAGAGTATTGAATATCACTCGACACACGTTTGAACTTCCCGGTATGCTTTTGTGTACTGCCGGACGGAGTTTTTGTGATTTTTGTTTACTAAACAACGATAACTTTCTCATACATTATCCGTTTTAGTTCAATGAGCAATAAAATCCTTCGCGCTGAAAAGACACATCTATTCAATATACCGGTTTCATCGGTAACCAAAAACTCAAAAATCGATTTCTAAGTGGGTTATTTTCGCGCAAAGTTCGGTCAACCTTATTTTGCATGTTCAAAAAGTCATTTGGCCACTCATCTGACCTCCAAATTGAGTGATTTTTTGCATCCAAAAGAGAGAATCAATGACTATATATCTATGAAAAACTAGAGTGTTGAACTTCTCTCGACATACATGTGAACTTCTCGGTTGATGAGTTTGTTCTGCCGACGGGATTCAGATACGTCATAAACGTATCCCTAATTTATGATGTTCCATGTTGATTTCATGTTCTTTCCCACATGTTTACTATACAATTTATGTCATTTTTATTGATTTTCCTTCTAACTTATTGACAAGATGCCAGAGAGCCAGTTCCCTGTTTTTGCTGTTTTAGTTTCAGAAAAGTTGTTCTGGAAATATCCTCGGAATTGGCAAATTCAAAGCCCGGAAGTCTTAGAAATCCCGGAGGTTCCACGGGGTCCCGAAGAGACCCGGAGGGGGGCCTCAGGGGGCCCACACCATAGGGCGGCGCGCCCCCCTTGGCCACGCCGGGGGATGGTCTGGGGCCCCCAGGCCTCCACCGCCTCTTCCCTTTCGCCTATTTATTCCCTGGGGAAAAAACAGTGAAGATATATCACTTTACCCGAGAAACACACGAGGCCGCCGTCACCGTCATCCCGAGATCGGGAAGGTTCTGGAGCTCTCCCCGGCACCCTGCAGGAGTGGGAAATCATCACCGGAGGGGTCTACACCACCATGCCCTCTTCCGAAGTGATGCATGAGTAGTTCATCCCTGGACTATGGGTCCATAGAAGTAGCTAGATGATTGTTCTCTCCACTTTGTATCATCATGTTTAGATCTTGTGAGCTGCCTAACATGATCAAGATCATCTTTATGTAATGCTACATGTTGTGTTTGCTGGGATCTCATGAATTTTGAATGCTATGTCTTTTGATTATGAATCTATCATGTTATCATCATGCTTATGTTATTTATGATCTTGCATGTTCTCGGTTATTAGTAGATTCTCTGGCCAAGTATATGCTAGTAACTCCAAGAGGGAGTATTTATGCTCGATAGTGGGTTCATGCCTCCTTTGCATCCGTGCTCGAGTGCCAGAAACATGATGGATGGAGAATGTACTGTTGCCATTAGGGAGAAAACAACAATGCTTTGTCTAAGGATGATGTTATTGTTTACATTACACACTTTGCTTGCAACTTAATACCCAACCTTTGTCCGGATGATATTAGGACGGTGGATTATTATTAATAGATGCAGTTGGATCACGGTCTATGTATCTTGTTGTAATGCCCGCATGAATCACATAGTAACCTTTATGTCATGCATATGCACTACGGTGTAGCCTTCATTTCTGTCAATTTCCCAGCTATAATTTGTTTACCACACATGTTATTTATCTTTCAGGGAGAGACACCACTAGTGAACTGTGGACCCCGGTCCTTCTTCCTCATATTGATAAACAACTACTGCTTTCATACTGCTCTCATACTGTTCCTACTGTTTTCCACACCATACGTTTAACCTCTTTGTGTTTAGCAACACAAGTGAGATTCCACGTTGCTTCTGAACCGGTAGTGTGCCGTGCCATCTCAGCTGCTTCACCTTTTGTAGTTACTCCTTCCTCCTACTGGTCGATTAAACGTTGGTTTCTTTCTGAGGAAAATCGAGTTGCTACACTCTTCATACCTTCCTCTTGGGGTCTCCCAACGAACGCGTGTTCACACGCATCAAGCATATTTTCTGGCGCCGTTGTCGAGAATCTCAAAGTCATCAAGAAGCAACCACACCCTCGTCAAATCTAGCACCAGATATTTTTTGGCACCATTGCCAGGGAGGAAGAGAATTTCTGCACGGGGAGTCTCTCACTTCCAATCTCTTTACTTTGTTTTAGTTTGCTTATTTTATTTTATTTTGTCTTGTGTGCTTCTCTTTATCAAAAACACAAAAACTTAGTTCTTATTCTAGCTATAGTTTTATTTTGTTTCTAGTTTTGTTAAAATGACTACTCTTGAGAACATTAAGTTGTGTGACTTTACTAGCACCAACAACAATGATTTCATCAGTACACCTATTGCTCCACCTGCTCCTACTGCTAATTTTTATGAGATTAAGCCTGCTTTATTAAACCTTGTTATGAGAGAGCAATTTTCTCGTGTTAGTACTGATGCTGCAGCTTCCTATCTTAATAATTTTGTTGAACTATGTGAGATGCAAAAATATAAAGATATAGAGGGAGATATTATTAAACTGAAATTGTTTCCTTTCTCTTTGAGAGGAAGAGCTAAAGAATGGTTGCTATCTTTGCCTAGAAATAGTATTGATTCTTGGACGGAGTGTAAAGATGCTTTCATTGGAAAATATTATCCTCCTGATAAGATCATTTCTTTAAGAAGTAGCATTATGAAGTTTAAGCAACTTGATAATGAGCATGTTGCTAAAGCGTGGGAAAGAATGAAATCTTTAGTGAAGAATTGTCCCACTCATGTACTGACTACTTAGATGATCATCCAAACCTTTTATGCAGGACTGAATTTTTCTTCAAGAAACCTTTTGGATTCAGCTGCTGGAGGAACCTTTATGTCCATGACCTTGGGGGAAGCGACAAAGCTTCTTGATAATATGATGGTAAATTATTTTGAGTGGCATAATCAGAGAGCTACAACTGGTAAGAAGGTAAATTCTGTTGAAGAAACCTCCTCATTGAGTGACAGACTTAATGGTATTATGTCTATGCTTGTTAATGGCCATGCTCCTATTGATCCAAACAATGTTCCCTTAGCCTCTTTGGTTGCTCAAGAAGAGCATGTTGATGTGAACTTCATTAAAAATAATAATTTCAATAACAATGCTTATAGAAATAATTCCGGTAGCAACATTTATAGGCCATATCCTCCTAATAATAGCAATTCTTATGGTAATTCTTATGGAAACTCCTATAACAGCAACAAAATTGTACCCTCTGATCTTGATAACATGCTTAAGAATTTCATTAGTACACAAACTTCTTTCAACAAATCTGTTGTGGAAAATTTTGGCAAAAATGATGTTCTTGCTTCTAAAGTTGATAGCCTTGCTCTTGATGTTGAGTTTCTAAAACTAAAGGTTATGCCTCATGACGTTAAAGAAAGTAAAACTTTGAATGCCATCCAAATTCGAATTGATCATAATGTCAGAATGTTAGCTGAATTGCATGCTAGATGGGAAAGAGAAGATGAAATAGCTAGAAAGAATAATATAGCTAATGTTTGCATCATTACCACCACTAGTAAAACTGAAACTTCTCATGCTAGAAAACGTTCTACTATCAATGGCAAATTAATTGGTGTTGGAAATACTCCCACTTCAGCTAGTAAAGTTGCAAAATTGCCTGAAACTCCTAAAAATGCTCCTGATGAAAGTGCTGAAATTTGTAGAAACGTGGGAGACAATAGTCCCATTTCCTTTGCTAAAAATGGTCTTAACTTTGATGATTGCAACATAACTGAAGTGATTAAGTTAATACAAAATCTTCTTGGTTGTCCTAATGCTAGTGCTATGAATATGGCTTTCACAAAACATATTACAAATGCTCTCATGAAAATTAGAGAGGATGAATTAAGATGTGAAGCCTCTATCCCTAGGAAGCTAGATGATGGTTGGTAACCTATTATTAAAATTAAACTAAATGACTTTTATTGTAGTTCTCTATGTGATCTTGGTGTATTCTTTATTTACCACTATTGGAACCTTGTTATTTGGATATTCGTCTTATTGATAATGTTAGAAAGAAACCTTTGGGGAGAGTTGATTATGTTCTTATCATGGTTAATAGCAATCTTGTCCCCGTTGATTTTGTTGTCCTGGATATTGAATGCAATGCTTCTTGTCCAATTGTTTTGGGAAGACCTTTTCTTAGAACCATTGGTGCTATTATTGATATTAAAGATGGGAATATTAAATTTCAGTTCCCACTCAAGAAAGGTATGGAACACTTTACTAGAAAGAGAATGAAGTTTCCTTTTGATTCTGTTATTCTAACAAAGTACAATTTGGATGCTTCTTCACTTGAAAATACTTGATTCCATTTTTCTGGGCCTAGCTAAAAGGCGTTAAAGAAAAGCACTTCTTGGGAGATAACACATGGTTTTATTCTTTTTCTCTGTTTTTTTCTATGTTTTCTTTGAGTCAAGGGGTTTTATACTTCTGTATAAACTCCTTTGTATCTTTCTTTTCATGTTTTAGTAGTGCCAAGTAAAGTTTCGGACGAGAGTTGGAGTTGGTTTTCGGATTTCTGCGCAGAAAACAGATTTCTGCTGTCCACCGTAAACAATCGTATAAAATCCTGGAAGATTAGAATTATCTGAAATATTTTGTTCTTATTCCTCAGAAAATTCCGCAACTTTTTCGTTCTCTGGGTTTTTTCGATTTGAGCAACTTAAGTGCCTCGAAAAAATTCGTCTTTACAGACTATTCCGGTTTTGACAGATTCTGCCATTTTTCTTGTATTGGCTCTTTTGCGATGTCAAGTGGAATTCTTTGATTCACGAAACATCATAGGCTTTAGATAATGTTTAAAATTATAAATATAACTTGTGCCATACAGAACCCATGGATTTTTATTTGTTGCACTAACCCCTCTAATGCGAATTACTGTCTGAGTATGGTGTGAAGGAAGTTTTCAAGGTTCAAGAGAAGAGGTGATATATGTGATCAAGAAGAGTGCAAGGTCAAAGCTTTTGGATTCCCCTGTTGTTCATCCAAGCATATTTTTATAATACTCAAGCATCTAAGCTTGGGGATTGCCAAGTCATCCCCTTCTTCATCAACTATCTATCAGGTCACTCCTCGTGAGGCTATATTTTTATTCGGTCACATCATATGAAGTTTTCTTGGAGCGTTTGTTTGTTTTCATTTTGCTTTCTTTTGTTTTCCTTGATGAAAAGCATCCTTGTTTGGGAGAGAGACACGCTCCGCTTTTTTATTTGAATACTTTCTATGCTAGTATTCTTAGTTTTTCTTCTAGTTACTGCAAAAATTCTTGTTCAGCTCTTGTTTTGATTGCATCTCTTATTCAGATGTATTAGTTTTAGTAGTGATATGTGAGTACTATTATGTTTGCTTGCTGTAGAATTTAGAGATTTTTTTAAAACATATTTTGTATGGTGCTTGTTGGGAAAAGAAACTGCTGTTGAAGTAGAATTTTCAACGGTGCAAGTAGAAGCTTGTATAGACTGTGGCGAGAACTTTTTCATATCATGCTAGATGTCATTTTAATTTTAAAGCCTTGTGGTTATTGAGTAGCATGATTAGCCTCAAATAGCTGAGAGTGTTTAATGTGACATTGAAAGAATCATGAGTTGTTCTTGTCATATTGAAGCATCAATTTGTGGTATCTCCTTTGAATGTTTTATTTGGTTGACTTGGCGCATGCTCACACCATGTTTATGACTATGAAACAGTCACTAATAGCCTCTATTATCATTTAGTTTTAGAATTTGTGGTACCACTTATGCTTTGATTAATTATGTTTATGTCGTTATGCATGATTATGGCTCTTATGCTCTCTTGATTTGTTTCTCCCAGTCTTTTGCTACCCTCCACCTGTACTGAGTATGGAATTCTACTCGTGCATCCAACTCCCTAAAACCAAAGTTTTTCCATTGTGTCCACTGTACCTACCTATATGTGGTATGTAACTGCCACTCCAAGTAAATTGCTCATGTGTTACCTTTAAATCTTTCAAAATTACTCCAGCTTTGTGTTCCTGTTTTTGCTCATGAGGACGTAAATAGAGAATCTTTATCTCACTTGTTGATTGGATTTCACACCCTGGACTAGTTGCTTCATCCGATTATCCAATTGATAGAAGAGCTGGAAGCGGGGTGCCCAACCCCAAATTAATACACACAAAATATTTTCACTATTCTTGCCCCTGATTTATCAGTCAAAGCATAATTTTGTAAACAAAAGAGAAAGAGGGATGACCTTCTACACCAGTTGCATCATTCATATGGGAGCCTCTCTTGTGAAATCTAGTTGGCATGTGACGTACTATATTTTTTGTTTACCATTCATTGACATTAGCATACATCTCCCAAAATATAGACACTGCTCCATGGTATGTGATTGTTGGCCCGCACCCGAGGATTCGGTTAGCCATGGTTTGTGTAAGATGGATGGGAGGAGTGTCAAACTTTTAATACCTCTGTTTAATAAAATAAAAGCTCTAGCACATGAGTGATCCATGCTTCCCTCTGCGAAGGTCCTTTCTTTTAATTTTATGTTGAGTCTCTGATACGTCCATTTTGCATCACTATTTTATATCCAAATGATAGAAGAGCTGGCAGCGGGGTGCCCAGCCCCAAATTAATACAAACAAATTCTCTTCACTATTTTTGCCCCTGATTTATCAGTCAAAGCATAATTGTGTAAACAAAACAGAAAGAGGGATGACCTTCTACACCAGTTGCATGCTTCAATATTGGATCCTCTCTTGTGAATCCAGTTGGCTTGTGACGTACTGTATTGTCTGTTTACCATTCGTTGACATTAACATACACCTCTCCTAAAATATAGAAACTCCTCCATGGTATGTGATTGTTGGCAGGCACCCGAGGATTCGGTTAGCCATGGTTTGTGAAAGATGGATGGGAGGGGTGTCAAACTTTTAATACCTCTGTTTAATAAAATAAACAGCTCTAGCACATGAGTGATCCTTGCTTCCTTATGCAAAGGGCCTTTATTTTACTTTTATGCTGAGTATCCATCTTCTAACTTTATGCACAGTTGAGAGAGAATTTTTGCCATTCTGAGTTTTATGTGCATTTGTCCCAGAAACATTATTAATTGATTCATGATGTGTTATTGCTAGTTCCCTAATTATTTGTTCTAGTCTTCCTCATGAACTTTGAAGGTGTCCTGGCATTTATGTTTTGCCCCACTCTTAAGGACTAGCGAAATATCACATTGCCATGCTTTCTTTATACTTGAAACAAACGTATATCTTTCTTTGCATTGTTTTTCATGATCTTTTATTTGACTTACTTCTCATGATGCAAAGTGATTGCCATGCTTTATTATTAAAGTTCTATTTATCCTGTTTGTGTTTAAGTTCTATGATCTCAGTTTACATATGCTTTTACATTACATTTTGATGATCAAGTTTATGTTAGTAGCATGTCACCTCAGAAATTAATTGTTTTTATCGTTTACGTACTCGAGGACGAGCAGGAACTAAGCTTTGGGATGTTGATACGTCATAAACGTATCCCTAATTTCTGATGTTCCGTGTTGTGTTCATTTTGTTTCCCACATGTTTAATATACACTTTATGTCAGTTTTATTGATTTTCCGGACTAACCTATTGACAAGATGCCACAGAGCCAGTTCCATGTTTTCTGTTGTTTTTAGTTTCAGAAAGTTGTTCTGGAAATATTCTCGGAATTGGAAAATTCGAAGTCCGGAAGTCTTAGAATACTGGAGGTTCCACGGAGTCCCGAGGAGAACCGGAGGGGGGGGACTCATGGGGCCCACACCATAGGGCGGCGCCACCCCTTGCCGCACCGGGGGGTGGTGTGGGGCCCCCGGGCCTCCATCGCCTCTACCCTTTCGCCTATTTATTCCCCCGGGGCAAAAACCCTAAAGATATATCGCTTTTGCCCGAGAAACACGCGAGGCCGCTGTCACCGTCATCCCGAGATCGGGAGGGTTCTGGAGCTCTCCCCGGCACTCTGCCGGAGGGGGAAATCATCACCCGGGGGGGGGTCTACGCCACCATGCCCTCCTCCAAAGTGATCCGTGAGTAGTTCATCCTTGGACTATGGGTCCATAGCAGTAGCTAGATGGTTGTTCTCCCACTTTGTACCTCATGTTTAGATCTTGTGAGCTGCCTAACATGATCAAGATCATCTTTATGTAACACTACATGTTGTGTTTGCCGGGGTCTGATGAATGTTGAATGCTATGTCTTTTGATTATCAATATATCATATTATCTTCATGCTTATGTTATTTATGATCTTGCATGCTCTCCGTTATTAGTAGATGTTCTCGCCAAGTAGATGCTAGTAACTCCAAGAGGGAGTATTTATGCTCGATAGTGGGTTCATGCCTCCTTTGCATCTATGCTCGAGTGACAGAAACATGACGGATGGAGGATGTGCTGTTGCCATTAGGGAGAAAACAACAATGCTTTGTCGAAGGATGATGGTATTGTTTACATTACACACTTTGCTTACTGCAATTATCTGTTGCTTGCAACTTAATACCCAACGTTTGTTTGGATGATATTCGGAGGGTGGATTATTAGGTATAGATGCAGTTGGATAATGGTCTATGTATCTTGTTGTAATGCCCGCATGAATCACATAGTAATCTTTATGTCTTGCATATGCACTACGGTGCAGCCTTCATTTCTGTCAATTGCCCAGTGTAATTTGTTCACCACACATGTTATTTATCTTTCACGAAGAGACACCACTAGTGAACTGTGGACCCCGGTCCTTCTTCCTCATACTGATAAACACCTACTCCTTTTATATTGCTCTCATACTGTTCCTACTATTTTCATACTCTTTTCCACACCATACGTTTAACCTCTTTGTGTTCAGCAAAACCGGTGAGATTGACAACCTCACTGCTTCATTGGGGCAAAGTGATTTGATTGTGTTGTGCAGGTTCCACGTTGCTTCTGAACCGGTAGTGCGCCCTACCATCTCAGATGCTTCACCTTATGAAGTTACTCCTTCCTCCTACTGGTCGATTAAACCTTGGTTTATTTCTGAGGGAAAACTTGCTGCTGCACTCTTCATACATTTCTCTTGGGGTCTCCCAACGAACGTGTGTTCACACGAATCAGATTCCGTAATTTAGACAATGATTTTAATGTCTCTAATTTTTCTATGTCTATCACGTAGAAAATGGATTATTTGGAATTCCCTCGACACACGTGTGAACTTCACATGACCCGCGTATGAACTTCCCGGTATATGTTTGTGTACTGCCGGGTGGAGTTTTCGTGATTTGTGATTTACTAAAACAGTGATAACTTTCTCATACATTATCCGTTTTAGCTCAATGGGCAGTCAAATCGTTCGAGCTAAAAAGACACATCTATTCAATCTACCGGTTTTACCGGAACGATAAAACTTAAAAATCGATTTCTAAGTGGGTTATTTTTAGGGTAATTTATCGAATTTCCCATAGCGGACTTCGACTACTCAGTTTTACTCCTAGCGAAGAATGGTGCTCAGTTTTGCCCTTACCTCGTGCGCAGCTACTATGGAGAGGTCGGAACAGTAAGTTTGAAGTCGATTCCGTGTAGTGGCGTTAGCGAAGTGGGTCCGGAGCTTCTTGGTGGGACCGCCAAGTGAGTTTGAAGTCGTCCGGAGCTTACAGGTGGGACCGCCTAGTGAATTGACTTTGCTGAATCGTCCACACCCGAGCCTCCCGACCCGCCGTCGTGCGCTGCCTCTATCGGCGCCGCCACCGCTGCACCACCCCATGCGGCGCCACGAGCACCTGCGGCACCACCACCTGCGGCGCCACCACCACCTGCTCCACCGCCACCTGATCCACCGCAAACGCCACCTGATCCTCAGCCAGCACCACCTCCCACCACCACCTGTGTCGTAGCCAGCAGCACCCATTTGCACCACCTCCAGCACCACCTGCACCGCTACGGCCGTTCCGCGTGGCCACCTGCTTCACCGCCACCGTCCTGCGACGCCGCTGGTAGGGCGCTCGTTCCACCACTCTGTTCGCCACCTGCTCGATGAAATGGATAGAAATGAAATGGAGAGCGGTGGCGACCTGGGTCCGGAGACACGCCGCGTCCACGATTGGGTTCCCATTGGTTAAGTACTGAGGTTTGAATTGTTGATTCGACAAGGGATGCCATTGATTTGCAGCTGATTGCGTCTCTGTTTTTAGTGGGTTAGGATGGAGTTGCGGTTTGCTTTCTTGGTCAACTTTAGAAGGGACCGCTACATCGTCGATGCAGACAATAAGAAGAAATTTCAAGGAGGTTTCAGTTATTCGGTGTCAATGGATTGTAATTGGAGTTTTAGACAATTTGGGAGATAATTGGCAGCCCATATCCTTGAGGTTTGCATGATGAAGTGGAATTTGGATACTTTGATGGGGGAAAAGATTGGATCCAAATTAGTAATGATGAAGAGATCGCTACCATGTTTGCTAAGCATAAGGAGGTAGAGAATTTTCATGTGAAGCTGCAAAATTATGTGGTTGTGCCGGCAGTTGGACAGACGGTGGCGGGTTCATCTTCTCTGGCAGGATCATCACGTTGTACTTCCAACTCTAGCAAGAACAGTTAAAAACCAACTCGACGTGGTGGCTCGACAAGTGTGGGCACTAGGAGAAGGGTTCCTGTTGAAGTGGAGTCTGATGCCTACATTTCTGTGATGAAGAAGAGAGGCTATATTCCGATGTTCTTCAAAATTTAAGATGGACATCTCAGGAGGAAATTCAATATGAGTCTGACAGTGAGCTTGAAGAGGAGGAAGACCGGCCACCTGTTGAATGGGACCCTGAGAACCCTCATATGGCAGAAGGTTGCATTTTTGCTTCCATGGCTGAGTGTAGAAATGCACTTGTGACGTACTGCATTAAGGCGGAACGTGCGTTTACAGTTGACAAGAGCGATAAAAGGCGCTACACCGTGCACTGTGATTCTGAGGATTGTCAATGGAGGATGCACGCATCTAAAATGCGTGGTAGCACCAATATTCAGGTAAAAGTGAACCCTTTTCCCCACACATGCCAAGAATCAACCCTTAGGAAGAAAACAATCGGTAGAGCCAAGTCAAGATGGATGGCGGATGAAGTAAAAAAGATGGGTGGAAGAAAACCATCAAGTGAGTATAAAGGAATTGCAGAAAAACATCAAAGACAAGTTCAAGATATAATTACCATACATGAGGGTGTTCAATGGTAAACAGAAAGCATTGGAATCTATCCATGGTAACCGGAATGAAAGTTTTGAATTGTTCTATTCATTCAAATCTGAAGTGGAGAGGAGAAGCCCAGGTAGTATTGTTGAAATTGATCACCACTACGTGGAGTACACACTGAAGGGAGTGACAAGGACCAAGGAATTCTTTAGGAGGGTTTTTGTGTGCTTTGAAGCTTATCGAATGGGTTTTTTGGTAGGTTGTAGGCCTTATTTGGCTATTGATGCTACTTTTCTTACATGGAGGTTTAAAGGACAGTTAGTAGCAGCTTGTGCAGTTGATGCACGCAAAATTGTTTTTCCAGTTGCCTACGGTGTGCGGGAGACAGAGTCTGAGGAGAGCTGGACATGGTTTTTGCAGAATCTGCGCCGGGCTATTTCACATACCAATGGGTTGGTAATTCACACAGATGCATGCAAGAGTTTAGAAGTGGCCGTGGACAATTTGTTCCCAGAAGTAGAGCATAGGGAATTCATGCGTCACCTTGCTGCAAATTTTGTGAAGAAATTCAAAGGAAAGTTTTTTACCGACAATTTATGGCGAGCATCTTTGACTTGCAGTGTGAGGAAGCACAACTACCACATGAGGCAGTTATACACAAATGAGAAAGTGAAGGAATACTTGGAAACACACCACTCGAAGTTATGGTCCAGAAGCCAATTCAGTGAACTGAGCAAAGTTGACTATGTGCATAATAATCTTGCAGAATCTTTCAACTCAACGATCCAGAAACTAAAGGATCTTTATTTGGCGGATTTTCTTGACATGATAAGGGATAGAATACGCCGAGAAATTTTATTTTCTTCTTGGTATAGCTAATGCAAAATTCATGGGCCATGTTATTATCCCGACCATGATGAAGGTACTGAAGCAAAAACAGAAGGCTTGATAATGAACATGAGATTTATCTCGGATACCAAATTAGAGGTATCAGTCTTTGATAAAGCTAACAAAGAATGGAGATATCCAGTGGATTTAGCAGATAAAACTTGCAGTTGTAGGCAATGGCAGATAACTGGGTTGCCATGCATTTATGCTTTGTTTTTCATCACTTCTATCTCAGGTCCAGCACGGAATATACAGCAGTATGTGCATAATTACTACTATGTTGCAATATTCAGAGCCACATATGCACATGCCTTGCCTGCTTTGGAGGGGAAATAGAAATGGGATAGACTGGACCCTGGATTCAAACTTTGTGCTCCACTTCTGAAGAGAGCTGCAGGTAGACCGAGGAAGAGTCGACACCAACGTCGCAGTGAAGGAGGTGGACTTGGAGCGACGGTGCGTAAGTGCACAAGGTGTGGTGGGACTGGTCATTTCGGCAAATATTGTGATAACATAGTAGATACAGGGTTTGGAGAGAGTATTCCTGATGAAAACGATGGTCAGCATCCGGATGCAGCATTTGAAAATGATGGTCAGCAGTCAAGTGATTCAGATGATGCAGCATTTGAAAATGATGATCCAGTCCATGATGCTTCAAATGATCCGCTGGATGCTCCAGTCGATGATCCGCTGGATGCTCCAGTCGAAGTTTCAATTTCAGATGGGTATTTAAATCCTGCCATGATCTCACCAGTTTTCATTTATCATTTATCATGATCCTTTATGTTTTGTACAGATCTGGTGTAGTTTCAAAGAAGAAGGTTAAGGTACCGACTACCAAGAGGAGAAAACAAGAAGATGTGAGCACGATGAGCACAAGGAGCAAAGGGCCACCAAAATAGCCAAGGATCACAAAGAAGCCCCGACGCTATTTAGACTAAGTTGGGTCCAAATGATGTTGTACTTCTGTTGAACAATGTTGTATTTATGTCGAGAGGTGATGTATCTATGTTAGAACATAGTTTGGATGATGTTTGAATAATGTTGGATGTTGTTTGAATAATTTGAGGAAAATGTGCTTCACATAAGGTCTGAAGCTAGGGTAAACACCCCCGTTTGTAATTTCATGAAAAATCCGACCTTGTCTAAATTATCCAAATAAATTTGAGGAGCAACTATATCACATATAACAACATTGTGCGTTGGATTCATGTCATTTTGATTTTTTTGAATTATTTATGCTCATTTGAAACCATCGCTCTATTCTCATGAGAAATGTCCTTCAAATGAGGTCCGAAGCTAGGGTAAATACCCCCATTTGTGCTTCAACTTTTTTTGGCATCTTGTCTAAATCAGCCAAATTAATTTCCTAGGCATCTATTCTACCTATATAGTGTAAATCTGAAGTTTCATTATGTTTTAAATAATTCTTCTATTTTTTTATTTTTTATTTAAATAACATGGTTTAATAGAAAATCATATGTAAAACAGATAAAAATCATCGCTCTAGTAAATCTGAAGTTTCATTATGTTTTGAATAATTCTTCTATTTTTTATTTAAATAACATGGTTTAATGCTTAATAGAAAAAGAAATCATATGTAAAACAGATAAAAACCATCGCTGTGGCCAACGGACTAACCAATCCGAGCGCAGAACGAGCGTCTCGCGGATAGCTGTGGCTGAGCTGAGCGCAACCGTTCGATGCAAGATCCAACAGCCCAGGTCGAATCTCTAGGTGTCCTTCTAGAAGCTTTTTGGCTGGGTCAACATGGTTTTGTGAGGGTTGACCAAGTTTGAAATGAGCATACATAATTCAAAAAAAATCGAAAAAATATATAACCGATGCACATAGTATTGTTATGTCATATAGTAACAAGAAAAAAAATATAAACTTGTCTTATAATCAATGGAACGGAAAATCCATCACTAATATGTGATACCTCCGACAGAGTAGTAGAGATTTCAAGAGAGATGAGGTGGGTTTTAAAACTTTGAAAATGAAAAAAGTCAAAAACTCACCCAAGCTTCATTTTGGAGTGACTAAGAAAGATCCAAACTTATTTTTTCATTTTGATATTTTAAACTTGTTTTATTTACGATTTTTGATTAAAACCATTATTACTCAAAAGAAAATAAATAATATGAATATTCATCCAATAAACAGTGAGGCTTCGGAATTACATTATATAGGTCGAATACAAGTCTAGGAAAAATATAAATAGGATTTATAAACATTAGAACGAATGCCTTCACTAAAATGTGATTTCTCGAATAGAGTAGTAGAGATTTCAAAGAAGATGAGGTGGGTTCTATAATTTTGAAAATGTAAAGTGTCAAAACCTCACAAAAGCTTCATTTTGGAGTGACTAAGAAAGATCCAAAGTTATTTTTTCATTTTGATGTTTTAAACTTGTTTTATTTACGATTTTCGATTAAAACCATTATTACTCAAAAGAAAATAAATAATATGAATATTCATACAATAAATAGTGTGGCTTCGGAATTACATTATATAGTTCGAATACAAGTCTAGGAAAAAAATATAAATAGGATTTATAAACATTATAACGAAAGCCTTCACTAATATGTGATACCTTTAACAAGGTAGTAGAGATTTCAAGGGAGATGAGGTATGTTTTAAAACTTTGAAAATGAAAAAAAGTCAAAATCTCACAAAAGCTTCATTTTGGAGTGAATAAGAAATATCCAAACTTATTTATTCATTTTGATGTTTTGAACTTGTTTTTTTTTACGATTTTCGTTTAAAAACATTATTACTCAAAAGAAAATAAATAATATGATTATTCATCCAATAAATAGTGAGGCTTCGGAATTACATTGTATAGGTCGAATACAAGTCTAGGAAAAATATAAATAGGATTTATAAACATTAGAACGAAAGCCTTCACTAAAATGTGATTCCTCAAATAGAGTAGTAGAGATTTTAAGGGAGATGAGGTGGGTTCTATAATTTTGAAAATGTAAAGTGTCAAAACCTCACAAAAGCTTCATTTTGGAGTGACTAAGAAAGATCCCAAGTTATTTTTCATTTTGATGTTTTAAACTTGTTTTATTTACGATTTTCGATTGAAACCATTATTATTCAAAAGAAAATAAATAATATGAATAGTCATCCAATAAATAGTGAGGCTTCGGAATTTCATTATATAGGTCAAATACAAGTCTAGGAAAAATATAAATAGGATTTATAAACATTAGAACGAAAGCCTTCACTAAAATGTGATTTCTCGAAAAGAGTAGTAGAGATTTCAAAGAAGATGAGGTGGGTTCTATAATTTTGAAAATGTAAAGTGTCAAAACCTCACAAAAGCTTCATTTTGGAGTGACTAAGAAAGATGCAAATTTATTTTTTCATTTTGATGTTTTAAACTTGTTTTATTTACGATTTTCGATTAAAACCATTATTACTCAAAAGAAAATAAATAATATGAATATTCATCCAATAAATAGTGAGGCTTCGGAATTACATTATCTAGGTCGAATACAAGTTTAGGAAAAAAATATAAATATGATTTATAAATATTATAACGAAAGCCTTCACTAATATGTGATACCTCGAACTGATTAGTAGAGATTTCAAGGGAGATGAGGTGAGTTTTAAAACTTTGAAAATGAAAAAAAAGTCAAAACCTCACAAAAGCTTCATTTTGGAGTGAATAAGAAATATCCAAACTTATTTTTTCATTTTGATGTTTTAAACTTGTTATATTTACGATTTTTGATTAAAAACATTATTACTCAAAACAAAAATAAATAATATGATTATTCATCCAATAAATAGTGAGGCTTCGGAATTACATTGTATTGGTAGAATACAAGTCTAGGAAAAATATAAATAGGATTTATAAACATTAGAACGAAAGCCTTCACTAAAATGTGATTCCTCAAATAGAGTAGTAGAGATTTCAAGGGAGATGAGGTGGGTTCTATAATTTTGAAAATGTAAAGTGTCAAAACCTCATAAAAGCTTCATTTTGGAGTGACTAAGAAAAATCCAAAGTTATTTTTCATTTTGATGTTTTAAACTTGTTTTATTTACGATTTTCGATTGAAACCATTCTTATTCAAAAGAAAATAAATAATATGAATATTCATCCAATAAATAGTGAGGCTTCGGAATTACATTATATAGGTCGAATACAAGTCTAGGAAATTTATTTGGCTTATTTAGGCAAGGTGGAAAAATATACTTACTTAGAAAATGGGTCGTTTACCCTACCTTCGGGGCTCATTTGAGGCACATTTTACACGACTTGGGATAAATGCTCGGATTGATGACCAAGTTAAAAAAAAACAAGTAAAAACATTGCAAATAGCATCAGATCATGAAAACAAAAAATTATTACAGATATCATCACATCATTATTACAAATTTTGATTCAACTTTCAAATTTTGAATTCAAATAACAAATTATTACAAATGCCAAGTTTAACATCGTAGCACTAACAAGTATCCACTTCACCGCAACATCTGATCAAACCGTACCGTCGCCACCTGATGGGCCACTAAGGGCATGTACAGTGGTATACAGTCAGCTGTCTGTAACACGTTCCACGTAAGAAATTTGTTGATGTGTACGAAAAAGTAACTAACAACTACCACGTCCGTCTGTAAAAATTAAGACAAACTATTCCCGTAGAATTCGCATGCTAGTGATGGCCTATTTGCCATTGTACGAGCCCGTCCGATAGGTCGTGGGCTAGCGATCATGGAATACATGGTTCGATTGGTAAAAAAATCCTGCCGTAACTACCTAGGTATCCTATATTACAGACACCGCACTATAATAGCTATCTCTAAAGCTGTCTAGAAATGACATGGCCGAGTAGTGCAGACAACACCCGTCTACACTATTGTACATGCCCTAAAAACAGAGGAAACCAGATCCTCTTACTTTGCCCACCTGACGTTCTCTGACTTTCTCCCCATGACACGTGGGTCCGGTGTGTGATGGGCTCCATTTGTCAGTGACCTAAACTCAAAGGATCCCGTTCCCGCACAGAGAAGTGCTCGTCTCAGCGTCTGCAGGCCGTCGCCGCCGTAGTTTCTGCACCGTTCCTTACGATCAAACGATTGAAAATGACGTGGTGCATCGACTGGGTGTTTTGTCTCAATGTAACGGCATGCAACAACGGCAACTGACTAGTGGGCCCCGTTCACCAGCCCGACGCATGCCGACCTCGACGCAGCCTTGCACGCCTCGTTTTTTCAGAGTAAACAACGTTGCGTCGCACCAACGCTATTTGCAGCGACGCAGCCCTGCACGCCTTGTTTCCGAAACATGAGTCGCGTCGCACCAGCGCTATTTGCAGCGACGCAGCCCTCCATGCCTTGTTTTAAGAAAATGCACGCATCAATGCACGCAGCGACGCAGACTTTGGCGTGATACTTTGGATTTCATCTCTTTCACCTCTTTAATACACACATGCATGCTAAGTCGCATCACTTTGACCGCCTAATGCACGCACGTACTACTAGCTGTCCTACGCCTAATGCACACACCGCTTTGACACTGCATCACCTGTTCTACGCAGAGGAGACCAACGTTGCTTCTTCAACTACACTGCATCTTCAACGTTTTCACACAGTTGCTTCATCTATCCCAATTAATTCACACCTCATCGGGTCTTTAAATAGTGCCTTTGCCTCCTCCTCCATCTTCTCATCCCTCTCCAGCCCCTTTACCTCCTCCTCCCTCTACCATGTCGACGTACTCTATCTCTTCCAGCCCCGAGTCCGTCAGCGACGAGGAAAACCACCCAAAGGCTCGGCCCTGGTACGAGACAGAGTGGACGCCGGAGGAGATGGGCATGGTTCCCATCGAATCTCCCAAGCGGAAGCGCAGGGAGCTGTGGGCGTCAACCCCCTGGGTCCACCACCCCGACCCTGTCCACGTCGACAGAGCCGCCAACCGCTCCGTAGAGAAGAAGAACCGGCTCTTCAAGAAAGAGAAGAGGGCGGAGAAGAGGGAGAAGGAGGCGGGGCGAGGAGGGAGGAGAAGGAGGAGGCGGAGGATCTCTGGCGCCTCATCAACACGACCCTTGAAAGGCTGGACGACAAGAAGCGGGAGGAGAATCTCCGGGCCTTGGACAACCAGAAGATGGCGAACAGGACGGCGGACTGGAAGTAGGCCAACCCCTGGCAGTTGGCCGGAGGACGGAAGGGCGCCCGTAGACGGAGGGCGGTTAGGGTGCGAGCAGACGGAGGGCGGTTAGGGCCCTCTATATTTAGGGCCATATAACTTTTCTTTTTTTTAGTTCAATATATGTAATGTGTGTCGGGTCCCTCTATCTATATGTAAAGTGGGGCCAATGTTTGTGCTTGGGTATATATGCCCCATGTTCGTCCGTGCTAATATAAAAGGGTATGTTTAAACTATTTTTGAACAAAAGTAACCACTAACTTCTAAATTAGCTTCACAACTCATCGTAAACGAAAATGTGCGACACATGTGATCTGAAACATGCATGAAAACTTTTAAACCAAAACTTATTCATATTATTAATCCCAATAGAAACATGCATGGAAAGTAAACTTTGAAACCTAAACTTATCCAACAATAACATGCTATGGAAATAACTAAACCTAAACCAAAAGTGTGCACGTCTGTTTTTTTTGCTGAGAGCACCTCTTTTAACATTGGGCCTGTCTAGGTTTTACATGGGCATGGCCTTTTCTCCTAGCCATTTTCATTTTTTCTTCTTCTAGTGAACTGAACCTGAACTGAACATTGAACCTGAACTGAACATATGAACTCAAACAAACCAAATCAGGGCTGAATTCCTGACGAATTTATTCCATGTCTTAGCCATACACAAATTGACCATGTCAAGCTAACTACAACACTAACTATATTATTTTTGAGTAATGATCAGCAAATACACAACTCCAAGAACAATTGCACATAGATAAAGAATTGCAGCCATCAGATTGCTCTGCTTCTTTAGATCGACAAGCTTCCCCAGTTATTTGGTCATCTTCTTCAACTCGTCCTTCTGCACCCCATTGTGCACCGTAGCAACAACCCAGTAGCAGATCCCAATTGCTCCACCGCCGGTAGCAAATTGGGCACCAAGGATTTTTCCTCCTTTTGAATCCTCTTGATGTAATCCTCAAGCCACTCGAAATGGTCACATGGAAGCAGATCCTGCAAATACGAAAACCCAAATCGAATGCATACCCAAATCAGATGAAAATCCAAATCGGCTGAAAAACAAAAATTGAGGAAACATAAAACAAAATTGACAGGGGGAACACATATCTCACCTCCCCCAGCTGTTGTTTGCTCTCGCATTTCACATACTCGCGCCCGCGTTTGCCGTTCTTGTCGCTCGTGGTGACCAGCCGCTTCAGGGAGGTCATCCGTGGGCAGTCAGGGCACCTTCCCAGCGGAACTGGACCGAAGCGCGGCCATTTAGAGTGGGATACGGAAGCGGAGCTCGACGATATGCCGCCGGAGAAGAAGGGTATGTCGCCCCTGTAGCTGTACCAGACGGTGGCGCTACCCGTGGACGCCGCGCTCTTCGTCGCTCGCTTCCGGCTCCTTCATATGAACAAGGGTCACCGCCCGCCTCTGCGCGTGGCCACCCTCTCCGTTGCTTGGCTGATTTTCCTTCTCACCTCCGTGAGCTCCTGGGACGCGCTCCGCCGCTTTTAAAGCGCCGGCCGCAAGCGAACGGTCAACAGTTGGGTCCCACAAGACGCGCCAACGGTCAACAAATGGGTCCCACAAGCCGCGCCAACGGTTCTATTATGGGTCCCACAAGCCGCGGTTGTCTTCTGGGTCCCATAAGTCACCAGTCAAACAGTTGTATTAAGGGTCCCACAAGTCAGCAGACCTAACGGAGGCTGCAAGAGTCACAGAACAAATCCTTGCGCATAGACTAGGGGCAAAACTGAGCACTATTCGGCGCTAGGGGCAAAACTGAGGTCGTGGTACCAACTGAGGGCAGCCTTATAAATAACCCTTATTTTTATGGTCAAAGTTCGGTCAAGCTTATTTTGCATGTTCAAAAAATCATTTGGACACTCATCCGACCTCCAAATCGAGTGATTTTTGTTGTGTTGAAAAGAGAGAGTCGGGGACTATCTACCAAAATTTGAAATAAATTTGTACTTCCCTTTGATTTGGCTTGAACTGCATTGTGTTAAGGAATGAACTGCTCTATTTTTTAGAATTTTGAACTTCTCTCCGTACATGGTTGAACTGTTGTGTATATGGGATATTGAACTGACTAGTCTAGTGGCTTGAACTTCTCTATAGAAATGCCCATCGTGATTCTTTTTGTTACCCGAACTACACTGTTAATGGGTTTCGAACTTCTCTATGCATGGTCTTGAACTGCTTACCTCATGTACTTGAACTGAATCATGTCTAGTCCTTAACTGCTATCGATATGGGCATGAACTTCTCTCAGATTTGACTTGAACTGTATTGTGTTAAGTCCTTGAACTACTCGCTGTTAGAACTGTTGTGCGTATACGATATTGAACTAACTTGTTTATGAGTTTCGAAATTCTCTTTGTATAGTCTTGAAATGGTTTTTTTTCACTTGAACTGCATTGTGTGTAAGGCTAAACTGCTATCTGTATGGGCCTAAACTTCTCTCTGATTTGATTTGAATTGCATTGTATTTAGTTATGAACTTCTCTCTTGTAAAACGTGAACTACATTGTGTAAGGGCTTGAGATTATCTATGTGCGGGCGTGAACTTCTCACTGGTCAGGTGTGAACTTCTCTATATATGTTTTGAACTTCTCTGTGTGTGGGGTTGAACTGCTTTCTGTATGGGCTTCGATTTTCTCTCTGTATGGGGTTGAACTTCTCTCTATATGGGGATAAACTATTGTATGTATGGGATATTGAACTGCCTACTTTATGAGCTTCGAACTTCTCTATGCAAGGGCACGAACTGCTTCCTTGTTACACTCTGCATGCCAAACTTTGCATTTCTAAACTTTTCACGGTGCTTATTCTAAACTTCTATAGTCTTGGTTATCGTAATCTGCTCGAGTGTTGCAGGTGGTGAAATAGACTACCGGACAAATACCAGTGAACTTTCATAGACAGAAATGAGCACTTACATGAGATATGAAACTGCCAAGTTTTTGCGCTCCGAACTTCTCCGTATAAGGGATTGAACTGCTTTCTTTTGATACCCGTTCTTCTCGGGTGATGAGTTTTACACTTCCTGGCAAACATGTGTACTTTCTGTCATGAGACTCGACACTTCCAATGATGATTAGTGTACTTCACAAAGTTAATGTGTACCTTATTAATTTTTTGGATGTTTTTTGCACTTCAGTAGGACTCTTCCCTTCCAACACTAATGATCTGTACTTCCTGATGTCACAACGCGTATGTCCTTCCTTTTTTCCATGATATTATTATTTTTCTTGTATACTTCTCCGGTATTTTTCATTCTCCGGTACTGTACATTTGTACTTCTCGTTGTTCCTGTGTGTACTTCTCCGCCTTTTGTAACCGTACCACCAATTGTTGATTTTGCGAGCGATGCCGTTCATACAACGTCCATTTTTGGTTGAATGTTTATCAATATTCTTGTACTTTCGAATGAATGATTATTATTTTGTTCACGATGAACATTTTTTTTATGGTGCCCCATCTGTTTCATGATGGGCATTTTTTTAGTTTCCCATGAATGATTATTATCTTTTTTGTTCTTTTCACTTCCCCATGACCTTTCATTTTTCTCGGAATTGCTTTGTGTCGGGTGAGTGTACTTCCCGAATACGACCGTTGTACTTCCAAATATTAATTTGCTTAATTCCTAATATTAGCTGGGTGCAAATATCTAAAAAGAAGCATACCTAATTAACAAAAAAAAGGTACACACATGCATCTGTAAAAAAAAGTAGCACTCATGTATATATTCACAGTAGGGTCTTCTCGGAGCAACTATATTTATATTGAACCATATCATCAAGGATAAACATAGATTAGATTTAAGAGCGCACCTCGTGCTTCTAAATAGAAAGAATCAATGTCACTTTTCAATTATTCGTGAAAAGAAACGATTGCACCGTGTGCTTCTAAATAGAAGTTGTCCCGCATTTTGCCAAGACATCAGTAGCACGCATGAAGAGGATAACTTCAGCATCGCTGCATTCCACAAAGGCAGAGAGAGCAGAGTAGCAGCAGGCATCAACACAAGTTAAGAGAGGGAACAGCTGCAGCACGGTTGGCGGAGATAGAGGAGCACCCATAGCACTGCGCTCGTGTGTACTTCTTTTTAATAGTGTAACTTAACTTCTTTTCTGAATTATTTATACTGCGGCAAGAGAAACATCGGAGAGGAAAGGGCCTACGCGGGAGCACATGGTCTCATCCGATGCAGGAACTGGCTGGTTGAAGCAGCAGACATACGCAATTCGTACCCATTGAGGGAAACACATACATGTACTTCTATATGATCTTCAGAGAGAGCATCACACAGAAAATTCAGAGAACAGAACTACTGCTTCTGCCGAGTGGTTGTACTTCCTAAATACTTCAAATCGACTGTTCGCCATTTTTCTAGAATACAAGATGAAGCAGAACATAAGGAGTGAGCAGCGCCGGAGGAGAAAAGCAAAAAAATAGAAATAAATACAAACCGTATCTTCTAGCTTGTAGCAGCAGCGTCCGACGAACTCCTTGGGCAGCAGCATCCGCCGAACTCCTTGGCAGCAGCTTGTAGACTCGGGTGGCCTGGACTATGGACTCGCGACAGACGTTCTATTTGCCCGCCTCTAAATCTTAGCTACAAGAACAACAAAACTTCTCTGAAAAGGCAAGAGCAGCATGGGCAGGTTCAGAAACATCAGAGCATAACCGCTAAGAACTTCCGAGATGCAACTTTTTATTACAAAAAAAATCATCACTGTTTCTCTACAAAGTGTACACAAGCAAGCTATACATATTTCATAACGTCGTTCAACATTATCACTGGAAAGAAATAAAATGCATTGGCACACTGTGCATCACTGCGTATTAGCAGAAACATCACCAGCCAAGTGTATTCTTTGCAAGAAGTGAAAGTGTACTTCTAGAGCTTGAACAACTGAACTTCTTCAAATTAACAACTGTACTTTTTCACAAGGAAATGAGAGAGAAGCAAGGATTGAAATAGCTCCTATGCAGCGACCGAGAGCGGAGAAGGGGATAAACATTATGGTGCTGTACGCTGCACCACAATCATGTTTTTTTTACTTCAATCTCCCAGAACCGTGCTGCAGGAAGCCGTGGCATTTCCTTTCCTATCCCTCCCTATCGATCGCTGCTTATATGTGTTGGACGTACGGATGGCTTTTTTTACATTCCGCGCCTCACCGGATGCATCACTGCTTGCTTTCTTTTCTTCCACGCCTATTTTTCTAGGTTCACGCGTGACCGGATCAATCCCTGCTTCGTTTCTTTGTTTAGCCGGATCCATGGCTGGTCGCGTTTCCGGATGTAGGGAGGACTCCAGGTTAAATCCGACACTATGCTTTTTCGGCTTTTCTTTTCTGATCGCTTCTGTTTCACGTATTGTTTCCCTTGTTTTTAGAACCAAACCATCGTCACCTGTTTTTATAAAGAAAAAAAATAAATTACACGTTTGCAGAACAGAAACCAGCCTGATATATACACAGAGGTCGTTTCCTACTAGGACTCGACTTTTCTTTTTCTTCTTTATAAATTATGGCCGATCGATCGCTCCAGACAAAAAATAAAAATTCAGCTCTGCGCCTCCACGTGATCTGGGCACACAATGGTATCACGAAAACGACTACACGCCGCGACCGGGGCTCCCATAACATGGACTCTTTCAGAGGATCTCCTGCTCGAGATTCTCGCGCGCTCCGGCATCCGCGCCTTCGTCCGTTTGGCTGCCACCTGCAAGTTGTTGCGCCATGACCTCCTCAGGCTGTCTTTTGTCCGCGGCATCTGCCACAGAACTGTGGCTCCCCGCATCCTCGCATATACATCCACCGACGACGACAATCCTTTTACCCTCGTCCACCCGGTCAACAACCCCGCCACCACGTCCTTGTGCCACGACCACATGTTTCCCTTCTTTTCGCGACATGTCCTCGGTCTTTTTGATGACAAATACCATGTCAAGACGTCCCGACGTGGCCTCGTTCTTCTCGAATGTTTCACTGACATGTGCGTGTATGACCCTATGAGCGGCACCCAGACCTTCCTCTCCTACCCGCTGGTTATCGAGAGCCGTTCCACCCAATCCCACCACAAATACGTCCTGCTCACCGCTGCCGACGGCACTGACTCCTCTTTCTTGCTACTTGTCGTCCGTTTCTCTGCATGGGGTATTGGATGGCAAACGGCCTCGTCGTGTGGGAAATGGGGGCCTGTCACATATGTGAGCAACCACAAGTTCTCATGGTGGTCGGTCAAAAGTCACCACGACCCCGCCGTCCTGCACGGCGGCGTCTTGCATTGGTTGGTGTCTCATGACGAGCCAATTGCAAGCTATGACTTGGTTACAAGGAAGATGGACTTGGTGAAGCTTCCGCCCATCAACTGTAAAGTTGACCAGCTCCACTTGGCGACATCAACGGATGCCAAACTGTTGAAGCTACTCGCCATTGAAGGGTTCACGATGTTCGTGTGGCTACAGATCCCAAACTCTCCGGTAGGTAGTACTGGTTGGTCGTTGGAGACTGTGATTGACATGGAGGAGAAGCTACGGTCACTACATCTAGATATCCTTCCAAGCGGTCCATGTGATCCTATTGTATTCGTTCGACCTCAGAGTAGGAGTGGTGAAGTGGTGTTTCTCGAGGTACCTACGCCAGGCTATTACGACAATGCATGCATCGTCTTAGACTTGGAGACCAAGGATATGCATAGGCAAGTGTGTGGTTCCGCTTTGTTGGAAATCGACCTACCATCTCATCTATACAACACAAAAATCATTTCCTAGCCAGAAAAAGTTGCTATGAAATTTCTCACGCAAAAGACAAAAATGAACTGGTGGCAGCTATGAGCATGTGTATACCCTTGAATTGGCCATATATTTGTGTGAGGACGATGTTCGTGTTTGGGAGGTTTGCTGGCCACCACCGTCTACCACGATCACCGCTCTGATTTCTTATGTCTCAAAGTAGAATCATAGGGAATTTGATGTATGTGCTAGTTTGTATATATGTTCCAATTTCTGGGGGATTTCAATGCACGGTGTTAGCATAATCTATAATCTGGATTAGAGATACTGTTAGTATCCAGAGTCCGCGTGTGTAACGTAGTGTTGTTCCTTGAAAAAGTAAAGATCATGTACGTGTAGTAGTAATAATCGTTATGTCCTAGTTGAGATAGGGCTCATTTGATTCAAAGGGTAGGAAAAGTTAGGAATACGAATTTTGTAAGGGTGCATGGCGTGTCTAATTGGATCATATAGTAAGAGCAATTTTCTTTGATTGTGGTGAAAGAATTTTTTAATGAGGTTGTACTTCATGTTATATTTCTATGGAGTTCACACTACAAGATTCCTATAGGAGGATTCAATTCTACAAATTAAATGGGACAATCATACCAAAAAAACTAATGGATTCCTACCCTATGAAATTCGCTTGAATCAAAGGAGCAAGCTAAAATGAAACTGGTTTCAGTTTAAACTAAAGGGAAACTTTCTGAACCTTTTTTTTAAAACATTTTTATTAGTTTTTGTACAGCTTTGTGCTAATAATGGGTGATCTTAGTGCGGATTACAAAAATTAATTTTTCACTAAAATTTTATTTTATTGTACAAGTGAACTGGCGGAAATATTGTCTCAGCCGCAGACATTTTTTTTTTGAACCGCCCAAAATAAAATAGGTGTCATGCCGGATTGATTTTCTACTCCATAACAAAAATGATGTGAATTTTCCACACTAAGAAAGTGAACTGAACCGCACGAGAAACTGAAGTGAACTGCAGCCTTTGTCCTGGCTTGTTCAGAAGCAGTATTAGGAAGTTGTCACATTGCTGGTACACACACGCATGATGATATTGTTGGTTACCTAGGGTTCCCTCTCGCGACTGCGATGGCGACCTCGTAGATTTCTCGACCAGCTTTGACGACGGCGGATCGCTGACCCCGTCGTCTCCCCTTCCCCTGCCTCTCTCTCCCCTTCCCCTGCCTCTCTGCCTACGCTCCATCTATCGTTCCAAGTCTCTCACTCGTTCGGGGTGATCAAGGGGCAACCCTGGTGTCGCTGCCCAACCTTGGCGGTTGCGAGTTCTTCAGATCGAGACCGATGGTGGGGGCGCGATCAGAGGCAGTGGATCTTGTTCGTGATAAGGCGATGGCTGATGACAGGGATCTGTTGGTCCTTGGGATCGACGGCATAAAGGGTCTGCGAAGGAGGGCTCTGGTTCAGGTTCAGCATCTATCGGTGACAAGGTGGCTGAGATGATGGGGCGCCTCCATCTTACTGCCCAGGAATCAAGTGCTTTTGTCCTCGAAGACGAAGACGAGGATCTCCTTGGGTGCCCGGAATGGGCGTTAGTGGGTAAGGTGCTCGCACCGAATCCTCTTCACATCAACACGATTAGAGTTGTGCTACGCCCAGCTTGGGGGAATCCCAAAGGTTTGGAACTCCAACCATTGGGACCTAACTTTTTTTTGGCAGAATTTGCTTCGAAAGGAGACAAGGACAGGGTACTAGATGGTGCCCCGTGGCATATTAATAAGCATGGAGTATTGCTGCGAGACTTTGATCCTTTATTACGGCCAGGTGATATTAGTTTCGACAGACTCACTATTTGGGCACGTATTATGAACCTTCCATTTGGTTTGATGAATGACACCAGAGGGAAAGGCTTAGCTGGCAACATTGGCCAGGTGGAGAAAGTAGATGTGGATTCAAAGGGACGTGCGTGGGGGGAATTACCTGTGTGCCCGAGTTTCGATCAATGCTCTTGAGCCTGTGCCGAGGTGTGTGTCAGTTTACTCACTGAAAAGGCAGTGCACAGATGTTTATCAAGTAATGTATGAGCGCATGCCGATCCCCTGCTTTTCATGTGGAGTTATTGGTCACTCGTCTGGATCATGCCCACACCCTGCGGAGAGAGATGACGAGGGTCTGCTTCCATATCATGGCACATGGCTTTGTGTGCTAGATGAAAGGAGGAAGACGTCGGGAGAACGATCGAGTCAGGGATCTTTCTCGGGCAGTCAAGCTGCTGCGGGTAAAGTCAAAGGAGCAACTGAGCACACTCCGGGGAAGAAGAAACACGAGACAGAGGGCTCAGGGGAGGTCACTTCTCCAAAGAAGACGAGGAAGCCGAGAACTAGTCGTGGTTCGTCTAAGGTCAGTGAGACGAAGGGCCCTCAGGCACCGCTCGAGAGGGAAAATAAGGACGTACCTCGCATTAGCGGCCAGAAAAGGAAAGGGTACAGAGCCAAATCATCTCTCACTGCACCGGGGGAAGAGCCTAGCCCCCAACTGGCCCAGGCACTTGTACCTATGGGTAGGGCCGAGACCTCCATTCATGCTTCTACGATGGATGGAGGGATATCATAGTTAGCAAAGGATGATTCTAACAAGAAGCAGAAGAGGGTATCTCCCACGCTCTCACTTTGATCGGCGGATCTGGCAGTGGCTGCGGAGCAGCCCTGCCACACGCAATGAATCTCCTCTGCTGGAACTGTCGTGGGCTTGGGTCCGACACTAAAGTTGGCGAACTTTGCTGGTTAGTGAGGTTCTTCCGACCCACCTTCCTCTTCTTGTCGAAGATGAAGATGAAGGATACGAGAGTGCAGAATTTCATGTGGTCTCTGGGCTACACAGGTACATTTGCGGTGAGCAGCAATGGGCTTACCGGGGGTCTTGCGTTGTTTTGGACGCAGCCATACTCGGTCTCTCTAAAAGGCTACAACTCACATTGCATTGATGTGATCATCTCGAAAGAGGAGTGCTCCTCGTGGAGGGCAACTTTCGTGTATGGAGAACCGCGTCGAGATATGCGTCATGAGTTCTGGGACCTCCTTCGACACCCCCATCCGGTGTGGGAGGGACCATGGATTTGCTGCGGCGATTTCAGTGAGGTGCTGAGTGGTGATGAACATTTTGGCTCGGCTGAGCGGTCAGATGTCCAGATGGAAATTTTCCGTGATTGCCTAGATACGTGTAGTTTGGTGGACCTCGGTTATACAGAGCCCAAGTATACCTGGACGAACCGGCATCAAGGGGATGATCTGGTCTATGTCCGCCTAGATAGAGCAGCGGCAAATGCGGAGTTCATGTCTTTGTTTAGTGGCTATGTCGTGGAGAATGTGATCACAACGTCTTCAGACCACTTGGTTGTGTTGATTGGTCTTGATGCTCTAGATGCTCTCCCTAGACAGGGCTCGGTGCAGCAACACTTCCGGTTCGAGGCAGCCTGGCTGCGAGCGCCGGATTACGCCGAGACGATGGAGAAGACCTGGGAAGCTGGGCGGTGTGGCGCCCCTTCATTGCAATCCACTTGTGATAATCTTCATAGACTTGCAGGTTCGCTGAGAAAATGGAGTAGGGAGTCCTTTGGCTCGGTTCGCAAGAAAATCAAAAACTTGGAACACAAACTCAAGGACATGTGGCTCCACAATGCTGAAAACGGACAGATCCGTCAAGTGGAGCTAGATCTCTGTGAGCTGTTCGAGAGGGAAGAGGTAATGGCTAGGCAACGGTCTAGGGTGGAGTGGCTGCGGGAGGGTGATCGAAATACGACATTCTTCCATGCCAGGGCTTCTACGAGGAAACACACTAACCGGATCACTCGTCTAGTTCACGAGGATGGATCGGTATGTACTGATGCCGATGGTCTCAAGCAAATGGTGCAGCAATTCTATGGACACTTATTTACTTCCGAACAATGCCCATCGAGCAGTGAGGTCCTGGATGCTATCACTTAGAAGGTTACTTCTGACATGAATGTTGAGCTGTGTAAGGAGTATACAGAAGAGGAGATCATACTAGCCTTGTTCCAAATGGGGCCCTCCAAAGCACCGGGACTAGATGGGTTCCCGACGTTATTCTACCAGAACCATTGGAACTTTTTAAAGGAAGAGATTTGTGGAGCTGTGCGGAGTTTTATTGATGGAGAGGACATTCCTGAGGGCTTCTGTGATTCGGTAATTGTATTAATCCCGAAAATCAAAAACCCACAACACCTGAAAAACTTTCGTCCCATTAGCTTACGCAATGTTCTCTACAAGATTGCCTCCAAAGTTTTCGCCAATAGACTGAAATTGATCTTACCAGGGATAGTGTCTAAAAATCAGAGTGCATTTGTCACTGGGAGACTAATCACGGAAAATGCACTGATTGCTTTCGAATGCCTCCACACTATCAGATCGGGTAGAATGGAGCTATATCTATGGGTGCCTGGCCAAACTTGGCTTTGCGTCTACCTGGATTGAGGCGGTGATGAGGTGTGTTACTTCGACACGTTATGCATTCAAAGTGAATGGTGATCTTACAGAGCCGGTGGTACCATCTCGGGGTATCCGCCAGGGGGACCCCATCAGCCCATATTTGTTCCTCTTATGCACGGAGAGTTTATCATGTCTTCTACAAAAACAGGAGGCCCAAGGAGAGCTACAAGGTATAAAAATGGCAGACTTGGTCCTTCTATATCACATCTCCTTTTTGCAGATGACAGTATATTCTTTGCTCGGAGTGACAAGAGAAGTGTTGATGCTTTACAACGAGTGTTATCCGCTTTTTGTTAAGGCTCGGGTCAGAGGATCAACTTGGCAAAATCCACCATTTTCTTTGGTAGTGGCTGCCCAGAAGGAGTCAAATTGGAACTCAAGCAGATTCTTGGTGTGCACAATGAATCTCTACAGGATTCTTACCTGGGGATGCCTACTCAAATTGGAAGGTCCCCAACTGTAAATTTCCGGTACTTATTTGACCGAATGTGGAAGAGAGTCAATGGTCTATCTGATAGGACCCTCTCTAGATCTGGTAATGAAATCATGCTCAAAGCGGTGATCCAACCCATTCCGACATACGTCATGAGCTGTTTTCAACTTCCTGTTGGTACTTGTGAGGAGATGAGGAAAATAATTGCTAATAATTGGTGGGTGCTAAAGATGGCTGAAGGAAGATGCACTGGAAATCCTGGGAATGGCTTACCTCACCGAAAAACGTTGGAGGTATGGGCTTCAGGGACATGGAAATCTTTAACCAAGCTATGCTAGGACGTTAGGGCTGTCGTATCCTCACTGATCCAGACTCGTTGTGTGCCCTGGTTCTTCAAGGACGCTATTTCCGTGACGGCGACTTTTGGACTGCGACATGCCCGAGGTCAGCATCATATACGTGGCGCAGCATTCTCCATGGTAGAAAGCTATTGGAACAAGGAATTCTATGGGGCATTGGCAATGGAACCTCGACGAGAATCATGGCTGATCGGTGGATCCCTGGGGTGGCACCCTGTCTGATCAGACCACGAGTTACACTAACAGAGGGACAGTCGACGGTGGACTCTCTGATCGAACTGTCGGGCTGCTGGGACGAGGTTCGGATTAGAGAGGTTTTCTCAGATGATATTGCCCAGAAAATTATGGCTATTCCAATTAGTCGTCTCGGAGGAGAGGACTTCACTACGTGGCCTCACAATCGGCTGCGACTGTTGATACGTCCATTTTGCATCACTATTTTATATCATAATTTTCTGTTATTCATCGATATATTTCATGTTATGATGCATCTCTTATGTTATTTTATCTTATTTTGCATGTTTTATAATTTTTGGAGAATAAACACCGGGTCCAGAAATCTGATGGAAAAAGCACCGTCGAGATACCATATTTCAGAAGATCAGAAGAAGAAGGAGGACATCCGGTGACGAAGGCATGGATCCTGGACCCTGCGGGTAAGGACACCCCATCTCAGGCCCAAGGTTAAGGCCCAAGAAGAGGAGCCCTTGGAGTATTCTAGAAGGCCCACGTGAAGCCCACCCGCACTAACTTGCGGGTTAAGTTTGGAAACTTGTAACCGACCTAGGGTTAGAATTCGAGTCCTCTCCGGGTGAGGTTTGAGACCTGGCCACCTATATAAAGCCAGGAGAGCCACCGGTAGAGGACCAAGCAACACCGCACCATCAAAACCTTGAACTCGAGATCTTACTCTCGATTCGAGAACCATCATTGTAACCGATCTTCTCATCAATACAGATCGACAAGAGGCAGGAGTAAGGGTTTTACCTCTACGAGGGCCCCGAACCTGGGTAAATCTCGCCCCCTGTCTAGCCGACGATTCCACCAGCGCTCATGAGTTCTCCTAGTCGAAACCCGATAGGGTCACCTAAGGGATTTGTAGATTCAGAGATTCGACAATTGGCGCCGACCGTGGGGACGACGGGCGCTGGATCACCGACATCTTCGGCTTCATCGACAACCCACTCCCGTTGGAAACCATCGACTACGGCTCCGAACAATCCTATACGGATCGGATCTGTCGTGGTCACACTTCACTCGCCGGAATCGTGCCCGGTATTCGAGGATCTGGAGAAGAGCGTCACCTTGACGTTCGGGAGCCTGAAATTCGTGACCAACAGGGACGGGATCCTCCACTTCTCGGATGAATCAGAAACTGAATCTGGAGCTGTCGACTCGCGCCGCCATCTGGAGAAAAGCGGCGAGTCAATCCACTTCAACGCCAACGACTATCATACCCTCTCGACAGAGGAACCGTCAAGAATTCAAAGGAACTTTCGATCTACGCCTAGGACGCACGAGCCTCGACTGGCTCAAGTCTGCATGGCAGGATCGGAACAAGCCTCGGAAACGGAACATAGCGCGGCAGAGCGCAACATAATCGGCGTCTCACGGGAATCTTGGAACCGAGCGAAGGAGGCTATGCGAACGAGCAAGCCACCCACAGCCGAGGCTTCACACGAAGACATGGTTTCCTACCACTATCACCTAGTGAGAGCAGCCATGACCATCAAAGACGCTCGGATAGATCTGGCCCGCCGAAGAAGAGCGGCGGATGAGTCGAGCCAAAGGCGAGCCGGGCTGTCCATAACACCCTCGGTCGGAACCCGACCCGCGAGGAAGGGGCACGCATCTACATCCAGGAACAATGAGTCCCTAGCCGGAACCAGCAGATCGATCACTCCTTCTCTCATGCGAGTCGGATGACGACGGCAATGTGTACCCGCAAACTCCCGCAGCCGCGGTTCTAGCCGCAGCAACTTACATGCAGATGAATCAACCGACGGAAAGTGACCCTCGGGCGGAGCAGTATAAACAAGTACGCAAGGGATTAGGGTTGGCAGCCGCAAGGCTCGCCGCCTATGATCGAAAGAAAGCCGCAGAGCAGCTGGAGAAGGAACAGGAGAAGAAGAAAGAGAAGGATAGGGAGGCATCCCGCAAACATAGGAGCACCTCGCCAAGAAGGGATAGATCGCCACGTCGTGGCCGAGGAAAATAAGCACGGCGCCGTGATGACAGTCGAAGCAGCAGGGAAGGCAGGCCGAGAGACAAAAGCTCACGGCATCACAGCAGCCGCTCGCGAAAGCGAAGCAAGGAGCCAAGGAAGGACGCCGACCGCGATCGGCCAGGACATGACGCGCAATCGGACATCGCACAAAATAAAGTAGATAAAGCGAGGGCTTCGCGATATCGCGGGCGCTCTTCATCTAGCTCATCGGATGACGAAACCTGCAGTGCGCTCTGCTTCGCCCGCAGCATCCGCGAAGCACCTCTACCCAGGAGATTCAAGCTCAGCACGGAGGTGACAAAGTACGACGGCTCACTCGAGCCTTCTCAATGGCTAAGCGATTATCTCACGGCAGTAAAATGCCAACGTGGGAACAAGAACACAGCTATGCAATATCTCAATTTGCATCTCGTTGGCGTGGCCCGCAGCTGGCTGAAAAGAAGACCAAGATCTTGTTATGCATCATGGGATGACTTGCACCGCGACTTTTGCAAAAAAATTCAGTCGACCTACAAGAGGCCGGCCACCATTGAAGAACTGCGAGCATGCAAGCAGAAAAGCGGTGAGTCTACCCGCGAATATATCCAACGGTGGACCACACTCAGGAACACTGCGGGAACCATCTCGGAAGGCTGAAGAAAAATCACCCGCGACTCAAGAACCGCGACTCAAGAACCGCGACTCCGGTCGTCGTGGGAATCGCGAGTGGAGACCAAAGGCTGAAGAAAAATCACCAGAGGAAGACCTCGATGGATACTGCTCGCTACATCTATTTACAGATAAGCGCACGGGCAAAACTAAGGCAACGCACCTTCTTAAGGATTGCTGAAAGTTTATTAATATCTCAGAAGCACTCGCCAGAAAAAGATCTGCAGCCACCCAAAATTACCCACCGCTTCCAGGAGGAGGCCACCAGGGATTCCAGCCGCCACAACCCCTACCTCCACCAGCAAATCCAAACATGGCATTAGCTGCGCTACCCACACCACCAGCACCAAACTCCGGGGCCAATGCGTACCCAAATTCAGCAGGGCAACTCGCGATGATCCAGAAGGTATGTCCATCCCGCAGAGCTCAAAATACTAACACGAGGCAATTGTGCATGGCTGTGCAGACACCGCCAACAAAAACAGTGTACTTGAAGATGGCAGACCAGCCGATAACATTCTCGATGAAGGACCACCCGCCACGAGTCTATCGACCAGGACACGCCGCCCTTGTCATCCAAGCACAAATTGGCAACTAGGACTTGGCCCGCGTATTCATGGATGGTGGCAGTGGCATCAACATTATCTACGCGGATACACTCCGTCGGATGAACGGGAACTTGGACGGCCTCCAGGAATCAGAAACATCCTTCCACGGGATAGTTCCAGGAAAGGCAATCCGTCCACTCGGAACAATCAACCTAGAAGTTGTGCTGGGCACTAAGAGCAACTACAGAAGAGAATTCCTCGACTTCGAAGTCGTCGATTGGCCTTCACAGTACCACGCTATTCTTGGTCGAACATCGTTCGCCAGATTCATGCCAGTACCGCACTACGCCTACCTGAAGCTCAAATTAGCTGGAGAATATGGCGTAATCACCATCGACGGAGACTTTCAGAAATCCAACAAGTGCGACATTGAATTCAATGAGATCGCAAAATCTTTCGGGATGCAAGAAGAACTTCAAGAGCTGGCAAAAACCACGGATCACTCCGTGATGCCCCTCACGAAGAAAAATGCGCCTGAACTGGAGTTCAACGCTAACAGTGACACCCGAAAGCATCAAGTGCACCCGACAGATTCTGCGAAGACAGCGATGGTCTCCACCACCCTTCCGCAAGCATAGGAAAGCGCGCTCGTCAAACTCCTCCGTGAGTACTGGGAAATTTTTGCCTGGCAGCCATCAGATATGCCAGGAATACCCAGGGAGTTTGCCGAGCACTCACTCGAAGTCTTTCCAGATGCTAAACCTATCAAACAAACTACTCGACGATTTTCAGAACCCAAGCAGAAGGCGCTTGGAGAAGAAGTAAACAGATTGCTAGCAGCAAAATTCATCAGGGAGATCAAGATATCCACTTGGTTAGCAAACCCCGTGCTGGCCCCAAAAAGAACACGGACATCCTTCGGGTATGCATCGACTACACGTCGTTAAACAAGCACTGTCCCAAGGATAACTTCCCCCTCCCGCGAATCGACCAGATCGTGGACTCTACGGCAGGCTGTCAACGCCTCTCCTTCCTGGACGCCTATTCGGGATATAATCAGATCCGGATGAAACGGGAGGACGAAGAAAAGACAGCATTCATCACACCACACGGTGTATACTGCTACACGACAATGCCCTTCGGGCTCAAGAACGCAGGCGCAACATACCAGCGCTGCATGCAAAAAAGCCTCGCCAAGCTCATTGGCAAGAACGTACAAGTGTACGTTGACGACATAGTCATCAAGACTCGAGTGGAGAGCACACTCCTCGAGGATATTAGAGAAACATTCGACGCCCTCAACGCATACAGGATCAAGCTAATTCCGACAAAATGCGTCTTCGGCGTTCCAGCAGGGAAACTTCTCGGGTACCTGGTATCCGCCAGAGGCATCGAAGCCAACCCAGAGAAAATACAAGCAATCTTGACAATGAAGGAGCCAACCAATCTACGCGGAGTCCAACAGCTCGCAGGGCGACTAGCCGCCCTGAGCAGGTTCATCGCACGATTGGGAGAGCAAGCGTTACCCTTCTACAAGCTGCTGAAGAAGACGGACAAATTCGAGTGGACACCAGAAGTTAAGCAAGCATTCGCGGACTTAAAGCGATCGCTGCAAAGCAGGCGAGTCCTTGCAACACCGCAAGAAAGGGAGCCACTCTACTTGTACCTAGCTGCCACAAACCAGGTCATCAGCATAGAAATCATAGTCGAACGACCTGAGGAGGGCAAAGCGTACGGAGTTTAGCGACCAATCTATTACATCAGCGAAGTGCTCTCGCCATACAAGCAACGATATCCTCATTACCAGAAGCTCGCATATGGAGTTGTTCTTACAGCCCGAAAGCTCAAGCACTACTTCCAGGAATACGCCATCACAGTGGTTAATGATGCGTCACTCGGGACAATCATGAACAACCCCATGGCATCCGGAAGAATAGCCAAATGGAGCATCGAGTTGGGCGCTTGGGACATCACTTATGCAGGACGCAACGCAGTGAAATCTCAGGTACTCGTGGAATTCCTAAGCGAGTGGACAGAGCTACAAACGCCAGGACCGCCTGAGTACACGAGCAACTGGATAATGTACTTTGACGGGTCCAAACGAAACGAAGGAGCAGGAGCTGGAATTGTCCTCATATCGCCTAGGGGAGACAAGCTGCAATACGTCCTACGATTGGACTTTCCACCCGATGATCCGGCATCAAACAACGACACAGAATATGAAGCTCTGTTGCATGGGATGAAGATGGCAGTTGCCTGTGGAGCCACCCGACTAATGATCTACGGTGACTCCAATCTCATCGTACAACAAACAATGAAAGAATACGACGCAGTTGCCGAAAACATGGTCGCATATCGCGACATGTACAACCTACTCGAAGGGAATTTCAAGGGATGCGAGCTGAAGCACATTGCGAGATCCAGCAATGAAGAAGCAGATAAATTGGCAAACATGGGTTCTACAAACACACCCATACCGCCAGGAATATATTTCGAGAGGATGACCAAGCGCTCTGTCAAAGTCAAAAAAGCTGCAGGAACACCCACAGCACAAGAAACAGAGGTCAGCCCGCAAGTCGCCATCATCTAGCTTATTCATAACATTTCACGACAGGTTTTTCTGGTCGAGCCAGTCTGGACGCAGAAATACCTCGACTACCTGTCCACCAAACAGCTCCCGGCAGATCCTCGCGAGGCTCGACAGATAATCAGACGCAGCAAATCCTTTCGGGTAATCAACGGAGAATTATACAAGCAAAGCATCTCAGGTATACTTCAGCGCTGCATCGCACCCGAAGATGGCAAAGAGTTACTCCAGGACATCCACCAAGGAGACTGCGGGCATCACGCTAGCTGGAAAGCAATCATGGGAAAAGCCTTCCGAGCGGGATTCTATTGGCTCACAGCAACCACCGACGCAAAGGAGCTAGTCGAACGATGCGATGCTTGCCAGCGATTCGCGCCAAGACCACATGCACCTGCTACGGAACTGCACATGATACCCATCGCCTGTCCCTTTGCGCAATGGGGGCTAGACATGGTAGGACCATTACGCAAGTCCACACCAGGTGGATATACACACTTGCTGGTCGCAGTCAATAAATTTACCAAATGGATCGAGGCCATGCCAGTAACTTCGGCTAGTGCCCAATGCGCAGTCAAGTTCCTCGACTCCATCGTATGCAGATTCAAGGTAGCACATGACATCATTACAGACAATGGCACAAACTTCACAACAAAGGAAACACAACAGTTCTGCGAGGAAAAGGGCATCAACTTCAAGTTTTCTTCAGTTGCCCACCCGCAAACGAACGGAGAAGTCGAAAGATCCAACGGCTTAGTTTCAGCTGGAATCAAGAAACGTCTACTCGATCGTCTACACCCAGCAGCCGGACATTGGGTCGAAGAGTTACCCTCCGTGCTATGGAGCCTCCGCACGACTCCAAACCGATCCACAAACTACACGCCATTTTTCATGGTATACGGGGCAGAGGCAGTCCTTCCCGAGGATGTTCGGTTCAGCGCCCCACGAGTTGTGGCTTACAGCGAAGAAACCTCAAACAGGGCACTCGCGGAAGATATGGATGCACTCGATGAGATGCGCGATATAGCGCTCGCAAGATCCGCAGTATATCAACAATCACTGCAAAACTATCGTAGTCGCCGTATACGCCACAGAGCATTCGCGGTTGGAGATCTAGTGCTGCGACTCAAGCAGAAGGAAGGACACAAGCTCGAGCCACCATGGGAAGGACCCTTCATCATACACGAAGTCATCCCAGGTGGAGCCTACAGGCTGAAGAATCCATCGACTGGAGGAATCTATTCCAACCCTTGGAATATCGCACACCTCCGCAAATTTTTATCCCTAGATTCACATGTTCTCACAACAAATAAGGCTATACTAGCAACTCCTGTAGCCCGAATACATGACTTCTCAGTCATAGCAATAAAATACATGGTTTCTCAACCATATTTACTCGAAGATTATTCATTCTTACATGCTAAATAGTTACAGGTACACACCCCATAAACACACGGGGGCTACGCCTACAACTAAGCATCACAAGAAAATTTATACACACAAGGTTACACACCTTACAACAGTTTTAACAAACTATACAGCATCACAGAATGTCCACATTCAACAATCAATCATGGCGATAAGCATTCTCAGTCGCCAACACTCTATCTACTTCCTCAAAGGTTAGTCGAATGATCTTCTCCGCTGCAGGACGAACATCATCGTAATGCGGAGAAATATCATCGATTGTACCATCTGGAAGCCTAGCTACGGAGTTAAAATTTACTTCAGGATGCCATATTCGGACAAATGAGAGAGCCACCACCGCGCCGCAAGTCATCTGATTGCGCACGCACTCGCGAATTTCTCCCTCTTGCCCGAAGAGCCCGAGGAGATAGCTCCAGTCTTCAGGACCCCTTTCCAGCGGGTAGAATGCAGCATTCATCGCGATCAAGACCTCGTGAAAAGAACTCACGAGAACTTTTACCTGGGAGACACGGAACTTCAAAGTAGCCAACACAAAACCTCGGCTGCGATCATACCAAAAATTATTCGCATGAGGCCTTGAGCTGCCAGCTTCTTGAAGAATGTGGTTTTCTACCCACTGTTTTTCCTCCATATCATCCGGTTTAACAACTGAAGAACAAATATGCGTGATTAGGTAAGGAAACAAGACAAAGAAGACCTAGGGGTTGTATCAATTACACATCAGTTCCCTAGCAAGGGAAGCCAACTCGTCCATCACAAACTGCTCGCGTTCAGTCGCTAGTTTTTGCTTGGACTTCGCCACATCGGCTACCCCACGCAACGCTTTCAGCCTGCGCTCACCATTGGCTACACGATCACGGAGACCCGCCAAAGTCCCAACAGCGACAACAAGTGGATCAGCTCGGGCAGCAGGTCCACTTGAGGGTTCTGCGACCATCTCGGCTACCTGAAGATCAAAAAGAAGATTAAAGGAATAAGGTGCCCTACTCGAGATATATTCACCACCTATTCAACAGGTGCTCGGGGGCTACTCCCATCGGGAGAAGACAAACAATTGCAAGAAGCATTTTCAGAAGAACACCTCGATTAAAGACAGTGAAAATACGGGAATACATCCCAAGGTTCATTACAATCAGGCTGGTAAAGCAAAAGAAATACAAGCCTAAGAAGCTACAGTGGTGCTCCCACTCGCGGCAGTCTTCCCTCCCTTAAGTCGAGCAAACAGCTCAGACAGCTTCCGAGCAAGGATGGCGGCTGGCTCGCCAAAACGAGAGAGCCGTACCTTTTTGCCCGTGGAGGGGTCGACTGGGAGATCCGAATAAGCCTCCTCCAAGCCGCTAACTCCATGTGCCAGCGCGAACTGGATGGCCGTCTTCGCCCTAGACTCCGACTGAGCAACCGCGTAGGCATCCAGGAGATTGCTCTCTGAGAAGATCTTCAGCAGGTCACTTAGCGCGGATGGAGATGAAGCATTGACGAGAAGGCGACCATGCAGCTGCGTCAACACTTGAGTGGCGTTGCCAACCAAGGAGAAAATTCCTTCGGCATGCCTCCTGAGCTGGGCGAGGGAATCCGTCAGCGCGTCCACCCGCTGGATCCCTGGAAGCTCCAGAGGAACACCTAGAAGACCTACAAAGAAGAAGAGCGTCAAAAATCAAGACAGCAGAAAACAAATTATAAACCCAAAATAACTCACCCGCAAAGCGCCCGGCAAGGGGACGGATAAAATCGACAAGATCAGCATCCGCCTTGGTGCTGGCCGTTTCCAACTTCTTCAAGGCCTCTTGGGCAGATGCAAGTTTCCCTTCGAGGTCAGCCGAAGACATGCGGGAGGATTCCAGATCTTGGTGAACAGCCGCCAGCTCAGCCTCCAGAGCTATTGCCCGAGTAGAAGCATCGTCCTTCTCGGTCTTCGAAAACTCAAGTTGAGCTGCACGACAATATCTATTAGAATCGAAGAACTAATGGGAAAGGTGCAAACAGAAAAAGAAAGGGGGCTGAGCTTACTTCGAAGAAGCTCGTTTTCAGAAGTGAGTCGACTGCGCTCCGCTCGAAGGAACGAACAGTCAGATTCGGCGAGGACAACACGGCGCCCAATCGCCGCAAGGGAATCAATGAGCGACTGCAAGAAATTCAGAGATAGAAAAATTAGAAGAGAAGAATTGGAGCCTGTACCCGATTACAATCAATCGACTACGGCCTCGGGGGCTACTCCCATCGGGAGCACTGCCGTGCACTCGATAAAATAAAGAAGAAGGAAAAGACAGTTTTTGAGCCTGTAGCCGATCACATGTGATCGACTACAGCCTCGGGGGCTACTCCCATCGGGAGCACTGTCGTGCACCCGATAAACAAATTAAAGACAAGTAACAGAATTTACCTGGCCCTTGGCACGGGAGAGGGGATCTGCGGAGCTACCCGACACCTCCTTTAAAGATGAAGCCCCGGCAGCTAAACTAGGAGTTTCATGTTCCATAGTCGCCGTCTTGGGGGCTACGCTGGGCGAATTCTGGACGGTGCCTGCAGTGGGAGCCTCATCCGCAGCTCCTGCCTTATTCTTCCTTTCGGCAGGAAGAGAAGAGGCGTACCTGCGAGGACTAATGGTTTGCAGGCTGCGACAAAAGACAAAGCGTCAACACAGATGCAAAGGAAAAACGTTCGACTAAGAACAAGGAGAAAAACTTACTCATCGTCTTCATCCTCATCCAGCATATCCGCATTCCAGGTGGTCTGGATAACTGGGAATGAGGAAGAAGGGGCGCGCGTTTGCAGAGGAGTAGCGTGGATGGGCTCCTTCCCGGGCGACTCTTCCAAGGAGTTGTCCTTAGAAGTGGCATCATCGCCTTCTACCCGACGATGTTTATAACGATTGCCACCCGAGTCTCCTGCGTCATCCGAAGAATCTTGGTCGGAGCTCGAAGAAGCATCGGCGACACTGGTGTCGGCTGGGGCATCCAAGTTACTCGCCAATAACTCTGAGGCCTCCGCCCCAGATACAGGAGGGTAGCAGGTGGCCATGGACAAACTCTATGAAAGAAGACAGAGGAACGCAAAGGAAAATTTAATCGACTGAAATTCAGAACAAGCAAGGAAATAAAGAAAATAAAAGAAGGGAAGAAGAATAAACTCACCGCGGCTGGCGGAGGCTTCGACGCGACAAAGGCCGCGACTGTGCACTTGGGCAATTTCTCTCCCACCTTCAGGCTAGTGATAGCCGCGATCTTCTTTTCGAACTCGACGTTCGAAAGCTCTTCGCGACTCACTCGGCTAGGATCCTCAGAACCTTGATACTCCCACATCGTGGAAGGCCTGAGCTGCAAAGGTTGGATCCTGCGCTTCAGAAAGGTACTCGCTAGGTGCAGCCCGTTGAGTACAACTCCAGCAGTTTGATCACGGAGGGCTGTCACTCTTGCGAGTAGCGGCGCGACGACCTGGGCTTCTTCGGCTGACAACTTGTGCGACCAGGACTTCCGTCTCTTCAAAACAGCGAACGGGTGGAATTCTACGATCCCACCCGAGCTGTTGTCGATGACGTAGAACCATTTTCTCCTCCAGCCCTGCGCGGAGTCGATGAAGTACATGCTGAAGTAGCTGGTCTCCGATCTTGCTTGGATCCCAAAGCCACCCGTACGTAGTGGCTCGCCGGGCTCGGAGTCTACCCGCGACTTCTCGCGGAAGATCCGGACTTTGAAGAGGGCCTTCCAGAGCGCCCAATGTGGGCGAATGCCAAGGAAGCATTCGCAGAACACGATGAAGCACGATATGTGCTGCACCGCGTTCGGAGGAAGATCGTGAAGCTGTATGCCATAGACATACAGCAACCCGACAAGAAACGGATGGAGGGGAAAGGAAAGACAGCGAGACACGTGGTCCGCGAAGACCACGCGCTCGTTTGCTTGCGGATTGGGTACCTCTTCCTTCTTTCCGAGGCGCACCCGCTTCTCGGACTCCGCCGGCAGCAGCCCCTCCCGCTGCATCTCCTTGATGATCTTCGCGGTGGTGTTGGGCGAGCGCCAGTCGCCCGAGCGCGGCGCAGTTTGCACGGAAGCTTCCCCGGATGCGGAGATGGTGGCGCCACGTCTTTTGCCTCCAGCCATGACTGACAGCACGAGCTCGAGCGCGAGGAAGAAGACGAGCGCAAGGAAGAAGATGGATTTGAGATGGATGCTGGGAAAGTTTTACCGCAGCGCAAACACCCGTACTTATACACGGAGCGAATCAATCCTGGCCACTCGGCGCACCACGTGTCGCTCATCGCTACCACCACGTGTGAAGATGAAACGAAGAGGCGGTGAACGTTGTTTCCTGCCACGTTCTCAACAGAAGATCGTGCGCATTTACTGCGCGGTTTGCGTAAAAACCGGGAACGACGTCTCGTTTCCCGGTCAAAAAGCTGACCATGTGGGCCAACCCATCTGCTCGCACTCCGTCACGTCCCATCGGGAGGAGAAAAGTGCGCCATGACGTCATAGCGTGCATCATCAAGACAAAGAAAGTTCCGAATGGAAAGTTCAAACGCGAAAATTACTTCGTATGAACGAAACTCCTTCGAATAGAAACAACCTTCTCATGAGCAGATCATGAAGGCAAGACTCCTTTACAACAGGAAAAAATACCCTGCACACGAAAACTCTTTCGTATGGGCACGATCTCCCAAACATGAAAATTCTTTCATACGGGCATAAAATTCCTAAACACGAAAACTCTTTCGTATGGATGTAAGAACTATTCGCTCGAAAATTACACGAGTAGGCAGAACCAACTTTTTCTCACTCGCATGATATTTTCACATCATAAAAACCTGGATTGTTCAGCCGACTAGGCACATCCGGATGCCATATTCTTCGAATATGAAGGTAAGACCCGAAAGATCTCTCTTGAGGGCCTGGAATCGCACTCGAAGCTGCGTCCTCCAGCATGATTCCGTGTCAACAACACGAAGAAAAAACCTAGCGGACGCGCCGGGTACCCCCGTAGGTTAAGTTCGACTCGATAAGACCATAACGGCCCAGTCGCAACAATCACCTTACCGGGTTCGAGTCGGAGGTCTCGAATCTGTGTAGGCCAGAAATGTTTTTGCCCTAGTCGCAATTAATTGGCCCTGATCTCTCGGGAGAGCCAAGCTACTGCGCCGCATCCTTCTGCGATAAAAAGCCATAAAAACAAGCACTTGCTTTACTCGATACTCGAGTATGAAAACTTATTATACAGGTTACACGCCCTCTAAAACAAGAAAACAACCAAGCTGGTTATCCGCAGGAAAGAAAGGCCAAGATTCGACCGTCTACTCGACTGGAAAAAACCCACTCGAGCAAACGCTCGGGGGCTACTGACGAAGGCATGGATCCTGGACCCTGCGGGTAAGGACACCCCATCTCAGGCCCAAGGTTAAGGCCCAAGAAGAGCAGCCCTTGGAGTATTCTAGAAGGCCCACGTGAAGCCCACCCGCACTAACTTGCGGGTTAAGTTTGGAAACTTGTAACCGACCTAGGGTTAGAATTCGAGTCCTCTACGGGTGAGGTTTGAGACCTGGCCACCTATATAAAGCCAGGAGAGCCACCGGTAGAAGACCAAGCAACACCGCACCATCAAAACCTTGAACTCGAGATCTTACTCTCGATTCGAGAACCATCATTGTAACCGATCTTCTCATCAATACAGATCGACAAGAGGCAGGAGTAAGGGTTTTACCTCTACGAGGGCCCCGAACCTGGGTAAATCTTGCCCCCTGTCTAGCCGACGATTCCACCAGCGCTCATGAGTTCTCCTAGTCGAAACCCGATAGGGTCACCTAAGGGATTTGTAGAGTCAGAGATTCGACAGCCGGGGGTTCCTAAAAGTTCAGAGGAGGAACTCAGCCAGAGGGGGGCCAGCAGGGGCCCACACCTAGGGCTGGCGCGCCCTCCCCCTGGTCGCGCCACCTAGGGGTGTGGCCACCCTGGCCCACCTCTGGGGTCATCTTTGGTGTGCTTGGCCCCCAGGGAACCCTAAGCCTCATTCCATCCCCGAAGAATTATTCCGCCACCGCCTCGGGGCGGAAAACACCAGAGAGAGAAAAGCTCTCTGGCAGGGAGAAATCTGTTGGGGAAATTCCTCTCCGGAGAGGGGAAATCATCGCCGTCGTCGCCGTCATCACCCCGGGCATCATCAAGATCGTTATCATCATCATCATCACCACCAGCACCATCACCCTCATCATCCACCTTCATCCCGCTGTAACAATTAGGGGCCTTTATCGTTGTTTTGCATTAGATCTCTCTCCAGGTGTGGATTACTTGTTAGTAGTTGATGCTTGTGAGATTTATCGGTGTTTGCACTTTATGAACAGATTGTTATCATCCATTATATCACCTCTGATCATGATCCATATGATGTGTTGTGAGTACTTCGTGTTGTGCTTGAGGACATGGGAGAAGTCAAGTTGTTAGTAGTGAAGTAATGTTGAATAATAATTAATGTTTGATATTTAAGTTGTGGTGTTATTCTCCTAGTGGTGTCATGTGAACGTCGACTACATGATACTTCACCATTTATGGGCCTAGAGGAATGCATCGTGTATTTGGCTACTAATTGTGGGGTTGCCGGAGTGACAGAAACCTAAACCCCCTTTAGGAAACCATTACACGAGGGAGCGTAGGATCCCGGTGTTTAAAGTTGTGGTTAGATTTATTTCTTAATTACTTTCTTGTAGTTGCGGATTCTTGCAAGGGGTATAATAAAAAGTTTGTATTAGTCTTGGATGGGACGGCACATTAGCATAGGTTCACCCACACAACACTTATCAAAACACCAAAATTATTCAGCTGCATGGAACAAAAGCACTTGACAGAAACCTCTCGTGTGTCCTCGAGAACGTTTGTTAATCATAAGTAAACTCACCGGCTTGTCCTTTGCTGAAGAAAGGAATGGGCCACTTGCTGCAATTATTATTATTGCATTTTATTTACTCGCACTTTATTTATCTGTAATATCAAAAACCCCTACAAATCTATTTTCCAGTATTTACAGTTATTCCTTCATCGAAACCGCTTGTCAACACCTTGACAATAGTGATGGAAATGTCCATCCTGGTGATCATTTGATCTTTTTACATGAATTATGCGAGTTGTTCAAGTGTGCAGGTATTACGATGAGCCAAGTGAAGAGGAAATTATTCTCTGTATCATTGACAGGCCGAGCCTCTGAATGGTTCAAACTGCTGAAAAATAGCCAAACTATTGAATGGGAGGAAATTGTACCTCTCTTTTATTCTAAATTCTATCCTCCAAGTGAAATCCATAGAGATCGGAATTATATATATAATTTTTGGCCTCATGACGGAGAGAGTAGAGATTGAAGTTACTAATGCTCGAATGCCCCATTCATGAGCTATCCAGTAATATTGTTATTAATAATTTCTACGCAAGGCTTCCTCTTCATGATAAGGATTTATTGGATGCTTCTTGTTTTGGATCATTTACACGTATGAAGGATGAAGCTAAATGGGATCTTCTTGACCGTATTCAAGAAAATACTGAAGCATGGGTGAATGGCAAAGGTAGAAAGTCAGGTATAAATTATGACTATGAATGCATTAAAACCTTTATGTCATCTGAGGATTTTCATAATGTTAGTGTTATTTATGATCTTGATTCTCAAGTTGCTACAAACTTATATAAGGCTTTTGCTTCTTACATTTATATTCCTAAAAAGGAATGGGATAAATACCATGCACTTTATAAAGATACTATTAATTGTGTTCCTGCTAGAGATATAGAGGTTCATATTGTTGATTCTATTGTGCATGAACCTTATATTAAGAAAATGCCTTTCCCTGCTAAGGTAAAAGAACACTCTATGTTAGCTAGTGTGATTAATAAAAGTGCAAAGAAACTTGTAGAACCTGAGGAACAAATAACTGTAGAACCTACAGTAGCAATAGTAAAGGACCTTGTTTCTGAAAATGTAGAAGAGGGACACATAATATTTTGTGAAGATGCTTCTAATATTGTCTCTCATCCTAGTAAATCTAGGAAACCTAGTGTTCCTGTGCTATCTGTTAGGATAGGTGATCATTGCTATTATGGTTTATGTGATATTGGTGCTAGTTCTAGTGCTTTTCCTTATGAGCTTTATAAAGAAATCATGCATGAAATTGGTTCTTGTGAACTTGAAGACATTGATGTGATCATTCAACTTGCTAATAGGGAAACTATTTCTCCAATTGGTATTGTTAGAGATGTGGAGGTCTTATGTGGTAAAACTAAATATCCTGCTGATTTTCTAGTACTAGGCACTTCTGCTAGTGATACTTGTCCTATCATATTTGGTAGACCTTTCTTAAATACTTGTGGTGTTGTTATAGATTGTAAAAAGGATAAAATCCTTAAAAAGTTTGATGGAGAGTCTTATGAATTTAATTTCTCCAAATTTGCGAAAGCACCCTATGAAGCCGAATTACCTAATGAAAATTATAGAGGTGAACAGTTGGCTGCTATTGCTCTTGCTCCTAACAATCCTTTGCAGCAATACATGGAAGACCACAAAAGTGATGTCTTTAGGGAAGAAAGGAATGAAATTGATGATATTTTCCTACATCAGCAAGCAATGCTGAAACATAATTTACCTGTGGACGACTTGGGTACAACATTACCACCCAATGAAGATCATGTTTTTGATGTAAAGCCCTTGCCTGATAATCTTAAATATGCTCATATTGATGATAAGAAATTATATCATGTTATTATTAGTTCTCAACTTTCTGATAAAGAAGAGGAGACATTATTGGGGATATTGAAGAAACATAGAGGTGCTATTGGTTATACTCTTGATGATCTGAAGGGGATTTCTCCTTCTATATGTCAGCATGCTATTAATATTGAACCTGATGCAAAGCCAATTGTTGAACATCAACGTCGTTTAAATCCTAAAATGAAGGATGTGGTAAGAAATGATGTATTGAAACTCCTTGATGCTGGCATTATTTATCTTATTGATGATAGTAGATGGGTTAGTCCTATGCATTGTGTCCCTAAGAAAGGAGGGATGACTGTTGTGCCAAATGAAAATAACAAACTTATTCCTCAAAGAGTAGTAGTTGGGTATATGATGTGCATTGATTTTAGGAAGGTTAACAAAGTCACTAAGAAAGATCATTATCCTTTACCTTTTATTGATCAAATGTTAGAAAGGTTGTCTAAGAAAACTCATTCCTTCTTTGTTGATGGTTATTGTAGGTTCTCTCAAATTGTTGTTAAAAAGCTTGATCAAGAGAAAACAACCTTCACTTGTCCTTATGGAACCTATGCTTATAGATGTATGCCTTTTGGTTTATGTAATTCTCCTGCTACTTTTCAAAGGTGCATGTCTTCTATCTTTCATGGTTTTTGTGAAGAAATTGTGGAAGTTTTCATGGATGATTTTTCCGTCTATGGAACTTCTTTTGATAATTGTTTGCAGAATCTCGATAAAGTTTGCAGAGATGTGAGGAGACTAATATTGTTCTTAACTGGGAGAAATGCCATTTTATGGTTAATGAAGGAATTGTTCTTGGACATAAAATTTCTGAAAAAGGTATTGAAGTTGATAGAGCTAAAGTTGAAGCCATTGAGAAAATGCCCTGTCCTAGGGATGTCAAAGGTATTCGTAGTATCCTTGGTCATGTTGGTTTCTATAGAAGGTTAATTAAAGATTTCTCTAAAATATCTAAGCCTCTTACTAATCTTCTTCAAAAGGATGTACCTTTTGTTTTTGATGAAGATTGTAGAGAAGCTTTTGAAATTTTAAAGAAGGCTTTAATATCTGCCCCTATTGTTAAACCACCTAATTGGAATTTACCGTTTGAAATTATGTGTGATGCTAGTGATTATGCTGTAGGTGATGTTCTTAGACAACGGATAGACAAGAAGTTAAATGTTATTCATTATGCTAGTAAAACTCTTGATGCTGCTCAGAAGAATTATGCTACCACTGAGAAAGAATTTCTAGCTGTAGTTTTTGCTTGTGATAAATTTAGGCAGTATATTGTTGATTCTAAAGTTACTATTCATAATGATCATGCTGCTATTAATTACCTAATGGAAAAGAAAGATGCTAAGCCTAGGCTTATTATATGGGTGCTTCTTTTACAATAATTTGATTTACATATTGTGGATAGGAAGGGTGCTGAAAATCATGTTGCTGATAATTTTTCTAGATTAGAAAATATCCCTGATGACCCTCTTCATGTTAATGATAGTTTTCCTAATGAACAGTTAGATGCAATAAAAGTAAGCTCTCAAGAGAGTCCATGGTATGCTGATTATGCTAACTTGTTTCGAAGTATTTTCCTCCTACCTTTACAGCTCAGCAAAGAAGAAAATTCTTCTATGATTTGAGGCATTATTTTTGTTATGACCCACACTTATATAAAGAAGGTGTTGATGGTATTATGTGAAGATGTGTTCCTGAAAATGAATAACGAGAGATATTGAGAAAATGGCATAGTAGTGCTTATGGAGGACATCACGCTGGAGATAGAACTGCACATAAGGTTCTACAATCAGGTTTTTATTAGCCTACTCTCTGTAAAGATGCTAGAAAATTTGTTTTATCTTGTGATGAATGTCAAAGGGTTAAAAATATTTCTAGACGTAATGAAATGCCTATGAATTATTCTCTTGTTACTGAACCGTTTGATTGTTGGGGTTTTGACTTTATGGGCCTTTTCCCTCCTTCACAAGGCTATACACATATTCTTGTTGCTATTGATTATGTTACTAAATGGGTAGAGGATATACCTACTAAAAGTGCTGATGGTGAAACCTCATTAAAAATGCTTAAAGACATTATTTTCCCTAGGTTTGGTGTACCTAGATATCTTATGACTGATGGGGGTTCTCATTTTATTCATGGTGGTTTTAGAAAAACCTTGCTAAATGTGATGGTAATCATATAATTTCCTCACCTTATCATCCTCAAACTAGTGGGCAAGTAGAATTATCAAATAGAGAAATTAAATCTATCTTGCAAAAGACTGTTAACAAATCTAGAAAAAATTGGGCTAAGAAATTAAATGATGCTCTGTGGGCTTATAGAACTACTTACAAAAATCCCATGGGCATATCTCCTTATAAAATGGTTTATGGAAAAGCTTGTCACTTGCCTTTAGAATTAGAACACAAAGCTTATTGGGCAGTGAGAGACCTAAATAGAGATTTTAAACTTGCTGGTGAGAAAAGGTTGCTTGACTTAAGTTCTTTAGATGAATGGAGGAGTGAAGCATATGAAAATGCTAAGATTTTTAAAGAGAAAGTTAAAATATGGCATGATAAAAGAATTATTAAGAGAGAATTTCATGTTGGTGAAAAAGTGCTATTGTATAGGTATCGTCTCAGATTTTTTGCAGGAAAATTACTCTCCAGATGGGAAGGACCTTTTGTTATTGAAGAGGTATATCGTTCGGGGGCAATTAAAATTGTTTCCCTTGAAGACAACTCCTCAGAAGTGGTGAATGACCAAAGACTCAAGCATTATATTTCCGGAGATCCTTATAATGAAAATGTTGATTGTATTCAAGCCATGATCCTGGAGGAGTTTATAAGGAAGCATATTTCAGAAAATGCATAATCAGTTTTTGAATAGGTAACAGTTTTGGTAAGAAAATGTTCGCGAAACATCTTCCAACTTATATTTTTAATGTTTTTAGAAAATATGGAAAATTATGAGCCAGAAACGAGAGGGAGACGGAGTCCGGAGGCTCCACACCATAGGGTGGCGCGGGCCCACCCCTGGACTTTCCTTTTGTTGTGTGGGCGCCCCGGAGCCCCTCTCTGACTCGTTTTCGACCTGGACTTTCCTTTCGTTGTGAAAATTTTTGCTGTATAATCCCCCGGATCCCCCGAGGTCCGTACATCGTTTTCTCGCCGTGTTTCTGTTTCGAGCTATTTCTGCCACGATCTGTTTTCGATTTTAGAAGCATCATGGTCTCCGCCAACGACAACAAGGGGAAGGGACCGAAGGAAGATGATGTCCAAAACCGGGAGCAGGAGGAGGAGATCGAGAGCGGAGCTGAAGGAGATGTAGAAGAGAACTCGCGAGTGCGTCCACGCGCCACCATCGCAAATATTGGAGTGGTTGCAAAACCCTCCATGCCCACAAGGAGGATAAACATTGGATGGTTGGCCCGACGTCACCTTTTATTCCCGGATACTCCACTTTCGAGTATTAAAAGACCTTTCCATACTTTAATTCATGAATATCAATATATGAGGGTACCCGAGTCAAGGTTGCCTTCTTGTTGGGATATGGACTATTGTAACCGTGCAGATAGAGAGAGCTCTCCACCTAAGGTAGAGTGGGGGAAAAAATCTTGGTGGTTGGGATTCACAGTTCGACAGGCATGCAAACTGTACTGATCGCAATACGGAGGTGATGCATATGCTTATGTTCGCGATTGAAGATCTGAAGAAGTCAATTGATAAGATCATCGAGAAGGATTCACCACCACCACCACCGAAGAATTGATTCGTCATTGGGTTTGGAATCCCCTCAGCTTGTTCCAAGCTTGGGGGGAGTGCCGCTGTATCGCATCACTATCTTTCATCTTTTACTTTTTCAGTAGAGTCATATCATGAGTAGAGCAGTTATCATATAAGATGGTTTGCAGTATGGAAGTGTCTCTCCCTAGTTGGTTATCGTTGTATCCGTTGGTGTGAGTTGCCGGTTTGAAATATTAATGAGAAGTTTCATCATTTACTTTATACACACGTTATTTTATTTTTTTCATTTCTTTCATATGGTTGAGCTTGTTATTAGTATTTGGTATCACTCTAGAGATCATCAAGTTTATCTAGTTGGTTTTGGCAAACATAGCTTGGGTCAGCAGAAATAATAATTTGAGAAGCTAGTATAAGAAAGAGGAATTTGCCTATTAGTTCATAAACTTAGTATTCACGAGTTAAGATCGTTTGGGCTTTCAATGAAGATCGCATGATTGGTTTCATCATATGTATATTTGTTTGTTTTCCTCAGCTCTTATGCTTGCTACCCAACCTTGCTAGCCAAAAACCCTGTACTGAGAGGGAATGCTCGTGCATCCAAAACCTTGAGCCCCAAAACCTTGCCATTGTGTACACCATACCTACCTACATGTGGTATTTAACTGCCACTCCAAGTAAATTGCTCATGTGCTACATTTAAAACCTTCAAAATTATTCCTGTTTTGTGCCCCTGTTTTAGCTCATGAGGAAGTAAATAGAGAATCTTTATCTCACTTGTTGATTGGACTTCAAACACCTGGACTAGTGGCTTCATCCGCTTATCCGAATGCTAGAAGAGCTGGCAGCGGGGTGCCCAGCCCCAAAACTAATACACAATTTCTCTTCACTATTTTTGCCCCGGATTTATCAGTCAAAGCATAATCGTGTAAACAAAAGAGAATGAGGGATGACCTTCTACACCAGTTGCGTCCCTCATATGGGAGCCGCTCTTATGAAGTCTAGTTGGCTTGTGACGTAATGCATTGTCTGTTTACCATTCGTTGACATAAGCATTCACCTCTCTTAAAAATGTTTTCAATACCTCTGTTTAATAAAATAAAAGCTCTAGCACATGAGTGATCCATGCTTCCCTCTGCGAAGGGCCTTTCTCTTACTTTCATGTTGAGTCAGTAAACCCATTTCTCTCTGTCTCCAGCAAGTATTTGAGTTGTTGTGATCTCATCATCTATATGTTGATTTATTTCGATCATGTTTTCTATCCTTCTTTGTTTAGCACATGCTTTATTATCTGAATGAATATTACTTTGAAAAGCTATGAATCACCGTAAAGGAATTGCTAAAATTAAACATGTTAAGCTACAAGTTGAGCCTTATTATAAAGACTTCACCTAAGATAAGCAGGATATCACTAAATGTTCTCTGACCAAGAATGAAGTTTGCCATTACGAATCTTGATTCTCTCTTTTGCATCTTTGTTTGTAACTCCCATTACCCGTTTCAAGTTGGGTTATATGATAGGAAGTTGCTTTCTATAATGATTGGTGCATAGATACATGTGATGCTTCTGATCCGTATTTTATTTATTGACTCTTCACTCCATAAACCTGTGGTCATGTTTTCTGAGTTCAGTTTCGCTTGGGGACAAGCGAGGTCTAACCTTGGGAGGAGTTGATACGTCCATTTTGCATCACTATTTTATATCATAATTTTCTGTTATTCATCGATATATTTCATGCTATGACGCATCTCTTATGTTATTTTATCTTATTTTCCATGTTTTATAATTTTTGGAGAATAAACACCGGGCCCAGAAATCTGATGGAAAAAGCACCGTCGAGATACCATATTTCAGAAGATCGGAAGAAGAAGGGGGACATCCGGGGGTTCCTAAAAGTTCAGAGGAGGAACTCAGCCTGAAGGGGAGCCAGAGGGGGGCCACCAGGGGCCCACACCTAGGGCTGGCGCGCCCTCCCCCTAGTCGCGCCACCTAGGGGTGTGGCCACCCTGGCCCACCTCTGGGGGTCATCTTTGGCGTGCTTGGCCCCCAGGGAACCCTAAGTCTCATTCCATCCCCGAAGAATTATTCCGCCGCCGCCTCGGGGCGGAAAACACCAGAGAGAGAAAAGCTCTCTAGCAGGGAGAAATCTGTCGGGGAAATTCCTCTCTGGAGAGGGGAAATCACCGCCATCGTCACCGTCATCACTCCGGGCATCATCAAGATTGTCATCATCATCATCATCACCACCAGCACCATCACCCTCATCATCGACCTTCATCCCGCTGTAACAATTAGGGGCCTCTATCCTTGTTTTGCATTAGATCTCTCTCCCGGTGTGGATTACTTGTTAGTAGTTGATGCTTGTGAGATTTATCGGTGTTTGCACTTTATGACCAGATTGTTATCATCCATTATATCACATCTGATCATGATCCATATGACGTGTTGTGAGTAGTTCGTGTTGTTCTTGAGGACATGGGAGAAGTCAAGTTGTTAGTAGTTAAGTAATGATGAATAATAATTTATGTTTAATATTTAAGTTGTGGTGTTATTCTCCTAGTGGTGTCATGTGAACGTCGACTACATGATACTTCACCATTTATGGGCCTAGGGGAATGCATCGTGTATTTGGCTACTAATTGTGGGGTTGCCGGAGTGACAGAAAACTAAACCCCCTTTAGAAAACCATTACACGAGGGAGCGTAGGATCCTGGAGTTTAAATCTGTGGTTAGATTTATTTCTTAAGTACTTTCTTGTAGTTGCGGATGCTTGCAAGGGGTATAATCAAAAGTATGTATTAGTCTTGGATGGGACGGTACATTAGCATATGTTCACCCACACAACACTTATCAAAATACCAAAATTATTCAGCTGCATGGAACAAAAGCACTTGACAGATTCCTCCCGTGTGTCATCGAGAGCGTTTGTTAATCATAAGTAAACTCACCGGTTTGTCCTTTGCTGAAGAAATGATAGGGCCACTTGCTGCAATTATTATTACTGCATTTTATTTACTCGCACTTTATTTATCTGCAATATCAAAAAATCCTACAAATCTATTTTCCACTATTTACAGTTATTCCTTCATCGAAACCGCTTTTCAACACCTTCTGCTCCTCGTTGGGTTCGACACTCTTATTTATCGAAAATACTATGATACACCCACTATACTTGTGGGTCATCAGCTGTACACGGTCCGATCGGCGTACCACATGGCCAGGAACGAGTCGTTGATGATCTCTAGGTGCAAGAAAGGGCATGGCATGTCCTCTAGATCGGAGGAGGAGGAGAAGAGCTGGAAGGCGCTCTGGGCCATCATTGCGCCAGGCAAAATGAAGATCACGTTGTGGCGCTTTGCGCACGATTGCCTTCCGAGTGGACAGCAACTCCAGAATCGAAGGATTCCTGCTTCGTCCTTATGCATCCACTGCTCGTGCGAGGAAAGGGTGGAGCATTCCCTGTTGTTCTGCCCTTTTGCTCGCGAGGTCTGGGCCGAGGTTAAGAAAGATCTGAGAATTGAGCTAAAACGCAAATGTTTCCGCAGCCCAAAACAATGGCTTTTCGAGTTCCTGGCTAGATGTAGCACTCAGGAGGCAACTATTCTGGCAGTCAGTGCATGGCACTTGTGGGACTTGCGGAACAAACTCAGAGAGGAAGGGGGCAGCTGTCATCCTTTGGCTCTAGCTTCAAAGATCAAATCATATGTGGAGATGATCTTCACTCACCTGTTCAAGGCCAAGGACAAGCCAATCCGTGGACCAGCTCTCCCGGTACGGTGGATGCCACCGGCAGCAGGTACTCTTCTGGCAAATGTTGATGCAGCTTTGTTTTCTTCCTCTGGCTCCATGGGTGCAGGTGTGATCATCCGCGATCACCTGGGCGAGTGCGTCGCTGCAAGTGGGGAAGGCTTGCCGTTGGTCAATAATCCAGAGCTAGCTGAAGCTCTGGCTGTTCGCTCTGCTCTCTCGCTGGTACATGACGAAGCGTTGGAATATGTCATTGTTGCTTCGAACTTCCTAACTGTTGTTAACAAGGTCCTGTCGCCAGCCCGTGACCGATCTTTGTGTGCCCCGATCATCGAAGATATCAAGCTGCTGTTGAGGACACTAGTCTCGGTATCTCTTACTCATGTGAGTAGAAACTGTAATCACTAGTAGAGAAGTGCCTTTCTATGGAACAGATTCTGTGGCGCATGGCTTCTTGGTGCGCCACAGAAATATATTTCTGTGGCGCACGGGTGGGCATGCGCCACAGAAAAGAGACATTCTGTGGCGCACGGGACCGTGGTGCGCCACAGAAAAGAGGAATTCTGTGGCGCACGGGATGGGGGTGCGCCACAGAAATTAGCTGGGGGCCACACCAATGATTGTCACACTCCCTTTCTGTGGCGCATGGTAGTTAGTGCGCCACAGAAATATGACATTTCTGTGGCGCACCACTGCCAGGTGCGCCACAGAATTCCCATCCGAAAAAATTATGCCCTCACGCACCAACTCCACCCCCCCCCCCCCCGGGAACGCCTTTTCTAGTTTTTGACGGAAGAGTTGGAGGTCTAAAAAGCATCAAAAAATAAATCCCTTATAGATGCACGGAGAGTTTAATGTCTACTTTTTAATGATATTTTGAAATATGAATTTCGACTTTCTGAGCAAAAGTTTTATAAAAAAAGTAAAATGGCCATAACTTTTGCATACGATGTCGAAAAAAAATGATCAAGATATTAAAAAAAACTAGAGAGAAAAAGGAACCCAACCTCACTGGCCTTCGGCCTGTGAGCTTTTTTTAGAATCGCCAAATTCCAAAAGGAACAAAAGTTATGGCCATTTTAAGATTTTGACTAGAAAATAAAAAAAAAATAAAAAAAAAAATCTGTGGCGCACCAAGGGGGGGTGCGCCACAGAATTTTGAGGCAGAATTCGAAATTTCTTCCTCTTCTTCCCTCTCCCCTCCACTTCTTCCCTTCTCTCCTCCACTTCTCCTCCACTTCTCATCTTCTATCTCTCCTCTCCTCTCCTCCTCCATCACCACCACCACCACCACCACCACCACCACCACCTCTCCTCCTCCTCCTCCTCCTCCACCACCACCACCCCTCCTCCTCCACCACCACCACCCTCCTCCTCCTCCTCCACCACCTCCGGCGAGCTCCTCCTCCTCCACCACCTCCGGCGAGCTCCTCCTCCTCCTCCTCCACCACCACCACCACCACCACCTCCGGCGAGCTCCTTCTCCTCCTCCTCCTCCACCACCACCTCTCCTCCTCCTCCTCCTCCTCCTCCTCCTCCTACTCCTCCTCCTCCTCCTCCTCCTCCTCCTCCACCACCACCACCACCACCACCACCTCCGGCGAGCTTCTCCTTCTCCTCGCCACCAACTCCGGTGACCCCCATCCTCCACCGACCAACTCCGGCGAGCATCCGACGAAATCCGGCGAAATTTCGAAATTTCGAAAATTTCCCGCGGCCAGATCTGGCCGCCTTTTTTTTTTGAAATTCAAAAAAAAATTCTGTGGCGCACCCCCCCTTGGTGCGCCACAGAATTGCAAATTTCTGTGGCGCACGGCTGAGGTGCGCCACAGAATTGACATTTCTGTGGCGCACGGCCTCGGTGCGCCACAGAAAAAAATTCTGTGGCGTGAATTCTGTGGCGCACCCCTCTGGCCCCTAGGTGCGCCACAGAATCCCATTTTGGTGCGCCACAGAAAGGCCTTTTCCTAGTAGTGAATGATGCTGCGCGCTGTCTAGCGCGTTCTTGTGAGCTTCAACCCAGAGTTGTGTGGCGTGGTGTGCCTCCGGATGTTATCCGGCAGACTGTTTGTATCGAATCCTTATTTGGTTAATCAATAAAGCACGCCGTTTCTATCAAAAAAAAGAAGAAGTTGTCACATTTGGAGCGGTTCAGCAACACCAACAAAATCAGCCAGCAGTTCAGAAGCACATCCTCTGCTTTAGCGTCAGGTGCGTATCATACTTGTTCAATACCTGTACATTATGTCTAGGTGATACAGTGCTCCCCATGCTATTTGAAGATTTCATGAGGAACTATATTAACGACAAGGTCAGCCCGGTCGCGGTCTGCGAGCTCGGAGGCCGTCGTGGTGCGTGTCAAGGAGCTCGAGTCTGGACCTCAGAGAATGGCGGCATGCGGCATGGAGGAGATCGGCGATGGGGAGGAGGGCCTGCAGCTGCGGCGCGAGGACGGAGTTGGATGCTCGGGTCGTGGGGATTGGAGAAGAAGGTATGTTCATGCCTGCGTAAACCGAACGGTTTCCATCACACTAAAGCGGTGGCATCCTCCATGTCACTTGGTACCCCTGGTCAGGTCTAGCGGCGGCATCCTATGCGGCTGATGCTGGCTGCCGCAGCCATGTCCCGCACTCCCGCTTTGCACTTGGTTGGCCCAGAATATGAATACGAGGGATGATACACAGCTTCTTTGATCAATTTGGGCAGGTCAGCTTACCCTTCCCTAACTTACCCGCCAGCCCTGGTGCCGGACTGCCGGCTCCTGCGGAGGCGTTAACGACACTCCTGTGCGGTGGAACAGCCCTGGTGCCGGACTGCCGGCGCAACTCGCAATCCAGATGGATGTGGCGACCAGAAGGAAATGGCCGGGGTGCTTTGCAATGGTGATCAAGGAGGGGGAATAGATAGAAGTAGTGTGGCAGAAGGAAGCATACGAGGAGGGGAGGGGGGATGGAAGAGATGCAGCATATGGATCCATTTGGGGAGGAAGAAATGTAACTGGCCATGAATTTCGGGATTACTTTTCTTTCCACGAGGGATTTTGTGAACAGCTATTCCCCAGCCATGAAGATTCTCAGGAGCAAACCTGCAAGCAGCTCTTCGCCAAGTTTCTGAATTAATAAAGCTTTGTAATCGCTAGTTCTTGTTTGGCCGGTGCTGTTTCGAAACTTTGTTTCTAATTCTAGCCTTGCACTCTGTCCGACTCGAGTGACCGTTGGTTTCAATGAAATTGGGGGAGCTCCCCTTTTGGTCTAAAAAATTTTACATGTTGGCAAAATGTGCACATCTAACGGGAAGAACAAATTGAGATGCAAAACGAGGATGTTCGATGCAGACGAGAGGAACGGCGTTCAGTAGATCCCTCCAACGATTTGTTTCCAATCGGACCAGATATGTAATGCTTACCTTTCTATAATTAGGCGTAAATCCATTCCAGTAGTACGTCATTTTATTGAGTTTGAAACCGGGTAGTTAGTACCACAAAAAAAGTTCTTTGAGATAAAATAGAAAATAAACAAAACTGGAGTATTTATTTTATTCGAAACTGCGGAAGCAGCATCCGGCCTCTCCAGCAAAACCAGAAACGCGATCAAGCAAATGCTAGCATCCCGACACCGAGCTTTGCGAGCTTAAACGTGTCGTCGTCCTCCGCTGACAAGGGCGAAGACGCCTTGTTCTTCCCGAATCCGGCCTCGCACTCCTTGGCAGCGGCCGCCGCCTTCTCTAGGATAGCCGTTGCCTCGGCAAACTTCTTTGCCTTGACCGCGGCGGTGCAGGCAGGCCCGCCTTCCACTATGCCACCGTACAGCGACCGGCACGACTGGAGGCCCCGAGCCACGTCGGCGTCGCCCTCGTGCTGGAGCAGGCCGCCGATCTTGGTCACTGTGCTCGAGGCTTTGTCCGCGAGGAGGCCCACGACGAGAACGGAGAAAAACTGGTAGTCGAGGGACTGACCGGCGCCGGCAGATTCGAGGGCATCCATGCAGTACTGGATACCGACGTACCTGCTCCCACCACAGACGGTCTTGCACGCTGCCAGTATCGTTTGGGATGTCGCCGAAGACGTAGGCAAGAGCAGCAAGAGGACAGCCACCACGCTCATCAGGCTGGCAGACGAGGTTGAGGGAGCCATTGTATGCTCGATGGTGGATTGGATCTCTCCTCTAGGCCATATGCGTGTCCAATATATATGGCCAACGAAGGTATCCGGTTTTGAAGACTTATTGCATATATTGATTTTGTTCCAAATTTGATTCCTCGTACTAATGTATTGCTTTAAATGCTGATACAGAATAAAAGGAGTACTTTTGGATTTTCATTAGTATGACATTAAATGCTCCTGACGTGGTTCTGTGGGTTGGATTGCTCCCATTAAACCGCCTGTAATGGCGTATTCTACATTTAAAGAAACCAATTAATTGCTTTAGCATGGATGATTCATGCGAAACTTCTTTTTTTGAGAAATTCGTTTCCATGTAACTTAGTATGTTTCCATAGAACCGTAATATTTCAAAAATCATAAAAATTTGAAACTTTTGTTTTCTTGTTAATGCAATTCACAAAAAACAAATAAATTGCACACACAAGAGAAATAGTAATATGTTTATTCCAATGTTATTGAAATTGTTAATCCAAATATGGCTCTATTTTATAAATCTTGATTTTGATCAAACAAATATTTTGCAAAGAGAGAAAAACTATTTTCAAGCAATGTTTTAAAACCAAAAGGTTTTAAATTATATTTTTCCTTTGGAAATATTATTTTGGCTTTTGAAACATGAGGACTATGAGCCTTGATAATATTTGAAATATTAATATTAAAACTCAAAAACAATTAAATTGTTTCAAAGCATTCATCAATGATAAATTTTAAAATGGGCTCCAAAATTTTATATGAGCACAAAATAATATATTATGATTTATAAACTCAATGGTTTTATTTTTTTAAAAATTCTTATTTTTTTATAAAGCCAATTTTTCTAATTATTGGTTTTCTATATTTAAAAGGCATTTTAAAATCATTTAAGAAATCATTCAAATTTTGAATTCTAAATTTCAAAATTTGCAATGTGTCCTAAGTTGTTTAGAAATGTGTTTAGTTGAAATATATTTTTATTACAAAGTTTTAGAAATTTATTTGAGGTGTTTTCGAAATATAAATCAAAAGATACAAAATAATAAATAAAAACATAATTTAAAAAAATGTTGATGTTAGCCGTCTTCAACCTCCTCTGTGGTTTCAACCCGAAAGGGGAGAAACCAATCCCATTGATTTCGTACGTTTCCCGCATCGATTGATTATCCCATTGTCCCCTTAAAGCCCCTGGCGCCCTCTCCATTTCCCCTCCCTTCTCCTTTTGAATCGCCCCGAGGCTGCGAAGAAATTGGTCGCCGGAGTTCGACATAGCCTCCACTGTGCTCGTAATTCTCCCGCCACCTCCGTGAGTCCCCGCCACCCCCGCTTGTCGCCTATTGTTTCCCATACTCGTGCGCATCCGTTGATGCCCGTCGTGCTTGTTTTTGTGCCCAGGAATGGCCGCGCCATCATCGCCTGAAGCTCGCCGACGCCTGCGCAACTCCAGCAGCTCTCTACAGTCGTACCCGGAAGCGATAAGCGCAGCCACCGTGCCCATTGGATTCGCCGTGCCGCGCTAAACATCGTTGTGATCTTCGCCAAGCCTGAGGACAGCCGGAGCATCGTCGTCGTCAATTCCTGAGGCACTCCTCCGCTGCAACCTCCATTTCTAGCAGCATATGCCAACGGATCTAAACCAACGGTCACGATTATATCACTCAAGTAAAACGGTATGGCCAATGCTAGCCTGCCGCATGTCAGTCGAGTCAGCAGACCGAGCCAATCACAGTGCACCACGTGGCCCAACCTTTTCTGTGATTTTTCTCCTGAGTAGAATTATCCAGCCATTTCGTAGAAAAAGCCCCTATATATTAGAACCTTCATAACTTTTGATCCACAACTCAAAATTTAGTAACTTCAACTTTTTAAAAATCCCTTGACATATAGAAACTTTTATCACTGTCCAAATTCAATTTTCAATATTTCAAAATTGTACAAATTCAAATGAGCCGTTTGGATGAATTTTGGCATAATTCAAATTCTACAACCCCAAAAATTGCCAATAAAATATACTTGGAAACTTTAAGATGTGTTCTAACAGACCCTTTGTCCCAAAATAATTTTTGGACAAGTTTAAATTTAATTTAGATTTAAGTTAGCCATTTGAGTATTTTTGACATAGATTTTATTCCATAAATAATTAGAATATGTTTTCTTAGGCAAAATTTCTCAAAATTATAACCTTGGACCAGATACATCAGTACCTAAACTATTTGGACACCCTTGAACTTTTTTCCATGTAAGTTAGCCCTAAAACCACTATAGTGATCCACACCATTTGTCCAAACTGTTTTCCAAATGAGTTGAAATCATTTTCTACCAAGAAGCCTTTCATCAAAAAGAATACCTTCAACAAGAAGCCAGCTTCTAGGATGGTGTTGATGACTGAAGAAGATTACTCATCCAGAGATGATGGAGAACAAGAAGAATCTAAGTGGAGTGGTCACTATAACTCTTACATCGCCATCTGTCGGATATATACCAACTAGGGGTATATCAGATGATAGTCTAAAGTGCCGGATTACCAGGGTGGCCTAAATGGTGATGGGCTATGGTCCGTTAGGCGGCCCAGTAAGCTGATGCACAGAAGCCGGATTCTAGAAGAACCCGGATCACGGCCCACGTGATCTGGCTTGGAATAGAAGGCGGATTCCTTACTTACCAAGTTAGAGAGTTACCGTAGTCTTCTAGGTTTTCTATTCTATATGCCCTAATCCGGCTACTATATAAAGCCGGACGGGAGATATGATAGATAGAAAAGAAGCAAAAGGCTAACTCGCCGAGAGGTTGATCCTTGACGAGCAGCCAATAGAACCTCGCGTTGTACTCTGTATTTCCAGGCTTTAGTCCTGAGTAGTGAGTTTGCAGGAGTAGGAACGTCGCATTACTGCGTCGTACCGAAACTGGGTAAAAACCCTGTGTCATTGTCCTTCGCACAACCACGTCCCCCCACGTCTCTATCGGTAGTCTCATGGCACCCCCGTCTATGAAATCTACCACGATGTCTCGACAGTTGGCACCCACCGTGGGGCCAGCGACGTCAGGCGTTATGTTTCGATCTGGGATACTCGGCGGGATCGGCAGTTCCATAACTGTCGGAAGCTTGGAGTTCGACAACGACGTTGGACGCTTCCTCGACAATGGATCTTACATACCGGCGCAAAACCATCTGGTAAGTGCCTGCGTGTTACCGATTGGATCTGGAAATATTTTTATTGGATTAACTGCAGAGGCCATGGGGTTTTGCGGTGGAAGTAAATTTATGCCACCCGCCCTATACCCAGTCGAAGATGACTACGATACCGGGTTCTGCTCAGATCGCTGACATACAAGTGAATTACACTTTATCGGCATGGTGCAATCCGAGATCGCCGAAAACATGGATGAAAGAAATCCCGTGCAAGAGGCAGAAAACAACACTCCCACAACAGAGGTGGAAGATCCGACATCCGTCAACATCACGACGAACTCGGAAGCTGACTCCGTACTAGCCGCCATTGAGGCGAGATTAGAGTCGGAAACCGGATCGGATCACTTCGACACCGAAGACGAAGATGAAGACGCTTTCGAAAGAAAGGTAAAATCCTTCCAAGAGGGATTTCATGAAGTCCTGATGGAAAAAACGGCTGAAAACACGGATGCCGACAGTCAGGAAAGCCCTAGAACTCCTCCGCCAGAGGAAGGGAGAGAAGAAGGAGAAACCTCTCCAAAATTCCCCGATGTCAAAGAATTGACAGAGGAAGAACCAATCAAAAAACCTCCCTCTTCCAAGAAAAAGCACATGCGCCGCTAAAAAACTCCAGTACAAACTCCGGAAGAAGAAATTGGCCGATCCAGCCGATGAAAGCCCGGAAGTAGGAGGCGCAAGCGGAATAAAGCCCGCGGAGAAGAAAACAAAAGAAATCCTTGTTCCACCATTGACAGAACAAGAAGAACAGGAGTTACTGCAAACACCAGTGGGATTGGATGAACCCCCTAAAGTGCTAGAAGCCAGGAGACAAGCTCTCTAGAGGCAACAACAACATCTATTCAGAACTCGTGAACACCTCGAAAAAACCCAGGATGACATCAAACTCATGAAGGAAAAAATCGAGGAATACGAGAGAAAGAATAGATCTGGAATTAAACCTACAAGGTTACCCGGAATTGTAAGACCGGAAGTACTGCCGCCAAAAGAAAGGTTTCACAACCCATCTTGGCAAAAGCAGGTAAACGGCAAAGATGCCAGAGGCGAACCAATATACAAAACCGCAGCAGAGAATGCGGAAGCAGCGTTCGCCGTCCTCAACAATGATTTGTACTCCAATGGCGAAAAACTTCAAGGGGTGTATGCTTTCTTAGGAAAAGCATTGCAACAACAAAAGCGAGGGCAACAGCGATCAGGGAGGTTGCATGAAGACTCAGCCCTATGTAAAACAGCTACATGCGCCGCTGGAGCACCTGGACCGGAAGAGCCTGGAGATTCAAGCAATTCAAAAGAGAAGAAAGCAGATCCGAGAAAAGACAAGAAAAATCCCGACAGCAAGGATGAAGCGTCTAGAACCGGATCCCATCTCCCAAAAGATGGACTTAATCCTCGCGATCAGGAAGAAAAACTCCGGAATGACAGAAAAGCAATGTCGCCTCCGAGACGCCCAGCTGAAAAAGCTGGAAGGCAGGATATACCTCACAGGCGTGAGAGATCCGGGACACCCCCCCAGAAATAAGGAAAGAAATAGGAGTAGAACTCCATCTTATCCAAAGGGGAAAGATCTCGGAAGAAATAGAGAGAATCCCGGAAAAGCGCGTTCGCACCACAATGGAAAAGAAAGGAGCAGATCCCCTTCCGTCCATTCAGTCGGCAGATACTCCGCACACATGGATAGAGCGGAAAGAGACGAGTTATACTTTGGACCTAAGTGCTTCACAGATAGGATCCGAAGGATAACCCTACATGCTGGCTTTGCCAAAGTTGGTCCAACATACCAAAAATATACCGGTAGTACAAACCCGGATACCTGGCTCTCAGACTATCATACAGCCGTCCAGATCAACAATGGGACAGACTTGGAAGCTGTAAAGTTTCTTCCCCTAATGTTACTGGATGGAGCCAGAGATTGGATCAATGGATTACCCTCCAGAACTGTCGACAGCTGGGATGATATGGCTCGAGTATTCACTCAGCATTTCTGGGGAACCTACAAACACCCGAATAGCATCAACCAGCTAAACCGTTTCACCCAATTTGAGGACGAACCATACGTGGATTTCATCTCAAGATGGACGGCAATGAAGAATAGTTGCTCTGGAGTAACTGACGTTCAAGCAATGCATGCTTTCGTCAATGGCCTAAAACCCGGACTTGTACCGTTCATGATTGGCTCCAAAAAGCACAAAGATCTCGGATCTATGCTTACAACTACCAACGAACACGCTGCAGCCGAGGACGACATCAGGGCAAGAGGAGGCAATATCGATACACTGATACAGGCCAAAAAGAACCCTCGCCCTGAGAAAAAAGGAACTCCAGATGCAGCACAAAAACCCAAAGAGGTAAACATAGCCTTTGGAAGGGAAAATGGCAATAGGTGGAAAGGACGCAGTACCGAGCCGATAAACTACACCAAAGAAGAGTGGGAGAAAATAAAGTCAGAAAACTGTGTCCACCACTCGCAATTTGGGAAGCCTACTCATACTAACGCACAATGCCGCTTGAACAAGCATATGAAAGGCTGTGCAGGATCCGGAAACAAAGGGAAGAATTCCAAGAGGAAGTTTTCCAAGCAAAAGCCAGAAGCTGAGAAAGAAGACAGTGAATCGGACACTGACGAAAAAATCCTGGAACAGCAGCGAAAAGGCGAGCCTAAGTTTCCAAGAGTTGATGGAGAATGCAACCTAACTTTCCTGGCAACTCCTTCAGCAAAGGTGGCAAAGAGAACACTTCGAGAAATAAACGCGGTTGTCCCTGCAACCCCGAAATTCTTGAAGTACTCAAACACACCAATTACCTGGGATCAGTCTGATCATCCCGGGAATATTCTTGAACCCGGCACACAAGCTCTAATCGTAAGTCCTATTGTTCAAAACATTAGGCTAAAAAGAGTGCTGATGGATGGAGGATCCAGCATTAACATAATGTACCTGGATACGCTGAAGCATCTGAAAAATTCCGAGACACAGCTCAATCACAGCAACATACGTTTTCACGGCATCGTCCCTGGTAGACAAGCACGATCCCTAGGAGAAATTTCCCTAGATGTAACCTTTGGAGACAAAGATCACTTCCGGCAGGAAAAAGTATCCTTCGAGGTTGTGCCGTTCGAAAGCGTGTATCACGCGATACTCGGACGTCTAGATTTCACCAAATTCATGGCAAGATCATGTTATATCTATAACAAGCTGAAGATGCCAGGACCCAAAGGAGGAGTAATCACCATATCCGGAGACTTCAAATTGGCAAATGAGCTAGAAAAAGAAAACGCCCTTTGCGCTGAGAAAGTCATAGCAAAGGAAGAGTTGAAAGAGCTGGCAAAAGAGGTATCGCCGACAGAAATACCGGCGGGAAAAGAAAGCCGGAAGCCAGTGGATAGCTTCAAGGCTTCTGAAAATACAAGACAGGTAATCCTAGATCCCAAAGATCCAACAAAATTTGTCGTAGTGGGAACTGGGATGACCGACAAATAGGAAGGTGAGCTCATCAAGTTCCTCCGTGAGAACTGGGATATTTTCGCTTGCTGTCCAGCGGACATGCCAGGCGTACCCAGGGAGCTTGCTGAGCATCAACTCAAGGTGATTTCAGGAGCGAAACCCGTCAAACAAGGTCTCCGTCGATTTAACGGAAGAAGACGGAAGGCTATTGGCAAGGAGATTATCCGGCTTTTAGCAGAAGATTTTATCCGGAAAGTTATACATACTGAATGGTCTGCAAATCCAGTATTAGTCCCGAAGAAAGATACGACCGCCCTTAGAATGTGTATAGATTACACCGGCCTGAACAAACTGTGTCCAAAGGATAGGTTTGCGTTACCGCGAATCGATCAAATAATAGATGCCACTGCAGCCTCTGAGCTTTTGTGCTTTTTGGATGCATATTCCGGATATCATCAAATACGCATGAACACGGAGGATCAAATCAAAACCTCGTTCATAACCCCTTATGGGATGTACTATTACATAACCATGCCATTTGGCCTGAAGAACGCAGGTGCAACCTACCAGCATTGCATGCAACGGTGCTTGCATAGTCAGATTGGGAAAAATGTCCACGTTTACCTGGACGACATTGCTGTCGTTACCAAGGAAAAAGAAACACTCCTTGAGGATTTGCGAGAAACCTTCGAAAATTTGCGCACTTATAAAATGAAGTTAAATCCATTAAAATGCGTATTCGGGGTTCCCTCAGGAAAACTTCTGGGTTTTATCGTTTCTCACAGAGGAATAGAAGTAAACCTAGAAAAGATTAAAGCAATCTTAAACATCTCCAAGCCTACGTGCGTAAAAGATGTCCAAAGATTGACGGGTTCTGCCGCAGCCGTCAACAGGTTTATTAGCCGGCTGGGGGAAAAAGTCTTGCCATTATACAAATTGTTGAAGAAATCCAACAAATTTGAGTGGACAGAGGAGGCAGATGCAGCGCTAACCCATTTGAAGGAAACTTTGATGAAAACTCCGATTTTGGCATCCCCAAAAGACGAAGAACCTATGTTATTGTACCTTACGGCTACAAATCGGGTTATTAGTGCAGTAATTATTGTGGAAAGGAAGAAAGACGAACAAAGCATACCAGACCAGCATCCGGTATATTACATAAGTGAAGTTTTCTCCGAGTCCAAACAAAGGTATCCACACTATCAAAAACTGGCATATGGCGTATTTTTCGCATCTCGGAAACTTCGCCATTACTTCCAAGGACATTCCATAACAGTGGATGCAAAGCGCCACTAGGGGATATAATAAACAATGCGGAGGCAACTGGCCGAGTAGCCAAATGGGGCATCGAGCTAGCAGCATTCGACATTAAGTACCAGCCTAGGACGGCAATAAAATCCCAGGTTCTGACGGATTTTGTCGCCGACTGGACGGAAGCAATGGAAAAAACACCAATGCCGGAGTCCGAGTACTGGATCATGCACTTTGACGGATCCAAGATGAAGAAGGGCGCTGGAGCTGGTGTAGTTCTGAAATCCCCTAAAGGAGATACAATGGAGTATGTATTACAAATACACTTCAACGCCAGTAATAATGTGGCAGAATATGAAGCTTTGCTTCACGGCTTGCATATTGCAAAGGAAATAGGTGTCAATCGCATCCTATGCTATGGCGACTCAGATTTGGTACAGCACCAGCTCAACCAAACTTGGGACGCCAAAAGCCCTATAATGGCCGAATATCGGAGAACGGTGGACGAGTTTGCCATCTGTTTCTTTGGATTCGGAGTACTCCATGTTAAAAGGGAAGAAAATTGGAACGCGGATGCTTTAGCTCGCATGGGGTCAGAAAGGGTCAAAACCCTACCACCAGGGGTTTTCGTCCAACATTTGTACGAGCCATCAATAAAAGGTGGAGATGTTGATTATCCTCTGGCTTCCGAGTCAATTGAAGTCATGCTTGTTAACCCGGATTGGACAATCCCATATTTAAACTTCTTAGTCGATCAGAAGTACCCGGATGGAGCAGACGAAGTCTTGCAAAGACAGATTCAGCGTCGATGCAAAGGATACACGGTAATTAATAATTGCCTGTATAAACGCAGCACTACCGGAATTTTTCTGCGATGTATTTCGCCAGAAGAAGGACGAGAAATCCTGCAAGAAATCCATGCTGGAGATTGCTGACATCATGCTCAATCAAAAAGCATAGTCAAAAAAGCATTACGTGCGGGGTTTTTCTGGCTAACAGCCAAGACAGATGCTGAGCACATAGTAAACACATGTGCAGGGTGTCAATATTACGCCAAGCAGACAAATATGCCAGCCCAAGAACTCAAAACTATCCCTATTACATGGCCGTTTGCGGTCTGGGGGCTAGATATGATGGGACCATTCAAAACTGCTAGAGGCGGACTTACGCATCTACTCGTTGCAGTGGATAAATATACCAAGTGGGTGGAGGCCAAACCCATCAAAAAACTTGACGGTGTAACTGCCAGAAATTTTATCATTAACATAGTCATGAGATATGGCGTTCCACACAGCATAATAACCGACAACGGGACACATTTTTCTATTGGAGAGTTGGCAAAATATTGCCGACAAACGGGAATTCGCCTAGATCTCGCATCTGTGGCACACCCGCAATCCATTGGTCAGGTTGAAAGAATGAATAGCTCAATCTTACAAGGAATACGCCCAAGACTCGAATCTCCTCTTCATAGAGCAGCTGGGGCATGGGTAGAAGAGCTACCTTCCGTGCTTTGGAGTATCCGAATGACACCAAACAGGTCAACTGGGCAAACCCCTTTTTTTCTAGTTTATGGTGCGGAAGCAATTCTCCCAACGGACATGATCCATGACAGCCCAAGAGTGCAAGATTTCGATGAATCAGATGCCGAAAATGCACGACAGGATGTCGTCGATCTCTTAGAAGAAGAACGAGAACTTGTGCTTCAAAGATCCGCCATCTACCAGCAAGGTTTACGACGTTATCATAGTCGGAAAATCAGTCATCGTTCTTTTAAAGAAGGTGACCTAGTGCTAAGATTGGTGCAGCAAAGAAAGCACAAACTAGCCCCAGTATTGGAAGGACCATTTGCCATCAGTAAAGCCATGAAGAATGGATCATATTATCTTGTAGACATTTGCGATACGGAAGATGATCCCGAGAAACCAAATCGCAAAAGAAAGAGAAAGATAGATGATGAACTAGGAGAGACAAAGAGGCCTCGGAGTATCCAGCAGTTACGTCCCGTCTATACTTAGTTCAATTTCTATGAAAACATCTTTGAGATCATGAAATAAAGTTGTCGGAATTCTTACATCCATGTTTTTACAAGTTTATTATAGTACAAAGCATGATTCCGTCTCATCTGTTTCCCAATGATCTTACAAAATACTCAATGTTAACCCGAATTGTGCCTGTGTGCTCGGCGTTTAAAAACTGAATGATTTTCAGCCTACTAAAGGTTAAGGGAAACTCGGATTGTGCCTGCGTGCCCGAGTTTCATTCAAAAAAATCCTTACTTTTCTCTAAGCATTATCTGATTGTTTATGTGTTGGGTCACTGGAGCTAGTAAGTAAAAATGCCTTTAGTATGATCCATGTTTCCAAGTTTAAACTGTTTGGTTTTACCCAATAACTTGGCGTGAAGATTACAATACTAATGAGCCATTTCAAACGCTAAGGACAGTTAAAGCACACAAACCAGAGAACTTGGAAGATAAAAGAACATAAAACCCGGAAAACTTGCAAATGATTTCATAAAAGTTAAACTGCAAAAGGCAGAGTACTTGTTTATACAAAATAATAGAAGCATTACAATATAAATTACATTGTAAAGTGCGGTAATGCTCCTATTTCCTATTTCCACCATCCAGGACAAGGAAAATTCTTCAAGCATCCGAGTCTTCCTCGCTGCTTTCATCCTCGGGGGCTTCTGGAATTTCTTCTTCCGGATAGGTGATGGAGATGTTCACCATAGAGGCGATCTTGGTGGCGTGACCCTTGATCTCGTCAAAGATGGTGGTCCGCTGGGTCTCCGTATAACCAACAGGGATACCGGACGCCACGCGCCAAGATTTGGCACTGGGGTAATGCATACGCATAAGGCCTAAGGTCATGCATGCACCACCCCGTGCTGCGGAGCGCAAGGTGGATTCCTTGGACTCCGCCACCTCCAGGATAGCTTCCGGAAGTTTTTCAACTTCCGAGAACTCCCCAGTTCTTGTGGGAAGGTACTTGTTGACCAGCTGCATGCCTGCAGCTCGGATCGCAGTGAACACCTTCCCGAAAGCTCGGATTTTCTCAATCCGAGTAAGATCTGGGTCATCACCTGTTTTTTCAAGACAAAATAACCAAAGAGTTAGCGGAAAGGAAGAGAAAAAAGTTAATACATGGAAAATCCGGTAAAAGTTGATAACTTACCGAGAATCTTGTCCATCTCGGAGCCTTCCTCTAGGCGCAGGTTCAAGGCGTTCTCCAAATCTTGGATAGTGGCCCTGTCCTTGTCCGCTTGTTGGGAGGCCTTGGATTGAGCAATTCCAAGAGCCATATTGCTGGCCTCCAGATCTTTTTGAGCCTTCATAAGTTCCTTATGAAGGTCCAAGTTCTCCCGGTGGAGATTCTCGGCATTGTCGGCATCTTCAGCTATTTGCTTGGCTTTCGCCAAGGCAGCTGGAAAGCAAGGAAAAATATCCGAGATAAGAAAACTCGGAAAAGTACTTAGCAAAAATTATGGACAAGGAACTACAGAGAACTAAAAGTATACATGTTGTTTCCTTCAGCGCCAGCTGAGATGATTCCAGCTCTGTTTTCTTAACTTTAAGAATAGAAAGAAGGCTTCTAACCTCCTTATTCTTGACAGTTAGCTTGTTGAAAACTTCCATGTTTATGGTTTCAGCGGTTTGCTGAAATAAGGAAACGAACCAGAACGCTTAAGTTAGAAACAAGCATGATAAATATAAAAAGCATTAAGTAAAAATCATACATTCGACTTATTGCTTGGGGGCTAGAGATAATACCTGGCTCATCCGCTGTAAACCTGCCAAGTTTTCAGTGAACTCTTTTGCGTAGTCGGCAAAAAGAGTCCCAACTGTTGTAAGGCCCTCGTTGATATCTTTGAATTCCTTATCAAAGGTGGGAATCTCCTCCTCAGTTATCCGAGAAGGACCTCCCACCTCAGGGACCGCCCTTTCCCTCGTGTACGTTTCAGGCACAATGGGCTGGCTGGTCTGCTGGGACTCAGTGTTGGGGGCTGCAGCATGCTCTTCTGTTGCTGCGATTGGTGTATCTGGAGCGGTAGCAGGAGAAGGGTGTGGGCCTCTGCTGGCCACAGCCTTGTGCCTCTTCAGCTTTTTCAGCTTACGAGTAGAAGGAGGCAGGCTAAAAAGAAGAAAAAGCCGGAAAGTTAAACTCCGAGGTAAAGGAAGAAAATCCCGACAAAGTAGAAGAACCCAGATGTTCAAACCTGGAGATAACGACGGGGACCCCGTCAAGATCAATGACTTCCTGGGAAGCGGAAATCTTCTTGCACTTACGTCCGCCGGCGAAGGCGGCGCGCAATGCCTCTAGATCGGCATCGGAAGCAAGTTCCGACTCAGAAAGTTCGGCAATCTGTCAAGAAGGGAAAAATGAGTTGAAAGTATGAAAACCGAGTGAACGACAAAGATTTAAACCCAAAAGGCGAAAAATGTACCTTGGGAGTCGGATTCTCGGCCGTATACATTGGCTGGCTTTCTTCGTATTGGTCGCGGGATGCGACCAATTGATTTGCGCGTTTCCGCAAATCCTTTGCCGACCAAACCTTGTCGGTTGTCCGCATAGCATCGCCATCTCCCGAGTATTCGCAGAGGAGGCGATCGCCGTGATTCGCCAAAGGCTAAATCCGCCTTTCTAACCAGCAAAGGACTGTGTCCATGCCGGTTAGAGGCGGATTAGAAGCTACGAACTTTGCGATGCGCCGCTTGATCCTAAGAAGATCCGGCGGCAGGGCTTGAACTGCTTCAGTTCCCCAATTTTCTTGGGGAACAGCGGCGGTGTTCGAGAAAGGTGGAACCCCGGTGGTTTTCCCAGGAAATGCAATGTCGGGATGATAAAAGAAGGAACCCGTCCAAAATTTCACGGATTCCGATGTTTTAATCTTGGGGAACCAATCCTCCCTAAATCTCCGAAGAGTGAAGGAAATGGTCCCACAAGTTGGGAGTGCGCCCTCCGAAGAGTTCCGCTTAACCCCAAAACAATAAAGCCAGAAATCTAACCTAGGTGCTATACCTAGATAACCCTTGAAAAGGGCCTGAAATCCGGCTAAATAGAGGATGGAGTTGGGTGGCAGATTATGGGGTTGGATGTTGTAGTGGGCTAGAATCTGGAGAAAAAAGGCGGACGGCGGCAGACCCATACCTCTCTGGATGTGGGAGGAGAGAAGGACGCGTTCTCCGTCCTTCGGCGAGGGCTCGGTCTCGTCTTCCGGGAGCCGCCATTTTTCCTTCAGTACGAGTACCTCCTTCTCCATTGTCGGAAGGAGGGATGGCGGAATACTGCTGGCACTCCAGTTGCCGGCAGTTTCCGCCTCTTCTTCGGCTCCGGTGGCGGCGAACGCAGCGGCCTCCGCGGCCGCGAGCTCGTCTCCGACGAGCGCGATTTTATCCTCCACCGTCTCGGGCGCGAACGATGGGGGAGGCGTGGAGGAAGATCCCGCAAGATCCGCGGAGGCGAGAGGGATTTCCTCGCCCTCGGCTCGTCGCCGGAGGCTTGCGCTGGCGAGTCCAGCTGCGGGTCCATCGTCGCGATTATCTTGTCTATGTCCTTAGCGACGGTGCGGGCCGGGGAAGATGATGGAGATGCCATCGAGTGGCGGCGCTTGGTCGCTCCGGTGAGGTCCTGGGTGCTTCGTGCGCTCGGCAAGTGCTCTGCGAAGAACTTGGGCGCTGGAAGTGGCGGTGTGAAGTGAGAGCGGAAGGTTTACGAGGAGGACGAAGATGGCTATTTATAGCCGGAATCTCGTCACGATGCGTGCTACCGGCTCTTTTGACCGTTGGATGATCAACGCGTGTCACTCGCCGGAAATTCCGGGAAATGAAACGACGGGTGATTATTGCTATCGCCTCGTTTCCCGCGAGAATCTGTTAGAGATATGTTTCTGGGTTTCCCACCTGTAACCCAAACGTCCCTTACGTCAGCAAGGTTAAAGCGCTGGCGTAGGAAGTTCCTTCTCCGCGAAGATTCGTGGAAGAAAAGACGGATTTTATGGATTCCGAGTTTTGCGTTGTAACATCCTTTGAGGAGAAAACGAAGAATCAAGACTGCAGGCCGATATTTCCTGGAAAATATGCATTTGGCGAAAGACGGCGAATCCGAGTCTTAATCCTTCTCGGGGGCTACTGTCGGATATATAACAACTAGGGGTATATCAGATGATAGTCTAAAGTGCCGGATTACCAGGGTGGCCTAAATTGTGATGGGCTATGGTCCGTTAGGCGGCCCAGTAAGCTGATGCACAGAAGCCGGATTCTAGAAGAACCCGGATCACGGCCCACGTGATCTGGCTTGGAGTAGAAGGCGGATTCCTTACTTTCCAAGTTAGAGAGTTACCGTAGTCTTCTAGGTTTCCTATTCTGTATGCCCTAATCCGGCTATTATATAAAACCGGACGGGAGATATGATAGATAGAAAAGAAGCAAAAGGCTAACTCGCCGAGAGGTTGATCCTTGACGAGCAGCCAATAGAACCTCACGTTGTACTTTGTATTTCCAGGCTTTAGTCCTGAGTAGTGAGTTTGCAGGAGTAGGAACGTCGCATTACTGCGCCGTACCGAACCTGGGTAAAAACCCTGTGTCATTGTCCTTCGCACAACCACGTCCCCCCACGTCTCTATCGGTAGTCTCATGGCGCCCCCGTCTATGAAATCTACCACGATGTCTCGACACCATCTTTTCCCATCGCTCTTTGTTTTCCCCCAACGAGGACCTACCCAACAACACCACAAGACCAAACCCTAGTATGTGACCCTCACATGATAAACAAGTTATCGATCTTAAACTTATGTACCAAAACCATGAAGTTCTACACGACTCAATGGAGTCACCACACTCGGGAGAAAGCTACATGGGATCCTGAATATGATATTCAAGAAGACCAACAATGTGAAGCCTTGGAGCAACCATACCACCTGTGAAATTTGATGGGTGTCAAGTTTTTTTTCCAACCATAGACCCAAATGGAAAACCCAAGACTTCACCACAATTACGTTTGCCTTGTTTTCATGGATTGAAGCTAGAATAGCATTAACCAAAGATAGAAAACCTAGTCCATCCCAAGTAAACTCTTGCAACTTCCTCGATACGTATGAAAAATTGAGATTGAATATTTAAAACCCAAGTCTTTATCAATCAATGTACCTTTTGATAGACCTTTAACACAATCACAATATTTTCCTTAGTAAACTAAATTATTGTGATAGACCTTAGCCTTTCCTTGACCCAACTAACTTAAAACCTTTTGACTATGTGTGTTGATTGTTATACTTTGTTTCTTTGTTTGTTTGTGAAAGTTGTTTATTGTTATTTGTTTTACTTGTTTAGATTGTATGAAAAGAAACGTTCTGATTGTGAAGAGAGTGTACTACTACACCAACTTCAAAGGCAAGTGACACATCATCAATGACCTATTTTCTGATTGTGAAGACAGCTTTGCGAGCTTAATGGTGTCGTCGTCCTCCGCTGACAAGGGCGAAGACGCCTTGTTCTCCCCGAATCCGGCCTCGCACTCCTTGGCAGCGGTCGCCGCCTTCTCTAGGATATAGCCGTTACCTCGGCAAACTTCTTTGCCTTGACCGCGGCGGTGCAGGCAGGCCCGCCCTCCACTATGTCACCGTACAGCGACCGGCACGACTGGAGGCCCCGAGCCACGTCGGCGTCGCCCTCATGCTGGAGCAGGCCGCCGATCTTGGTCACTGTGCTCGAGGCTTTGTCCGCGAGGAGGCCCACGACGAGAACGGAGAAAAACTGGTAGTCGAGGGACTGGCCGGCGCCGGCAGATTCGAGGGCATCCATGCAGTACTGGATACCGACGTACCTGCTCCCACCACAGACGGTCTTGCACGCTGCCAGTATCGTTTGGGATGTCGCCGAAGACGTGGGCAAGAGCAGCAAGAGGACAGCCACCACGCTCATCAGGCTGGTAGACGAGGTTGAGGGAGCCATTGTATGCTCGATGGTGGATTGGATCTCTCCTCTAGTCCATATGCGTGTCCGGTCTTGGAAGACTTATTGCATATATTGATTTTGTTTCAAATTTGATTCCACGTAGTACTAATGTATTGCTTTAAATGCTGATGTTTTTTAATTAGTATGACATTAAATGCTCCTGACGTGGTTCTGTGGGTTGGATTGCTCCCATTAAACCGCCTGTAATGGCGTATTTTTAGGAAACTAGTAATTCTACATTTAAAGAAACCAATTAATTGCTTTAGCATGGATGATTCATGCGAAACTTCCTTTTTTGAGGTCGAGGGAGCCATTGTATGTTTGATGGTGGGTTCGATCTCCTCTAGTCCGTATGCGTGTGAATATAGGTATCCGGTCTTGGAAGATTTATTGCATATATTGATTTTGTTCCAAATTTGATTCCACCTAGTACGTATTAATGTAGAGGAAATCTAGTTAGGGGCGCCGCACGGGCGTGGTTCGGTGCGGCGGTCTACCCTGCACGTCTGATCCGGTCAAAACGTCTGCGGTTTACTTTTCTCTAGTCACGGCGCAGCCCTGCAGCATACCGTGCGCGTGCGATCCGCTTGATGACATCAGGTCAAAGCAATACCGAAACATGTTGTGTATAGTCACTGCTGCTACCTTGCACAATAAATACGTTCCATATTAAGCGTTTAGTGTTTACCATTCTATTCTATTGTTACTAGAGGCAAATCCATTCCATTAATACGTAATTTTTAAACGTGCGCAGCTAACGGGAAAAACAAATTAAGATGCAAAATGAGGCCGCTCGACGCAGACGAGATGGACGGTGTCTGAGTAGGTTTGATGTTTTGTTTCCAATCGGACCTGATATGTAATTTTGTTTCTATTCTATTGACGCAAATCCATTCCATTAATATGGAGTAATTTTTATTGAGTTTGAAGGCTGGCCAGTTAGTACCATAGAAAATTTTATTACGATAAATACGAAATAAACAAAACAATTTATTTTATCCGAAACTGCGGTAGCAGCATCCGGCCTCTCCAGCAAAACCGAGCAGCAGGATCATTCATATATTGCATATGCTAGCATCCCGACACTGAGCTTTGCGAGCTTGAACGTGTCGTCGTCCTCCGCTGTCAAAGGCGAAGACGCCTTGTTCTTCCCGAATCCGTCCTCGCACTCCTTGGCAGCGGCCGCCGCCTTCTCTAAGATAGCCGTCGCCTCGACAAACTTCTTTGCCTTGACCGCGGCGGTGCAGGCAGGCCCGCCTTCCACTATGCCACCGTACAACGACCGGCACGACTTGAGGCACCGAGCCACGTTGGCGTCGCCCTCGTGTTGGAGCAGGCCGCCGATCTTGGCGACCGTGCTCGAGGCTTTGTCCGCGAGGAGGCCCATGGTGCGGCCGGCTAACTCCTGGTAGTCGAGGGACGGGCCGCCGCCGGCGGATTCGAGGGCCTCTATGCAGTACTCGACGCTGACGTACCTGTTCCCTCCACAGACGGTCTTGCACGCGGCCAGTATCGGTTGGATCGTCGCCGAAGACGCGGGCAAGAGCAGCAAGAGCACAGCCACCACACTCATCAGGCTTGTAGACGAGGTTGAGTGAGCCATTGTAATGTTCGATATTGGTGGATTCGATCTCTTCTAGTCAGTATGCGTGTTGAATATATATGGCCAACGAAGGTATCCGGTCTTCGAAGATTTATTGCATATATTGATTTTGTTCCAAATTTGATTCCACAAAGTTAATGTATTGCTTTAATGGCTGATTCACAATAAAAGGTACTAGTACTACTTTTGGATTTTCATTATGACATTAAATTCTCCCGTTATTTCAGCAAAGAATCCCTGGGCAAAACAAACCAACGCTGATTACATGAGACCTGAATAACTTGATAGTCGTGGTTCTGTGGGTTGGATTGCTCCCGTTAGGCCGCCGTGACGTTTTTTTCCGGGAAAAGGCTGTCCTTAATCCGTTGACGCGTCTCCATCCTCTTGCTCCCGCACGTGCCACGTTGCACAGCGAGGGGCAAAGAAAAACGGGTCCGTGCCACTCAGGCTCACACAACGCTCACGATTCCGTCCTTGACCACGCAGGCCGCGCTCACACGCGCCAGAGAAAAGCTGCTCCCACGCCGAATCCGTTGATGCTTCCCTGAGTTGGCACCATTATTGCTGCTCGCCGTTGACCGGAGGGGTGCTACGGGGAAGAGAGTATCCGGCAATAGCAATTTTTTTTGTTGCAGTTGTCTTTTTGTTTTGCTATAGAAGTACAAATTATTTGGTAAAATGTCTCCGACAAGACATTTTTTGCTACATTTGTATTTCGACTTTGCTATAATAGTACAATTTTTTTGTTATAATGTCTCCAGCAATATCTCCGGTGAAGTTAAATTTTTGCTGCAATAGATCCATTTTTTTTGCTGCAATTACTTTTCGTTTTTGCTATTGTAATACGAAATGTTTGCTACGAGCCCACCTTTTTTTTTTATGTCTCGTCCACTTTTTGCTCACTGCAGCAAAAACAAAAAGTTGTGCAGCAAAAGCGGGAGTTGTGCAGCAAAAGTACGCGTTGTGCAGCAAAAGCGGGTTTTGGGGGATTTTTTTTTGGACACGTGTCAGTTAGGGGAGGGGGATTAGATTTCCCTCCCCCAGAGGACGCTCAGCAGGCTCCCTTGAAATATGAGTACTGTACTATACTAAAGGGAAAAGCTACACAACACCCAGGGGATGGAACATCTCCTGCCTCCTCCTTCCGCATGCGACACGTGTACCCGTGGACCACACCCACGATACAGTTTTCTTCAGCACTTATCCTCGCCCTTTCCTCGTTGACGGGAGGAACCACCAAATCCTCCACGGATCGAGCTCTCGTGTCTCTGGCTGGCGCCGCCGCACGCTCGTCTGCTCCAGCACGAGCTCCGCCGCGTCTGCATCTTCTCCCTCGCCAGTCGCGTCTCCTGTCACACCGCCGGTAGCCCTCCACCATGCTGCCTCCTACCCCATGCTCCTCCTCCACTCTCTAGTTGTCTCCTCACGCCGCCGCCGGAGATATGCGCGCGACGGCGCCTACTCACCCCGCCGTCGGCGACAAGCTCCCGGCGTATTCCCCGTCCGGCCCGGTCCGGCGCGCCGTTTTCTAACCTAGGCGTCATCGGCTCCTTCTCATCCTAAATCCCACAATATTCCCTCTCTTACCTCCGGCGAGTACCAAATTTATTCGAGGAGGCTCCATGCTGCGAAATGGCACCCTACGCCGTGTACCGTGCGGAGGTGCTGGCCTCCCAATTCGACCCCAACTCCGGGCGCCAAGTCTCCGTCTCCTCCGGCTGTTGCAAGCCGTCTCGTCGCCGTCGTGCTGCGGAGAGCAAGAGCACGAGCTGCAAAGGACGGGCGCCGGAGCTCCCAGCTCCGGCCTCCTCCACGAGATTAGCGCCGGAGCTGCAAAGGAAGGCGATGCTACCCGATGCCAAAAGGGGCCGGCGAAATCAACTTTTTTTTGCTAAAATAGCACATTTTTTTGCTGCACTTGTTATTTTGGTTTGCTATCTTAGCACAAATTGTTTGCTAATTTTTTTTCAGCGAGTCTCCGGCCATGTCAATTTTTTTGCTAAAATAGCCAAAAAAAATTCTATATATGTTCTCCTATTTTGCTATAGTAGTAGAATGTTTTTGCTACAATGTCTCCAGCAAAGTTTCCGGCGACGTCTCCGACGAAGGCAAAAAAAATGCTACAATAGCATAATTTATTTTTTGCTGCAATTATTTTTTGATTTTGCTATATTAGTAGAAAATGTTTGCTACTTTTTCTATTAAATTTTGTCCACGAACCGTTTTCTGCTCACTGCAGCAAAAATGGGAGTTGTGCAGCAAAAGCGGGTTTGAGGGGCTTTTTTGGGGGACATGTGTCAGCTAGGGGAGGGGGAGGATTACTTTTCCCTCCCCCCAGAGGACTCTCAGCACTCACCTTTTTTTTAAATCCGGGCTACTCCCCCTTTCCATTACTTAATATAAGAAAATACATTGTTCACCTTGCAAGAAAGGACACGGAAAGAGAAAGTGCCCTCGCATCAGGCTCAACATCGAAACAGTCACCACAGGTCGAATACCTGGCAACACTCGGACTATCCTAAAGAGAGAATGACAAACCATTAGGAGGCCTACACACAACAGTACCATGGAGAACAGTTTATACATAGGACGGGAAGGCCTCTGAACTGGAGTTCTATGGGGTGCTGCGGTGGAAGATTCAGGGCTTCGACGAACTCGGTCCTGCGAGGGAAGAAGAGGAAAATAGGTTAAGCCGTTCGTCGATTAGGAGGTGTGGGATCTAGGGGAAGAAGCGATAGGGGCGTAGGTGAAACGCATCCTTCTCGCGACGGGCTTAGTGAGCTACAGCCAAGGCCGGCCATGGAGATCATGCCTACAGATGAGAGGGAGAGGACGAGAAGGCGCTGGGGGAGAGAATGGTGAGGAGGTTCTTTCGGAAAGAGAGGAGCGTAGGAAGGGTCTGAGGCGAGCGTATTGAGTGCTGCCGCGTCACTTCCTTAATTGTTCGATAGGTACTCGGGGGCGGAGGACATGAGGGAGGATGATGATGACATGGCTGAGTTCCTAGATTCCCCCTGAAATATTAAGAGCAAGTTTAATAGTAGAGCAAGGGTTGGCTATAATACATTGCCACGTCATCTATACTCATCTCTATAGTCAACATGCACAATAGCTATATGTAAAAATGTGTTACTTTATTCATGTATGGCCCACTATTCACTCTCACAAAGTGCCTAGGAGCACATGCTAGAGCTGGCTCTTATCCTACAACCCACTTCTATTCTCTCTCCTCTTCTCTCTCTTCCAACTCAGCAAAAATATAGTATTTAAATGCTTATAGCCCGCCTACGTCATCCTATTGTACTTGCTCTAAGGACAAGGTTTGGAGTCATGGGCCACGACCGTGTGGTCGGAACATGGGCGAAATGGCCACCGGGCGTTGGCAGATGTGGTCGGTACTTGGAGAGGAGGATGGGGACAAGGAGAGGCCACGGGGCTGCGCGCCAAGGGGGTACTAGAGAGAGAAGAGTTTTCTCGCACGCTGGTCTCTCCCCACATGTCCTATAACCCTTGTTGGGTGGAGAGGGTGGTCACCAGGTCGAGATTGAGGCACTTTTCTACTACAATATTGTTGTCCAAGGCGTGGTGAGGAAGTAAAAGCACCTAAGGGTGGCTGGCAAGTGGTCCTGGGTCACTAGGCATGCTAGCTAGCAAAGAGAGAGAGAGGGGGGAGGTCAAAATAGAGGGTTTTGGGTTTTGACCAGAATGTTTTTTTTGCATGATTTGTCCAAAGTTTTGAATTGAACACAAGTTGGAAAACGTGTCTATGAGGTGGAAGATGGAAAATGGAGCCTGAAAATAGTGGTCTCACCAATTTTTGAAAAGGTTTGCTCTGAAAACTTTTGAAATTTCAAAAACTACTAGATATGTTTTTGAAATGTTTTCTTCAAAACTTTGAAAAATGACTAACAAATATGTGTGAATAAATGGGTCATATATGACCATGGGTATGTTGGGGAATTTTACCAAGAATTTAAGAAATACTTTTATTCACAAAATACTTAAAAGTCCATTGCCGGCCTTTTGGGAAATAATTAATAATAAATAATAAAATGTTTCCAAAACAAATATTCTCGAAATGGGATAATAGGGTACACAATATAAACCACAAAAGAATTTAGTGAATAACTCTTTTGAAAATATTTGACATTTCAAGTTAAATAATAGGAATCGGGTTTAATTAAGTAACTTGTGAATAAAAAAGAAAATGATTAAATGGTCAAGTAACAATCAAGGTATGGATTAGATGTGAATAAAAATCCAAGGTGATGGACAAGGAAAGTTGGGTTGATATCAATTGAAGTTCAAGTGATTTTTGAAAGGTTGCAAAAATATTTGAAGATAAGAGGGATATGGTCAATAGTTTAGAATGCCATTCAAAAAGGGCTTTGGATGAAGATAACAGAGAGTTTAAAAATACAATTTCATAGTTTCACTACTAGGAAAAGACCTATAGCCGCAAGGCATAGCGCGGGCGCACAAGCCTTCTCAACCGCCAGCGTGGAAAATGAGCCTACGCCGGTGCTAAATATATACCGTCAGCGCGTATGCAAGCAGACGTGCCAACTCTAAAGCACGGCTAGGTTCCAGCACCTCGGCGCCACTTACCCCCGGCGTGTAGGGTGGCCCGTGCACCGGCGCTAAGCTCAATAGCCCCGGCGTATCCACAAGCCCATGCGCCGACGCCTAAGTCCCACTTATCCCCGGCTCGCGTATAATCAATGTGCCGGCTTTTTTTCACTCCACACACACACCCTTCAAAATAAACGAAGAAATCATTTGAGATGCAATTAGGGTTTAGGGTCTAGTTGGTATAGAAAATTTGAAATATGAACTTTAACTTTTTTGCAAAAATAAAAAAAAGGTACAACGGCTATAACTTTTGCATACGACGTCGAAAAAAGACGTTTAATATATAAAAAAGACTAGGAAAAGTTTCCAAATCAACCTCACGCGGTTTACCCGTGAGGTTTTTTCGGATTCTCAAATTTTAAAAAGAAAAAAATTATTTTAAAAATAAGAAATTTTATAAGAAAATAAGAAATAAAAATTCTAAACTACATATTCAATAAAGAATATTGTTACTAAATAATTATTGTTTTTCCAAATAATATTTTTAAACTCAAATAGTAAACATGTGACATCGTGCTCAAGGGCATAATAGAATTTATATCATGCATATATCAATAAGTTATAACTTCTCTCTCGGGACTGTAGACGAATGGAACTAAGATGTTAAACGTGCTGGGATGGAGGATGGGTGAAGTTGACCAAATTTACGAGTTGACCAAAGTTAAGCGTGTGCTCAGTTAAAAAAGTCAAATAATTTGAAAAAAGGATTAAAATTGAAAACAAAACTATTTATTTTTAAAATTCGGAAAAAATTCGACTTTCCCTAAAAAATTAGCTCCGACACGCATACTCACTGTGCAGGGGGTAAAAAGTAGCACCGGCGCACCAAACTCGCATGCGCTGGCACTAACATTTTACCCCTCGCGCAGTGAGTATGCGCACCGACGCTAACTTTTACCTTTGGTGGGAGCATCGCCGGTGTGTCCCTGTGCGCCGACGGCAGGCCAATTGTGCGTGCCGGCGGTAGGCCTTTCCTTAGTAGTGCTTGGATGGAAAGTATAGGTATACTCAATATGGTGCATTGATGAAAGGATCAAGATTTGCCACAATGGCATGTCTCCAAAGTTGCAAGATTTAAACAAAAAGGAAGATGGGTTTTAAGAGAGAGTTAGAATTCTCATCCTTATACAATTATAATCATAAATTATTTATTAAGGTTCACACACACTCACAAACAAATAATTATAAACACTCGAAGGAAAACACATAATAGGATCACACACTTACCAAGTCAAGTATAAGACAAACAAGTCCACTCAAGTGTGTTGCTGAAAGGTAGTAATCAAGCGATAACATGAAAAGATGATTTCGGAAGGGAGTTCAACTCAAAGCTTTTCATTTTCAAAAGAATAAAATGAGGTAAAACATAAGGGCAATATAGTCCCACTTATAGTATCTGCAAGGAGGAAGTAAGGTGTTTTTTTTTTGAAATACTTGTAAAGTAACTTGGTTGAACTTATGTAGGAGATGATTGCCTCCATAATACATTTCATAAGAAGTTTTAAAATATTTTATTTTTTTTCCAAAAACTTGACGTTGGGGTTATTTCCAAAATCAAAACATGTTTAAGGATGTTTGGCCAAAATAAGGTGGTAGATGAAGGTGGTAAGTTTTTCTGGTCATGACTTGATCAAAAGGGTAAGGTTTAAGTAGATTGTGTTTACTAGGTCAGTGTTAGGTGTTAACAAACACAAACAACAAACCACACAATATTTTGGTTGGCCCTGATTTTTGGCTCTCCAACAACTAGGTGTGTACTAGCTCCCAAAAATTGGGATGTTATAGAAGAGATGTCGTTGCTGATGTTGATGAAGCGTGTTGAAGATCCTCAAGCACAAACCCGCGGGTGAGAATGTTGCCGAATCCCAATATCTAGCACCTTGATCCAGCTGAGTGATGGTCTTATGTGAGACCCTTCCCAGAGTTTACACACATACGTCGAGACCAGTTCTGCAGCGCTTCGCCGTTCAGGACTAGACGCCACAAGTGTATACGAAGGTGGAGTCATCAACACATGTGATAGATAGAGTAATTATAATCTAGATGTAATTGGGAGAGGATACCTCAAAACCCCAATTATAAGACACACTAACTCAACTAGAGTGGCTCTAATTTGAAGCTCTAATTCTACTAGACAGAGAGAAAGGTTCGAGAGCCAAGTGATATGTTTTGCATTGAGCCTTGGGGTCATTTATATAGGCGGGGAGAACTTCCTTGGGAGGGAGGAGTCCCACCCTCAATCCACAAAGGAGGTGGCCACACCACAACGGAGGCCGCACCTCTCCGCTCTGTGGGAATCGTATTGGACCCCCTTTCTGGAGTCCAACTCAACCTCCCTTTTGCTTTTCCATTTTTCCTTTTTACCTTTTTTTCCTTTTTTCTTTTTTTATCTTCAATTAAATCATGGGAAAAATGTTGGGACTATATTGTGCCATGTGTGGAGCTCTAGGGCCCATCTAGCAGGCTCCAAAATTTGGGTGCGGCCATGGGGGCCTTCCCGCCCCTCCGACACTTCCCCCTTCTTGTTTTTTGTCCGAAACTCTTTCGGAACCCTATGACCCCTGTGTTGAGACTTCTTAGTTAGGATCATGGAGACGTTCCTACTCCTGCAATCTCACTAAATCGGGGCTAAAACCTAAAGTATACAAAGTACAGTTGTGAGTATAGTTTTGCTAACTTAGCGAGGATGAACTTCTCGGCGAGTTGGCTTCCAGCTATTAGAACCTCCATTCTCTGTTGTCTTGTTGTTTCTCTTGCTCATGTATGGCTTTATATAAATAGACGGACTAGGGCTTACAGGAAGGAAACCTCGAAGACTATGGAAGGCAATACTATTCTTGGAAGGTAAGGCATCCGGCTTCTTCTCCAAGTCGTACCACGTAATGGTCCGTGGTCTGGGTTCTTCTAGAATCCGTCTTCATGCGCATTAGCTTACTGGGACGCTCAATGGATCTCGCTCCATTGCCTGCGGGCCACCCTGGAAATCCAGCCTTTGGCGAATGCCAGATATACCCCTAGTTGGCATATATCCGACATTAGCCCCCAAGGAGAATTAAGACTTCATCTTTCCGTCTTTTGTTGATTTCTATTCTTTTCATAAAAGTCGGAGCTTTAGTCTTGAATCTTCTTTCATGGAAACTTCTAATGCCAAACTCGGATTTCCAAAATCCAACATTTCTTCCACGAATTTTCGCAGAGAAAGAACCTGTGACGTGACGATGAAATCGCGCTTACTTCACGAACGTTTGGTTTCAGCCAAAAGACTAAAACCGTATCTCTGACAGATTTTGCGAGACAAACGAGGAGATAGACATTATCACCCCGTCTCCTTGTATCCCAGGTTTTTCGGCGTGACACGCATCAATCATCCAACAGCTAAAATAGCAGTTGGGGCGAATCTCGGCGTAATTGGCTATAAATAGCCCGCCTCGGCTCCTCCAACCATTCTTCCACTTCTTCCACCTCTAGCACTTCCAGAGCACCACTGCGCACTCCGCGATTTCGAGTGAGAGAAAACAAGCACAACCTTCACCCGAGAACCAAACATCAGCGTCGGAGCTCTATTCCACGGTTGCACCACTAAGAAATGGCATCCAGGAGCCCCTCGAGCCTGCCCGAGATCATGGTCGACGCCGAGCCCGCAGCGGAGACTCTATCTCCCTTTGCTCTGCCGGTTCCCCCGAGAACCTCCACGAGCGCACCGGAGACTCCCGCGAGCGCATCGGCGAGCGAAAATCCTAGCTCCACGGCCGGAACCATGTCGCCTCCGTTCCTCCTCCTCCTCCTATCTCCGAATCCGGAGACAGGGAATCTTCTGCCCAAGCTGGCGAACCCACGATGGCTGTCACCACCACCGGAGGCAAGGAAGAAGAAGGTGGGGACTCCGGCAATTTGAGTCAGTGCAACACTGCACTGGCTCTGATGAGGAGTCTGGAGAAAGACGGATTTCTCGCCAAAGAAAAATGGAAGATCGACGAGGATGACATGGAGCCAGTGCCGAAGGACAGGTAAAAGGCCATCCTCGCCTCTCACGTTCTGAGAGGTATGGGTTCCCCTCCTTCCGCCTTCTTTCTTTAGGTTCTGAGTCATTATGCGGTTCAAACCCATAATCTCCCTCCAAATTCCATTCTTTATATTGTCGGGTTTCAAGCTCTCTTTGAAGGATATTTAGGCATAGAACCCAGACTCTACATTTTCCAGTGTTGCTTCAATGTGAAGCGAAACACCTCCGACGGTGTTCTCCCCACCTGCGGAACCATATCCTTTAACCTATGTAGGTTTAGGGAAATATGGTTCCCAAAAGCAAAACATCTGAAGCCGTCAAATTCTAGACGGGTTCTTTCTTCTATCACCTAGATGTTCCTTTTGTTGGAAAGGAGACGAGCATTACGCCTTTTGAAAACTCTTCCGCCACTCCCAGAGAAAACTGGACTTTGGACGTAGTCTAGGTTCTTCATCAATACCTGTTGCGGATCAAAAGGCGGATAGCGAAACTCATCGTTTCTTCTCCTCCCTTGACCGGCATGGACACAATCCTTTGCTGGCTCGGAAGGAGAATCCAACCTCTCGCCTTCCACGGCGGCCGACTTCTGTGCGAGTACACGGGGACGGATGACACAATGAGGGTAACTAAGACAGCCTTGTCCTAGAAGGAGTTTAGGAAGCGCGTACATCATTTGGTGGCTACCCACGACCAATGTGAAGAAAGCCTTCCGATATTTAACGCGGAAAATCCTCCTCCAAAGGTATACTTTTGGGGAAGTTTTTTATACTTTGCCTTTCACGGATCTTTTACTTAACAACTTATCCGACTTCTTTTTTGGCAGCTTGAGACTCTCATAGAGGATCAGCTCGTCTCTGCGGCGGAAGGGGCGGAACTAAAAGCCCGCTTTTCTGTGGCCAGATTTTTACTCTTGTCTTTTCTTCTTTTTAGCCTTTCTCCTGCCCCGTTGAAAGGAAAAGGCCATAAGAAGCATAAAGATGTTGCTCTTAGGGGGCCAATACCTTCCCCTGCTACTTCCCTGGATACACAATTGGTAGGTGGGGCAGGAGACCATTCCGCCCCTTTGGAGGATTTCAACGTCCCACTTCAAAGCCAGCCCAGCCAATCTGATGCACCCACTACGGACGCACAGAAAAGGGCGGCAACTATTGAAGAAGGAGGACCTTCTCTTGTCTAGCCAATCGAGGAGATTCCTTGTTTTGACGAGAAGTTTAAGGTAAAGAAGGAAGCTTTCTTTGATGAACAAGGTTTTATGCATCCGTGGAAAAAAAAACCAATTTGTCCGAGCCCCCTTGATTCGTCCTTGGCCAAAAGACGGATTAGTTGTGCAGAATAATTACACTTTCTCGCTTGGGCAGGTTATTCAAGACGAAATCCACCATATGGGGATTTGTTTCTCGGAATACTCCAAGGAGTTCACCGAGATGCTCAGTGGGTTGCAAAGGATTAGCCCGATATATCTCTAGCCCCCAAGTATTAAGACAGAAGCATTATTTTTTGCTTTAATGCTTTTCAGCTTTGTGTGCTTATTTTTTAACAAGACTTTTCCTTTGTATACTTTTAGAAAACTGCCGAGAATATCAACATGGAAGTTTTCGAGAAACTCACCATAAAGAACGAAGAGGTGAAATCCATCCTTGGTATTATGAATGAGAAAGACTCCAAAATTTCCGAGCTTCAAAACCAATTCAAGGAGAATGCTGGTAAGTTCCTTAGCCATTCCTTGTCTTTGATTTTGATCTTGCAAATTTTTCCTTAAGTACTTTTCGTGTTAAACTTTTGCATTCTTTTCTTTTCAGCCTTATTGGCTGAAGCTCGGCAAGCTGCTGCAGATGCTGGGAATGCCCAGAACCTCCGCAACGAGAATTTGGAGCTTCACAAAATTAATATGAAGCTTCAAAAGGATTTGGAGGAAAGCCAGCTGGCCTTGGGTTTGTCCAAGTCTCGTGCTTTGTCGCAAGCCGAGAAAGACAAGCGGACCATCCAGGACCTGGAAGCTGATCTCCATCTCCGGCTTTAGAAGTCGTCGAGATGGACCAGATCATTGGTAACTTTTCAACTTTTGCCAGTTTTATAGTTCGTTTGTTCGAATGCATACTTTGCATTAAACATTTTTTTTCTTATACTTGCTCTTTCGTACTTTGTAGCAAAAGGTGATCTTTCAATCTCTCGGATTGATCCTATCCGGGCCTTCGAAGTATTTGTCACCGAGCTGAAGAATGCGAGAATGATATGTATCGGGAAGTGCATTCCGGATAAGAAAGACGAATTCTCCGATGCAAGACATCTTCCGGAAGCCTTTCCAGAGGTGATCAACCAACGTGAAATCTGGTTGAAATCTGCCGCTCACGGTGAAGTGCGCATGTCCTTAGGCCTTATGAGGATGCACTATACCACCGCCAAGTCCTAGCGCGTCACCACCGGAATTCCTGAGGGCTATACTGAGGCGTAGAGGGTGGAAATCTACGACTCCATCAAAGGGCATGCCTCGAAGACAGCTCGGATGGTTTCTACCGCCACTTTCTACTTGGAAGAAGAGATCCCTTCTACTCGAGAGATCCGAGCGACAACAATGATGATCATGATGAAGAAGAAGACATTGTCAACGCCGACTAAGTCCAATCCCTACAATGGTAGAGGAAAAATAGAATGCATTACTTTCTTCTTATGATGTAATATTAATATGTAATGCATTCTTTATTTTGTATGAATATAACTATGCTTTTTGCAATTATTATGAACTTTGCAAGTTTTTCTCCCTTTTCTTCTAATTTATCTGGTTTGCATGCTTTAACTTTCCTTAGTGTTTAAGTGATTCCGAAAGTATGAATTCTTAACGCCGAGTGACTGGGTTAGTAACCAATCAGTCGAAACTCGGAATCATGGATCACACTCTGGCACTTTACTTACTAGATCAAGTGACCCAGTAAAACAAACAATCATATAATACTTAGGAAACTAAGGAGTTTTATGTATATGAACTCCAGGCACACATGCACAATCTTGTGTCCTGTAGCCTTCTTAGGCTAAGAAGCATTCAGTTTTATAACTCCGAGTACACAGGCAAAATTCGGGTTAACATTGAAGAAAATTGAAAGATCATTGGGAAATAGAAAAAAAAATGCTTTTGACAATGAAGACATTTAAACAAGAATGCATGCTTTTTCGACAGACTTTATTTCATGATCTCAATAATGTTTACATAGAATTGGACTAGGTATAGAAAGGTTGTAGCTGCTGGATGCTCCAGGGCCTGTTTGTCTCTCCTAGATCTACATCTATGCTTCTTTTTCTCTTATGATTTGAGTTTTTCGCGTCATCTTCTGTATCCTGAATATCTACAAGGTAGTATCACCCATTTTTCATAGCTTTGCTAATGACGAACGATCCTTCCCAGATTGGGGCTAACTTGTGTTCTCTGTTTTGTACCAATCGTAGCACTAAATCACCTTGTTTAAAATAACGGTGTTTGATTTTCCGACTATGATATCGCCATAAACCTTGCTGATAAATGGCGGATCTCTGCAACACAAGTTCTCGTTCTTCTTCTAAAAGATCAACGGCATCCTATTGCACACTTTCGGCATCCGATTCAACGTATGCATGCACTCTAGGGCTATCATGAATCATGTCCGTTGGAAGTATTGCTTCTGCACCATAGACCAAGAAAAAAGGCGTCTACCATGTTGATCTATTTGGCGTCGTTCGAATACTCAAAAGCACGGAAGGAAACTCTTCTACCCATGCTGCAGCAGCTCTATGAAGAGGAGTTTCGAGTCTTGAGCGTATTCCTTGCAAGATTGAACTATTCATTCGTTCAACCTGACCATTGGATTGTGGGTGTGCTACAGATGCAAGATCTAGGCGAATTCCCGTTTGCAGGCAATATTTTTCCGGCTCTCCAATTGCAAAGTTTTGTCCCGAAATTCATGATTATGCTATGTAGGACGCCGTATCTCATGATTATGTCAATGAAGAAATTTCTGCCAGTCACAGCATCAATTTTTTTGATAGGTTTAGCCTCCACCTACTTGGTATGCTTATCTATTGCAACGAGTAGATGTGTGAGTCCGCCTCTTGCAGTTTTGAATGGCCCCATCATATCTAGCCACCAGACCGCAAATGACCATGTTATGGGAATAATCTTGAGTGCTTGAGCCGGCATATTTCTCTGCTTGGCGTAATATTGACATCTGGTACACGTGTTAACTATGTGATCCGCGTCTGTCTTAGCTGTAAGCCACAAAAACCCTGCCCGGAATGCTTTTTTAACTGTGCTTTTTGATTGAGCATGATGTCCGCAATCTCCGACATGGATTTCCTACAGTAATTGTCGTCCTTCTTACGGCGAAATACAACGCTGGAAAATTCCGATAGTACTGCGTTTATACAGGAAAGCATTCATTATCATGTATCCTTTGCATCGGAATTTTATATGCCTTTGCAAAATTTCGTCTGCTCCATCCGGGAACTTCTGATTAACTAAGAAGTTTAAATAAGGAATTGTCCAATCGGGGTTAACGAGCAGAACTTCTATTGACTCGAGACTAGGGGATAGTCTATTTCTCCACCTTTTATTGATGGTTCATACAAATGTTGGACGAATACACCAGGTGGTAATATTTTCACCCTTTCCAAACCCATTCGGGCTAGAGCATCAGCGTTCCAATTTTCTTCCCTTTTAACATGATTTACCTCAAATACTAGGAAGGAAATGGAGAAATCATCGACGGTTCTTGGCATCCCATGTCTGGTTGAGCTGGTTTTGTACTAGATCCGAGCCTCCATAACAGAGTATGCGTTTTACGCCTATTTCTTTTGCAATATGCAAGCCATGAAGAAATGCTTCGTATTCTACCACATTGTTACTAGCGTTGAAGTGGATTTGTAACACATACTCCATTGTGTAGCCTTTTGGAGATTTTAGCACCACACCTGCACCAGCGCCTTCTTTCATGTTGGATCCATCGAAATGCATGATCCAATATTCCGACTCTGGCATTAGTGTGTTTTTCATTGCTTCTGGCCAATCGGCTACAAAATCTGCCAACACCTGAGATTTAATTGCCGTCGGGGTTGGTACTTAATATCGAACGCGGCAAGCTCAATGCCCCATTTGGCTACTCTTCCTATTGCGTCCGCATTTTTTATAATATCCCCTAGTGGTGCTTTTCTTACCAATGTTATCGAATTTCCTTGGAAATAATAACTGAGTTTTCGAGATGCGAAAAAAATACGCCATATGCCAGCTTTTGATAATGTGGATACCTTTGTTTTGACTCCAAGAATACTTCGCTAACGTAGTACACTGGGTGTTGATCTAGAATACTTTTTTCATCTTTCCACCTTTCTATAATTATCACTGCATTAATAACCATGTTTGTTATTGTTAGATACAGTAACATAGGTTCTTCGTCTTTTGGGGATGCCAAAACCGGAGCTTTCATTAAAGTTTACTTTATCTGGGTTAATGCTTTGTCTATCTCTTCTGTCTGTTCAAATTTGTCGGATTTCTTTAACAATTTGTATAATGGCACAACCTTGTCACCAAGCCGGCTTATGAACATGCTAACGACGGCTGCAGAACCTGTGAGTCTCTGCACGTCTTTTAGACACGTAGGCCTCTAATGTCCAAGATTGCTCTGATCATTTCTGGGTTTACCTCGATTCCTCTGTGAGAAACGATAAAACCCAGAAGTTTTCCTGAGGGAACCCCCGAATACACACTTTAATGGATTTAACTTCATTTTATAAGTGCGCAGGTTATCGAAAGTTTCTCGTAAATCCTCAAGGAGCGTATGATTTTCCTTGGAAACGACGGCAATATCATCCACGTAAACGTGAATGTTTTTGCCTATTTGATTATGCAAGCATCTTTGCATACAACGCTGGTATGTGGCTCCAGCATTCTTCAGGCCAAAAGGCATGTTTATATACTAATATGTTTCATAGGGTGTTATGAAAGAGGTTTTTATTTGGTCTTCTTCTTTCATGCTATTTGATGATACCCGGAATAAGCGTCCAAAAAGCATAAAAGATCAGAGCCAGAAGTGGAATCTATTATTTGATCGATTCGCGGCAACGCGAACCTATCTTTTGGGCACAATTTGTTCAGATCGGTATAATCTATACACATCCTAAGAATAATAGTATCCTTCTTCGGGACTAATACTGGGTTCGCGAACCAATTGGTATGTATGACTTCATGGATAAAATCATCTTCTAAATGCCGGATAATATCCTTTCCAATATCCTTTCGCCTTCTTCCATCGAAATAACGGAGACCTTGTTTGACGGGTTTTGATCCTAGAATAACCTTCAGTTGGTGCTCATCAAGTTCCCTAGGTACACCTGGCATATCAGCGGGACACCTGGAGAAAATATCCCAGTTCTCACAGAGGAACTTGATGAGCGCGCATTCCTAATTGTCAGTCATTCCTGTTCCTATCATGATGTATTTTGTCGGGTCTTTGGGATCGAGGATGACCTGCTTTGTATTCTCCGATTCTTTGAAGCTGTCAGCTGGCTTTCGTCTTTCTTTTCCTGTCGGCATTTCTATCGGCGATACCTCTTTAGCCAGCTCTTTCACCTCTTCCTTTCTTATTATCTGTTCAGCACAAAGGGCATTTCCTCGCTCCAGCTTGTTTGCCAGCTTGAAATCTCCTTCAATAGTGATTACTCCGCCTTTTGGCCCTGACATCTTAAGATTGTTGTTGATGTAGCATGATCTAGCCATAAATTTGGAAAAAGCCGGTCTTCCGGGTATTGCATTATATACACTTTCGAATGGTACTACTTCAAACGAAATCATCTCCTGGCGGAAGTGTTCCGCCTTTCTGAAGGTTACTTCTAGGGAAATCTCCCCTAGGTATTGTGCTTGCCTGCCAGGGACAATGCCGCGAAAATGCACATTGCTATGCTTGAGTTGGGTTTGCGATAGATGCAATTTTTCCAAAGTACTCAAGTACATGATGTTGATGCTTGATCCTCCATCCATCATCACCCTCTTGAGCCTAGTGTTTTGAACAATAGGGCTTACTACCAAGGCGTGTCTGCCGGGTTCCGGGATATTACCGGGATGATCTGACGGATCCCAAGTAATTGGCGTCTTTTAATACTTCAAGCACTTTGGAGTTGGAGGCACGACCGCGTTGTTTTCTTGCAGCATTTGTTTTGCCTGTTTTTCTCATGGAGTCGCAAGAAAAGTTGGGTTATATCCTTATTTGACTCTCAGGAATTTAGATTTGCCTGTCCGTTTGTGTTCCTGGATTTTGTCATCGGTGTGAGGCTCGCTTTCGTCCTTATCAGCTTCCGGCTTTTTCTTGTTGAACTTCCTTTTGGATTTCTTTCCTTTATTCCCGGATCATGCGCTGCCTTTCATGTGCTTGTTAAGCCGGCATTGCGCGTTTGTATGGATAGGATTTCCAAATTGCGAATGGTGGCGTAGGATTCCGACTTAATTTTTTCCCACTCTTCCTTGGAGTAGGAGATAGGTTCCCTGCTTTCTCCGCTTTTGCCTTTCCATTTACTGGCATTATCCTTTCCAAAGGCTATATTTACTTCTTTGGGCTTTGACTGTGCTTCTAGAGTATCCTTCTTTTCAGAGCGAGACGCCTTTTTGTCTTGAACCAAACCATCGATATTTCCACCTCTTGCTCTTATGTCGTCTTCGGCCGCTTCATTCTTATTGTCGGTTGTGAGCATAGAACCTAAGTACTTGTGCTCTTTCGAACCAACCATAAACGATACGAGAACGGGTTTCAGGCCATTCATGAAAGCATGCATCGCTTGTACATCACTTACTCTAGAGCAACTATTCTTCATCGCAGTCCATCTTGAGATATAATCGACATACAACTCTTCTTCATATTGTAAGCAACAGTTCAACTGGTTGATGCTCTTGGGCCGTTTATACGTACCCTAGAAGTGTTGAGCGAAAACTCTAGCCATATCCTCCCTGCTGTCCACCGTTCTTGACAGAAGGACATTAATCCATTCTCGGGCTTCATCCAACAACATTAGGGGCAAGAATTTCATGGCTTCAAGGTATGTTCCTTTGTTGATTTAGACGACATTATAATAATCAGAGAGCCATGTATCTGGGTTTGTACTTCTGGTATACTTTTGATAAGTTGGCCCGACTTTGGCAATGCCAGAATGTAGACTGATTCTCCGGATCCTATCAGTGAAACACTTTGGACCGAAATATAAATCGTTTCTTTCCACCTTATCGACGTGTGCGGAATATCTTCCAGCTGAATGAACAGAGGGGGGCCTGCCCCGCTCTGGTCCAATGTTGCGTGAGTACATTCTCTTGGGATCATTCCAACTTCTTCCTGCATCCCTCCCTTTAGAATGAGGTGGAGTTCTACTCTTCGCCCGTTCCTTATTTCTCGGAGGGGTGCAGGACCTCTCACGTCTGTGAGGGTGATCATATCTTCCAGCTTTATTGCCCGGGTGTCTCGGAGGTGGCATGTTTTTCCATCATTCAGGTTTTTCTCTTCTCGGTCCTTATCGGTGCAGGCTTTTGTTTTATTTCCGCCTTTTGGCGGATGGGATCCTGTCCTGGATGCTGCATCCTTGTTACCGGGATTTTCTTGTGCTTCTTCGGATCTCCCTTCTTTTCCTTCGAATCACCTGAATCTCTGGGTTCTCCTGGGTCGGGTGCTCCAGCGGCGCACGTGGCATTTGAAAGTACACAAAGGTCAACTAGAGGGGGGGGTGAATAGTTGACCTACAAATTTTAAGTCTTTTTCAATTTTAATGGGGGCTTTGGGAAGTTAACAACTTGGTTATCTAGATGTGCAACTAAGTAGACACCCTATGTGACAAATCACGAGTAGCAACGAAAGTAAATGCAAGGCACAAGATAACCACAAGTGAAAACACGGAGACAAGGATATGTTTCCCGTAGTTCTTTCCTAAAATAAGTACGTCTACATTGGAGAGGTGGGGAGCCACTTAGGCGCTCCTCAATAGCACGGATGTGCACACCTTATTCTCCTTTAGCTTCTCCGGTGAGGGAGATTCCCGTTTCCACTATGAGGTCGACTTGAAGGCGTTGACCAAACCTTTACAAGTGGTTGAGGCTACCCCACAAGTGAGATGGAGGCTCTCAACAATCCGAAGCTTCTTGCTGAAAGGTGGAAGCTACAAACACTAGGGTTTCCCTTGGATGACAAGGCAACCAAGAGATTACAAGATCCCAAGAGGTATGGTGTGGCAACACAATTTTTGGCTTGGTAGAAAGGTAGATCTAGTCCTCCTCCATGAGATCCTTGAAGGGCATCGAGTTTGGTTGGAGGAGGAGGGAAATCGGGGCGTTTTGAGCTCTTCAACAATGGAGGAGAGAGAGGAATGGACGAACTAGCTATCTAGAGGAAGAAGACAGCTATTTATAGGCTCCTCCAATTTCTGACCGTTGCAGTGCGCCAAGGCCAGAATATTCCGGGGTTAGCACCGGAAATTTCCGGTGCTGCAAGGCCGGATATTTGAAATGTCCGGGGGCGGAAATTTGAATATTCTGGGGCCGGAAAATTCCGCCCCATGTCTGTGCGCGGGCAGCAGCACCGCGCCGAAAAACTGCTACGGACCAGGCTGTACATTTGAATAATCCGGGGCTGGAAATTTCCGGCCAATAATCCACCCCCATCTCTGCGCACGAGCACCTGAGAAATGTCCAAAAACTGCTAAGGACCAGAGGGCCGGAAATTTCCCCCGGAATATTCCGGGCAAATATCCGCCCCACCTTCTGTGCGCGGGAAGTAGGAGAAATACTTAGTCGTTTTGAAGTGGCCAGAGGGGCCGGAATATTCCGGTACAAGGGCCGGATATTCCGCCCCATATGCACCGGAAATCCCGGGGATCGCAGCTGAAAAATCCGGTATTAGTAGAGATAATTTTCAGAACTCCTCTGTGAACTTTTTGAGTGTATTCATCAATAATCATCTGCGAGGCCAGCTGCATATACTCAAACAATATTGTTAGAGAGATGATACCCGTGTTGTTATCATCACCAAAATAATTAGAGGGATCATGAGCTTTCTATCTCCCCCTTTTTGGTGAGTGATGACAACACGGGTATTTGCATAGGGATAAACTAACAATGCGATGGAAAGTAAAACACCACAGATAGCATATATAGGAGATATGCCTCCTAATAATAATAGTTCATACAAACAAATCCACGAATAACGAGCATGATGAGACAAAGTTCGAAAAGACGCGCGAAACGAAAAACGATAAAGAACAAAACCCACCCTAGCAAATCCCCGCGATCACTAGATCTTCTCCCCCTTTGGAATCAGGATACCAAAAAGAGAAAAGAGAGCACTACGTCCCATAGAGCAAACTCCAGGCCTGGGTATCTTCTTCTTCCTCATCGCTAGCAGACGCAATGTCCTCATCATCATCCACTCCCAGATCCCGGTCAACGTCGCGGTTTTTCCAGTTCTCGTATCGAATCCTGTCAGGAAGAGGAGCTGGCACATTGGGAATGTTGAGGGCAGTCATGATGGTGCACTGATTCTCCTGGATGTTGCGGCGCTCAACATAGGCATTGTAGTTCTCCTTGTGGATGCACACATTCATGCACATCACCTTCGCAATAGCACGAGCGAGCCATGAGCACTTCTTGGTGCCTGGAGGAGGTGGACGCATGCGAGGATCCCGGTGACCCTGACCCGTGGCACCAACATCGTGAGCAGCCTTCTGAGTGTGGGTGGCCTTCTTGTACAGCCTGACATCCTTGTGGTCATCACAGTCTAACTCCAGATCATCACAGAGTTCAGCAGGATAGCGAGACTTGATGAGCTTCTTGATGTAAGGAGGGGCACTTTGCGGTTGAAGAGAGCAAAGTGTATCTCGCTGAAGATGAAGTCCATCACATCAATCTTGTGACGCTCAGTATCTGATAGGTCGCCCTCAGTGAAGGTCAGGTAGGAATGGTACATGAGGTTAACCAAGCCACCACGAATCTCATCATTATTGCCCGCGCTTGGGGCAATATTCTCTCTGAACATACGCAGGAGGATGTCATAAATGGGGAAGAGACCCTTTGCAGAGCCCACAGTACCACGAGGACCATACAGCTCAGCAAGCCTGTTCTTCTCATACTCCATCCCGTGAATGTGCATGCGAGTACCCTGAGGAGTGTTGAGACCATCAAAGGGATATCCAAGCTCGGCAACAAAATCATGAAAGTTGGCGGTGAGCAGGTAAGGGCCAGACATCCATGACATCCCAATATCCTCAGACTCATCGAAGACCAGAGTGGAGAAGAACTGTTGGATGAAAGTGATGTTGTAGGAGCATTGGGTCTCCATGAGGTGACGCAGACCCAGAAGTTCAGCCAGCTGGACAGAATTGTTGAAGTATGCGGGATTGGCAGCCATGTGTGCAAAGTTGATGAACTTCATGGGGCAAACTGGCTTGCTCATCACATTGTACACTTGCTTGAAGAGAGTTTCCTGCTCAACGTGCCAGAAGCAGGAGTCAATGGTTGGGTCTTGAGGACCCTCAGTGTACCAGGCATTGGCCCTCATTGCCTTGAATTCAGAGATAGACATGGTGGACAAGTTGAGAGCTGCCTTCCCCTGCTGCTTATTGGCCTTATGTGCTGCCCTGGTGGCATCACGATCACGCTCATATTCCTTCTCAGCATCCCTCTCACCACGGCGAGTCTCCGCCTCATCCAGTAAAGTGCCTTCACCATCTTCCCTCAAGTGCCGGTACCTCTTGCGCGAGCTAGTCACCTTGGGAGGCCTAGAGCTTGAACTATCTGCGAGAAAAGCAAGAGAAAATGCAAAGAAAACAAACAAAAAAATATCAGAATGGTGGCTCACAACTTGTGGAAGTGGGAGACAGATCTCAGTTAGAGATTCAGGGTAGGCCGGATATTCCGGTCTGGGGCGGAAATTCCGGAGGGGCGGAAATTCCGGCCTCAGTTGAAATTTCCGGGGGCGGAAATTTCCGGCCCTCAAGATTTCGCACCCGATCTAAATCTAGGGCCTGCCACGAATCTAAAACAACGAGGAAGTGCAATGAGGGGAACACTAGGGGATGTGTGATACTAGTATATGGACTTTCCTCCCAAAAACACAAGGAATATGAAAGAACATGAGATCAAATCATCCGGTAACCCTAGATTGCGGAGAAAACGAAGCACATACCGGGATCCATGGTGGAGGAAGGGATGTGCGGTCTCTTGATCCGCAAAAGCCAACCGGAGGATGAGGAGGGGAGGCGAGAGGGCCTCCCGGATGTCTCAGAGGCGGCGGCTGCGGTTGGGGGCGGAGTGGAGGCGAGGGGAGGGGAAACAGTCAAACTGCTCCTCCCGTGGCCTATTTATAGCCCCCAGCCGCGCATACCGGATTATTCCGGTGAATATTCCGGGGGCCGGAGATTGTAGGCCGGAATATCCGCCCCAAATATCCGGTGTGCCTTCTACGAGCGGGCACGCTGGATGTTTGGGGGAATTTTCTGGTCAATATCGAGCCCCGGAAATTTCTGGGGCTTAAGAAACGGAATATTCCGGCCCCCCGGATATTTGCACCGGAAATTTCCGCCCAAATTTACGGGGTGCCTTCTGTGAGCGGGCACCTTGGAAATGGGTGAAAGTTTCTGAGGCAAAAGTCTGGAAGCCGGAAATTTCTGGGCCCTAGGCCGGAATTTCCGGGGTTCCCGTGCCTTTCGAGGTTTTTGTGGAAAAGGATACAAGAAGTGAGCCTGCAAAACAAAACATGAATCAAAGACGATGACCACACTAAACACGAACGAAAAGCAAAACTCAATACAAAGAGAAATGTTGGTGGCCGAAGCCACCGTGTTTGAGTGTATACCAAGGAGCCGCGAAGATGTATCTTGGGCCCAAAAGTATGACTCACGTTTAAGCACAATAAGTCACAAAATGACTAGATATGCGTGAAGTTTTGATTGTTTGCGCATGATAGGTGGAGTGTTGGTTCATGAATTGAAATACGCTCCTCCTATGTCCATGCCTACATCTATACTAGATAGCACATATAGTGAAGGTAATTATGCAAGGTTTCAAGAGAAGTTAGACGCATCGATAACATTTAGTTCATTCCTCAAACCCCGAAATCTTGGTTCATCAAGGGCCTTCGTGAAGATGTCCGCGAGTTGATCCTTGGTCGGCACATAGGAAATATCAATATCACCCTTCTCAACATGATTGCGAATGAAATGATGTCGTATCTCAATGTGCTTCGTCTTAGAGTGAAGAACGGGATTATAGGCGATCTTGATGGCACTCTCATTGTCGCACAAGAGAGGAACTTTGTCGAAGTCGATGCCATGATCTCTCAATGTTTGCCGCATCCATAGTAATTGAGCACAACAACTCGCCGCGGAGATGTATTCGGCCTCTATGGTAGAGAGGGCGATGCAATTTTGCTTCTTGGAAGACCAACATACCAATGAGCGACCAAGAAATTGACAACCTCCGGATGCAGATTTCCTATCCGTCTTCTCGCCCGCATAGTCCGCATCCGAATACCCAATGAGCTGAAAGCTTGAACCCTTGGGATACCAAAGACCGAAGTTTGGGGTATGAACTAAATATCGAAATATGCGCTTAACCGCTTCAAAATGACTTTGTCTCGGTGAGGCTTGAAACCTTGCACATTTACCTACGCTATACATGATATCGGGTCTAGATGCACATAGGTAGAGCAAAGAGACAATCATGGAGCGGTATACCTTTTGATCTACCTCTTTACCATTCGGGTCGGGTTTCAAGTCAATAGTCGTGGACATAGGAGTCTTCATAGGTTTGGCACCATGCATGTTGAATCGCTTGAGCATGTCTTGAGTATACTTGGCTTGCTTGATGAATGTGCCTTCGGGATGTTTCTTGATCTCAAAGCCAAGGAAATACTCCAACTCTCCCATCATAGACATCTGGAATATATCCGTCATAAGCTTGCAAAACTCATCATTGAATGCGATGTTAGTAGAACCAAACATGATATCATCCACATAGAGTTGGCATATGAACAAGTCACCTCCAACCTTTTTGGTGAAAAGGGTGGGATCGATTAAACCAACATTGAACCCACGATCCACTAAAAACTCTTTAAGGTGCTCGTACCACGCATGTGGAGCTTGTTTAAGTCCATAGAGTGCCTTATCGAGTTTGTAGACATAATCGGGGTGGTTGGGATCCTCGAAACCCGGAGGTTGCTTGACATAGACCAACTCGTGGATGGGACCATTCAAGAATGCACTTTTTACATCCATTTGTTGTAGTTTAAAGTTGTGATGAGAAGCATATGCAAGCAAGATACGAATAGATTCAATACGAGCTACGGGAGCGAATGTTTCATCGAAATCGACGCCTTCGACTTGAGAGAAACCTTGAGCTACCAATCTAGCCTTGTTGCGAATGATGATGCCGTCCTTGTATTGCTTTTTCTTGGAGATCCACTTGGTGCCAATGACGTTCTTGCAATCTTTGGGTCTTGGCACCAACTACCACACCTTGTTGCGCTCGAAGTTGTTGAGTTCATCGTGCATAGCTTCAAGCCAATCTTGATCTTCAAGATCTTCATGGACCTTCTTGGGCTCAATATGAGAGACGAAAGCATGAGCCTTGATAAAATCCGCCAATTGCCTCCTTGTGACGACCCTTCCACGAACTTGTCCAAGAATCATGTCCTCCATGTGACCGGCACGAGCAATATTATCTAGCCTTCTCTTTGCCCTACGAGCTAGCATCTCCTCCAAAGTTTCCTTGGATATCACTTGATCATCACCTTCATCATCGGAGTCTTGTCCACCTTGATTTTGTTCATCAACGGGAGCTGGATCCCTTATGTGACGAGTTGTATCATCACCATGAGTATCTTGTTCTTGTCCTTCATTGTGAGCTTGGCCTTCATCATGAGCTTGGCCTTGAGTGTTAGCTTGGCCTTGATTGATGGAATGATCTTGATCGTTATCTTGGCCTTGATTTGAAGCATGAGGGCTTGGTGCATCTTGTTGGGTAGCTTGAGTATCAATGGGTGTAGTCAATGGCTCCACTTGATTGGAGCATAGTCCTTCTCCCTTCGTCATCCGGTAACCCTCAATGGGGATTATTTCACCAATCCCCATTCTTCTTATGACAATGGGAGGAATTGCATCTCCTACAACACCATGATCTATACGGCCCCCTTGGGACCCATTATCCTCATCAAACACCACGTCTATAGCTTCTTCAACTTGTCCGGTGGACTTGTTGTAGACTCTATAGGCGTGAGAGTTTGTGGCATAACCAACAAAGATACCCTCATATGATTTAGTCTCGAATTTCGACAAGCGTTTACCTCTCTTACGAATGAAGCACTTGCACCCAAAGACCTTGAAGTATGAAACATCCGGCTTCTTGCCCGTGAGAATCTCATAAGGGGTATTGTTCAAGATCTTGCAGAGATACAATAGGTTGCTAGCATGACAAGCGGTGGAGACGGCATCGGCCCAAAAGTTATAAGAAGAAGAGAACTCCACAATCATGGTTTGAGCCGCATCCATTAGTGTCTGATTCTTTCTCTCCGCCACACCATTTTGTTGAGGGGTGTAGGGAGTGGAATATTGATGAGCAGTTCGTTCCTCGCTAAGAAATCCCTCCAAGGTGTAGTTCTTGAACTCATAGCCATTGTCACTTCGGATAGCCATGATGCTTGTATTATGTTGGCGTTCCACCAAAGTGATGAACTCGATGAATCGCTTTTGAGTCTCACTCTTCCTCTTGAAGAAGTACACCCAACAATATCGTGAGTAGTCATCCACAATCACCAAGCAATACTTCTTGCCTCCAAGACTATCATATGACAGGGGACCAAATAGGTCCAAGTGAATGAGCTCGAGGATTCTTGAGGTGGTGATGTTTGTCTTGGTGGGGTGAGCTTCTCCATGTTGCTTTCCAAGAACGCAAGAGCTACACACACGATCTTTGGCAAACTTAGCATTCGTTAGTCCTAGAACGTGATTGCCACTTTGTAGGTCATGCAACGTCCTCATATTGGTGTGGGCTAACCGGCGATGCCATAGCCAACCCACATCAACTTTAGCCATTAGGCATGTCGCGGCACACATGTCTCCTTTAGAGAAGTCCACTACATACATGCCGTTCTCGACATGCCCAACAAAGGTTACTTTAAGCGTCGTCTCCCAAGTGACAATCACATTCTCCTTATTAAAGAACGAGGTAAAACCTCTTTTAGCAAGTTGAAGAACCGAGATGAGATTATAGCCAAGGGACTCAACAAGAAGAACATTCTCAATTGACAAGTCCTTTTTGATTGCCACCTTGCCTCGTCCCAATACCTTTAGTTAGGAGTTATCACCAATAGTAACACAATTGAGATGAGGTAATGGAGGATGAAGATCACTCATTGCGTCATTGCTTCCGGTCATATGTTGGGATGCACCACTATCCATCGTCCATTTGCTCGAACCGGAAGCACTCCCCTGCAATAGATTAGTGTCTTGATTTAGGTACCCATCGTTGAATGGGTCCTCTTTTGTTAGCAACAAGGGACTTTGGAACCCAAATACTCCAATGATAATAATCACCATAAGAAGTACCAACATATTTAGCATATACATGACCATCTCTAGATTTCATAAGAACATAAGATGGGTTGTATTTCCCGGCAAAGTCATTATGAGTGGTGCTCCCCCTAGAGGTCTCACCACCCACAATGGTGTTGGTCTCATTTTCTTTGGACACCTTTCCCTCTTTCACAAATCTTACTTCTTGTGATGGAGAGGTGACTTTCTTCTTGTTCTTCTTCTTGTACTTCTTCTTTGACTTGGCTACATAGCCAAGTCCCTCCTATCCATTGTTGACTCGTTGAGGAGCAACCTCATGTAGATTCTTCTCACTTCCTACAAGATTAGTCGCACTACAAGAATTGCTAGACAAGACATTCAAGTTAGTAGATGAGGATGACATAACTTGCTTCTTTGATTGTTGGGATAGAAGATTGTCACGAGATTTGGTTAACTTTTCATGAATTTCTTTAAGAGACATGAACTCCTTTTCTAGTTTCTCATGACGAGTACCAAGTTCCTCGTGTGCAATTCCTAGATTCAACTCTTCATGTTCAAGTGTTTTAATGATAGCAAGAGATTGTGCATTATCCTTCCTAAGCTTAGAGACACTCATGGAAAAGTTTTCTTCCAGACTAGATAATTTCTCCTCAAGAGAGGCACGAATGGAACGCTCATTCTCAAGAGTTTTTTCAAGCTCTTGTTCATTGCAAATGTGACCTCCATGGCTTTCCAAAGTCATGATAATCTCCTCCTTTTCATATACAAGAGAGTTAGCCTCATAAAGTTGCCTCAAGAGGGCATTCACTTTTTCCTTAGTCTCACCTTTAAGGCTAGCTAGCCAAATGCCTAACTCGTTAGCCTCGCCATCCTCCTCACAAACATTCTCAACACAATCCAATAATTAAGGAGGGTTAGTGATAATGGTCTTGGACTTAGGAGAGCATACCGAAGTGGCTTTTTCCATAAGACATGTAGGTCGGGTAACCACAATCTCATTGGGGGATCCAAATAGAGAAATCGAAGGGGATGACGCGGTAGCTATGGCGACGTGAGAAACTCCTACCACTTCATCATCTCCTGAGATATAGGTCTCTAGGACCGCCCCTTCTTGAACATAAAGGGCCCTTGGCACTCGTCTAGCGAAGTTCTTGTTTTGTGGAGCCTTGGCCTTGTTTTTGTGAACAAGCTTGCCTTCATTTTCTTCTCTTGGCTCAAAAGGGCACTCCTTCACGAAATGGTTTGTGCTACCACAATTATAGCATGTCCTTGGTCGCTCCCCCTTCTTCTTGTAGTTCTTGTTTCGTGGAGGTCTTGGAGAGCCGGCCTTGTGAGCTTCCCATCTCTTCCAATATCCATGCATAGCAAGAGCAATGCATTTGTGAGCTCCGGTGTAAGTGTCCTCATAGTCTTCCTCATCATCATCATCTTCTTCACTTTCATCGACTCGAGCCATTGCCTTTGACTTCAAAGCGAGGTTGGGTGACCTTCCCATTCCTCTAGAGCGAGCTAGAGAATCATCCGCACTCTTGTCTGATAGAGAGATAGCGATGAACTCACTAAGAACACCAATAGAATTGACAGTATTGTAGTCCGCTCTTGTCCGGATGCTAGTGGAGAGATTCTTCTCAAAGGGTGTAATGGCTTTGACAAATTTCCTCTTGATCCACTCATCGGAGATCTCTTCCTTTACAAAGTCTCTCAATTGATTGGCGAGACTGACAACTCTTCTATATAGCTCTTCGGGAGTCTCATCCTCATGCATGACGAAGTTCTCAGAGTTGTCAATGGCCACGTCGTACTTGGAAGATTGGATGCTAGCATTTCCTCGAAACAAGGTGTCAAGTTTGTCCCAAGCTTCCTTGGCGGTCTTGCAACTACGAATGTGAGTGAAATACTCCCTTGGGAGAGCCTTCTGGATGATGACAAGTGCAGTCTTGTTGAGTTGAGATTCCACATCCTCCCTCGGAGTCAAGTTGCTTGGGTCATGAGGATGAAATCCATGAGTCACGCTCCTCCACAATGCGGTACACGATCAGAAATATGGGACTCCATTTCAAACTTCCAAGAAGAGAATTCATTAGTGTTAAGCATGGGAGGAATTCCAACATTAAGAATGTGTGGCATGGAAACAATTGGGTGGATGGAGTCATAATTTTGTGGTGGTGGAACTTTTGAATTGGACCCTGAACCATTATCCGTTTGAGACTTGGAGCCACCGACACTCTCCTTTGCTTTGGCTTTAGCCTTAGCTTTGGCAATGTTCTCTTCGAGTTCGAAATCGTCCGGAATCGTTTCCTCATCTGAACTATCCTCATCGGAGATGTGGGGAGAGTGCGAGGACCCCTTAGGTTTACCCATCATGATCTCCATCATCTTCTTGATGGAGGAAACCTCTGAACCTACACTAGAGCTAACCTTGGACAATTGGGTCTGGATGGTACAAACCGTTGTCTCTAGGTTAGCTATAGTGTCGGCCATCTTGGACAGCTCCTCCTTAGAAGATTTGGGATCATCTCCATTGACCATGATACTCTTAGGCGGTTAAGCCCGAGAAAAGAGCCGAGGCTCTGATACCAATTGAAAGTACACAAAGTTCAACTAGAGGGGGGGTGAATAGGTGACCTACAAATTTTAAGTATTTTTCAATTTTAGTGGGGTCTTTGGGAAGTTAACAACTTGGTTATCTAGATGTGCAACTAAGTAGACACCCTATGTGAAAAATCACGAGTAGCAACGGAAGTAAATGCAAGGCACAAGATAACCAGAACTGAAACCACGGAGATAAGGATATGTTTCCCGTAGTTCCTTCTTAAAAGAAGTACGTCTACGTTGGAGAGGTGGGGAGCCACCTAGGCGCTCCTCAATAGCACGGATGTGCACACCTTATTCTCCTTGAGCTTCTCCGGTGAGGGAGATTCTCGTTTCCACTATGAGGTCGACTTGAAGGCGTTGACCAGACCTTTACAAGTAGTTGAGGCTACTCCACAAGTGAGATGGAGGCTCTCAACAATCCGAAGCTTCTTGCTACAAGGTGGAAGCTACAAGCACTAGGGTTTCCCTTGGATGACAAGGCAACCAAGAGATTACAAGATCCCAAGAGGTATGGTGTGGGAACACAATTTTTGGCTTGGTAGAAAGGTAGATCTAGTCCTCCTACATGAGATCCTTGAAGGGCATAGAGTTTGGTTGGAGGAGGAGGGAGATCGGGGAGTTTTGAGCTCTTTAACAATGGAGGAGAGAGAGGAATGGATGAACTAGCTATCTAGAGGAAGAAGACAACTATTTATAGGCTCCTCTAATTTCTGACCGTTGTAGTGCGCCAGGGCCGGAATATTCCAGGGTTAGCACCGGAAATTTCCGGTGCTGCAAGGCCGGATATTTGAAATGTCAAGGGGGCAGAAATTTGAATATTTCGGGGCCGGAAAATTCCGCCCCCATCTCTGTGCGCGGGCAGCAGCACCGCGCCGAAAAACTGCTAAGGACCAGGCCGGACATTTGAATAATTCGGGGGGGCGGAGTTTTGAATAATCCGGGGCCACAAATTTCCGGCCAATAATCCGCCCCCATCTCTGCGCGCGGGCACCTGAGAAATCTCCAAAAACTGCTAAGGACTTGAGGGCCGGAAATTTGCCCCGGAATATTCCGGGAAAATATCCGCCCGACCTTATGTGCGCGGGCAGTAGGAGAAATAATTAGTCGTTTTGAAGTGGCCAGAGGGGCCGGAATATTCCGGTACAAGGGCCGGATATTCCGCCCCATATGCACCGGAAATTCCGGGGATCGCAGCTAAAAAATCTGGTATCAGTAGAGATAATTTTCAGAACTCCTCTTTGAACTTTTTGAGTGTATTCATCAATAACCATCTGAGAGGCCAGCTGCATATACTCAAACAATATTGTCAGAGAGATGATACCCGTGTTGTTATCATCACCAAAATCATTAGAGGGATCATGAGATTTCAGCAGTTTTGCACAAGGTTGAATCATCATGTAACTTGCAGGAACACGCTTGCCCTCGATGTTGCTGTTGTAATGCTTTTCCTAAGAAGGCATACACTCCCTGAAGTTATTCATCCTTGGAGTACAGATCATTGTTAAGGATGGAAAATGTTGCTTCCGCGTTTTCAGCTGCGGTTTTGTATATGCGTTCGCCCTTAGCGTTTGTGTTGTTAACTTGCCTTTTTCACGACGGATTTTCAAACCGTTGCCTGGCTGGTAGTTATTCCGGTTTTGAAATTCCGGGTAACCGTGTAGGTTTTATTCCAAACATGTTTCAGCGCTCGTATTCCTCGATTACTTCCTGACGTGCCTTGAAGGCTGCATGGGCTTTGAGGAGATTTTCCTAAGTCCTGAACAAGTGTTGTTGTTGCCGCATTATGGCCTGTCTTCTGGCTTCCAGCACTTCCGGTTGTTTGCCTCGCGCCATCGGGGTTCAGATCAGATCGATTTCTTCCCGTTCCGACATTTGCGGGATAGGGATGTCCACATTTTCTTCTCCGCCGATTTTACACCACTGCTTCCTCCAACTTCTAGGTTTTGATTGGCATTGTCTGCCGATCTCTCCATCTTTTTCTTTTGGGATTTGGATAGCAGCTTCCTGGAGGACTTCTTTTTCTTTTGTAAGATGGAGGTGTTTTGTTTGGTTCATCTTCCGTCAATTCCTTGACGTAGGATAACTCAGACTAACTTTGCCGTCCTCGTCCTCTCCTTCTTCCTCATTATCTGGCAGAGGTGTTTTGGGGTGTGCTCCTTCTTCCTCCTCGGTATCCGACTTTACAGTTGGTTTTTCCATGAGTACTTCATGGAAGCTCGCCTGCATGGATTTCACCTTTCTTTCGAAGACATCTTCATCTTCATCCTCAAAATCTATGTTGCACCCAACATATCTGGTTTCCGAGTCCAATCTTGTCTCAATGGAAGCTAATATGGACTCAGCTTCCGAATTTGTCACCATATTGGCGGATGTCGGATGTTCCACCTTATCTCTGGGATCAGTATTTTCGGCCTGTTCCAAGGGATTTTCATCTTCTATGTTTTCAGCGATTTCTGATTGCACCATGCCAACAAAGTGCGATCTGGCTGCAGTCATCTCTCTAGAGGCGGCAGATCCAGTTATGCTTTGGCGATATGCAGCTATGGAGGCTTGATCTTCCCCTATGTATGAACAGGGAAGATCTGAGAAAAATCTGGCATTGAAACATTCCTCTATTGGGCTTAGGGCGGGTGGGATAAAGTTACTTCCACCACGGAATCCCATTGCTTCTGCTGTTAAACCAATAAATACGTTAGCAGATCCGATTGGAAGGAAACAATAACTAACCAGGTGATTCCTCTGCCGGAATGTATGATCCATTGTTGAGCAAGCGTCCGACGTTTCCGCCGATTTCAAGGCTTCGGACAATGATCGTACTGTCGATTCCTCCTAGTATCCTTGCTCAAAATGTGACTCCCGACGCCGCTAGCCCCACGGTGGGCGCCAAATGTCGAGACTTCTTAGTTAGGATCATAGACGGGGGTACCATAAGCCTACTGGTAGATCCGTGGGGGAAATGTGATAGTACTAGAACCAAGGACACGATATACCCAGGTTCGGTACGATGCAACTACAGAAACATTCGTTTTCTTGCAATCTCACTAAATCTGGGCTGAAACCTGAATCATATAGAGTACAATTGTAAGTATAGTTTTGCTAACTCGGAGAGGATGAACTTCCCGGCGAGTTGGGTTCTAGATATTAGATTCTCCGTTATCTCCTATCTTGTTGTTTCTCTTGCTCCTGTCCGGCTTATATAGATAGTCGGTCTAGGGCTTACAGGAAGGAAACCTAGAACACTACGGAAGGCAATCCTATTCTTGAAGGTAAGGCATCCGGCTTATCCTCCAATCTATACCACGTAATGTTACGTGGTCCGGGTTCTTCTAGAATCCGGCTTCCTGCGCGTCAGCTTACTGGGCCGCCCAATGTATCTGGCTCCATTGCCTGCGGGCCACCCTGGCAATCCGGTCTTTGGCCAATGCTAGATATACCCCTAGTTGGCATATATCTGACACCATGTAGATAAAGTCACATAACTTACCTAATGATGTCAAAAATATATTTCCGACATCCCAGGACATCTCACGCCCCCCTACACTTTTTCTAGAAACCAAGCAATCTATTTTTGTCTCTCAGGAAAACTCCAGAACAAATTTCGGCTATAATAGAAACTGATTTTATTACTCTAGGACATCTAATGCCCTCATTATAAATTCTTTCCGATATATATATTATACCTATCACGTAAAAACACATTATGATGATACTTCTTGTTGATACAGACCTACCAATATACACATAAACCAGCCCTAACTTAACTGGGTTACCCCTACAGGTCCGATAGTGTGTGGACATGAAACGGGAAACTCTTTCATTTTCTATAATCATAAACGGAGCCATGGATGCCCATATTGACTCCCACATACTATAGCGAACTTACCCTGAGATTATGGATTCCGGTATTGCCGTGAAACAATCTTTGGTTAACTATACCTTTGTTTATCTCGTTAACATGTATTATTCCTTTTACTCATTACTGTATTATGATATCCCACATGATGTATCACATCATGCATATTCTGCAGAACATATGGATATCAAGAATACCGAGTGGGCCTAGGCTTGTATCTATCTTTTTTTTACGGAGGATTAATTCCCATCTTAGAACATCGAGATAATATAATCCTTGAGAAATACCCACTGCCTACCTTTATGTTCATCCAGTTTATAGTGTGATGCTAGATAGTACCAAAGGAAAACCTCCAAAATATACAACCACGATAACCTCATGGTCAAAGGATATGTTGTAATATAATATGTCACTAAGGGAAAATATGTCTTAATGTAATATCATAGCATATCAACTACTAGGGTGTACCTAGCCATATTGTTCGCTTCCAACAATATGCTATTCATTGATGCTGACATAAACAATGTCCATGACCAGGAAAACACAACCATTAAGCATCTAATGAATTAGTCATAAAAGGCAAGACTATGATTTTATTCTTTGATCCTGTAACTACAAGTGAGCATGAGTTTTCCTATGAATCTCATATCCAAGAGCCACTTCAGTTATAGCATACTAACATGAATCATAATTATGAAACAAATGTACAAATGTTATTGCCTATTGGGCATACACTTAATACGGAGGTGGTCCAACATTGAGAATGTGTGTCATAGGAGCAATAGGATGAACCATGTCATAGTTTGAAGGTGGTGGACTTTTGAGTTACACCTCGAGTGATTAGCCTTGAAAGACTTGGAATACGAGCCACCATCTACTTCACTCACCTTAGCCTCGGCTTGCGCTCTAGCTTGGCGAATGGTTTCCGCGACCGAAGCGGAGGAACTAGGTATTCCCTCGGTTTCTCCAACAACAGAATTGGTGGAGGAAGGTGTGTAGACCTCCTTAGGCTTTCCCATCAAAGTATGGAGCATCCCCATCAACTCGAATAGATCCAAATTTAAACTAGAGGTAACATTGTCAAGTTAAGGTTGGATGGATCCAACCTTTGTCTCGAGGTTTTGGTGGATGGGATCCTTTCCTGGACGCTGCATCCTTGTTATCCGGGATTTTCTTGTTCTTCTTCGGATCTCCCTTCTTTTCCTTCGACTCAACTAAATCTCCGGGTTCTCCTGGATCGGGTGCTCCAGCGGCGCACGTGGCAGTTTTGCACAAGGCTGAATCATCATGTAACTTGCCGGAACGCGCTTGGCCTCGATGTTACTGTTGTAATGCTTTTCCTAAGAAGGCATACACTCCCTAAAGTTTTTCATCCTTGGAGTACAGATCATCATTAAGGATGGCAAATGATGCTTCCGCATTTTCAGCTGTGTTTTGTATATGCTTTCGCCCTTAGCGTTTGTGTTGTTAACTTGTCTTTGCCAAGACGGGTTTTCAAACCGTTGTCTGGCTGGTAGTTCTTCTGGTTTTAAAATTCCGGTTAACCGTGTAGGTTTTATTCTAAACATGTTTCGGCGCTCGTATTCCTTGATTTGTTCCTAACGTGGCGTGAAGGCTGCATGGGCTTTGAGGAGATTTTCCTAAGTCCAGAACAAGTGTCGTTGTTTCCGCATTATGGCCTGCCTTTGGGCTTCCAGCACTTCCGGTGGTTTGCCTCGCGCCACCGGGGTTAGGATTAGATCAATTTCTTCCTGTTCCGACATTTGCAGGACATGGATGTCCACCTTTTTCTTCTCCGTCGATTTTACACCAATGCTTCCTCCAACTTACATGTTTTGATTGGCAATGTCTGCCAATTTCTTCATCTTTTGCTTTAGTGATTTGGATAGCAGCTTTTTGGAGGACTTCTTTTTCTTTTTGGAAGATGGAGGTTTATTGTTTGGTTCATCTTCCGTCAATTCCTTGACGTTAGGATAACTCGGACTAACTTCGCCTTCCTCTTCCTCTCCTTCTTCCTCATTATCTAGCAGAGGTGTTTTGGGGTCTGCTCCCTCTACCTCCTCGGTATCCGATTTTCCAGTTGGTTTTTCCATGAGTACTTCATGGAAGATCCCCTACATGGATTTCACCTTTGTTTCGAAGGCATCTTCATCTTCATCCTCAAAATCTGTGTTGCATCCAACAGATCCAGTTTCCGAGTCCAATCTTGTCCCAATGGCAGCTAATATGGACTCAGCTTCCGAGTTCGTCGCCAGATTGGCGGATGTCGGATGTTCCACCTTATATGTGGGATCAGTATTTTTTGCCTGTTCCAAGGGATTTTCATCTTCTGTGTTTTCGTCGATTTCTAATTGCACCATGCCAACAAAGTGCGATATGGGTGTAGTCATCTCTCTAGAGGCGGCAGATCCACTCATGCTTTGGGGATATGCAACTATGGAGGCTTGATCTGCCCCTATGTCTGAACGGGGCAGATCTGAGCAGAATCTTTTTTTTTGAAGATTGTACCGTAGGGAAAAATCCCTACGGTCTGAGCAGAATCTCGCATTGAAACCTTCATCTATTGGGCTTACGGAGGGGTGGGATAAAGTTACTTCCACCATGGAATCCCATTGCATCTGTTGTGAAACCAATAAATACATTAGCATATCCGATTGGAAGGACACAAGAACTTACCAGGCGATTCCATGCCGGAATGTAGGATCCATTATTGAGGAAGCGTCTGACGTTTCTGTCGATTTCCAGGCTTCCGACAATGATCGTATTGCCGATTCCGCCGAGTATCCCCACTCAAAATGTGACTCTCGACGCCGCTGGCCCCACGGTGGGCGCCAAATGTCGAGACTTCTTAGTTAGGATCATGGACGGGGGTGCCTTAAGCCTACTGGTACATCCGTGGGGGAAATGTGATAGTACTGGAACCAAGGACACGATATACCCAGGTTCGGTACGATGCAACTACGGCGACATTCGTACTCTTGCAATCTCACTAAATCAGGGCTGAAACCTGAAGCATACAGAGTACAATTGTGAGTATAGTTTCGCTAACTCGGCGAGGATGAACTTCCCGGCGAGTTGGCTTCTAGCTATTAGAACCTCCGTTCTCTCCTGTCTTGTTGTTTCTCTTGCTCCTGTCCGGCTTATATAGATAGCCGGACTAGGGCTTATAGGAAGGAAACCTAGAACACTACGGAAGGTAATCCTATTCTTGGAAGGTAAGGCATCCGGCTTCTCCTCCAAGCGGTACCACGTAATGGGACGTGGTACGGGTTCTTCTAGAATCCGGCTTCCTGCGCATGAGCTTACTGGGCCACCCAATGTATCTGGCTCCGTTGCCTGCGGGCCACCCTGGCAATCCGGCCTTTGGCCAATGCCGGATATACCCCTAGTTGGCATATATCCGACACCATGTAGATAAAATCACATAATTTACCTAACGATGTCAAAAAAAAATTATGACATCCCGGGACATCTCACGCCTCCTACACTTGTTCTAGAAAGCACGCAATCTCTTTTCTCTCTCGGAAAAACTCCAGAACAACTTTCGGCTGTAATAGAAACTGATTTTATTAGTCTAGGGCATCTAATGCCCTCGTTATAAATTCTCTCCGATATATATATTATATCTATCACGTAAAAACACATTATAATGATACTTCTTGTTGATACAGACCTAACAATATACACATAAACCAGCCCTAACTTAACTGGGTTACCCCTACAGGTCCGATAGTGTGTGGACATGAAACTTGAAACTCTTTCATTTTATATAATGAACAACGGAGCCATGGTTACCCATATTGACTCCCACATACTATACGTTCCTGAACATGTTGTCTATTGTATATTATTCCCATTACGCACGATAACGAACTTACCCGAGATTATGGATTCCGGTATTGCCGTGGAACAATCTTTGGTTCACTATACCTTTGTCTATCTCGTTAACATGTATTCTTCCTTTTACTCATTACTGTATTATGATATCCCACATGATGTATCACATCATGCATTTTCTGCAGAACATATGGATATCAAGAATACCGAGTGGGCCTAGGCTTGTATCTATATTTTTTACGGAGGATTAATTCCCATCTTAGAACATTGAGATAATATAATCCTTGAGAATTACCCACTGGCTACCTTTATGTTCATACAGTTTATAGTGTGATGCTAGATAGTACCAAAGGAAAACCTCCAAAATATACAACCACGATAACCTCATGGTCAAAGGATATGTTGTAATATAATATGTCACTAAGGGAAAAAAGGTCTTAATGTAGTATCATAGAATATCAACTACTAGGGTATACCTAGCCATATTGTTCGCTTCCAACAATATGTTATTCATTGATGCTGACACAAACAATGTCCATGACCAGGAAAACACAACCATCAAGCATATAATGAATTAGTCGTAAAAGGAAAGACTATGATTTTATTCTTTGATCTTGTAGCTACACGTGAGCGTGAGTTTTCCTATGAATCTGATATCCAAGAGCCACTTCAGTTATAGCATAATAACATGAATCATAATTATGAAAGAAATGTGCAAATGTTATTGCCTATTGGGCATACATTCAATAAGTGGTGGTCCAACATTGAGAATGTGTGTCATAGGAGCAATAGGATGAACCATGTCATAGTTTGAAGGTGGTGGACTTTTGAGTTACACCTCGAGTGATTAGCCTTGAAAGACTTGGAATCCGAGCCACCATGTGCTTCACTTGCCTTAGCCTCGGCTTGCGCTCTAGCTTGGCGAATGGTTTCTGCGACCGAAGTGGAGGCACTAGGTATTCCCTCGGTTTCTCCAACAACAGAATTGGTGCACGAAGGTGTGTCGACCTCCTTAGGCTTGCCCATCAAAGTATGGGGCATCCCCATCAAATCTAATAGATCCAAACTGAAACTAGAGGTAACATTGTCAAGTTAAGGTTAGATGCATCCAACCTTTGTCTCGAGGTTACCTATAGTTCGGCCATTTCCTCTGTAGTTGGGGTAGGATTCAATATGACCTAAGAGACGAGGCTCTGATACCAATTAAAAGTACAAGTATGTTCACTAGAGGGGTTGAATAGGTGACTAAATAGTTTTGCTTCTTTTTCTATTAGTTTTGGGCCAAACAAGATAAATCAAAAGGTTATCTAGATGTGAAACTAGGTGAAAAACTTTTGTGATACGAAATAAGGAACACAATAGAAGCAATATGTAAATAACAAGGTAAACAACAAGTGTAAACAAGGAGACAAGGATATGTTTCCTGTAGTTCCCGCCCAAGGGAATTACGTCTATGCTGGATGGGTGAGGAGACACCTAGGCACTTCAATAGTAAGAAGGTCCTCAACCTTTTCTCTTGAGCTTCTCTAGTGATGGAGATGCTCGTTTCCACTATGAGGTCCTCTTGATGGCGGTGACCAAACCTTACTCAAGGTTGAGGCTATCTCCACAAATTAATTGGAGGCTCTCAACAAATCCTAAGCTTCTTGAGATGAGGTGGAAGTGATACCTGAAGGGAATATGCCCGAGAGGCAATAATAAAGTGGTTATTATCTTATTCCTTGTTTATGATAAATGTTTATTTCTCATGCTAGAATTGTATTAATCGGAAACATTGATACACGTGTGTTTAATAAACAAACAATGGTTCCTAGTAAAGCTCTCTTTAGCTAGCTCATTGATTAACGGATGATCAAGATTTCCTGATCATGAACATTGGATGTTGTTAATAACGAGGTCATGTCATTAGAAGAATGATGTGATGAACATATACCCAAAGTGAATATAGTAATGTGATCAAGTCATTAAGTTTACATTGTTATATCAAACATACAAGGTAACTTATTCCTTAGACCATGAGATCATGTCAATCATTGATACCGGAAGGGTGCTTTGATGTCATCAAACATCACACCGTAACAGGGTGACTATAAAGGTTCCGTTGGGTATCCGGAAAGTACTAGTTGAGGCTCATGGATCAAGAGTGGGATTTGTCCATCCAAATGACGGAGAGAGATACTCTGGGCCCTCTCGGTGATATCACATCGACGCCGCTTGCAAGCACGTGACTAGGTCACAAGGATGTCATATGACGGAACGAGTAAAAGAGTACTTGTCTGTAACAAGATCGAACAAGGTATGGTTGATACCAATGATCGCATCTCGAACAAGTAAAATATTGCGAGACAAAGGGAATTAGTCTCGACGTTGACGGTTCACACGATCACGAGATTCATTGTTGAATATATAGGAGTCATCACGGATCTCCACATCTCGTTGTTGATTATTGATTGGAGAGGTGTCTCGATCATGTCTATGTTATTCGCGAACCGTTGGGTGACACACTTAAGGTTCGATGACGCATTTGAGAGGATACGGAATATCGGAGAAAAGATTGGACAGCACCGAAATCGTTTCGGGTAAAATTTAAATAGTTCAAGTGTTTTTCATCAAATGGTTGTTAATAGAATTAACAACTGATTCGAGGTGCTATATGAAAAAGTTTGTTAATGGAATTAACAAATGCTTAAATAAAGAAATAAAAATGTTTTATTTATTTATTAATGAAAAACCTTTGGGGTTTTTGAGTGGAGTTTAAGTGGAAAATGAGTGGGTATGAGTGGGTCCACTCACATGATGAGGGAAGAGGTGGGGGCACCACCATGGGTTGGCCGCACCACCCTTGGGCTGCCTCCCCCTCCCCTATAAAAGGAGGGTGAGAGCTCTCCCTCCTCCACACACTTGGTGCCATCTCCACCTTCATCATCCCGCTGCTCCACCTCAAGTTCATGTGCTTGGTGAAGCCATGAACGATGTTTTCTTCACCACTACCACGCCTTCGTGTTGCTGGAGTTCCGAGGGATCCTCTAATTCCGTTGCCCCACTAGATCGAGGGAACGGAGGTCGTCATCAAGCCGTATGTGTGACTGATTACGGAGGCACCGCCGGATTGCGGTGCACATCTTCTCGCTCTCGGGGTCGGTGTGAGTACGACTACGCCAACAACCAGATTTGATCTTGTAATGCTTTGTGTCTTTGAGGGTATGTTCTCCTTAACCCTCTCTTTTCCTGTTACATTTCATCTCCTAGATTAGATCTTGGCCCTTCGGGTTTATTGCGCGTAGGAAATTTTTGTTTTCTATGCAATGTACCCTTCAATACCTGCAAGTGCACACGGTTGTTATAGCTAGTTTAGACATAAGATTATCGAACCACGGTGGATCTATGGAAATGGTTCCGTGCGATTAGCTTTTATCGTCTACCTCCTTTTGTGTTTTTCTAAAATGCCTACAAGTATAAAAAAGCGTTTGAAAGATGATAACGATATTGATTAAAATGCTTGTGAAATAAAAAAGTAAAATAAACAGAAAAATTAAATAAGAACAACAAATGAATGGTTGAAGTGATTGGAACTACAATGAGGGTAAAGGCGTTCTCAATAAGTATGGTTCTACTACTACCATATTTCTGAATTGATTAGGCGTGCCTTGTCTTCTCATGTAAATACTTTGTGAGGGCGGAGCTCCATGTATTAGTGTGCCCCGAATGCCTTGGTTAACACACTACTTACAACCATGTAACATCCTAGAATATTTCAAATAAGAATAAACCAGCATGCATACATATCATCATGACATGGTTACACAAAAGTGCATTTAAAATTTTAAACATCACAAAACAAACCCTATTGGAATTCATCTCCAAAAATAATCCCTTTAATGACGTACTCCATGCAAATTTTCCTATAATAAAATTTATTTTGATTTTTCAAAATGACCAAAACATTTTAAATGTTTTAAACTTTGCAACTTATAATTTTACAAACTTTTCTAAATGAGTTGACTCATTTTAAAAATTGTTTGGGTTTTCTTTTATTTAAAAAAAGAAAACATAAAAAGGAAAAACAAAACAGAACAAAAAAAAGAGGAAAGAGAAAGCCACCCGGCCAGCCCATCCCAATATTCCCACCTGGACAAACAAACCCAGCCCGCGCTCCCCTCTCTCTCTGCCAACGGGCCCCACGGTGACGACATCGTGACGTCTATCCCTAACCCCTCCCTCGTTTTCTCCGCCAGAACCCGAGCGCACACTCCCAAGTTCGCCACCTCGCTCACCGTTTCTCCACGCCCCGAGCGCCCCTCGATAAAAACCCCGTCCCCCTCTCTCTTTTCCCCAAACCATTCCCGAAACAACACCCCCAGGCCGCATAAATTCCACGCCGGAGTATTCACGGCCACCGTCGTTCTCGCCCTATTCCCCCTCCTCTCTCCCGTGCGCATCTCCTAAGCCATCATCTCAATTTTTGGCGCAGCACAGAGGCCACGCTGTGCGCTTTGAGCTCGTCGGAGATCACCGCGCCTCCGTCCACCGCTCCCCGCCGTTCCCAGAAGAGAGCGTCTGCGCCAGCATCTCCATCGCCCACGACGCATCGTTCCGTCCCTCGTCATCACCTTCCCGTGAGCTAGAAACCCCGGAGACGCCAACCCCGTCAACCATCTGCGACGCCGGCCACCACGGCGCCATTCTCCGGCCACTCCCCGCCGGTGAGCTCCCCCTCAGATCCCTACCGTTCGTTTCAATCTAAATGACCGCGATTAGATCCCTTTGGCGAAGCGGAACGCACCACTAGGAAAGTTCCGGGTGTCATAGCCCCGTCAGCGCCAGTTAGCACCCCCTCCCCCCGGTTTAAATTGTTTTGAATCTAATTTAAAAACAGAAATTGTTGTCCCATTACAAATTCGATAGAAAATTAAATAGTGATCCAAAAATTGTGAGACTTGAACCTTTGGAAAGCTAATTAAATTATCTACTCAAATAAAATAAAATAACAGCTGGTCTCTGTAGAAATTTTGCAGTAGTTTTTAAATTGCCAAAACCACTCATAAACACCAATTAATTCATAGATTGAGTTCTACAATTCCAATTTTGTTAAAGTTGTAGTCTCTGGATTCCTTAGAACTTCTAGAACATTATGGAACCAGAGAAAACAAAATTGTATTGTGCACACACTTTCTATTTCAAATTTAGTCAAATCGGTAATCTGTCCATAATTCAAATTCTAAAATGTAATTTTGAGTGAAACCAATTGAGTTGCCTTGGTATTAGTGTCCTTTGTCCAGAGACAACAAGGTCCAATTTTTACAGAAACTTAAAAGTGTGATTAAAATTAAATTAGTATAAAGATCTATTAATGGACTACTAAATGGGAATAAGGAAATTAGTGCATTGAAATAAATCTTAACCAGAGCATTATATCAACTAAATAAACCTCATATGATACCAAATACACCTCAACACTACATTTATCATGTGTAAAACAAAATTGTGCACTCATGCATGCATACATGTTTATGATTGTTGTTGAGTTGTATGTTTATGTTTGTATTGTTATTGCTTGTGTAGATTTTGGAGAAGACCACTACAACACCTGTGATTGTTGTTCCTGTGTTGGTTCCTATTATCAAGGCAAGTGATACTCATGTCCCACTTTTGTTTTAAATTGCATTAGTGTTTTCAGTAGTATGCATCATAGGCGATTTTAATTATTTTCCAAGTATACTATGCTCAGAAAACCTAGTAGTGTGTAACCAACCTGAAACCCCTGCTAGATAGTAGTTTAGCCATACTAGAATGCTATCACAACTATTGATGTTACTTGTTGGGGTGTGATGATTTGAAAATTGAAAAGTAAAAACCCAATGAAACACCTGGGTGGATTGGCATGAATGGATTATGTTGAGTGGCTACTGAGGGCCATGTTCCGGGTAGATTTAGCCTTGGATTTGGTGGTTATCACCTGAGGGTACACTTGTGAATTGCAACCCAGGATTAAAGATATTTGTAGGTCTTCCCTGTATAGTTAGCTTCCAGTGCAGCCTTGAGTTAATATGGGCTCTGCCAAGATTAAGTAAGTTGTGGGGGTTCCTCCTGTTGTATTGACAAGGGGTGGTAGAAGTTTAGGAGCAACGAGTCAATACTAGTATGGTTGAATCCCTCTTCCCAAAGATCTTGTCTCATTCTTCTCTCGAGGAGGATGAGTCTCAAGGTGAAAGTGCACAACCTCTGCAGAGTTAAAAACTAAGATCTTAGTCGTGTCCTCGGTTTTGGGCCAGTTGAGCAGCTAGACAGAGTTGGTGCCAAAGGATCTCCTCATCTTTTCTGAATAATATAAAACATGGTAGAAACCCTTTTAGGGCACATGGTGGATTTAGCCATGATGCCACAATCAAACCTCGTGGTGGATTTAGCCATGATTATTTACTAAACTTCATGGTGGATTTGGCCATGATGGTTTTGAAACTTCATGGTGTATTTAGCCATGATGATTTATCAACCTTCATGGTGGATTTAGCCATGATGGTTGTACTAAACTTTTCATTTTTATGAAAATGATTTACAAATATAGAACAAAATTGGCTTTATGCAAATAGCCCAGACTCCACCAGCATAAAAAACATGTAGCTAGTTATTCCTCAAAACTGCCACCATACAAGTGTTACTTGCCAGTGCATTGTTTGTACTGACTACCTCCCCTGTGGGGGCTGCATATTCCAACGTGCAGGTCATTCGGATGATGAGTAAATGTTTAGGATCTTGAGCCTACATTCCAACATTCTGCCTGTGGCGCATGAAGAGAAGGAGGCTCATTGAATATTTGTTTCCGTTGTGTTTACTTTGAACTCTGTTATTTGGGGCTAGTCCATGTTGACTATGTCATTTGTAAGACTAATTTATTTCTTATCCAATGGATCATATGTTGTAGAATGATGCTATTGTTATGAATATTTATTTTGTCATGTGTATGCTATCAGTGATCCCGGGAATAGCAGGTACACAGGTATTCTACCTTTGTGAAAAGGTAGGTATCAGAGCGAAGTGTTGCTTGTAGGATCGAGACCATAGGAATTGGAAACCATAGGAATAAAATTATGTCAAAAGATTTACGAAAACTATTATGCTACATTTGTCCTTTCATTTTGTTCTATTCTTGTATCTTCCTACCCTGTGCTAACCATACCCTTTCATTTCCCCAAAAATTTAGATGGACCCTGCTGATGAGGACTACACTGCAGAGATTGTTTTTTATTGGAGATGCGGAGTACTGGCTGAGTAAGACCCTATATGACTTGGCCATGGATATTGGAATGCCAGCTCCTCACTTCCACAGCGTGCTAGAGATCATTGACCATATTGGTGCTCATAAGTGGCGCATCTCGACATTTATTTCTGGTCGTACGGTGGACCCAGACGACCATGGCATGGAATACGCCCAGTACTACCCAGACTTCGCAGGTTCGATGAGTTCGGCAATGCATGATGCCATCGCCCGTATCTGCAACAAGTACCGATCATACATCACCCACGACAGTGTCTTCCGGCTCTTTGGAGAAAGGGATGAGACAGGAGCACCCATTGATCGTAATCACCAACATCTCACTCCCACACGTCACCATTTCATGGAGCTGGAATTCGTAACGACGAACATGGAGTGGGAGATGCGTAGGCATATGGAGGTGATTGATACCCAGCCGGATAAGCTTGGGGATTTAGGGAAGGCAATGATGAACCTTGATGACATCAACGATGATCTGAAGGGCAAGCTGGATTTCAAGGATGCTACAATTGCTTCTCTCCAAATGCAGAACGCATACTTCGCGAAGGTCTCCAAGGATATGGATGAAGTTAGGCGGGAGAGAGACCAGTTGAAGAATCAGGTTGAGGAGCTGCAGAGGGAAATAGCCCGGCTGACAGTGGCACAGAGAGGGAAGGAGCCCATAGCCCCTCCAACCCCTGTTGACCATTAGGCACCTGCTGCTGAAGAAGATCATCAGGCTCCAGCTGCAGATGGAGAGGAGGAGGAGGAGGACCCTGAGTAGCTGGTGTTTGAGAACACTTCTGATGAGGATCCAGACATCGGGGAGAGCTCAATGAGAAACCACTCCCCTCTGAAGAAGCGCCTGAAGTCTACGGACTACTTCAAGTTGTTCAAGATTCAAAACTGAAGAGTCAAGATCTTGTGTCACTAGATGTTTCCCTTAGACTTTTATATCTCGTTTATGCATTCATGTATTGTCCTACTATTTGGAAGTATGGTAGTACCCACGACTCTTTTAGTTTCTTAAAACCTTTGTTATATTATTGTTTGTGAGTTTGTTTGGTTTGTTGTTTGTTTGATGTATGTGCATGGGTAGAAATTTTATTTCCCACTAGGTGTATCTGTCAATATCATTTCTCGTCTATTCCCAAAGCCACAGATGCCTCCACGACCAGATCCAACTCAAGCAACATTCCAACAGATGTTGGCAGCCCAAACTCAGTTGATGCAGATGATGACACAGTTCATGCAGCACAACAACACCACCACCACCACCAACAACAACCCTCCACCACCACCTCCTATGGATAGGCTCACCAGGTTCCTCAGGATCAGGCCCAACAAGTTCTCTACTTCTACTGAACCCATGGTGGCTGACGACTCGCTCCGTTCAATTAGCAAGGACTTGACAGGTTGTGAATGCAATCATGCGGAGAAGGTCAGACTCACCGCACATCTACTAGAGGGAGCAGCTGCAATGTGGTGGGAGACAATCCAAGTCACCCATCCTGTGGAAGTTCTGGACTGGGACACATTCAGGGCAGGCTTTCGTAATGCCCACACCTCATAGGGCATTATGAAGCTCAAGAGGGATGAGTTTCGCACTCTGAAACAAGGTGGAAGAACCCTGAAGGAATACATGGATGATTTCTATGCACTTTCCAGGTATGCCCCGGAGGATTGATACTGATGCCAAGAGGAAGGAGAAATTCTTGAATGGACTCAAGGGAGACCTGAAGATACCACTATCAGTGGCATATGCTCCGAACTACTAGACACTACTTGACCAAGCCATCACCTTGGACAATAACATCAACAAAGAGGAGAGCCGCAAGAGGAAGTTTGGCAATGGCAAGAACCACATTGAAACATCTCACAAGAGGCATCACTCATCCGAGAGTAGTGGAGGCTACAGTGGCCACAAGCATGGAGGCCATTTCAACAAGGGCATTGGACACACATACAATGGTGGGTTCAGGGGCAATCACTCCAATGGACATTACAATGGTAATCACAATGGTCATCGTAATGGCCATCACAATGGAAATAATGGACATCATTACTCTAAGTCAGAGGGTAGGAAAGACATATCAGAAGTCACATGCTTCAAGTGCAAGAAGAAGGGACACTTCGCTGATAAATGCACAGAACCAAAGGCCATTGAAGCAGCAAAGCCCAATCCATTCCAGAAAGGGCAGGTGAACCACATGGATGTTGAAGAAGTGATGAATGAACCTGATGATGTGATAAGTACGCTTCCACTCAACTCCTTTACAACATTAGTTTTATTTGATACTGTAGCATCGCATTCATTCATATCAAAGGCATTTGCGGATAAAAATAAAATACCCACCAATTCAATAGGAAAGATATTTCAAGTGAGTTCCCCAGGTGGTGAGATGTCTGTCAATACTGAATGCGGCATACTAATTCTAGAAATTGGAACCCATAAATTTCCAACCCGTTTAGTAATCCTACCATCACAAGGAATAGATGTCATATTGGAAATGGACTGGATGACTACCTATAGAGGAGTCATAGACTGTGTCAACAGATCAATCACCCTATCTACCCCAGAGGGAAAGAGGATTAGGTACAAACCCCACTTGGAACCTAAGAATATTAGTCTGAACTATCTTAAGGGGGTTAGCCTAAACCATCTTAAGGAGGATAGCCTAGACCAAGTGTCTGTGGTAAGAGAATATCCACATGTATTTCCACATGAGTTACCGGGAATGCCACTAGATAGAGATGTGGAATTTCTGATTGATTTGCTTCCGGGCACAGGCCCTATAGCAAAGAGACCTTATCCTATGTCCACTGATGAACTGAAAGAACTCAAAAAGCAACTTGAGGAGCAGTTAGGTAAAGGATTCATAAGAGAAAGTTCAACCCCTTGGGGAGCACCAATTCTGTTTGTGGAGAAGAAGGACAAAAGTCAGCGGTTGGTTATGGAATATCGTTCGCTGAACGAGGTGACAATCAAGAACAAATACCAACTACCTAGAGTCAATGACTTGTTTGATCAGTTGGAAGGAGCTATTCTGTTTTTCAAGATCGACCTACGGTCTGGATATTTTCAACTCAAGATTAGAGAACATGATATACCCAAGACTGCTTTTGTCACTAGATATGGTTCATATGAGTATACGGTGATGCCCTTTGCTTAACCAATGCCCCATCATACTTAATGAATATGATGAACAAAATGTTCATGGAATTCCTCGATAAGTTTGTCGTAGTCTTCATTGACGACAAACTAATCTTCTCCAAGAGTGTTAAGGAACACGAGAAACACCTTCGTCTGATAATGGAAAAGCTTAGGGAACACAAGCTGTATGCCAAATTTAGCAAGTGTGAATTCTGGCTAGGTGAAGTAGGATTTCTAGGACACACTATGTCTAAGGAAGGAATTGCAGTCGACCCCTCAAAGGTTACTGTTGTGACAGAATGGGAACCACCCAAGAATGTGGGAGAAATCCGTAGCTTCTTAGGCTTGGCTGGTTACTATAGGAGGTTCATTGAAAATTTCTCCAAGATTGCCAAGCCAATGACTGAACTATTTAAGAAAGAGAAGAAGTATGAATGGGCTGAAACATGTGAGACTAGTTTTCAAGAGTTGAAGAAGAGACTAGTGTATGTACCTGTGTTGCGTCTACCTGATCTGGAGAAAGAATTCCAAGTTTACTGTGACGCTTCACGTCAAGGATTAGGGAGTGTGCTGATGTAAGGAGGTAGAGTTGCAGCTTATGATTCAAGGAAACTTAAGAAACATGAAGTAAACTACCCCACTCATGATCTTGAATTGGCTTCGGGGGTTCATGTCTTGAAGACATGGAGACACTATTTAATGCGGAAACGTTGTGAAGTTTTCAATGATCACAAGAGTTTGAAGTATATCTTCACTTAGAAAGATTTGAACATGAGACAAAGGAGATGGTTGGAACTCACCAAGGACTATGATCTGAGCCCACAATACCATCCTGGTAAGGCAAACGTAGTCGTTGATGCTTTGAGTCGTAAGGTTTATGTAAACTGTCTCTCAACAGACGAGATATCCCAGGACAAATGTAAAGCCCTCCAAGACCTAAGTTTGGAAGTGATACCTGAAGGATTTCTAGCATTAATAGTAGTTCAACCAAGACTGATGGGTAGAATCCATAAGGAAGGAGATAAGAAAATAGATGCAATCAAGAAAACCTTGAAGGAGGCACTAAGTGAAGGAAAGACCACATAATTCAGTGAGGATTCGCAAGGAACTGTTTGGTTCGAGAAACGTATATGTGTACCTAATGACCCTAAGTTGAGAAAACTGATTTTTTAAGAAGCCCATGAGTCACCTTATTCCATTCACCCTGGTGATACCAAGATGTACATGGGTTTGATGGAAAGATTTTGGTGGATCAATTTTAAGAGAGATATAGCAGAATACATAACCAAATGTGATGTTTGTAATAAGGTAAAGGATGTGCATCAGAAACCAGCAGGATTGTTGCAACCATTGAAGGTGCCAGACTGGAAATGGGACCAAATTGGTATGGATTTTATTACTAGATTACCCCGAACCAAATCATGGTATGACTCAATTTGGGTAGTGGTTGATTGTTTGACAAAGATGGCTCACTTTGTGCCAGTAAAGACCACATATACAAGTGCTAAGTTGGCTGATATTTATATGAAGAAAATTGTCTGTGTTCATGGTGTACCCATGAGTATTGTGTCTGACAGAGGTATCCAGTTTACCTCACACTTTTGGAAGCAATTGCATGAGTCATTAGGAACCAGATTAGAGTTCAGCACATCATTTCACCCTCAAACAGATGACCAAACTTAGAGAGTAAATCAGATTTTGGAAGACATGCTACGAGCATGTGTCTTAGACTATGGATCTAGTTGGGATGACAACTTACCATATGCAGAATTTACTTACAACAATAGTTATCAAGCTAGTATTGAGAAGGCACCATTTGAAGCCCTGTATGGAAATAAATGTACCACACCACTTTTGTGGAGTGGTTTAGGGTAAAGAAGTTTCTTTGGCCCTGACATCATTCAAGAAGTTGAGGATAAAGTTAGATTAATCAAAGATAGACTGAAGATAGCACAGTCAAAACAGAACAGCTATGTTGACAACTAGGGATGTTTCTTACGAAACACGAGATATAGTCTACTTGAGGGTATCACACCTTAGAGATGTGAAGAGATTTGGAATCAAAGGAAAGTTAGCACCACGATTCATAGGACCACTCAAAGTGATGTCCCGCAAAAGATAAGTAGCATTTGAATTGGAATTACCAGAAGTACTTTCAGCAGTACACAATGTGTTCCATGTCCGTTAGCTGAAGAAATGTCATCCTGAGATGTCAGAAACTTCCTTGAGTGATACAGTACCGCCCTTGGAGAGGTACAAATAGAAAGTGACCTAACCTATGAGGAGAAATCCATCAAAATCCTGGAAAGAGCTGAGAGGATTACCCGTACCAAGACCATCAAGTTTTGCAAGGTTTAGCGGAATCACCATACCGAGGAACAAGCAACTTGGGAACGTGAAGAAGACCTCAGAGAAGATCACCCTCACCTTTTTGCTAGCCTTTCCGAAGCCCGAGGACGTGCTTCATCTTAAGGGAGTTAGTTTGTAACATCGTAGAATATTTCAAAAAAGAATAAACCAGCATGCATACATATCATCATGACATGGTTACACAAAAGTGCATTTAAAATTTTAAACATCACAAAACAAAACCCTATTGGAATTCAACTCCAAAAATAATCCCTTTAATAACTCCATGCAAATTTTCCTATAATAAAATTTATTTTGATTTTTCAAAATTACCGAAACATTTTAAATGTTTTAAACTTTGCAACTTATAATTTTTACAATGTTTTCTAAATGAGTTGACTCATTCTAAAAATTGTTTGGGGTTTTCATTTATTTAACAAAAAAAACAGAAAAAGGAAAAACAAAACAGAAAAAAAAAGAGAAAAGAGAAAGCCACCCGGCCAGCCCAGCCCAATATTCCCACTCTTCCCTCTGTCCCCCTCGCACAAGCCCACTGGACCTAACCCTATATCTCGTGCGCGTGATGAACGTACCCAGCCCGCGCTCCCCTCTCTCTGTCAACGGGCCCCACAGTGACGACACTGTGACGTCTATCCCTAACCCCTCCCCCATTTCTCTGGCAGAACCCGAGCGCACACTCCCACGTTCGCCACCTCCCTCGCCGTTTCTCCATGCCCCGAGCGCCCCTCGATAAAACCCCCGCCCCATTCTCTCTTTTCCCCAAAACATTCCCGAAACCACGCCCTCATGCCGCAGAAATTCCACGCCGGAGTATTCACGGCCGCCGTCGTTCTCGCCCGTTTCCGGCAAGGTTAAGGTACCCTCGGTCGTCGTTATCGCCCAATTCCTCCTCCTCTCTCCCGTGCGCATCTCCTAAGCCATCATCTCGATTTTTTGGCGCAGCACAGAGGCCACGACGTGCGCTTCGAGCTCGTCGGAGATCACCGCGCCTCCATCCACCGCTCCCCGCCGTTCCCAGAAGCGAGCGTCTGCGCCAGCATCTCCATCATCCATGGCGCATTGTTCCCCCTCGTCGTCACCTTCCCGTGAGCTAGAAACCACGGAGACGCCAACCCTGTCAGCTATCTGCGACGCCGGCCACCACAGCGCCATTTTCCGGCCACGCCCCGCCGGTGAGCTCCCCCTCAGATCCGTACCGTTCGTTTCAATCTCAACGACCGCGATTAGATCCCTTTCGCGAAGCGGTACGCACCACTAGGAAAGCGCCGTGTGGCATAGCCCCGTCAGCGCCAGTCAGCACCCCCCCAGGTTTAAATTTTTTGAATCTAATTTAAAAGCAGAAACTGCTGTCCCATTATAAATTTGATAGAAACTAAATAGTGATAAAAAATTGTGAGACTTGAACCTTTGGAAAGCTAATTAAATTCTTTACCCAAATATAAAAAAATAACAGCTGGTCTCTGTAGAAAATTTTGGAGTAGTTTTTTAATTTCCAAACCCACTGGTAAAGACCAATTAATTCATAGATTGAGTTCTACAATTCCAATTTTCTTAAACTTGTAGTATCTGGCTTCCATAGAACTTGTAGAACATCATGGAACAAGAGAAATCCAAAATTGTATCGCGCACACACTTTCTATTTCAAATTTAGTAAAATCAGTAATCTGTCCATAACTCAAAATCTAAAATGTAATTTTGAGTGAAACCAATTGAGTTGCCTTGGTATTAGTGTCCTCTGTCTAGAGACAACAAGGTCCAATTTTTACAGAAACTTAAAAGTGTGATTAAAATTTAATTAGTATAAAGATCTATCAAAGGACTATTAAAAGAGAATAATTAAATTAATGCATTGAAATAAATCTTAACCAGAGCCTTATATCAACTAAATAAACCTCATATGATACCAAATACACCTCAACACTACATTTATCATGTGTAAAGAAAAATTGTGCATTCATGCATGCATACATGTTTATGATTGTGGTTGAGTGGTATGTTTATGTTTGTATTGTTATTGCTGGTTTAGATTTTGGAGAAGACCACTACAACACCTGTGATTGTTGTGCCTGTGTTGGTTGCTGTTACCAAGGCAAGTGATACTCATGTCCCACTTTTGTTTTACATTGCATTAGTATTTTTAGTAGTATGCATCATAGGTGATTTTAGTTATTTTCTAAGTATACTATGCTCAGAAAACCTAGTAGTGTGTAGCCAACCTGAAACCCCTGCTAGGCAGTAGTTTAGAAATACTAGAATGCTATCACAACTATTGTTGTTACTTGTTGGGTTGTGATGATTTGAAAATTGAAAAGTAATAACCCAATGAAACACCTGGGTGGACTGGTATGAATGGATTATGTTGAGTGGCAACTCAGGGCCATGTTCCTGGTGGATTTAGCCACGGATGTGGTGGTTATCACCTGAGGGTACACTTGTGGATTTCCACCCAGGATTAAAGAGATTTGTAGGTCTTCCCTGTATAGTTAGCTTCCAGTGCAGCCTTGAGGTAATATGGGCTCTGCCAAGATTAAGTAAGTTGTGGGGGATCCTCATGTTGTATTGACAAGGGGTGGTAGAATTCAGGAGCAACGAGTTACTACTGGTATGGTTGAATCCCTATTCCCAAAGATCTTGTCTCATTCTTCTCTCGACGAGGATGAGTCTCGCGGTGAAAGTGCACAACCTCTGCACAGTTAAAAACTAAGATCTTAGCCGTGTCCCCGGTTTTGGGCCAGTTGAGCATCTAGACAGAGTTGGTGCCGAAGGATATCCTCATCTTTTCTGAATAATATAAAACATGGTAGAAACCCTTTTAGGGCACATGGTGGATTTAGCCATGATGCTACAATCAAACCTCATGGTGGATTTAGCCATGATGATTTACTAAACTTCATGGTCGATTTAGCCATGATGGTTTTCAAACTTCATGGTGGATTTAGCCATGATGATTTATCAACCTTCATGGTGGATTTAGCCATGATGGTTGTACTAAAGTTTTATGAAAATGGTTTACAAATATAGGATAAAATTGTCTTTATGCAAATAGCCCAGACTCCACCAGCCAAATATCATGTAGCTAGTTATTCCTCAAAACTTCCACCATACAAGTGTCACTTGCCAGTACATTGTTTGTACTGACTTCTTCCCCTGTGGGGGCTGCATATTTCAACGTTCAGGTCATTCGGAAGATGAGTAATTGTTTAGGATCTCGAGCCTACATTCCAACATGTCTACCTGTGGCGCATGAAGAGAAGGAGGCTCATTGAAGATTTGTTTCCGTTGTGTTTACTTTGAACTCCGTTATTTGGGGCTAGTCCATGTTGACTATGCCATTTGTAAGACTAATTTATTTCTTATCCAATGGATCATACGTTGTAGAATGATGCTATTTTTATGAATATTTATTTTGTCATGTGTATGCTATCAGTGATCCCGGGAATAGCAGGTACACAGGTATTCTACCTTTGTGAAAAGGTAGGGTGCTACAAGCCACCACGTAGCCCAGATGATAAGTGATACACCTAATGGAACTAGTTATTAAGGGTCTGCTCATGGATGTGGTGTTAACTTGGTGAGTTCTCCGTTGATCCCATGCTGGAGATTGGCAAAAAGGAAGAGCCACTTTCTGTCCTGTTATGCTCACATCGTCATTTTGCCTCAAACCAACACAAACAATCTCATCATGATCCGAAGGCAAAATATTATGAGGTGCACAACTCACAATAGCATGAGGAATTTACAACTATTCAATAGAAAACAAAAAAAATTATCTCAGTTCATATTAGTACTAGGGTTTCCCCATCTCCCCAAGAACTAATGAAACTGCTCACACATGAAGGCTGTAAACATCATAAAGATTGTATTGCAAATCAAGGATGAATCTATGAATGAATGCGCATGTAAATCCACAACTATATGTTCAAGAATTACAATGAGATGTGATGGAGATTCTATCACGTAGATGTAGATGGTGGTGATGGTGATGGAGATCCATGTTGAGGCCTTCACGGTGATCTAGTTGATGGAGATGGATTTCCCTATGGAATTCTCCCTCCGAACTCCTTCCAGAAGCTAGGGTTTGGTGTGTTTTTGTGGTATGGCGTCTATCTGTCTCTAGTTTGCCTCTCCTCTCCAATCTGAGTCACGGGATAATATTCTGGCCAAAACGAGTCAAACGCGCCTTGGTACGGTGAGTGGTACGTTCGATACTCAGCGTACCAGGGTCGTCCGAGTTACCGCCTTAACTTGATACAGTCAGTGTTTCTATTTCGCCCTCTATACCGAGATTCTTCCATCTGGTATGGTCAGATTGACCATACTGTGACTCTTTAAATAGCTACTATATGTTTGTGTCGCGGATGATCATAAATACAGTGGTTGGTACGGTCTAAATTGACCGCACCACCAGTCGTTAGTTCTTCTTTTGCCTCTCTCTTGACTTCTGGGAATTTGTGTTTCTTGGAATGGCCTTCAATGCTTTGATCTCCTCATATTATGTCCAATTCTGCTACTTTATGCCTTGTATGAAATATCTCTTTAGAATTTCAACAATATTCATACACAGACATAAATGGTGCACTTTGGCACGGTAAAATACCGAATTCCCTTTTACTTATTAATAAAACATTAAGTAAAATGATGCCAAAAATGGATGTATCAAGCTCCCCACGCTTAGATTCTTGCTCATCCCCGAGAAAGTCTATGTGAAGAGAACAAGACCATCGCGCTCATGAAGCATAAGTCGATAAAATGAATCGGTTCATTTTAGTAAGCTCATAACAATAGTAGATGAACTTAGAATACCCAAGAGTGCTACTATACCTGTACCACTGCTAGCAATATTTATAAGACATCCTTACTTATTAACTGCTAGTTGTTAAGTAAAGATAATTCTTTCAAGATAGGTTAACATATTTAGTTTGAACGAATGAGCTGTGAGGACGTCTCAAACATTTCTGAAACTTCACGCATCCCATTCGATTTCACATGATCCAAACGATCTCTTTCGTTTCTTTTCGTGATCATTAGTATACTTAGTTATTCTTTACACATTATTTGCACATTTTTAGAGTGGCATGTCAAAAAAAAGCACACTTAATCTCGTGGAGAGACAAAAAAGTGATCAAACGAAGGATTAAACCCAAAGTGGAGTATGAAGCAATCACATTATTTTGCGGTTTTAGAATTCTACCTCAGCTTTGCTCATTATTATGATTGTCACTTATTTCTCTATTATATGCATGCTTACACTATAAAATTTGTAAAGCTTAATCATGCTAAACAAGTTCTCTTATGCTTGAGAGAAGTCTACCACTATACCAACTAGAAAGTTAAAGTGTGGAAGTCCTCCAAATAAATTATAACAAAGTAACAGCTAAGTTAGAACTCGAGCTTATTCAAATCATCTAATAGTACTACCACAAACTGAAATAGCATCACACATAGTCACTGATTAAAAACGCATTGTATACGAATACCCTCTTATTCAAGGATGTTGTGCTTTATTATGCAAGACCAAAAGAAAATTGATAATAATAAAGAAAACTGTAAATTTACAAGGCTTAGTAGATATCTCATAACTTAAATTCATAAACTATGGGGGATAAAATAATCCTCTTCCTTGTACCTACTCCTCCTTTGTTGTAGGTGTCTTCTCTTCGTTTGGTGTATCGGTTTCTTCCTTTTATGGTTCCATCTTTAAAGTACAGCCGTGGGCAATACATGCGAAACATGTAGCTAGCTCCACAATCTCTTACTGTTGTTTCTCCATTAATCCCAAAATCTTCTTATTCTCATCTGCTATCTCAAAATTAGCTTTTAATAGAGTCAAACCTATCGTTGATGTGAGAGACCTTGTTTTCAAGGTCTTTGCTCATCATCCAATGGGCATCAACTCCCTCTCCAACAGTGCTAACATGGGCTTGGGGAAAAAATTTCTAACTCATTAATTTTCTCCTTAATCCCATCTGAACGATCCCCTTTAGGCTTTAAAGGTGAATGGCTCAAAGGGGGTTTAGGAGACATAATTCTCATATTATGCCCATAGGGGTTCATTGGTGAACCCTTCTTGTCGTGCGGGCTGACATGTCTCAACATCTCCATCTCTCTCGGAAGCCCACCCCCTAGTAGGGAAGAGTAACCATCATGGTAGTCATGTTCTTTGGAGAACTCTCATATTCTTACCTATTTGATGACATTTCTCCTTTCTTCGGATCCCCTCACTACCTAGATTTTCTTGGATGGATGCATGTTGTGGCTTGAAGGTATGGCTGGTACAAAAAGAGATCTAAGAGGAAGAAACAATAGATGCAAGAGTTAGGGTTAGCTGTAGCAATAAATAAGCGGAAGCCTAGGAGAAACCGTCGTATGATGACCATCGATACAGTTGGGTTTTACCATACCGATCACTGTACCGGTTCTCGAATCGACTCAAATAAATATAAAAATAATAATATCCCAAGACGCAACTTCTCGCGGATAATGTAACCACCATCAGCATGGTGAATATTTAACGTATTAGTCACCGTACTAATATTGTTCAAATTCTCTATGAGGCAGTAGATTTTTAACGAATGTATTACGGTGGGCTCACCGTACTAGTGACCATAGTGCACCAAAAAATTCAAGTTTTCAAAAACTTCAGAGAGCATAAATTTGCAGGACAGACTTATAAAAAAGGGTTAAAACTTAGTCCAAAAATCATGGTTCAACGAAACCTAGAAAACAAAGATCTTTACAGTAGGCATAGGCGAGGTGCTTTTCAGCAGTCAAAGTATCAATTGCCTCTATTTATCTCTATTCAAATGCTAGGTATGGATTAAGACATTGACTGTTAACTATCCAAGCATCCTTTGAGCCTTTTAACCTTACATCTCCTAAATTGAATACTTCCTCCACCACATATGATCCTTCCCATTTGTATTTGAGTTTTCCTGGAAACAACTTGAGTCGAGAATTAAATAATAAAACTTTGCTTCCTCGAGTAACCTCACTTTTTTTGTATTTTTCTATCATGCCACTTTTCACATTTTCCTTAAACAACCGAGCACTTTCATATGCCTCATTTCTAAATTCATCTAAGGAATGTATATCTAGCATTATCTTTTCTCCGTCCGCTTTAAAGTCACAATTTAAACATTCTATTGCCCAGAAGGCCTTATGTTCTAATTCTACAAGTAAATGAAAAGATTTACTATAGACCACTTTGTATGGGGACATACCCCATTGGATTTTTATGCAGTTCGGTATGCCCAGAACGCATCACTAAGATTCATACACTAATCGGTCCTAGCTCTATTCACCGTCGTCTGTAGAATGGTTTTAATTTCTCTATTGGATAATTCCACTTGTCCACTTGTTTGGGGATGGTAGGGTGAAGCAACTCTATAGAAACACCATACTTATGAAGTATTTTCCTGAAATTTTCTTTCAGAAAATGATATCCACCATCAGTAAATAAAAATCTAAAAACTCCAAACCTGGGAAATATTATATCTTTGATCATCTTCAAGGCGGTGACTGCATCTGCATGGTTAGTCGGTATTTCCTCCACACATTTTTTTACATAATCAACAACAACTAAAATGTGAGTCTTCCCTTTAGAAAGGATGAAAGGACTAAGAAAATCTAGTCCCCAACCATCAAATGGTTCTATAACGAGACTATCATGCATTTTCATTTCCTGTCTTTTACTAATGTTACACATTATTTGACAGACATCGCATCTCTTAACAAACTGGTGGGAATCTTTAAAAAGTGTAGGCCAATAAAATCCATTGTAATACCTTTGCAGAAATTCGACTTCCTGCGCCATGTCCTCTGTAAGAGTTATCATGACAATAATTAAGTATAACATTCATATCATTTTATGCAACACATCGTCTTATTAAACCATCAGGACCATGAACATATACAAAAGGATCATCCCAAAAATAATGTTTAAGATCATTAAAGAATTTATTTCTCTCTTTGAATTTCATGTCTTTAGGGAGGAATTTTCCTAGTAAAAATTTAGCATAGTAAGCATACCATGGTTGAATGGATCTGACCATTGCAAGATATTCTCCTTGAAAAGGTTCATCAATGAGAAGAAGTTCATTAGGTATACCTTCCATTCTGGAGAGATGATGAGCAATGGGGTTGTCCTCTCCTTTCCTGACAATAATCTGCAAGTCTAGTTCTTGTAGAGTACTGTAACATCCCAAGTATGAAAAACAACCATTAGAATGTTTGCTTTTTGTTAATTTATGTTTTGCATCATGTCATCATAAGCCTTGCATTTGTTTTCCATTTGTTTTCCATTTGTTTTCCCTTGTTTTTCTATTTGAATTTCAAACAAATTTCAAATTTTTGTTTCATACTTGTTCTGTTACAATTTTCAAATGAAATATTCAAATAAAAACATCAAATTATTTCCAATAAAATTGAAAGTTCAAACTATTTAAATTGCTTCTTTTCAATAATTCAATTAATACCAAAAATTGCTCAAATTCATTTGAATTTCCAAACAACAACTAAATTCAAACTTCTTGGAAAACAAAAATGGCACAGTTGGGCTTTTGTAAATAACAACCCATAAAAAATTATTCCAAATTTTTCCAACCCCCAAAAGCTATTCTTTTCTTCCCTTTTCCTTTTCTGCAAAAAAAAAAACAGAATCAGAAAACAGAAAAACAAAACAAAAAAAAAACAGAGGGAGAAGGGGGCAGGCCAGCCCAGCAGCCAGCCCAGCCCACCTTTTTCCCCCCGGCCCAGCCCTTACCTGTCGGTTTCCCCTACCTCTGTACGGAGACACAGAGAGGAGGGGGGCTCCCCCACCGGCAGCGCCACCTGCGCCACCTCCTCCCTATATCTAGCCCCCAGGCCGTGCCCTAGGGCTAGCTCTCTCCCTCCTCCATCTCTGCCGCCGCCGCCATCTTTCTCCTCCTCCTCCTCTTCCTCGCTGCTCTGCTTCTCCCACCTCTGAACCGCACACCACCGCAACCATCTCCGGTGATCATCGGCGCCATGGGATCCCTCCGAGCTGGTTAGCTGCGGGAAACGAACCCCCGTACCTCCCTCTCCCTCCTCGCTTCATCGCCAGGGCCTGGGAGGCCCTGGATCGTCGCCGTCGTCCACCTCCCTGTCGCCGTCGTCGACTGTCGCCTCCCGAGCACGGCCACCTCCTTCTACCCCCTCCCGGTGAGCACCACGTCACTTCCTTCCCTTCTATCTCCTCCTGGCAGCCAAGCGCACGTACACCCACGAGCACACGCCTATCCACGCAGCAGCACAGCGAGCAGATCGTCGCCGGTGTCCACTGTCTGCCGCTGTCGACAAGTTCAGAAACTGAACTTTTTCAGTTTCAGTAACATCCCGCATCTGAACCTCATACCCCCCCAAGCCTCCTCCTCCTCTGTCACCAAACGCATCCACACCGTAGTGGCTCAATCGCACGGTGCGCAGCGCGAGGGCGTGGGTTCGATTCCCCGCCCCGCGGGATTAAAACCCACATTTTGCTCCTTTGCCACGCGGGCAGGCAGGGCCCACCTGCCATAGGCAGTGGGTGCCACGCCAGATCCCAGCCGCAGCGCCAGCTGGGCGCTGGCCCACAGGCCAGTGGCCCAGGGGTTGTTCTGCTGAGTAGAAAAGGGTTTCCAGGGGCCTTTCCGTAAGTTTCTTTTGCATCCAAGCCCCTGGAACATTTTTCTGTAACGGTTTAATTCACAAAATAGCCCCTGCAATTTCAAATTCAAATAACTTTTGTATTTCAAATCCAAATAAAGTAAATAAAATATGTTTTTTGTACCAAATTTAATTCTCTACATGTTTAAATCATTTGTTTACTGTTTTGAACAATTCAAATGTTTTCAAAATTCAAATTCAAACAACTCATTTCAAATTTGGTCAAGTTCATAACTAATTCAAATTTAATTCAAATATAACATATGAAATATGTTTTCCATGCAAAATTGAACCACCTTTCCAAATATAAACTTTATTTCCTGTTTTGAATAATCAAAATTGGTTAAATATTTTAAACCTTGTTCAAATCATTTAAAATTGCTAAATTCATAACTTGGTCAAATTAATTTCTTTTTGAACATATAAAATATGTTTTCAAACCAGAAAAGTATAAACTTTCCAAATATGAATTTTATTTAATGTTTTGAACAAATAAAAATTCAAATAAATTCATACTTGAATTAAATTCATTTAAATCTTGTTTAAACTTGTTTAATTCATAATTAATTCATTTTAAATCCATTTTCAACAAATGAAATATGTATTCCACCTTAAATTTTGTGTTCTTTCCAAATATGAATTTTATTATCTATTTTGAACAATTAAAATTGGTGAAAACAACAAATGCTTGTGTAACTCATTTAAGAAGCCAAAATTTCATACCTTTATAAATAAAATTCCAAACTTGGTAACCAACATATCAAATTGAAGCTATTGTTGTTTTCTCTTTGTTTTCCTCATCCATGCATCATTATAAACAACTTTCACATGATGGTTAATTGTAGATCATTTAATCCAACCTTAATTCATGGTGCTTTTCATATGCAATCCAAATTGCATACAGTCCCATTTAATTATGTTACCATGTCAACTAGCTTACCTTTGATGCATTAGTTAAATTGTCATGCATCATCCCATGATTGTGCATTATGCCATGTTATTGATTGTTTGTCTCTCTGTGTTGTTTGTTTGCTTCTTCTCGAATAGACGACGACGTTGAGACAGACGAGGTTTACGACACTACTTCTGAGGAGTTAGCCCAGTACCAGGCTACTGAGTTTGCAGGCAAGTATTCACTCACAAGAACCATTGTGTCCTTTCCACACTGGATATCGATACTTTCTGTTGTCTATTCTGCTAGCCTTAAGTTTCGTTGCTTGTGTTCCGATCCTATCACATGTTATCCTGTAACCCTGATATAGCCTATCCTCCACACCTATACCCTGTTGTTTGTTGCCTGTGTCTACTAGCATGCTTAGGGTTGTTTATGTTCGAGTCTGTTGTCCGTTATTTCCGTACCATAGTTATTATGTTCTGGGGCTCGATGTTTAAACAACAACCTGTTAATGTTTGAGGTAATGCTAATTTGATGATAAGGCACCGGCAGGAGGCCGGGTATGGTTTTGAGGCCTGCTAGTGTCGACCTTAATTAGGAAAAGGTTCTTGTCCTCTAGATCCATGATGAGCGCGCTAACCGCATGTGGGAAGCGTGTATGGGCGCCCCCCTCAACTTTGATTCGATTCGCATCTCGTCCAAATCGCCTCATTTAGTTCAGGTTTTCCATTTGCCGCATGCATGTGCAGGTGCGAACCCGAGGCCAGGGTGGTAACTTTTGTAGTCGGCATTTAGGGAGACACGTTCTTAGAGTGCTATGAGGGTCCCCTTTTCTTCGTGGGGCTTGATTAGCCGTGCGCTCAATTGCACGGGGTTCTTTGGGCTTGAAGCGAAGAAGAGTTGGGTTGTGTTGAGTGTCTCGCTTGGTGGGTTTGATCCCCGTCTGGCGGGATATTCTTACGTGTACGGCCAAATTGGTGCATCCCTGCAGGGTTAAATCTTCTCGAGAAGCCGTGTTGTCCGCGGTTATGGATGACTTGGTGATAGGGCTGGCTAACAAGGATTAGACAACTTACACCTAATTAATACTAATGTTGACTAGTAATAGTCTTATTGACACAATAACTAGAACCTTCACTAATCCAACTGTGTGAGTTATCCTCGGATTGCTTCTTTGGATAAGGGGCGAGATCCAGGATGGGTTTGTTTGAGGTTGTTGGTAGTTGGTTCCGATACGCTATCTTATCCCTCTCTTTTAGCCGGAAGTTGTAGCGAGTCTCTGTAGTTGGTTAGGCAGCCCGCTGCCGCACTTTTGTATCACCTATTCTTCCGTTGAACCCAAAGCATCTGTACTTGGTGTTGCCGGGTACACTTTGGTATCTTGTGCGTCTTGCTTGCCAGTACTTGTCTGTACTGACCCCTTTGGGGCTGTGGTTTCCGCAGACCACGTTTCCGAGGATCCCCATGGTGGCTACTATGTGGAGTATGACGAGGCTGCTGACGAGTAGATAGCGGACCTGGGCAGGATCCGAGACATCGTGGATGGGCTCCGTCTTTCGTTTCCGGCCTCTTAGGCCTATTTGGATCTTGTCTGTACTCAGACACTTTGGATGCTTCCGCTGTGATGTAATGATGACTTGTTGGGACATGTGTCCTCTGGATGATTGTATTTGCTATCTCTGCTCTAGTGAGAGCTATTTGCAACTTATTTCTATTTCTTTGTGTCTTAGAGATTTGTTATGATATCACTTGTTCAAATGCCGTTGACGTACCATGTGTGTATGTTATGAAGTATGTCAATGGAAGTAGTCGGATTTCTATGGGATGGTTTACGCAGACGATGGATAGTAGAGAATGGTTGTCACACGTTTACGTGTTGGCCTGCTCACATTGAGATGCGGGTGCCGGTATGCCCCGTAAGCCATTTATCTACTGTTTAGCGGGCTGTGAGTATCCTCTAGAAGTCCGGGTGCGACAAATGGTATCAGAGCCTGTCTGCCTGTAGGATCCCTTTTACTGGTCGCAGTTGAGTCTAGAAACTATTTTGTAGCTATATAGGAAAAATGAAACGTGAGAGTAGGAATTCTATTCCTTTATTTCTTTCCCCAACCACCCTCCCTTTTTCTGGTAAGGAAGTGCAACGTTGTTTTCTCTTCTCATCTAAACTTTCAAGTTAGGATTTCACGTATCCTGGTTTCTCTAGGATAGTTATATCTACTAGACCATAGGAATGGAGGTGGTTGTGACATGATTTATCATGTTGCCTACTCACGATTGAGAACGGAGGCGTGTAAGCCCTGGAAGCAGATCCTCTATTCCTTAAGAAGTAGATATTTATCCTTTAGAAGCCCGGATGGGTTTTCCGTAGTACCTCAGGAGTGTTTGGTCTCGTGTTTCCCCAATATTGCTTCGATATCCTGTTCTTCTCAACATCCTTTTCGTCCGTTGTCGGGGGATTACCCCCGAGTAGGGTAAACGCAAGTGCTAAAGACAAGATCAGAAGGGACGTTTGGCCGAGTAGCCGGCTACCCGGTAGTTGCTACCCGGTCGACTGCTACTCGGTCCTACACATAAATGGCCAGAAGGACAAATCAAGGAAGTCACGTTCCTCCGAGTAGAAGAGTTGGCCCGAGTAGAAATGGCGGGAGCCTACTCGGGCCAGAAGTCGACTTCGTCACCGACAACGCCGGCGATTTCGGCTCCTTCGACTTCGTCACCGACAACGCCGGCGTTTTCGGCGGCAGGGCCATGCCGGAGGGCGGCTCGGTGCTCTCTTTCGGCGCGCACCTCGTCTACGTCGCCACCGTCATCGACCGCGAGTACCCCGAGCTGGTGCATGTCGCGGAAGATCCACCTGCCGTCATCGCCGCGCGCGGGAGGCCGCTGGGCCGCTCTGCGGACGTCGCGGAGGTGATGATGACCGGCCCTGCTGCTGACGCCGGGAAGGGCACGGCTGCTACTGCTGCGGGCGTCATCGAGGCTCTCGCTGGCCCGAGTGCTGGCGGGAAGACGCACAAGCCCTACGAGAAGGAGTGCAACCTTCCCCTTTCCACTACTCCGACAATCCCTGCGTCTGCTGCGCGGACGGGTATGCCGCCTCCCACTGATCTCGAGCTCCTGACCATGAAGGCGCAGCTCGACCGGCAGCGCCAGGAGTTGCTCGCTGAGCAGGCGGAGTTGGAGAAGATTAGGCTAGAGCTTAGCCTAGATCAGATTGAGTACAACAAGGCTCACGGTTTTACACCGGTCGTTAGGAGAGCTAGCAAAGTAGGTGCTACGCGTCGCAACCTAGGCGCCGAGATGGCAACGGTTGTAGAGGCTCCCAGTCAGTCCGCCACCGCAAACACCTCCACTAGACCCAGATATAGCACACCCGCCAAAACACTTAGAGCTGCTGAGGCCGTCGCTGCCGAGTTGCCGCATCTAGCTGGCGACGCGCGCGTTAGGCAACAGGAGAGGCTAAACGAGCTGGTGCTAGAGGCTGCTAGGCAGAATGAAGAGTTCCGGAAAGCCAACCCGGGTGCTGGAGCTTCTCAGGTGGTGCACTCGCACGTGGCTAGATCTAACGATCAGGCTTCATCACCGCATCCTAGCCGTGAGAGAAGCCGGAGTGGGCATTCCGGCAAGGGTAGGCAAATGCAGGTGTACGACCCAGCTGTCGCCGCGAAACAGCTCGCTGTGCCACGACAGTCCGGTCAGAAACACAACACTGCAGCAGCAGGCTTTCAAGCCCACAAAGCTCAAAGCCAGGCCCGAGATGGAGAGCGCCCAGGCCCTTCTCAGCATCCAGTTGCTCAGCCTACTCGGCAGAGGCAGCAGCCGCGTGCGGTGGCGCCAGCCGCCAACCCGGTGGAGCAGCCTGCAGCTGTGCAGGTGGACAGATATGATAATGGCTACTCGGCCATGGGATTGGCTGGCTATGACATCTTGGATCGTGCGGGCGAGCGCGTGCTGGCGCCTGGAGATGCAAGGCACCAGCTGGACCGGATCAGCTTGTCGGCACGACTCGAAAACACGGGACCTCCCGGCCCCGAGTGCTTTGGCCCGCGCATCATGAACGAGCCTTCCGTGAAGAACTTCCAGCTCGCAAGGGGCACCAATAGCTACAATGGTAGCACCAAGCCGGAGGATTGGTGTAACGCCCGGGGTTTTCCCTCCCAAATAGAATTGATTGTTGTTTTATTTTTGCATCGCATGACAACCTCGTGCAACATCCTGCATTTAAAACTTGCACATTGTTTAAAATTCATCAACTCCTATTTTATAAAATTTGTTCGATTGATTAATCAAATTTCAATAGTACAAAGCACTTTCTGAAAATAATAAAACAAAAGAGAAGAAAAAAAAAGTTTTGGGTGGCCAGACCAGGCCAACAAGGCCCAGTCCAGCCAGCCCACCACCTAACCCTAAGCCCACCCCGTAGCCCACACAACGCACACACGCACAGACCCCACACGCACGCAACGCACACGACACACACACGCACACCGCCGCCAGCGAAGGGGATCGATCGATCCCCCAGGCAGCGACGTCTTCCTCCCGTCGCCCTCTGCCTCGATCCCCTTACCCCCATCGATCTCCTCTCCAACCCCTTCCCGTCGAACGCCGCCAGGGGGCGATCTCAGCCCGACCTCCTCCGTGCTCCCTCCACCTCGCCCTCCTCCTTCATCCTCGCGTTGGTGCTGCCATGGCCGGCCCCCGCTCCCGCTTTTCTCTGTACCCAACACCCGCCCCGAACCCCAAATCCCTGAACCCTAGCTCGCCAGAGCTCCGTAATCCGGTGAATTCCCCGTCGGCCTCAGAGTCTGCACCGTGTGATGCTTCTGAAAACTCGCCCGTGAGTGCGCAATTCGCATACTCGATGGCGTCGTCGCCTACCGCCGTGGGGACGCGCTTTGCGGGTCTCTGCCAGGAACTGGGAGTGGACAAGGGCGTCGTCGGTGAGGCCGCCGCGTTGCTGGAGGAGGGGAAGTGCGCTCTTCTCACGCCGTCCTCGACGAACTCAACCCCGTCCCCAGCGCCGCCTCGTCCTCTCCGAGCTGAATCACCGCCGCGGTCTGTGGGCCATCAAGGCCAAGAACGGCGGCGCCTTTCCCCAAGGCCGAGAAGCCAGCCGCCGTTGCCGAGCCCAGGTTCTACCCCGCCGTCGTCGTCACCTCCGTCCTGAGTTGCTGCCGCTGCTGGACGGCGGAACCATCTCATGTCGCCCAACAGTACACGTCTGCTCGCTGCGGAAGACAAGGACTTCCTCCAGCACGGGGATGGACAGCTGTGCCCGCATCACCATGTACATCGGCAAGCACGTCATCAACCCATGAACATCTACGCCGCCGTCCGTACTCGTCCCGCCGTGTTCTCCTTGTGTGGCCGCCTTTGTGCGTATTGTGAACCTCGAAGATGGAATCGCCAAGGTCTACTTCCTCGACGTTCTGTATGTGATAATGTTGACAGTCGACCACGACTACTTCCTCGACGAACCGTGAACGCCTACACCGCCGCCGATGGACTTGTTTGTGGTGGCCGCCTTTGTGCGTGTCCACGAGAGCCCAACGACCGAGAGACATCGACAAGTACACGGACGCCATGAACCCCATCGACCTCGAAGGTGTGACGTGTACCTCGGATACGCCGAGATCTCCACCAACCCCGAAGAGTGGTGCTCGAATACTACTTCCACTACTTCCTCGACGTCGACTACTTCCTCCATGTTCCGAAGTTTCCGGCGTTGACCCCGGCATTCCTCTTTCCAACGTGCGAACCCAAACCCCAACCCTATACCTATATGCCTATTTTCTAAATGTCATCTATATCGTGCATATTAAATCATTCATGTGTTGCATTGCATCATGTGGGTGCGGGTAATAGTACTATCATCTAATAATTAAATATGGAATGAGTTGGGATAATTAAATATTGTCCCGGTTCCATTTAAATTGTGTAGCTCATCTTTATATTATCTCGCCATGTTAAACAACATTTAATCTTGATGGGTAAATAAATAACGTGAACCTCCTAAATTAAATGTTGGGCTTCCCGCTCAATTTAAATTGATTTAATTGCATAAAATCATAAATTATTCATTTTAACTCCGAATTTGAAAAGTAAAGTATGTTTTCCAATCAAAATTCTCTAAACTTTGCAAATATCAACTTTATTTTCTGTTTTGAATAAATTAAATTTTTGAAAACAACTATTTCTAAATTAATGCATTTAAAATTGTCAATTTAATAACTTGCTCAATTCAAAACCAACTTGCACATATCAAATATGTTTTCCAACCAGAAAAACGCAAGGAATATTAATATGCCATCCATGTTCATGTTTGCACCTTGCATTTTTCCTTTGTAGTAGTGTTATGCATGTTCACCTATTAAATAAATATGGAATGTGTTGGGGCATTAAAATCAAATCATGCCCTATTCCATTTAATATTGGATAGATCACCTCTACCTTGTTTAAACCTGTTAATCAACATTTAATATTGATGGTTAGCTAAAAAACTTGAACCAATAATTATTTGTCCGGACTCCGGTTCCGATTAAATTGGTTAAGTTGTTTTCCCCTGTTGCATCTTGCCATGCCATGCATATAAAATAGGATCATGCTGGATCTTTTGCCGTAGAAGTAATTGTTGCATCCGGTGTTTGTTCGAGGTTCGTTGCTTCCTCCCGGATAGGACGTTGAGATGATGTGAGCAACGACAAGTTCTGCGGTGGTACCTCTACTTGCTGGATCTCAGGCAAGTATACTCACTTGCTGCCTATGGCTACCTTTCATCACTTGTTACCGATTCTTTCCGTTGCCCTTATGCTAGCCTTATGATTCGATGCTTGTGTTCCGATCCCATCACATGTTTACCCTGCTACCACGATATTGCCTTACCTCCCCACCTATAACCCTGTTGTTTGTTGGCCTGTGTCGTAATAGCATGCTTAGGTTTGTTTGCGCTCTGGTCCTGTTGTTCTTTGTTCTATCACCTGTTTAGTTGATAGTTGGGTTTCAATTTAATCAACAACATGTTCATGTTTTGGGTAATAATAATTTGATGATAAGGCACCGGCAGGAGGCCTGGCGTGGTTTTGAGGCCTGCTAGTGTCGAACTTAATTAGGAAAAGAGTCTTGTCTACTGATCCATGATGAGCGCACTAACCGCATGTGGGAAGCGAGTATGGGCGCCCCCCGCAATTCTGATTCGATTCGCATCTCGTCCAAATCGCCACACTTAGTTCGGGCTTTCCATTTGATGCATGCATATGCAGGTGCGAACCCTTGGCGCCAGGGTGGAACTTTTGTAGTCGGCATTTAGGGCGGCGTGGTCTTAGAGTGCTATGAGGGTCCCCCTTTTCTTCGTGGGGGCTCGATTAGCCGCGCACGCACAGCATGTGGTTCTTTGGGCTTGATGCAAAGAAGAGTTGGGTTGTGTTGAGTACCTCGCTTGGTGGGTTGATCCCCCGTCTGGCGGGTTATTCTTACGTGTACGGCCAAATTGGTGCATCCCTGCAGGGTTAAATCTTCTCGAGAAACCGTGTTGTCCGCGGTTATGGATGACTTGGTGAAAGTGCTGGCTAACAAGTACTCAGACAACTTACACTTAACGATGATAACTTGACTAGTAATATAGATTACTTCCACCATCAAAATGAATGTCACCTTAATCAACCGTGTGAGTTTCCTTGGGTTGCTTCCTTAGTAGGGGGTAACATTGGATGGGTATTGTTTGGTGAGTAGTTGTAGTTGGTTCTGATTCGCTATCTTATCCCTTTCTTTTAGCCGGATGTTGTAGCGCGTCTCTGTAGTTAGTTAGTGCAGCCCGCTGCCGCTTCTTTGCAGTAATCCCTTCCTTTCCATTGTGCCCCAAAGTATTTGTATCTTGTGATGATTGGTTACGCTGGTATCTTGTGAGTATGGGTTATCCACTTGCCAGTACTTAACCGTACTGACCCACGAATCCTTTTCGTGGCTGCATATTCCACATTGCAGTCAACAGGTTTGAAGTCTGACGACGTTAGCTTGGGAATCCCTCCGGCTTGGCCTGGGCAGGGATTGGACGCCATCGGTTATCTTCAGGACTCTTAGTCCATTTTGTATCTTGTCCGTAGTCGGACACTATGTTGATTCTTCCGCTGTTATTTGGATCTTTGTATTGTATCAGTTGTATCCTTGACTCGTTTGAGTCGTCTTGTATATATATCTTTTCTGTTGTTGTTGCGGAATATTCGTGAACTGTTGTAATGTTATCACAAGTGGCAACCTGGAATCGGTTATTATGTGGATTTTGGTGGAAATGCTGAAATCTGCATAGTGCCCGATCTCGGGGCGTCACCAATGGTATCAGAGCATGGTTTCCGATTCCCGATGTTGTTTCGATACGAATGGTTATCGAAGCAACGGGTCCGCAAAGCCTGTAGGATAACCTCGCTAACGGTCGTTGTTTCTAGAGTGTCAAAAACTATTTCTGTTAAACTATTTTGGAAAACATCTCAATAGGATTCTTGTTTTCTCCTTATCTCTATTCTATTTCCCCTCCCATCTTATTTGTTTTGGAGTCTCCCCTCTTATCTATCTTTCAAAGTTCTAGGATTCTACGTGGGTGGACGTTTTCTGAGCTTTTAACCTAATAGGTTCGATCTTCGGAAGATTCCTGGTGGAAGCACATCGTCATCAGCCCGAGCAAGAATCTCTTGTTAGTGGTGTCGAGAAGCCCTTGTTAGTGGTGTCGAGGAGATCACCTGGAAGCGCGAAGACTCGTTAGTCGAACTTCTTCTCCCTCCCGGGTTCGTAGTTGGATTGCGAGGGCGCAATCCCTTGTTAGTGGTGTCGTTTGTAACGCCCGGGGTTTCCCCCCCCCCCCAAATAGAATTGATTGTTGTTTTATTTTTGCATCGCATGACAACCTCGTGCAAAATCCTGCATTTAAAACTTGCACATTGTTTAAAATTCATCAACTCTTATTTTATAAAATTTGTTCGATTGATTAATCAAATTTCAATAGTACAAAGCACTTTCTGAAAATAATAAAACAAAAGAGAAGAAAAAAATTTGGGTGGCCAGACCAGGCCAACAAGGCCCAGTCCAGCCAGCCCACCACCTAACCCTAAGCCCACCCCGTAGCCCACACAACGCACACACGCACATACCCCACACGCACGCAACGCACACGACACACACACGCACACCGCCGCCAGCGAAGGGGATCGATCGATCCCCCAGGCAGCGACGTCTTCCTCCCGTCGCACTCTGCCTCGATCCCCTTACCCCCCATCGATCTCCTCTCCAACCCCTTCCCGTCGAACACCGCCAGGGGGCGAGCTCAGCCCGATCTCCTCCGTGCTCCCTCCACCTCGCCCTCCTCCTTCATCCTCGCGTTGGTGCTGCCATGGCCGGCCCCCGCTCCCGCTTTTCTCTGTACCCAACACCCGCCCCGAACCCCAAATCCCTGAACCCTAGCTCGCCAGAGCTCCGTAATCCGGTGAATTCCCCGTCGGCCTCAGAGTCTGCGCCGTGTGATGCTTCTAAAAACTCGCCCGAGAGTGCGCAATTCGCATACTCGATGGCGTCGTCGCCTACCACCGTGGGGACGCGCTTTGCGGGTCTCTGCCAGGAACTAGGAGTGGACAAGGGCATCGCCGGCGAGGCCGCCGCGTTGCTGGAGGAGGGGAACTGCGCTCTTCTCACGCCGTCCTCGACGAACTCACCCCGTCCCCAGCGCCGCCTCGTCCTCTCCGAGCTGAATCACCGCCGCGGTCTGTGGGCCATCAAGGCCAAGAACGGCGGCGCCTTTCCCCAAGGCCGAGAAGCCAGCCGCCGTTGTCGAGCCCAGGTTCTACCCCGCCGTCGTCGTCACCTCCGTCCCGAGTTGCTGCCGCTGCTGGACGGCGGAACCATCTCATGTCGCCCAACAGTACACGTCTGCTCGCTGCGGAAGACAAGGACTTCCTCCAGCACGTGGATGGACAGCTGCGCCCGCATCACCATGTACATCGAGAAGCACGTCATCAACCCATGAACATCTACGCCGCCGTCCGTACTCGTCCCGCCGTGTTCTCCTTGTGTGGCCGCCTTTGTGCGTATTGTGAACCTCGAAGATGGAATCGCCAAGGTCTACTTCCTCGACGTTCTGTATGTGATAATGTTGACAGTCGACCACGACTACTTCCTCGACGAACCGTGAACGCCTACACCGCCGCCGATGGACTTGTTTGTGGTGGTCGCCTTCGTGCGTGTCTACGAGAGCCCAACGACCGAGAGACATCGACAAGTACACGGACGCCATGAACCCCATCGACCTCGAAGGTGTGACGTGTACCTCGGATACGCCGAGATCTCCACCAACCCCGAAGAGTGGTGCTCGAATACTACTTCCACTACTTCCTCGATGTCGACTACTTCCTCCATGTTCCGAAGTTTCCGGCGTTGACCCCGGCGATCCTCTTTCCAACGTGCGAACCCAAACCCCAACCCAATACCTATATGCCTATTTTCTAAATGTCATCTATATCGTGCATATTAAATCATTCATGTGTTGCATTGCATCATGTGGGTGCGGGTAATAGTACTATCATCTAATAATTAAATATGGAATGAGTTGGGATAATTAAATATTGTCCCGGTTCCATTTAAATTGTGTAGCTCATCTTTATATTATCTCGCCATGTTAAACAACATTTAATCTTGATGGGTAAATAAATAACGTGAACCTCCTAAATTAAATGTTGGGCTTCCGGCTCAATTTAAATTGATTTAATTGCATAAACTCATAACTAATTCATTTTAACTCCGAATTTGAAAAGTAAAATATGTTTTCCAATCAAAATTCTCTAAACTTTGCAAATATCAACTTTGTTTTCTGTTTTGAATAAATTAAATTGTTGAAAACAACTATTTCTAAATTAATGCATTTAAAATTGTCAATTTAATAACTTGCTCAATTCAAAACCAACTTGCACATATCAAATATGTTTTCTAACCAGAAAAACGCAAGGAATATTAATATGCCATCCATGTTCATGTTTGCACCTTGCATTTTTCCTTTGTAGTAGTGTTATGCATGTTCACCTATTAAATAAATATGGAATGTGTTGGGGCATTAAATTCAAATCATGCCCTATTCCATTTAATATTGGATAGATCACCTCTACCTTGTTTAAACCTGTTAATCAACATTTAATATTGATGGTTAGCTAAAAAACTTGAACCAATAATTATTTGTCTGGACTCCGGTTCCGATTAAATTGGTTAAGTTGTTTTCCCCTGTTGCATCTTGCCATGCCATGCATATAAAATAGGATCATGCTGGATCTTTTGCCGTAGAAGTAATTGTTGCATCCGGTGTTTGTTCGAGGTTCGTTGCTTCCTCCCGGATAGGACGTTGAGATGATGTGAGCAACGACAAGTTCTGCGGTGGTACCTCTACTTGCTGGATCTCAGGCAAGTATACTCACTTGCTGCCTATGGCTGCCTTTCATCACTTGTTACCGATTCTTTCCGTTGCTCTTATGCTAGCCTTATGATTCGATGCTTGTGTTCCGATCCCATCACATGTTTACCCTGCTACCACGATATTGCCTTACCTCCACACCTATAACCCTGTTGTTTGTTGGCCTGTGTCGTAATAGCATGCTTAGGTTTGTTTGCGCTCTGGTCCTGTTGTTCTTTGTTCTATCACATGTTTAGTTGATAGTTGGGTTTCAATTTAATCAACAACATGTTCATGTTTTGGGTAATAATAATTTGATGATAAGGCACCGGCAGGAGGCCCGGCGTGGTTTTGAGGCCTGCTAGTGTCGAACTTAATTAGGAAAAGGGTCTTGTCTACTGATCCATGATGAGCGCACTAACCGCATGTGGGAAGCGAGTATGGGCGCCCCCCACAATTCTGATTCGATTCGCATCTCGTCCAAATCGCCACACTTAGTTCGGGCTTTCCATTTGATGCATGCATATGCAGGTGCGAACCCTTGGCGCCACGGTGGAACTTTTGTAGTCGGCATTTACGGCGGCGTGGTCTTAGAGTGCTATGAGGGTCCCCCTTTTCTTCGTGGGGGCTCGATTAGCCGCGCACGCACAGCATGTGGTTCTTTGGGCTTGATGCGAAGAAGAGTTGGGTTGTGTTGAGTACCTCGCTTGGTGGGTTGATCCCCCGTCTGGCGGGTTATTCTTACGTGTATGGCCAAATTGGTGCATCCCTGCAGGGTTAAATCTTCTCGAGAAGCCGTGTTGTCCGAGGTTATGGATGACTTGGTGAAAGTGCTGGCTAACAAGTACTCAGACAACTTACACTTAACGATGATAACTTGACTAGTAATATAGATTACTTCCACCATCAAAATGAATGTCACCTTAATGAACCGTGTGAGTTTCCTTGGGTTGCTTCCTCAGTAGGGGGTAACATTGGATGGGTATTGTTTGGTGAGTAGTTGTAGTTGGTTCTGATTCGCTATCTTATCCCTTTCTTTTAGCCGGATGTTGTAGCGCGTCTCTGTAGTTTGTTAGTGCAGCCCGCTGCCGCTTCTTTGCAGTAATCCCTTCCTTTCCATTGTACCCCAAAGTATTTGTATCTTGTGATGATTGGTTACGCTGGTATCTTGTGAGTATGGGTTATCCACTTGCCAGTACTTAACCGTACTGACCCACGAATCCTTTTCGTGGCTGCATATTCCACATTGCAGTCAACAGGTTTGAAGTCTGACGACGTTAGCTTGGGAATCCCTCCGGCTTGGCCTGGGCAGGGATTGGACGCCATCGGTTATCTTCAGGACTCTTAGTCCATTTTGTATCTTGTCCGTAGTCGGACACTATGTTGATTCTTCCGCTGTTATTTGGATCTTTGTATTGTATCAGTTGTATCCTTGACTCGTTTGAGTCGTCTTGTATATATATCTTTTCTGTTGTTGTTGCGGAATATTCGTGAACTGTTGTAATGTTATCACAAGTGGCAACCTGGAATCGGTTATTATGTGGATTTTGGTGGAAATGCTGAAATCTGCATAGTGCCCGATCTCGGGACGTCACAATTGGCTCAATGACTATGTCACCGCGGTTCATATCACGAATGGCAACCGGAGATGGGCAGTACGGTACGTTCCGCAGATGCTAGAGGGTCCAGCTCGCACTTGGCTCAACAATTTGCCCAAGAACAGCATCAATTGTTGGCTGGATTTCTCGGAAGCCTTCATCAGCAACTTCACCAGCACTTACAAGAGGCCGAATAGGCCACAGCAGTTGTCCGCTTGCAGGCAGCGGGAAGACGAGACGGACCGCGAGTACCTTACTCGGTGGAGCACATTGCGGAACACCTGTGAAGGTGTGAATGAAGCCCAGGCCATCACTTGGTTTGCGCAGGGTTGCAGGCATGGCAGTATGCTGTGGCAAAGGTTGTAGAGGGAGATGCCAAACACTCTGGCGGAGACCATCAAGATCGCGGATCAGTACGCACTCAGTGATCCTACCCAGCCCCTGATGGATTCCTCTGAGCCGAGAAGAAACTTCAACAGCAACAAGCGCAACGAGTTCCGCAATAAGCGCAGGGGTGACCGAATAGATACTCGGTACGACCCTGAGGAAGTGAATGCAGTGGCTGTTGGAGCTGGCGGCCGCCAAAGGCAAAAACCTGCTGGAGCCTACGGGCAGAACCAGAACCAGGGCCAAGGCAACAAGAAACCATACCGCGCTCCTCAGTCGGGTAGCGGCAACTCGGAACCCACAAGGAAGTTCATCTTCGACGATATGAGGGATGGCCCATGCAGTTTCCATACTCAGCACCCTTCGAGGCCTGCTAACCACACTACCCGGCAATGCGAGTGGTGGGATCTGATCAGGAATGAAGGCTTGCCTCCTCCTCCTCCTCTGCCAGCTGCGAATGCCAATGTGCAGCCTGCTCGCGCACCCGCAGCTCGGCCTCCAGTGTTTCCGAGAAGAGAAAACGTGAATCAAGTGGCTTTAGGAGCCAATCGCCACTTCAACAATGAGGGCTACCGCAACAACAACAACAACCACAACCGCAACAACAATAGAGGCAACAACAACTACCAGGGAAACAACAACGGCAACAATGAGGGCGGAGGCCGCAACCAGTACCAAGAACATCACGAGAGCTACATGATCTTCACTTCTGAGCCTGTCGACAAGCAATCACAGCACAGGCGTGCCATGGAGATCAATGTCGTGATCCCTGCTGTTCCTCACTATATGCATTGGTGCAACCAAGAGATCACGTGGTCCCGAGTAGATCATCCCAAGGTGATGCCCAACCCGGGTATCTACGCTTTGGTGCTGGATCCTACCTTCTTGGGTCCCGAGAAGAATGTGAGGTCCAGCAAGGTACTGATCGACAACGGCAGCAGCATCAACATTGTGTACAGAGACACACTCGAGAAGCTTGGGCTGGCTGAGAACATGCTGCTACCTAGCAAGACCACTTTCCATGGCATTGTGCCGGGAGTCTCGTGCAACCCGATTGGCCGAGTGTGGATAGATGTGCTATTCGGCACCAGGGAGAACTGCCGCACAGAGAGCCTGCAGTTCGAGGTGGTTGATCACCAGAGCCCCTACCATGCCCTACTCGGCAGGCCTACTCTGAGCAAGTTCATGGCCTCTACCCACACTGCATATCTGAAGATGAAGATCCCTGGTCCCAATGGTGTGATTACCATCTCTGGTGACTACAAGAAGTCCATGGAGTGTGCCTCTACTGGTTCTCAGTTGGCGGAGTCCATGGTGATTGCTGCCGAGAAGAAAAAGATGTACGAGGTGGTGGCTATGGCGCAATCCGCGCAAGCTGGTGCGCAGGGCGTGCCGAGTACCCAGCACGGGACCGCGTTCCAGGCGTCTCAAGAGACAAAGAAGGTCCAGGTCGACCCTGAGTTCCCCGACCGCGTAGCCATCATTGGCTCCGGGTTGGCGGAGAAATAGGAAAGCGAGCTCATCCACTTCCTCCGTGAGAATTGGGACGTGTTCGCCTGGTCCAATGAAGATTTACCAGTAGTCCCGAGGGAGTTGGTTGAGCACTCGTTACATGTGCGTCCTGACGCCAAACCAGTGAAGCAGGCTATGTGCCGTTTTGGAGATGAGAGAAGGAAGGCCATTGGTGACCAGATCACCAAGCTGCTGATAAGCAATTTCATCATGGAGGTGCTGCACCCGGATTGGCTAGCCAACCAGGTCATGGTCGAGAAGAAGAAGGAGGACCCCAAGGCTGCTACTGCATGGCGCATGTGTGTCGACTACACCGACTTGAACAAAGCATGCCCCAAGGATCCTTTCCCGCTACCTCGCATCGATCAGGTGATCGATTCCACTGCTGGTTGTGAACTGCTGTCTTTCATAGATGCCTACTCTGGTTTTCACCAGATAGCTCTCAATCCTGCTGATCAAATAAAGACTGCCTTCATTACCCCGTACGGGGCTTATTGCTATCGTGTCATGTGTTTCGGGTTGCGGAATGCGGGTGCTACTTATCAGCGGTGCATGCAGAAATGCTTGCACAACCAGCTCGGCAACAATGTGCAGGTGTACGTAGATGACATTGTCATCAAAACGAATAAAACACAAACTCTGCTTGCCGATCTTGAGGAAACCTTCGCTAACTTGCGCAAGTATAAAATGAAGCTGAATCCGAGTAAATGCACCTTTGGCGTTCCGGCTGGCAAGCTACTCGACTTCTTGGTGTCTAGTCAGGGCATTGAAGCTAATCCTTCAAAGATAAAAGCTATTGAGAGTATGTCTTTGCCGAGATCCCTGAAGGATGTGCAAAAATTCACTGGTTGCTTGGCATCTCTGAGCCGTTTCCTGGGCCGAATGGGCGAGAAGGCCCTGCCTCTGTACCAGCTGATGAAGAAAAGTGACAAGTTTGTCTGGACTCCGCAAGCGGATGTGGCATTCAATGAGCTGAAGGCAATGCTGGGTAGCGCTCCCATCTTGGCTAGTCCGCTACCCAAGGAGCCAATGCTGCTGTACATTGCTGCTACCAACCGAGTGGTCAGTGTGGTGATTGTGGTGGAGCGAGAAGAAGAAGGCAAAAGTGTGCAGCGCCCAGTATATTACCTCGGTGAAGTGTTGTCCAGCTCCAAGCAGAACTACCCGCATTACCAGAAGATGACCTACGGCGTGTACCTGGGCGCCAAGAAGCTGAAGCATTATTTCCAAGAGCATCCCATCACTGTTGTGAGCTCTGCTCCCATCTCGGATATCATGGGCAACAAGGAAGCGAGTGGTAGAGTAGCCAAGTGGGCAATTGAGCTGGCCGCGTACGCTCCCGCGTATGCAAGAAGAGAAGCCATCAAGTCTCAGATTCTGGCGGAGTTTCTGGTGGATTGGGCTGACGTGCAGTACGAACCTCCTGCTCCAGTTTCCAATTACTGGAAGATGCACTTTGATGGCTCGAAGGTGAAGGAAGGCCTTGGTGCTGGCGTGGTGCTTACGTCACTCAAGCGAGATCAGCTCAAGTACGTGCTGCAGATTCATTTCAAGGCGTCCAACAACGTTGCAGAGTACGAGGCCGTGGTGCACGGCTTGCGAGTAGCCAAGGAGGTTGGCGTGCAGCGCATTATATGCTATGGCGATTCAGATCTGGTGGTGCAGCAAGTCTCTGGCACTTGGGATGCTCTGGATGCCAACATGGTATCATACCGCTTCCTGGTACAGTCTATGACTGGATTCTTCGAAGGCTGCGAGTTCCAGCATATTCACCGGGAAGAGAATGAAGCAGCAGACGAGTTGTCCAAGTTGGGATCTTCTCGGCAGTCCATCCCGGCGGGGATTGCCTTGGAGCACTTGAGGAAGCCATCCATCAAGCCATCTCCCAACTCGGAATCCATATTTGTTCCTTCTCTGCCAAGTGAAGAATCCGTTCCCATGGAGATTGACTGGGATAATGCAACAGAGAACCCAGGGACTGCCACTCCTTACTCGGGGACTGCCACTCCCTACTCGGGGACTGCCACTCCTTACTCGGGGACTGCCACTCCATACTCGGGGACTGCTGTCCTCAACCCGGGGACTGTCGCATTCATTGAGGAGGTCCTTGCCAATCGTTCAGGGCTTCAGAGAAGTGCTCCCAACCCTAAAGAGCAGCCAGAGGTGCCTATCCCGATGGAAGTGGACGAACCAGTGTTTTCTACACGGGAGACACCGAGTTGGGCCATGCCCATAGTATCCTTTCTAAAGGACGGCACTCTGCCAGAAGATGAGGTGATCGCAAGGCAGATTCAGAGAAGATCCAAGGGCTACACCATATTCAGAGATGTGCTGCACAAGAGAAGTGCCACCGGCGTGCTGCAACGCTGTGTGGACCCAGAAGAAGGAGGGGAAATTCTGTTGGAGATACACCAAGGAGAATGCGGGCACCACGCCTTTCTCGGGCATTGGTCAAGAAGGCTTTTCGGCATGGCTTCTACTGGCTCACAGCTCTGCAGCAAGCTGAGGACATCGTGAGGAAGTGCAACGGCTGTCAGATGTTCGCGAGTAAGATCCACGTGCCGGCTTCCGAGTTGAAAACCATTCCCATCACTTGGCCGTTTGCTGTATGGTGGTTGGATATGGTTGGCCCCTTCAAGCCGGCTAAAGGCAACATGACGCACATCTTAGTCATGGTGGACAAGTTCACCAAGTGGATTGAAGTGAAGCCTATTCGGAAGTGCGATGGAGCTACAGCCGTGAAATTCTTAAAGGATGTGATCCTGAGATACGGCTACCCGCACAGCATCATCACGGATAACGGTACAAATTTTGCTGAAGGAGCAATGGTGCGGTTCTGCAGAGATAAGCACATCCGACTAGATGTCGCATCCGTTGCGCATCCCGCCTCCAATGGGCAAGTGGAAAGAGCAAACGGCATGGTGCTAGCAGGCATAAAGCCAAGGCTGATTGAGCCGTTGCTGAAAACACATGGGTGTTGGCTAGACGAGTTGCCAGCGGTGTTGTGGAGTCTAAGGACTACCCCTAACCGGTCAACCGGCTACACGCCATTCTTCTTGGTATACGGGGCTGAGGCCGTGTTACCAATAGACCTAGAGCATGACTCCCCCCGAGTAACCCTCTACACTGAGGTGGAGGCGAGAGAAGCTTGAGAAGATGACGTTGACCTGCTCGAAGAAGCAAGAGAGCTTACTCTGTCACGTTCAGCTATCTACCAGCAAAACCTGCGGCGTTATCATAGCCGAAAGGTGAACCCAAGGGTCTTCCGAGAAGGAGACATGGTTCTTAGGCTTGTGCAATGCACAGCCGGGATGCACAAATTGTCTCCTCCATGGGAAGGGCCATTCATTGTGAGCAAAGCGCTGCACAATGATGCCTATTATCTCGTGGGCAGTACGGTACGTTCCGCAGATGCTAGAGGGTCCAGCTCGCACTTGGCTCAACAATTTGCCCAAGAACAGCATCAATTGTTGGCTGGATTTCTCGGAAGCCTTCATCAGCAACTTCACCAGCACTTACAAGAGGCCGAATAGGCCACAGCAGTTGTCCGCTTGCAGGCAGCGGGAAGACGAGACGGACCGCGAGTACCTTACTCGGTGGAGCACATTGCGGAACACCTGTGAAGGTGTGAATGAAGCCCAGGCCATCACTTGGTTTGCGCAGGGTTGCAGGCATGGCAGTATGTTGTGGCAAAGGTTGTAGAGGGAGATGCCAAACACTCTGGCGGAGACCATCAAGATCGCGGATCAGTACGCACTCGGTGATCCTACCCAGCCCCTGATGGATTCCTCTGAGCCGAGAAGAAACTTCAACAGCAACAAGCGCAACGAGTTCCGCAATAAGCGCAGGGGTGACCGAATAGATACTCGGTACGACCCTGAGGAAGTGAATGCAGTGGCTGTTGGAGCTGGCGGCCGCCAAAGGCAAAAACCTGCTGGAGCCTACGGGCAGAACCAGAACCAGGGCCAAGGCAACAAGAAACCATACCGCGCTCCTCAGTCGGGTAGCGGCAACTCGGAACCCACAAGGAAGTTCATCTTCGACGATATGAGGGATGGCCCATGCAGTTTCCATACTCAGCACCCTTCGAGGCCTGCTAACCACACTACCCGGCAATGCGAGTGGTGGGATCTGATCAGGAATGAAGGCTTGCCTCCTCCTCCTCCTCTGCCAGCTGCGAATGCCAATGTGCAGCCTGCTCGCGCACCCGCAGCTCGGCCTCCAGTGTTTCCGAGAAGAGAAAACGTGAATCAAGTGGCTTTAGGAGCCAGTCGCCACTTCAACAATGAGGGCTACCGCAACAACAACAACAACCACAACCGCAACAACAATAGAGGCAACAACAACTACCAGGGAAACAACAACGGCAACAATGAGGGCGAAGGCCGCAACCAGTACCAAGAACATCACGAGAGCTACATGATCTTCACTTCTGAGCCTGTCGACAAGCAATCACAGCACAGGCGTGCCATGGAGGTCAATGCCGTGATCCCTGCTGTTCCTCACTATATGCATTGGTGCAACCAAGAGATCACGTGGTCCCGAGTAGATCATCCCAAGGTGATGCCCAACCCGGGTATCTACGCTTTGGTGCTGGATCCTACCTTCTTGGGTCCCGAGAAGAATGTGAGGTTCAGCAAGGTACTGATCGACAACGGTAGCAGCATCAACATTGTGTACAGAGACACACTCGAGAAGCTTGGGCTGGCTGAGAACATGCTGCTACCTAGCAAGACCACTTTCCATGGCATTGTGCCGGGAGTCTCGTGCAACCCGATTGGCCGAGTGTGGATAGATGTGCTATTCGGCACCAGGGAGAACTGCCGCACAGAGAGCCTGCAGTTCGAGGTGGTTGATCACCAGAGCCCCTACCATGCCCTACTCGGCAGGCCTACTCTGAGCAAGTTCATGGCCTCTACCCACACTGCATATCTGAAGATGAAGATCCCTGGTCCCAATGGTGTGATTACCATCTCTGGTGACTACAAGAAGTCCATGGAGTGTGCCTCTACTGGTTCTCAGTTGGCGGAGTCCATGGTGATTGTTGCCGAGAAGAAAAAGATGTACGAGGTGGTGGCTATGGCGCAATCCGCGCAAGCTGGTGCGCAGGGCGTGCCGAGTACCCAGCACGGGACCGCGTTCCAGGCGTCTCAAGAGACAAAGAAGGTCCAGGTCGACCCTGAGTTCCCCGACCGCGTAGCCATCATTGGCTCCGGGTTGGCGGAGAAATAGGAAAGCGAGCTCATCCACTTCCTCCGTGAGAATTGGGACGTGTTCGCCTGGTCCAATGAAGATTTACCAGTAGTCCCGAGGGAGTTGGTTGAGCACTCGTTACATGTGCGTCCTGACGCCGAACCAGTGAAGCAGGCTATGTGTCGTTTTGGAGATGAGAGAAGGAAGGCCATTGGTGACCAGATCACCAAGCTGCTGATAAGCAATTTCATCATGGAGGTGCTGCACCCGGATTGGCTAGCCAACCCGGTCATGGTCGAGAAGAAGAAGGAGGACCCCAAGGCTGCTACTGCATGGCGCATGTGTGTCGACTACACCGACTTGAACAAAGCATGCCCCAAGGATCCTTTCCCGCTACCTCGCATCGATCAGGTGATCGATTCCACTGCTGGTTGTGAACTGCTGTCTTTCATAGATGCCTACTCTGGTTTTCACCAGATAGCTCTCAATCCTGCTGATCAAATAAAGACTGCCTTCATTACCCCGTACGGGGCTTATTGCTATCGTGTCATGTGTTTCGGGTTGCGGAATGCGGGTGCTACTTATCAGCGGTGCATGCAGAAATGCTTGCACAACCAGCTCGGCAACAATGTGCAGGTGTACGTAGATGACATTGTCATCAAAACGAATAAAACACAAACTCTGCTTGCCGATCTTGAGGAAACCTTCGCTAACTTGCGCAAGTATAAAATGAAGCTGAATCCGAGTAAATGCACCTTTGGCGTTCCGGCTGGCAAGCTACTCGACTTCTTGGTGTCTAGTCAGGGCATTGAAGCCAATCCTTCAAAGATAAAAGCTATTGAGAGCATGTCTTTGCCGAGATCCCTGAAGGATGTGCAAAAATTCACTGGTTGCTTGGCATCTCTGAGCCGTTTCCTGGGCCGAATGGGCGAGAAGGCCCTGCCTCTGTACCAGCTGATGAAGAAAAGTGACAAGTTTGTCTGGACTCCGCAAGCGGATGTGGCATTCAATGAGCTGAAGGCAATGCTGGGTAGCGCTCCCATCTTGGCTAGTCCGCTACCCAAGGAGCCAATGCTGCTGTACATTGCTGCTACCAACCGAGTGGTCAGTGTGGTGATTGTGGTGGAGCGAGAAGAAGAAGGCAAAAGTGTGCAGCGCCCAGTATATTACCTCGGTGAAGTGTTGTCCAGCTCCAAGCAGAACTACCCGCATTACCAGAAGATGACCTACGGCGTGTACCTGGGCGCCAAGAAGCTGAAGCATTATTTCCAAGAGCATCCCATCACTGTTGTGAGCTCTGCTCCCATCTCGGATATCATGGGCAACAAGGAAGCGAGTGGTAGAGTAGCCAAGTGGGCAATTGAGCTGGCCGCGTACGCTCCCGCGTATACGAGAAGAGAAGCCATCAAGTCTCAGATTCTGGCGGAGTTTCTGGTGGATTGGGCTGACGTGCAGTACGAACCTCCTGCTCCAGTTTCCAATTACTGGAAGATGCACTTTGATGGCTCGAAGGTGAAGGAAGGCCTTGGTGCTGGCGTGGTGCTTACGTCACCCAAGCGAGATCAGCTCAAGTACGTGCTGCAGATTCATTTCAAGGCGTCCAACAACGTTGCAGAGTACGAGGCCGTGGTGCACGGCTTGCGAGTAGCCAAGGAGGTTGGCGTGCAGCGCATTATATGCTATGGCGATTCAGATCTGGTGGTGCAGCAAGTCTCTGACACTTGGGATGCTCTGGATGCCAACATGGTATCATACCGCTTCCTGGTACAGTCTATGACTGGATTCTTCGAAGGCTGCGAGTTCCAGCATATTCACCGGGAAGAGAATGAAGCAGCAGACGAGCTGTCCAAGTTGGGATCTTCTCGGCAGTCCATCCCGGCGGGGATTGCCTTGGAGCACTTGAGGAAGCCATCCATCAAGCCATCTCCCAACTCGGAATCCATATTTGTTCCTTCTCTGCCAAGTGAAGAATCCGTTCCCATGGAGATTGACTGGGATAATGCAACAGAGAACCCAGGGACTGCCACTCCTTACTCGGGGACTGCCACTCCCTACTCGGGGACTGCCACTCCTTACTCGGGGACTGCCACTCCATACTCGGGGACTGCTGTCCTCAACCCGGGGACTGTCGCATTCATTGAGGAGGTCCTTGCCAATCGTTCAGGGCTTCAGAGAAGTGCTCCCAACCCTAAAGAGCAGCCAGAGGTGCCTATCCCGATGGAAGTGGACGAACCAGTGTTTTCTACACGGGAGACACCGAGTTGGGCCATGCCCATAGTATCCTTTCTAAAGGACGGCACTCTGCCAGAAGATGAGGTGATCGCAAGGCAGATTCAGAGAAGATCCAAGGGCTACACCATATTCAGAGATGTGCTGCACAAGAGAAGTGCCACCGGCGTGCTGCAACGCTGTGTGGACCCAGAAGAAGGAGGGGAAATTCTGTTGGAGATACACCAAGGAGAATGCGGGCACCACGCCTTTCTCGGGCATTGGTCAAGAAGGCTTTTCGGCATGGCTTCTACTGGCTCACAGCTCTGCAGCAAGCTGAGGACATCGTGAGGAAGTGCAACGGCTGTCAGATGTTCGCGAGTAAGATCCACGTGCCGGCTTCCGAGTTGAAAACCATTCCCATCACTTGGCCGTTTGCTGTATGGTGTTTGGATATGGTTGGCCCCTTCAAGCCGGCTAAAGGCAACATGACGCACATCTTAGTCATGGTGGACAAGTTCACCAAGTGGATTGAAGTGAAGCCTATTCGGAAGTGCGATGGAGCTACAGCCGTGAAATTCTTAAAGGATGTGATCCTGAGATACGGCTACCCGCACAGCATCATCACGGATAACGGTACAAATTTTGCTGAAGGAGCAATGGTGCGGTTCTGTAGAGATAAGCACATCCGACTAGATGTCGCATCCGTTGCGCATCCCGCCTCCAATGGGAAAGTGGAAAGAGCAAACGGCATGGTGCTAGCAGGCATAAAGCCAAGGCTGATTGAGCCGTTGCTGAAAACACATGGGTGTTGGCTAGACGAGTTGCCAGCGGTGTTGTGGAGTCTAAGGACTACCCCTAACCGGTCAACCGGCTACACGCCATTCTTCTTGGTATACGGGGCTGCGGCCGTGTTACCAATAGACCTAGAGCATGACTCCCCCCGAGTAACCCTCTACACTGAGGTGGAGGCGAGAGAAGCTTGAGAAGATGACGTTGACCTGCTCGAAGAAGCAAGAGAGCTTACTCTGTCACGTTCAGCTATCTACCAGCAAAACCTGCGGCGTTATCATAGCCGAAAGGTGAACCCAAGGGTCTTCCGAGAAGGAGACATGGTTCTTAGGCTTGTGCAATGCACAGCCGGGATGCACAAATTGTCTCCTCCATGGGAAGGGCCATTCATTGTGAGCAAAGCGCTGCACAATGATGCCTATTATCTCGTGGACGTGCGTCCATCACAGGGGAACAGGGCAGATAAAGCTGGAGAGGAATCCAAGCGCCCCTGGAATGTAGCCCTACTTCGTCGCTTTCATTCGTGAGAAAAGATGTGTATGTACTCTCTTATCCGAGTTAAAATTCTACTCTGCAATCTGAAATTGAGCTCGGGGACTGCCCTCGTCCAAAATTACTCTGTGTGTTTCTAACCAGCTTCGCTTTTGTCCACTCGGTTGCTCTGCTTAAAATTTCACGAGTACATTTAGTATTGTGTTTAAACCTACATGCCAACTCTTCGACTCTGCTGCTGTCCGAAACCCGGCTTCATGGCAAGCAAGAGAACAAGCAAAAGGTCAATGAGCACAAGAAAAATTACTAAGGAAAGAAAAAGTGCAGGAACCGAGTAGGGAGTCTTTTACTGTTGTTTTTTGTTAACTCCTTTTCGGCTAAGTGGTGGGCTGCGTTACTATGGGTGTTTCTAAGTGGCTAAGTATTTGCAACTCCAACTTTGAATTCTTGTGACTCGAATACCAAAAAAGCAACAAGTTGCGGGTAAGAGCTGAGATAAAAAGGAAGAGCGAACAAGAAATGCAACTCGGGGACTTGCATGATAACGCAACCCGGCATCAAGCCAAGGCTGCTCAAAGTGACTAAGTTAAATATCAAACGTGAATAAAACTGAGTAGCAAGCGACAAACATAATTGTTTCGATACATCTGCACCTGGCACCCCGGGGATCTGATAAAAGTTTTAAGGACAAAGTTGCAGGAGGTGATCAGGTGGAGGTAGCAGCATCCTCGATGTTGGCCTTGGCGGCATCAGCTTCGGTGTTGGTCCTGGCGGCATCAGTCTCGGAGGTGACCTTGGCAGTGTCAACTTCCGAGTTGGTGGCGTCAGTCTTCGCCGCATCAGCTTCTGGGTTGGTGGCGGCCTGATCAGAGGTGGCCGTGGCCACCGAGATGACGTCCGTTGCCGAGGTAGAGGCAGAAGTTTGGGTGCGGAAAAGCGCCGTGTCGTCGAGGGCAGCACCTGATGAAGTGCCGAATTCGAGCGCCGCGGTGTCGATAACCATCTTCTCGCTCTCGGCCTCATCTTCGCTATCTGCGATGACCGCGGCCTTCCCCTTCCCGCTCTTGTTGTTAGAACTGTCGAAGAAGCTCAGGCCTTCGGACTCGGTGGCCTCCTCGTCGTCATCCTCATCCTCGTCATCGCCCTCGCCCTCCACATCCGTGTCGGGCTCGGTGACGCCTTCGATGTAGCCCGCGGTATCCGCGTAGGATGCAATCTCGTACGCAACCAACTGGCGGCGAGCCACACAGTCGGTATCCTTCTCCCACCTCGAATCCTGGCGCATCTCGAGGATAAGGTTGAGATCAAGATTGTCGTACCAGCTGCAGACGAAGAGGAGCAGCATGTCCGCGCCTGCCCGAGCTCCGGATGCCCGCCACTTCTTCAGCTCGGACTTGACGCCATTGAGCTTCTCGGCAAGTCCGCGAATGGTTGCTGGCGCAGAGTCCCGAGGCCAGAACAAGTCGTGAAGTTTGAAGGCAGTGCGCACCAGATCGGTGCCCACGCCCCTCAGACGCTGGAGCTGCCCCTGCATGTTTGTGAAGCAGTCTTCAATTGAAGCTTTAGTATCCATGGGCTGCCCCTTCTCGGTGCGAGCTGCTTGGGCCTTTGAAAGAGCAGGTTTGCAGGCCGAGCTTAGGTCGGGGAAGATTTCTGAAAAAGCTATCAAAGAGATTAGAAACAGAGACAGAGAAGAGAAGCGAATCAGGCAGCAAAGAAGCAAAAGGAACAGTGAAGCGCAGGGAAGCGGGTACTTACTGTTCAGCTCGCAAAGTAGCGACTGCAGCGTCTTCTCCCATGACTCCTCGTCAGCAACATGCCTCTCTTCCACCCTCCGGAACTGGGCCAGCTGGAGCATGAGATCCGAGTTGCTCTTCCTCAGCGTGTCGCACTCCAGCTCGAGAGCCCGTTTCTCGGCCTTGGCAGTTGCTTCAAACTTTTTCTTCTCGGCTATGATTTTGTTCTTCTCGGCAGCTATATCAACGGCTTTTTGGAGAGCGGTTCGCAGTTGGAGTTGGAGAGGTTCCAACTCGGTGGTGTATTCCTTCTTCAGCTCCACAGCCTGACTAGCCAACTGCTGCTGCACCTCGGCGGGTTTGAGGCAGTCGAGATGCTCCTCGACAAACTTCTTATGGTCTTCTGTGAAGAGAAAAACACGATCAGCAGAGTAGCAAAGATGGGAGGAAGGAAAACAAGTCGAGAAAAACACCAACTCACCTTTCAGCCTTTTGATCGTAGTTTGACCGCTCTCAACAAAGACGCGGCAGTTCGCATGCTCCTCTGCCAAGGTCTTGAACTTGCCTGCAGAAAGGAATCGATTAGAGCAGAAAGCAAAAGCGGGCGTAAACACAAAACGCAGGAACCGCGTAGCTAAAAGCTTACTTTCGATCTCGGAAATCTGGAGGGTGCGATCCATGACCTCCTTCTCCGTCGCTTCGTCAGTCTTGCGCTCCATTTCGAGGGCCTCAAGGTGCCTTCTTGCGATGTTGTGGTTCCACAGCAATCGCCGGAACAAGTTTGTTCTCTTCAGGAGGCTATTCTGAGAAGCAGAAAGAAAACGAATCAGACACAAATCGTGAAGATTCAACCCGAGAAGACGGCAACTCGGTTGAGTATCCGTCTACTCGGCCAGAATCTCGGGGACTGGGTGATGGATAAGAAGAAGGAGAAGAGTAGAAGAAAAGAAAAATGCAACTCGAGTTGGGTGAGCCAAACTTACTGCATAAGCTTGTTCGATGTCTTCTGCGGCCTTGCGGTGGACGAACAGCTTGGCGGCGAGCGTGCTGGTCTTGGACGAGATGGTCATGGGATTGTAGCCCATGTCCGCCTCGTTCCAGTCGATGCGCATATGATCCAAATCGCCCAGAGCCAAGCCGTGCCAGGTTTTGTTGCCAAGGATGTCGCTGTTCCATTCGGCGTCAATGAAGCCTACCCGGTCAATCATCTCCTCGAGCCCCCTGGACGTCACCTCGGCCTCCTGGACCTCGCGCGAGTAAATCGAGAGGGATCTGTCCTTGTTCCTGGCTGGCGGCTTGGAATCCACAGCCGTGGCCTGCTTGCCCTTCCTAATAGCAAGTTTCTTCTCGGCAGCAGTTATCGGGATGTTGTGCTGCTTACTCATCTTCACCAAGTAAGGCGGATAGGAAGGCGGATCTGGCAAACTTGATCCAGCGGCTGCGTCAGCGGCCGCGCCGGAATCGCCAATGATGAGCTGCCCGGCCTTGGCAACAGGTTTTACAGTTGGTTGGGGCGGCGGCATCGTGGCAGAGTCTTGCGCAGCGCCACGAGGAGGATTCCTGCGGACGTTGGCGTCAGGCTGGCCAGTTTGCTTCTCGGAGGCCTGCTTCTCGGAAGCCTTCTTCTCAACGATTTTCTTGTCGGCGGCCTTCTTCTCGGCGGCCTCCTTCTTGGCTGGAGGGCTCGCTGTAATCTTGGCCTTCTTCTCGGCAGTCTCCTTCTCGATTGGATGGCTCGTTGTAATCTTAGTCTTCTTCATCGGCGGGGAGCTCGGTGCGGTGGATGAAGTGCCCTGCTGGGTAGGCGGCACCAAGGGCGCGCTACCCTGCGCAGCGTCCGGCTGCGCGTGGCTCTGCAGGTCTTGCCCCATCTCGTCAACTATCTCAACCCGCTGCTCGGCAGCGGGACCTTGCTGTGTTTCTTCTGGTCTCTCTACCCGCGGCCGGGCCGCGGGGTCAGTTTGGTCAGCAGCCCCTGTTGCTGGCTGCTCTTGGCTCTCCTTCTGCCGCTCAAGGGCGGCCTGGTCGTGCAGCTCGGGGGCTTGTTCTGTGTTCTCCCCGGCTGTCGCAGCTGGGGGAGAAAGTGGTCTCTCGTTGCAAGCAGCATCCTGCGCTTCTTGTTCTGCGCGGGCCTGCTGCTCCTGCTCGGCGTCATGGGCATCAGTGTACATGTACTGGAACTCGTCCTCATCTTCTCCTTTCACAGGAGAGGGCGCACGCGCCCTGTACCGTGCCGCGATCTCATCCTCGTCAGAAAGCTCGATGAGCGCATCTACGTCGATGGCGGATCTCTTCTTGGACTTGGACTTAGTGGGCGCGGCAGCAGCGTTAGCATCCAAGGGGGCGCTGAAGAGAAGAGAAAATTCAGAAAAGGAAGAAAGGCAGAAGGAACCGAAAAGCAGCAACAGTGATGCGCAACTCGGGAGGAAGTTACTTACCCGGCACGGGAAGGCGGTAGCCGTCTCCCCTGTCTAACTTTCTTCACGGCCTACTTGGATTTCTTGCTGGGGGGCTCCTGAGCACCGCTACCTGCCCTCTTGCGAGTGGCGGGAGCAGCAACCGCGAGCGGATCGACGGTAAGGGCGTCCTCGTCCTCACCCTCGTCCTCGCCCTCCTCTTCAGCACCAGCATCAGCATCAGCGTCGTCTGTAGAGTTGAGAAGAAGAAAACAGTTAGGAAACAGGAGGAAATTGGGTTGCGCTACTCGCGACCGAAAGAGGTGAACTTAATCACCTTCGTCATCGTCTTCGGACCAGTCCCGAATGGACGTGTCGACGTGGTGCTTACCCGGCTGGACGGCATGAGGGATGCAGAGGCTATCCGCGGTGTCGAAGGAGACCTCATCGTCCTCCTTTCGGTCCTCTTTCCCCAGGTTAGCCTCGAGAGCTCCTGGCTTTCAAGCGATCTGGGCGAGCAAGGATCTGGAAAATAGGCAAGCACCACAAATCAGTCGAGTAGCCATTACGGCATCATACGAAGCCGGTCGTGCAGACAATAAGCACACAAAGCCAAACCAAAACAGCTAAGTGTGCATACTCGGGCCAGGCGCGGCAAACACAAAGCCTGACATGAAGCCTAGGCCAAACTGGTTAAGTGTGCTACTCGGCAGGGCGTGCAACAACAAAGCACACAAAGCCTACGGAATATTGCTAAACTGTCCTCTCGGCACAGAGTGAGGATACTAGGCATGTTGAACTAAGGGCTATCTACTCGGGAACAATACACAGGGAACGAGAAGAGAGATACTAACCCGTTGGATTGGCTTCGTGCGGCTGTACGGCACGAAGCCGTACTGCCAGTGGTCGCGGAGGCCGGTGCTCATGATGGAGCGCGCCCAGACGGCCACGTCCGCGTTGCTGAGCTCGAACGTGGTCGTCCGAGTGCAATCTCGGTGGCCGCCCATGTAGCACATGAGATGTGCGCGACGCTGCAGCGGGAGCACCCGCCTGGAGATCCAGCAGGCGATGGGGTCGTCACTCTTGAGCCCCTCCTCGATCAGCTCGGCAAGGCGCTCGTCCATCTGCTTGATGTCGGAGTTCACTGGCGGCTTGGTCCTCCAGTTCTGCCCGGTGGGAGCAGTGTTGGCCCACCTGGGCAGATTGATCTGATCCACCTCGGCAGCTCCCTTCTCGACGGGGATGTTCTTCACGTAAAGGAAGGTCCTCTGCCACTTGCGGATAGAGTCCAAACCTTTGATCCGCGGGTGGTTGGTCCCGCCGCGCTGCACCATCATGGCGCTGCCAGTCTCCGTCATCCCGCGGCTGCTCTCCGCGCCATCTTTGCTGGCCTTGCTTTGCTTCCTAAAGAAGAAGTACCGGGACCAGGTCGTCGAGGTGGGCCATACGCCCAGGAATGCCTCGCATACCACGGCGTGGTATGAGAGCATGACGATGGCGTTAGGCGGGAGGTGGTGCGGCTGGAGGCCGTAGTGGTTGAGAAAGGCGCGGAAGAAATCTGAGGCCGGGAGCCCGAATCCTCGCGCGAAGTGCGCGAGGAAGACGACGTGCTCGCCCTCCTGCGGAGTGGGGACGAGCTCGCTGCCAGGATGCCGGCAGCGAACACCGGGAGGAACTCGCCGGGTGTTCACCAGCCATTGGCACTCCTCGGCGGTGACCTCAGATCCGGCCCAGCCGGCGCGGGCATTGTCGTCACGAGCCATCACGGTGGAGGAGGAATTAGCTGAGAAATTGGTGGTTTTGGGTGGAGAAACTCGTAGCAGCACGGTGAGATGCGTGGCGGCGAGGTGCTCTGCGGCGGCGGAGAAACGAGGAGGCAAGGGGAAAGTGAGAGTAGAAGAGAAAGAAGGAGTTACCGAGGGGGTATTTATACCGCCCCTCGGGTTGCCGTTACGAGTTGAGGTAGTGGGATCGATCGTGGCCAAGATCGTGTGGCGTGGGAAGTGTGGGCCGGTTAGAAACGCACACAGCGCGGGACGCGCGCGTAACGGCCGCATTTGATCCCACGACGCGATCGTGGGCAATTACTGTGCTTGATGGGACATAACGGGCTAGTGGGCCCACTCCGTGAAAACTGGGCGCGTGGCCTGTCAGTTCCCGGGCACCGAGGCGTCGGGGTCGTGTCCGCGTGACACGTGCCCAGTTGCAGCGCGGAAAGCCGGATTGTGCTCTACCACGCAGAGATTTCGATTCGAGATTTCACCAAGTCCTCTTACTCGGCTACAGAGAAGAGAAGTGTCTCTATTCGGAAGAAGCTTAAGACAAAATCAAGACCTACTCGGAGGTTTTACTCGGTATCCCAAGGTTCAAGGGCAAGACTGTCAAGGTTGGTTTTTAAGCTGGCAGGGCCCAGTGAACGAGTTCGCAGGACTCTACCAGCTTCGAGGACTGCTGTCGGGGGGTTACCCCCGAGTAGGGTAAAGGCAAGTGCTAAAGGCAAGATCAGAAGGGATGTTTCGCCGAGTAGCCGGCTACCCGGTAGTTGCTACCCGGTCGACTGCTACTCGGTCCTACACATAAATGGCCAGAAGGACAAATCAAGGAAGTCACGTTCCTCCGAGTAGAAGAGTTGGCCCGAGTAGAAATGGCGGGAGCCTACTCGGGCCAGAAGTCAAAGGAGCCGTTCTGGCACATAATCCCGCGTATCCCGGGTCCGTACTACTTGGCACTGTTCACGACAATGTTCATCTGAGGACGGCGTGCCTGACAGCGATAGTGTGGCAGCAGGGCGTCGCAGGATAGGGGGGACCTACTCTGTGTTCGTGGCAGTGATAACAGATCGGTTACTTGGTTTTGCCCAACGACTTTCCGCACCGGACAAACTTAGAAGCCAAAGCTGTCAGTGGGAGCTCGGAAGAAGGACGGTGTGCACACAATGTCGACATCTGTTTGTATTTGGCTGTATCCGGCTGGGCACCGAGTATATAAGGTTCCCTGCCCCCTCCTGCGCGAGGGATCACACACTGGGTTCAGATTCTTGACCTAGCTCATCACGTCGAGAGAAGGGTGGCTACTCGGTAGCAAGAACATTTGTACCGCGGCTACTCGGAGAGACACTAATATACAGAGAGAAAGGCAGGAGTAGGGGTTTTACCTCCTCACGAGGGCTCTGAACCTGGGTAGATCGTGTTGTTTGTAGTGCTTGTTTCATACTTCACGCGGCTACTCGTCGCGTGATCCCTCCCCGAGCGCCTCCAGCGTCCATCGTCCCCACAACTTTAGCCATCCTATGGCATCTGCCGTGACACCACCACGACATCCGTTGAAACCTTGTTGTTGCTTGCCACTTCAGTTCTTCTACCGGCGTCTAATCAAAACTTCCCCGATCATCTGCAGATGGATCTCAGGTTCTACCCGCAGGTGGTTCGTATGACTCGTTGCGAGAGCACTGCCGGTTATCCGGAGATGCTGAGAGACATGGCCACTTTTCTGGGGTTCCGTTGGGCACCAGAGTACCAGGTCTACGAGCAGCAGCGAGAGTTTGACTAGACCTACTACCAGGCTATCGTCTACATTCTGTCAGATGATGGCATGAGCGTAGTCCACCGCTACGAGGCAGTAGGTTCCACAGTGGATATGGCTGTGCAGCAGGCAGCTTATGTGAGTCTCACCGTCCTTCGTGCTGACTACTGGGGATTTGACGATTCTATCTATCGCCACATTCCCCGTGGTTACATCACTTCGGAGGGAGCTCATTTCACTCTCTACGACAACTTGGATGTCTACGAGCATGATAACTCCAGGCTGCACACCACCGCTCAGTTTGTGAGACACAGTGACACAGTTGCCAGCACACTATCTCAGGAGTTGGCTTCAGTCAGAGAGCAGCTCTACCTTGCTTTGACTCGTCTGGCGACTTACACCACAGACTTTGTTGGAGACGAGCGCTTTGCACGTTTCGATCAGCCAGTTGGTCGTCGTCTGCCAGATGCTGGAGGTTACGAGCCGATCAGAGGTCCACTCCTTAACCTTGGCGCTGGTTACACTGGGATTCCACGCTTTGGAGCACAGGGAGTCGACGCTATGTACTTCACCACACCTAGAGTCGCTCTCAGACCACGTCAGATCTACGTGGATCGTCGTTCTACCTACTTTCGTGGGCGTGCTCCTCACCGTACCTCAAGCCGTACTCGTAGCCGCCGTCCTGCGTGATGAGCATGGGAGTACCGATGTATCCATTCTTAGCTATGTTTAGTTATCCTTTGGCATTCGAACCATTTATGGTGTGTTGGATATTCTGATGTATTTGAACATGTGATGATGTACCTGTTGGTTATCTATTCATGCGTCGGAATAATCTCTCTTTCGGTTGCCAAGTCTATCCTTTTCTTTTGTTGTGCTAAAATGCATTTCCATTCAGGATGCCGCCAACAAGGAACAACGCGCCTGAGCCACCGCCAATCGCTGAGCTGTTGACTCAGATGACCCAAGTCATGGCGCAGATGGCCCAGTTTCAGACTAATCAGCACAACAACCAGACAGCTCCACGGGTCAGCATCAAGGAGTTTCTCAGTCTGGGCCCAAGAGCTTTCGTGGCCACACGCGAGCCTCTGGACGCTGATGACTGGATCCGTGAGATAGCTAAGGCTCTGGAGATTGCTCACGTAGCTGAAGAAGACAAGGTCAAGTATGCCTCCTATGTGCTGAAGGGTCAGGCAGCTACTTGGTGGGAGAACTTCCAGGCCATGAGAACTGGGATACCAGTCACGTGGGTTGTTTCAAGGAAGCCTTCCTGAAGCACCACATTCCAGATGGTCTCATGGAAAGGATGCGTGAAGAGTTTTGCTCACTCAAGCAGGGCAAGCTGGACGTCATCGGGTACCAAAGTGAGTTCAATCGCCTCGCTCGGTACGCTGGAGATGAGGTGTCCACTGAAGCTAAGAAGATGGCAAGGTTCCGCAGAGGTTTTAACCCGGAACTCAAGTATGCCCTCACCAATATCAAGGCCAACAGCTTCGAGGATCTCGTTAACACCGCGCTCAATGAAGAAAATGGGCGCAAGGCGTTCGAGGAGTCTCGCAAGCACTTGCGTGAGGGTGGTTCCTCCTCCAACATGACCACCCCTCCGCAGAAGCGCCGCATCTGGGTACCAAATGGTGCTGTCACTAGGGCTCCATACGCCCAAGCTTCTCCAGGCTTCGCTCCCCGCCCACCCAACCCTTCTCAGATGCATGATCAAAGGGCTTCGATGGGGCAGCCAAGGCCAGGGCCTCCTCGTGTCGTCACTTGCTACAAGTGCAAGCAGACGGGGCACTACGCTGACAAGTGCACGCAGAGGCAGCTACCTCCACCACCACCTCGTCCTAACACAAACCAGGCAATGGTGCGCGCTCCCCCGCCTAAAGCCTTCAACACCAACAACAGGCATGTCGGGAGGACCGCAAGGGTGAATCATGTCAAGATCGACAAAGATGAGGAAGCTCCTGACGTCGTTCTCGGTATATTACCCGTAAACTCTTTTCCAGCTAAAGTGTTGTTTGATACCGGAGCATCACATTCTTTTGTGTCAAAGACTTTTGCCACAACAAACAACCTAATTGTGTTTCCACTAAGCAATCAAATCACTGTTCACTCCCCGGGATCTCAAATGCTGACCTCCAAGATAAGTAAGGACAATCAAATCCTAATTGGAGGCCACATATTCCTTGCTTCTCTCATGTTGCTGGGAAGTTCTGACATTGATGTCATTCTTGGTATGGATTGGCTGAAGACCAATAAAGCAAGGATTGACTGTGCTCAAAAGTCAATAACTCTGTTCCACCTTTCTGGCCAGATAATCTATTCTCCACATGAATCAAGTTCCTTTCAGCTGTGCAACCTCGATGCAAAACCTCTACCTTCACTTGAAAATGTTCCGGTGGTTTGCGAATTCCCTGACGTCTTTCCAGAAGAGTTGCCAGGGATGCCTCCGGACAGAGCTGTTGAGTTCGTGATCAAACTTGAACCAGGTACTGCTCCAATCTCTAAGCATCCCTACAAGATAGGAACTCCCGAGCTGAAGTTGTTGAAGGAACAAATTGATATGTACATGGAAAAAGGTTACATTCAACCTAGTTCCTCGGCTTGGGGTTGCCCAACTCTGTTCGTCGCGAAGAAGGATCACACAAAGAGACTCGTTGTTGACTATCGTCCTCTTAACGAGAAAACCATCAAAAACAAGTATCCAATTCCTCGTATCGATGATCTTTTTGATCAACTTGCTGGAGCCTCAATATTCTCCAAGTTGGACTTGAGAATGGGTTACCATCAAATAAAGATCAGAAAAGAGGATATTCCAAAGACAGCCTTCACCACTCGCTACGGTCTATATGAATTCACCGTCATGTCCTTTGGTCTCACCAATGCACCGACGACATTCTCTCGACTCATGAATTCTGTCTTCCATGAATACCTCGACAAGTTCGTTGTGGTATATCTTGATGACATTCTTGTCTACTCAAAATCCGAGGAAGAGCATGAAGAACATCTTCGTCTCACTCTCATGAAGCTTCACGAGCATCGTCTTTATGCCAAGTTCTCCAAATGTGAGTTCTGGATTTCAGAAGTTGCTTACCTTGGTCATGTCATCTCAGCCAAGCTCATAGCCATTGATCCAGAAAAGGTTAAAGCAATTGTTGATTGGAAACCTCCAAAGACGGTGAAGCAAGTAAGAAGTTTTCTTGGCTTGGCTAGCTATTGCCGTCGTTTCGTCCAAAACTTTTCCAAGATTGCCAAACCTCTCACTAACCTCACAAAGAAGGACAAGAAGTTCGTTTGGTCTCCACAATGTGATGAGAGTTTCAATCTCCTGAAGACTAAACTCACTTCTACACCAGTTCTGGTTGGCCCAGATCCTACCAAACCTTTCCAAATATTCTGTGATGCTTCTCTCCAAGGTCTAGGTGCAGTTCTTATGCAAGAACGTCAAGTTGTGGCTTATGCTTCACGTCAGTTGAACACACATGAGCTCAATTATCCCACTCATGACCTTGAACTTGCAGCAGTTGTGTTTGCCCTCAAGAAATGGTGACAATACTTGTTGGGTAATCGCACCGAAATCTTTTCCGATCATAAGAGTCTGAAGTACATCTTCACTCAACCAGATCTAAACCTCAGGCAAAGGAGATGGATTGAAAAGATCAAAGACTTTGATCTTACCATTTCTTACACTCCAGGCAAGGATAATGTTATGGCCGATGCTCTCAGTCGCAAGTCGTATTGCAATAATCTCATGATCATGGAACGCCAACCTCCTCTTCATGAAGAATTCCAGAAGCTGAACCTTGGTCTTGTTCCTCAAGGCTATCTTGCAAACTTGACAGCCAGTCCAACTCTGGGGGACAAGATTCGTTCTGAACAACTTCGTGATGCTGAAATCAAGAAGATGGTAGAACACATCAAAGAAGGCAAAGATAAATTTAAGTCCTTCTCAATTGATGACAAGGGAACTGTGTTCTTCGAAGGACGCATTACAGTTCCTCAAATTCAAAGTCTCAAAGATGTCATTCTCAAGGAGGCTCATGAAACTCCTCTCTCCATACACCCTGGAAGTACAAAGATGTACCAGGATCTCAAGACACTGTATTGGTGGCCTGGCATGAAACGTGAAATTGCTCAATACGTTTCTGAATGCGACGTTTGTCAAAGTGTTAAGGCAGTCCATCAGAAAACAGCCGGTCTTCTCCAACCTCTGAAAATCCCTGAGTGGAAGTGGGACATGATTGAAATGGACTTCGTCACTGGTTTTCCAAAGTCCAAGAAGGGCAACGATGCAATCTTCGTTGTCATTGATCGACTCACTAAAGTAGCTCACTTCTTTCCTGTCAAAGAGACAACCTCAGCTAGTCAGTTAGCAGAGCTCTACACAGCAAAGATTGTTCCTCTTCATGGTGTTCCATTGGAAATAAGCTCAGACCATGGAAGAATCTTCACTTCTCATTTCTAGAAAAGGTTTCAAGAAGCCTTGGGCACCAAACTTCTGTTCAGCACAGCTTATCACCCTCAGTCTCAAGGGCAATTCGAAAGAGTCAATCAGATTCTCGAGGATATGCTCAGAGCATGTGGTATCTCTTTTGGCATGAAATGGGAGGAATGTCTTCCATATGCTGAATTTTCCTACAACAACAGCTTCCAGGCAAGCCTAGGTATGGCACCATTTGAGGCTCTCTATGGCCGCAGATGCAGGAGTCCAATCAATTGGTCTGGAGCTGGTGAACGTTCACTCTTAGGCCCTGACATTGTTAAGGAAGCCGAAGAGAAAGTTCGCCTCATTCGTGACAATCTCAAGATTGCTCAGTCTCGTCAGAAAAGCTACTATGACAGCAAACACAGGGACATGGTCTATGCACCTGGTGACAAAGCATATCTTCGTGTAACTCCCCTCAGAGGCACTCATCGTTTCGGTGTCAAAGGAAAGCTTGCACCAAGATACATTGGTCCTTTCAACATTCTCTCAAGGCGTGCAGAAAATGCCTATCATCTTGAACTTCCAGAAAAGCTATCCAAGGTGCACGATGTCTTTCACGTGTCACAGCTCAAGAGGTGCTTCAAAGATCCAGGTCGTGCAGTTGATCATGATTCAATTGAACTGCAAGAAGATCTCTCTTATGAAGAGCATCCTGTTCGAATTCTCGATGAGACCGAGCGTAAGACTCGCAACAAGAGCACCAAGTTCTTAAAAGTGCAGTGGTCTCATCATTCCGATAAAGAGGTAACGTGGGAGACCGAAGAGGATCTTCGCAAGAAGTATCCGGACCCTTTCTCTTCTCAGTAGGAATCTCGGGGCGCGATTCCTTCAAGGGGGGGGGGCGTTTTGTAACATCCCAAGTATGAAAAACAACCATTAGAATGTTTGCTTTTTGTTAATTTATGTTTTGCATCATGTCATCATAAGCCTTGCATTTGTTTTCCATTTGTTTTCCCTTGTTTTTCTATTTGAATTTCAAACAAATTTCAAAAAAAAAATCATACTTGTTATGTTACAATTTTCAAATGAAATATTCAAATAAAAACATAAAATTGTTTCCAATAAAATTGAAAGTTCAAACTATTTAAATTGCTTCTTTTCAATAATTCAATTAATACCAAAAATTGCTCAAATTCATTTGAATTTCCAAACAGCAACTAAATTCAAACTTTTTGGAAAACAAAAATGGCACAGTTGGGCTTTTGTAAATAACAACCCATAAAAAATTATTCCAAATTTTTCCAACCCCCAAAAGCTATTATTTTCTTCCCTTTTCCTTTTCTGCAAAAAAAAACAGAATCAGAAAACAGAAAAAAAAAACAGAGGGAGAAGGGGGCAGGCCAGCCCAGCCCACCTTTTTCCCCCCGGCCCAGCCCTTACCTGTCGCTTTCCCCTACCTCTGTACGGAGACACAGAGAGGAGGGGGCTCCCCCACCGGCAGCGCCACCTGCGCCACCTCCTCCCTATATCTAGCCCCCAGGCCGTGCCCTAGGGCTAGCTCTCTCCCTCCTCCATCTCTGTCGCCGCCGCCATCTTTCTCCTCCTCCCCCTCTTCCTCGCTGCTCTGCTTCTCCCACCTCTGAACCGCACACCACCGCAACCATCTCCGGTGATCATCGGCGCCATGGGATCCCTCCGAGCTGGTTAGCTGCGGGAAACGAACCCCCGTACCTCCCTCTCCCTCCTCGCTTCATCGCCAGGGCCTGGGAGGCCCTGGATCATCGCCGTCGTCCACCTCCCTATCGCCGTCGTCGACTATCGCCTCCCGAGCACGGCCACCTCCTTCTACCCCCTCCCGGTGAGCACCACGTCACTTCCTTCCCTCCTATCTCCTCCTGGCAGCCAAGCGCACGTACACCCACGAGCACACGCGCATCCACGCAGCAGCACAGCGAGCAGATCATCGTCGGCGTCCACCGTCTGCCGCTGTCGACAAGTTCAGAAACTGAACTTTTTCAGTTTCAGTAACATCCCGCATCTGAACCTCATACCCCCCAAGCCTCCTCCTCTGTCACCAAACGCATCCACACCGTAGTGGCTCAATCGCACAGTGCGCAGCGCGAGGGCGTGGGTTCGATTCCCCGCCCCGCGGGATTAAAACCCACATTTTGCTCCTTTGCCACGCGGGCAGGCAGGGCCCACCTGCCATAGGCAGTGGGTGCCACGCCAGATCCCAGCCGCAGCGCCAGCTGGGCGCTGGCCCACAGGCCAGTGGCCCAGGGGTTGTTCTGCTGAGTAGAAAAGGGTTTCCAGGGGCCTTTCCGTAAGTTTCTTTTGCATCCAAGCCCCTCGAACATTTTTCTGTAACTGTTTAATTCATAAAATAGCCCCTGCAATTTCAAATTCAAATAACTTTTGTATTTCAAATCCAAATAAAGTAAATAAAATATGTTTTCTGTACCAAATTTAATTCTCTACATGTTTAAATCATTTGTTTACTGTTTTGAACATTTCAAATGTTTTCAAAATTCAAATTCAAACAACTCATTTCAAATTTGGTCAAGTTCATAACTAATTCAAATTTAATTAAAATATCACATATAAAATATGTTTTCCATGCAAAATTGAACCACCTTTCCAAATATAAACTTTGTTTCCTGTTTTGAATAATCAAAATTGGTTAAATATTTTAAACCTTGTTCAAATCATTTAAAATTGATAAATTCATAACTTGGTCAAATTAATTTCTTTTTGAACATATAAAATATGTTTTCAAACCAGAAAAGTATAAACTTTCCAAATATGAATTTTATTTAATGTTTTGAACAAATAAAAATTCAAATAAATTCATACTTGAATTAAATTCATTTAAATCTTGTTTAAACTTGTTTAATTCATAATTAATTCATTTTAAATCCATTTTCAACAAATGAAATATGTATTCCACCTAAAATTTTGTGTTCTTTCCAAATATGAATTTTGTTATCTATTTTGAACAATTAAAATTGGTGAAAACAACAAATGCTTGTGTAACTCATTTAAGAAGCCAAAATTTCATAACTTTATAAATAAAATTCCAAACTTGGTAACCAACATATCAAATTGAAGCTATTGTTGTTTTCTCTTTGTTTTCCTCATCCATGCATCATTCTAAACAACTTTCACATGATGGTTAATTGTAGATCATTTAATCCAACCTTAATTCATGGTGCTTTTCATATGCAATCCAAATTGCATATAGTCCCATTTAATTATGTTACCATGTCAACTAGCTTACCTTTGATGCATCAGTTAAATTTTCATGCATCATCCCATGATTGTGCATTATGCCATGTTATTGATTGTTTGTCTCTCTGTGTTGTTTGTTTGCTTCTTCTCGAATAGACGACGACGTTGAGACAGACGAGGTTTACGACACTACTTCTGAGGAGTTAGCCCAGTACCAGGCTACTGAGTTTGCAGGCAAGTATTCACTCACAAGAACCATTGTGTCCTTTCCACACTGGATATCGATACTTTCCGTTGTCTATTCTGCTAGCCTTAAGTTTTGTTGCTTGTGTTCCGATCCTATCACATGTTATCCTGTAACCCTGATATAGCCTATCCTCCACACCTATACCCTGTTGTTTGTTGCCTGTGTCTTACTAGCATGCTTAGGGTTGTTTATGTTCGAGTCTATTGTCCGTTATTTCCGTACCATAGTTATTATGTTCTGGGGCTCGATGTTTAAACAACAACCTGTTAATGTTTGAGGTAATGCTAATTTGATGATAAGGCACCGGCAGGAGGCCGGGTATGGTTTTGAGGCCTGCTAGTGTCGACCTTAATTAGGAAAAGGTTCTTGTCCTCTAGATCCATAATGAGCGCGCTAACCGCATGTGGGAAGCGTGTATGGGCGCCCCCCTCAACTTTGATTCGATTCGCATCTCGTCCAAATCGCCTCATTTAGTTCGGGTTTTCCATTTGCCGCATGCATGTGCAGGTGCGAACCCGAGGCCAGGGTGGTAACTTTTGTAGTCGGCATTTAGGGAGACACGTTCTTAGAGTGCTATGAGGGTCCCCTTTTCTTCGTGGGGCTTGATTAGCCGTGCGCTCAATTGCACGGGGTTCTTTGGGCTTGATGCGAAGAAGAGTTGGGCTGTGTTGAGTGTCTCGCTTGGTGGGTTTGATCCCCGTCTGGCGGGATATTCTTACGTGTACGGCCAAATTGGTGCATCCCTGCAGGGTTAAATCTTCTCGAGAAGCCGTGTTGTCCGCGGTTATGGATGACTTGGTGATAGGGCTGGCTAACAAGGGTTAGACAACTTACACCTAATTAATACTAATGTTGACTAGTAATAGTCTTATTGACACAATAACTGAAACCTTCACTAATCCAACTGTGTCAGTTATCCTCGGATTGCTTCTTTGGATAAGGGGCGAGATCCAGGATGGATTTGTTTGAGGTTGTTGGTAGTTGGTTCCGATACGCTATCTTATCCCTCTCTTTTAGCCGGAAGTTGTAGCGAGTCTCTATAGTTGGTTAGGCAGCCCGCTGCCGCACTTTTGTATCACCTATTCTTCCGTTGAACCCAAAGCATCTGTACTTGGTGTTGCCGGGTACACTTTGGTATCTTGTGCGTCTTGCTTGCCAGTACTTGTCTGTACTGACCCCTTTGGGGCTGTGGTTTCCGCAGACTACGTTTCCGAGGATCCCCATGGTGGCTACTATGTGGAGTGTGACGAGGCTGCTGACGAGTAGATAGCGGACCCGGGCAGGATCCGAGACATCGTGGATGGGCTCCGTCTTTTGTTTCCGGCCTCTTAGGCCTATTTGGATCTTGTCTGTACTCAGACACTTTGGATGCTTCCGATGTGATGTAATGATGACTTGTTGGGACATGTGTCCTCTGGATGATTGTATTTGCTATCTCTGCTCTAGTGAGAGCTATTTGCAACTTATTTCTATTTCTTTGTGTCTTAGAGATTTGTTATGATATCACTTGTTCAAATGCCGTTGACGTACCGTGTGTGTATGTTATGAAGTACGTCAATGGAATTAGTCGGATTTCTATGGGATAGTTTACGCACACGATGGATAGTAGAGAATGGTTGTCACGCGTTTACGTGTTGGCCTGCTTACATTGAGATGCGGGTGCCGGTATGCCCCGTAAGCCATTTATCTACTGTTTAGCGGGCTGTGAGTATCCTCTAGAAGTCCGGGTGCGACAAGTACCCAACGTATCAAGCGGGAGTTAGCATATGTTTTGGTTAGCAAGTATTTCAAGGCCCTATGATCAGTGTGCACAATAACTTTTGATCCTACAATACAAGATTTAAATTTATCACAACTAATAAGAATAGCTAACATTTCTTTTTCAGTGGTCCCAAAGTTTTTTTTGTTCTTCATCCAAAAGGCGACTAGCATAATGAATAAAATTTAAATTTTGTCCCTCCCATTTTCCTAAAACATCTCCTACAACATAATCACTAGCATCACACATTATCTCAAATGTTTCCCCTTTCTTGGGAGGTTATAAAATAGGTGTAGTAGTTAAATCTCTTTTTATTATACGGAAGGATGTGACACACACGTCATTAAGAAAATATGGTACCTCTTACTCAAAAAGTTCCAACAAAGTCCTTGCTATTCTAACAAACTCTTTGATAAACCTCTTGTAGAAACTAGCATGAGCTAAGAAATTTTTCTTACCTTTCACATTGGATGTCAAGGAGAATTTTTCTATCAATTCAACTCTTCCTTTATCTAGTTATATGCCTTTGTTTGATACCTTATGTCCCAACACAGTTTCCTCAGTAATCATGAAGTGAAATTTCTCCCATTTGAGCACATAATTCCTTTCTTCACAACGCTGCAAAAATTTATTAAGATTGTAGAGACAATTGTCAAAGTTACTACCATAAACAAAAATGTTTTCTATAAGGATTTCAAGTACTTTATAGGAAAAATCCTCAAATAGAGAATGCATGCACCGCTGTAATATGGTAGTAATTAATACAAAGTCCAAAAGGTACTCTTCTGTAGGCATAAGTTCCATAAGGGCAAGTAAAAGTAGTCTTTTCGTGATCTTGAGGATGTACTGCTACCTGCAAGATACCGGTAAAACCACCCAAATGAAAAAATGAGTTCTTAGATAACTTCTCTAGGATTTGGTCTATTAAAAGTAGTGGTTGATTATCTTTCTTGGTGGCTCGATTTAGTTTTCTATAATCAATACACATATGGTACACAACTATAGTTCTATTTGGCATTAGCTCATTGTGATCATTAGGAACGACCGTGGTTCCTCCCTTCTTAGGTATACAATGGATTGGACTAATCCACTTATTTTTCTGATGTTGGATAAATTATTCATGCGTCTAGTAAACGAATTACCTACTTTCTTACCACCTCTTTCATCGTTGTAGGTCCACGAATGGCTTACATTTTGGATTAACTAGGATTTTGTGCATGGCCAAAGATGGACTCGGTCCATTGAAATCAGTAAGTGAATACCCAAAATCTTTCTTTTGCTTTTTCAGTATGTCCAGAAACTTGATTTCTTCCTCATCCAAAAGGTCTAAATTAATTATGACAGGATATTTATTTTAATCATCCAAATATGCGTACCTCAATTCACTTGGTAAGGGTCTAAGCTCTAGAAGTGGCTTCTTTTCTTCTCCCTTTCTTTCAAGTTCCTCGTACTCCTTGCTATGATAAACGGTAAGTACTGGTGCAAGACTAAGATAATCATCCATTTCTTATTTTTCTTCATCATTTGAGAATTTATCGATTTCGAGTATACTCCTTTCCACGGCATCATCAGGTACAACAAAGAAATCGGAAACATACTCATTTACAGTTTTACCTTTTACATCTCCAAGATTCTTGTGGTAGAAATGCTTCTTGAAACTGGAAAAACTGAATCTAAGAAGATCATGTCTAAATTTTAAAGATATCGTGTTCCTTTTGGATTCTATGTTGGCATTAGTCAAAGTCATGAACGGTTTCCAAAAGACTACATGATAAAAAGGATCTTTTTATATCCATAATTATCAGATCAATGGGGTACATATGAGTTCCAAAACTTATAATGATATTACAAAGTATCCCATAAGGTCTTTTAGTAGTACCGTTCGCTAATACGATACTCATGTCTATTATCTCTATTTCGGGTAGAGCTACCTCATATTTTATCGCCTCATACATCTCATAAGAGATCAAATTAATGTCACGGGCAGCATCACATATACCTCGATATTTATATTTTCCAAAGGAGCAAGGGATAATAGGCTTACCCTACGTCTTTACGTTTTAGTCTTTCTTTAATAATTTTGGTGGTGTATTTTTCTAGGTGAATTATATTGTTCTTTGGTGGATCTGGTTCCACCAACTCGTTCAGCTCATTTACCCTTTCTTTTGCACCCACTTTTTAAGGGGATCATCTCCGATGGTCTTTTCTGGTATAGATCAGTCCTTGTAACAAATTCTTCACTATTAGAATTTTCAACAGTTTTTAATGATAGTTCTTTCTAAGGTGTGACTGAGGCAACAAGTTTGTCGGGCTCTTCATGTTTCTCCCATTCGGATTTAGGTACCTGTAAATGTTCTCTGTATTGCTCGAGCACCTGCATAATATCATTAGGGTCCATATTGAAATGATTTGTCGAAACCCATAAGTCCCGTGTGTCCCTAAAGTTTCGCATGCAAGTATAATCAATTTTATTTTATTTTCCTTTATAACCAAGATTTGATTCCCAACTTTGTTTGTTGAAGAGTTTACTATCTAGGAGTTCCCACGCTTCTTTGATATTATATATCAAGAATACTCCTCCTAAAGATAGGTCTAGTTCATTTTGATTCTCGTTACTAAGTCCCCCATAAAAGGTATGCACTACTAACCAAGATGGTAGTTCATGGCGAGGACAATAATTGAGTAACTCACGAAACCTTACATACCCATTAAGTAGGCTATTTCCTGGCCTGCTTTTGAAGTTAGTAATCATACGTCTTGCTCGATTGGATTTCCTTTCTGGATAAAAATGAGACAAGAATGCGGAAGATAGTTCTTCCCAATTGTTAAATGTATTCTTTGCATGCGACTTATACCATGAGTCCGCTTTATCAGTAAGAGTTGGACTAAATATTTTAACCCTCGTCTCATCATAAGTGAATGCATTAAGCCTGAAAGTGTCACATGTTTCTTCAAATAAATAAATATGATTGTATGGTTCTTCCGCACCATCACCTCTATATTGCATATTGTGAAGTAGATTAAGCAGAATAGGGTTAATTTTATGCCCTTCTTCATTAGTTTCAGAACGTACCTTCATAAAAGCATCAAGTTGTGGTTGTCCCGAGTATTTCAAGATATCTAGAGGATCTTGATCCTCTACCATGGTGTCTTCTTTAAACCTATAGAAAATTCTAACACAAACAAAAATAAAAAAGTACTAAAAGTTAAAAAAAAAATCAAAGGCGCATAGCTCCCCAGCAACAGCCTCAGAAAATAGCTTGATACCTGCAAGTGCACAAGGTTGTTATAGCTAGTTTTAAAATAAGAGTATCGAACCACGATGGAGCTATGAAAATGGTTCCATGTGATTAACTTTTATCATCTACCTCCTTTTGTGTTTCTCTGAAATCCCTACAAGTATAAACAAGTGTTTTAAAGATGATAACAGTATTAATTGAAATGCTTGTGAAATAAAGTGTAAAATAAATAAGAACAACTAATGAATGATTGAAGTGATTTGAACTGCAATGGGGGTGAACGCATTCTCAGGAAGTATGGTTCTACCACTCGCATATTTCTGAATTGATAAGGCGTGCGTTATGATCTTATGTAAATACTTTGTGAGGGTGGAGTTTCGTGTATTAGTGTGCCCTGAATGCCTCGGTTAACATGTTACTCACAACCGCCACGTAGCCCAGATGATAAGCGATACACCAAATGTCACTATTGATTAAGGGTCTCCCCGTGAATGTGGTGTTAGCTTGGTGAGTTCTCTTTTGATCCCATGTTGGAGATTGGCAAAAAGGAGGAGTAACTTTCTGTCTCATTATACTGACATCACCAGTTTTCCTAAAACCAACACGAACAATCACATAATGACACGAAGATAATATATTATGAGGTGCACAAATCACAATAGCATGAAGATTATTGCCACAAACTATTCAACAGAAAACAAAACATATTTATCTCAATTCATAGTACTACTAGGGTTTACCCATCTCCCCAAGAACTAATGAAACTACTCACACATGAAGGTTGTAACATCATAAAGATTTTATTGCAAATAAAGGATGAATGTATGAATGAATACATGTGTATATCCACAAATAGATATTCTATAATTACAACAAGATGGGATGGAGATGCTATCACGTAGATGTAGATGGTGGTGAGATGGAGATCGATGTTGAGACGTTCACGATGATGTAGTTGATGGACATGAATTATCTTCTGCGAATTACCCCTATGAACACCTTCCGGAGGCTAGGGTTTGCTGTATTTTTGTGGTATAGCGTTTGGCCGCTTCTTCTCTCGAATCTAATGGTCTCGGGGTTAATATGATGGCTAAAACAAGTCAACCACACCCTGGTATGGTGAGTGGTACAGTCGGTACTCACCGCACCAGGGTCGTCTGAGTTACCACCTTAACCTGGTACAGTCGATGTTTCCGTTTTGCCCTCCGTGTCGAGCTTCTTCCATCTGGTACAATCGATAAGAAGGTCAGGTTGACCGTACCGTGACTCATTAAATAGCTACTGTATATTTGTGTCGCAGATGATCCTCAATACGGTGGTTGGTACTGTTGAAATTTGCCGTACCACCACTTTTTAAATCTTATTTTGCCTCTATCTTGACTTATGTGAATTTGTGTTTCCTTGGAATGACCTTAAATGATGTGATATCCTCATATTATGTCCAATTCTGCTCCTTTATGCCTTGCATGAAATATCTTTTTGGGATTTCAACAATCTTCATACATAGACATAAATGGTGTAATTTGGCACGGTGAAATACCGAATTCCTATCTACTTATTAATAAAATATTATGTAAAATTATGCAAAAATGGACGCACCAGGAAGCTCCAAGAACTAGGATTTCTCTATGGTAGAAAATCACCCAAGAGATTACAAGATCACAAAGATAAGTGAGTGGGTATCAAACTTTTGGCTCGATGAATATGTAGATCTAGGTCTTATCCACGAAATCCTTGAAGGGCTTCAAGATTGAGTGGTTGGGATGGAGATTTTGGCATTAAGAGTTTGAAATTAATGGATGATAGAAAGGAATGGACGAGAAACTCAACACCAAGGAAGGGTATGACTATTTATAGGTCCCACAGTTTCTGACCGCTGCAGCTGTCAGGAGCCTAGAAGTTTTCGGCCCCCAAAAGTTTCTGAGGAAAATGGAAATCTCCCAGCACAATTTCCAGACCCCATCAGAGAGGAAATCCAAATAGGACTTGATCGATTTTCCCAAGGCCAGAAGTTTCCGGCGAGACGGATCAGAAGTTCCTGGGTTTATCCCACCGGAAGTTCCGACAAAACACATAGGAATTTATGGCCCTGAGAGCGACAGATGCAGCAGGGGAAAAATCGGGGCTCTCTCTTCCACCAATGGTAGAATGACTTGGTGATGTAAATAAGAAAACACTGTCTTTGATCTTTTCACTCTAAGGGGGTCACCAACCATCAATTGCTATCATCGTAAATATCTAAAAATGCTTGAGCACAAGGTTAGGCCAAATATTGAGTTTTCATTATCACCAAAACATAGAGATGAACTTTCACGGGTACTACCGGCCAGTCTTCAAAAAAGTCTAGAAAACAATCTTCCGCTAGTACAGTAGTTCTTCCCTAGATTTCAGTAGTAGCAAAACTCCGGTACTACAGTAAAACTACCGGGAAGTCACAAGGGACCTTGTTTTCCATGACCATTGTATTTCTTGCTTTCCCTTTAGTGATCATGGTAGTACTGATCCTTTCGACGCCCGGTACTACCGGCCCAACTTGCGGTACTTCCTGGCCACTGAAGCCAAAGCTTCCCGCGATAGATTTAAGAGCTTTATCTATTTCAGAAGGCCTAGCCATGAATCATGTGAAAAGAATATGGTACCTCTAGACTTAGGCACATTCACACGGTTAGAAGTACTAATTTTATTGTCATCAAACTCCAAAAAAAATTTGGGATCAAAATGCTTATTCACCAGTTTGCGCTCAAAGCGGTCCTCCACTAGATTCGATTCTTTATTAAGTCTTTTTCTTTAATTGATAGGAATGCCTAGATATTTAAAAGATAGAGTGCCAAACTCACATCCGAATATGTGGTGATACTCATCTTGGGAATATTTTGCCAGGCCAAAACAATAGATTTTTCTCTTATGAAAGTTAATTTCACACCCGAGTTGTTCAAACAAAGCGAAGATGAGTTTCATATTTATAGCCTTCTCGAGGTCATGTTGAAGAACAAAATTGTATCATCAACATACTGAAGAATTGATACCCCTCCATCGACCACGTGAGGTATCAAGCTTCCTGCTTGATCATCCTCCTTTGTGCTCTCAATTAGAATGGCCAACGCCACCACAAAATTGAAAAACATAGGTGATAAAGGATCCCTTTGTTGTAGTCCTTTATTGTCTTGAATTAATTAACTATGTCATCATTCACCCATATCATGACACTTCCTCCATGAACAAATATAGAAATCCATTAACACCACCGAGACGCAAATCTTTTCATGCATAGAACTTGTTGCAAGAAGGACTAATTGACTTTACTGTAAGATTTATAAAAGTCGGTTCTAAAATAAGACTCCATCTAATTTATTCCTTTTGAGCTTGTATATTGTTTCATGAAGAACAACCATTCAATCTAAAATACTTATCCCGGGCATAAACGTCGTTTGAGTTGGACGAACAAATCTACTCGTAATAGACGTCACCCGATTAGTACCCACTTTGGTAAGTACTTTAAAGGTCACATTTAACAGACATATGGGCCTATATTTCTCAATTCTGCTGGTAGTGCGACTGGGTAAATATAGCCATCAAATCAACTTTATTGACTTCCCATTTTTTGCTAAAAATCTGCAGGAAACCCATTTATCCCTAGAGATATATTATGCTCCATTTGAGTAATATCATCTACGACATCCTTCTCAGTAAAAGGAGTTGTTAGAATACTATTCTCCCGTGAAAAAATTTAAGGCATATAAATATTGAACTCCTCAATCAGCGAGAAATTATTCAAAACCGATGCTCCAAATAATTTATTATAATACTCCGAAATGAACAATTTGAGATTGGCCTCACCCACTATGGTACCTTCATCTTGGTCTAACCGAAAAATACTTTTTCCCTATGCTTTCTGTTTGCAATTAAATGGAAATACTTAGTATTGTTTCCTCCTTCCTGAATATATTTTACCTTTTCCCATTGAGCCCATTTACATTCCTCATCCCTCCGGAGTTTTTCTCCATATTCATCAGCCTCCTTCCTAGCAACCCGCTCGGCTACACTTAGTGGAGTGGTTTCAGCCTTTATGTCTAATTGGTCAATAAGTAAAGTTAATTTTTCTTTCAGCTTCTTATACTCACATCTCAAGTTATTTGCCCAATCGACGTCCATTCTTGGAAAACCATTTCATAAAAACCTTTATAGCGTATCCACGGAAATTCAAAAAAAAAGTAACTCTTATTACCTAGATGTGCCTGGTCTCCTAGGTCTAGTATCTAAGGAATATGGTTAGACCCCATGGGAGTCGTTGCATGTACGTCACTAAAGAATATTTCTGCTCCCACTCCACACTAGCGAGAAAACGATCCAACTTCTCGAACGTTCCATTTTCCCGTCAGCTGGCCTATGTGTATACATGCCCTGAGAGATTCAACTCCTTGAAGTCGAGGCTCTCACTGATAGTGTTAAAAGTTAAATGGCCAACAAGCGTTAAAATCATCATTGTTCTACGTTTCTTGTCGTTGAATAATATTAAATCGCCACACACCAACATGGGTAGTGAATCTGTTTCACAAATATGAATCAACTCCGCAAAAAAAACAGGTTTCTCAGCATCTTGAGCAGCTCTCTATACTGCAGGAAGAGCACAAACAAAACCATATAATTTTGATTTAATATGAAATTTACCGCAAAAGTCCCCCAAAACCACGTAGTGGACAGCAAGGGGTGCGTTATTAAAAGCAACTAACATGCCTTCTAAACGACCCCGTGGGGGTAGGCAACACCATGTGTATTCCATACCTTCATCCAAAAAAAGTAAGGAGAGGAGTATCGTATGAAGATCTCTCGGTCTTCAGAATTTTCACAAAACTCAGCTTTTGTTCTCTAATTGTTTCATTGTTTGTTAAATATTTTGAATTGATCCCGAACCCATCACTATTCCATATGGCTCCTTTCATTTTAAGACTTCTTCAATTTTCTATTATAATACTTCGTCGAGGTTTTGAGCTGGTACCGATAATTTTTTTATGGTTACGTATAACCCATGTGCTTTTCGGTATAAGGTGATCTCCCAACACCTCATTATCTTCATCTCCTAAATCCTCACTCAAATTTGAGGCACTCCAAAGAACTAGACTACTTTCCAATTCATCAGTAGTGCTAGCCAACGAGTTTTTTCAGAAAATAATAGACCAAGATTATTCAATATTTCTTATTTTGGCAGTGGAGGAAAACGTGTGTTCCTTAGACTTACCTAGAGAAATACCTAAATGATCGGTCCTATGTTTAATATCATCACTAGAAAAGTACAGAAATGATAATTTAGATTTAGATTTAGATTTTGTACCTGTAGCCATGTATTCATAATCCCTTTGATCTGCCAAAGCCATCGCGCGCTCAGGTTGAGGTTGATCTTCATCTGGTTTTGCCCATAATGTCACTAGAACGTAGTTCATTCCTTGACTACTCCTGTAGGCCTCCAAATGCCATCACCTCCTCCTACGCCGGCTTTGATTTTATATCGTAAACCATGTTTCTAGCTCCAAGCAGGTTATGTTGTGCATTTGCCATCGTTCACTTATATCTTACGGGAAATCAAATTTCAGTTTATTTTCTATTTCCAATATTTGAATTTTATTTTGGATAATATAAATAAAAATATTTTATAATTTGGTCATAAACCCTACATATGGAGTGCAAAACATGTGGGGGCAAGTGTGTCTTTTTTTTCGATAATAAGGGGCAAGTGTGTCTTAGAAAACCACGTCACTGCAAGCTACCTGATTGGAAGTGCCTAGTTGAAGTTATTGAAATCATGCCGTGACTTGTATGTACATGCAAAGTATCTATACTTCTTATAAAGCAAAACCCCACTAACATGCATTAATTATTTTTCTATCTCAACATGCAAGCTATCCACATCATCCATTCTCATAGCCAATCAATTGTCTATGTCATATTCACTAATATTTATGAATAACTACATGCAAATTACACATAACTCATTTCTTAAACCATCCAATTGTGTACAATAATAATTTAAAATATGTATATGCTATGATCAATTTAATTTTGCATATTCATTTGGAAAAAATAATGTATCACACCTCTTATAAATTTTTGTTTACACATGATTCATTTCTTAAACCATCCAGTTATTCATACGAATAATTTAAAATATATATAATATGATCAATTTTAGTTTCTAAAGCGACCCTGCAGCAACGCGCGGAGTATCCTTCTAGTTTGATCAAAAGTTTGGCCAAGGCTGGCCATCGTATGTGTTTTTTAGAATGAAAAATGGCCTGGATGAACAGCCATGTTGCGCAGGAGAGAACCACCGCGCGCGCGGTAGGTTAAAAAAAATTCTTATCTACTCCCTCCGTCCGGAATTAAATGTCACAAACTTTGACAAAAGTGGATGTATCTAGACATAATTTAGTGTTAGGTACATCCACTTTTGTCAAACTTTGTGACATTTAATTCCGGACGGAGGGAGTACTACAGTACAGGTAATGATTACTAGGATTCCTGCTTCCATGATCGAAATCAGTGGCCAAAATCCAGGTATGTTTCGTCGTTAATTGGAGATCGATAAAGGTTACAACAATATTTTCTATGGCATTTTTTCCCTGTTTGATAACAACGAATATGTAGAGCTATACCTTTTTTCCGAAATGGGTAGTCCTGAGCCTCTCCATCGAGTGATGCATACAACTGTTTATTGATTATTAAAGAGTTTATAAAATCTAAAACGTTTACATCTTCTTAGACACAAAACTAACTGAGAAGAACCACACCGAAAAATAGCAGCAAAAACATCTAAAAACTACGAAAGTCTAGAAATATGCTGCCACGAATGATGGGAGAAAAAATCCTGTGCCATCAAGAGTAGCCTCGTGCAACCATCCATCATAAGCTTACGCTGGTCCGTAGGAAGAAGGAAAGCACATAACTGGATTCAATGCACCGCCATATTGATAATCTGTAATACATGAAAAGATTGTTTTCTGTAAAAAAACAAGATTATTCCTACAATTCTATAAAGACCACAAATAGCCAAGACGCCTATACTAATTTTATTCTTGGTCTTTATATCCACCCCATTCAGCCAATTACCAAACATATTAGTCACATTGGATGGAGTTGGAATATTATAGGTACAGAAAACTACACGCCATACAAGTTTAGCAAATGGGCAGGAAATAAACAGATGATCAATAGTCTCTTCATTCCCACATAAATAACAATTAGTATCACCCTTCCAATTCTTCTTAGCTAGATTATATTTGGTAAGCAAGACCTTTTTATCAAGGAACCACATAAAATCTTTAATTTTCAAAGGTATTTTTAATTTCCACAAGTATGTTTTGAGAAATCTAGTATGTCCATTCATTAAATCCTCATACATAGATTTAACCGTAAACAAACCATTTGTGGTTAAATTCCAATGAGAACAATCAGGTGTATCAGTCAGAGAAACATTCATCAATCTTAAAACAAGGTTAGACCGCATATCCCATTTATTCCCATCAAGATTTCTTCTAAATCCTAAATTTAGAGGAGGGGCTCCATGTAACACTGTATGAACTGTCACATTTCTATGTTGCACAATGTTATAAAGAGAAAGATATTGGTCTGTTAGAGGAGATTTTCCTAACCAGGTATCTTCCCAGAACCATGGTGTCTCCCCATTACCCACCTGAAATGAGCCTCATAGAAAGAACTCATCCTTGACACCCATGAGTCCTTTCCAGAAAGGGGAATCAGTAGGTTGTGCCTATACTTGAGCCAAAGTTTTCCCATGAAGATATATTTTAAGCAATAATTCCTGCCACACACCTTCTTCATGTAAAAGTTTGAACAACCATTTACTGAGCAAACACATGTTCTTTAGCTCAAGTACCTCTACACCTAACCAACTCTGATCTTTTGGCCGACAAATTATGTTCCATTTAGTCAGCCTACATTTGCGCTTAGTATCACCGCTTTGCCAGAAAAAGCGAGACCTGTAGAAATCAAGCCTCTTCCTGACCCCCTTAGGAATCTCCAAAAAAGGAGAGCATAAACATGGGCAGACTTGTTAATACCAAATTAACAAGCACGAGCCAATCCCCCTTTCCTTTCCAACATCCTAGTCTGTCCTCAAAACTACTTTCAACTGGATGTCATTCTGCATTACGGGGCTTCCTGTGGTGAATTGGGATCCCAAGGTATTTGAAAGGTAGAGAGCCATACACGCAACCAAAGATTTGCATATACTAGTTCTCTACCTCCAAAGCCTTCCCAAAAAAAAACTTCACTCTTGTGAAAGTTGATTTTTAGGCTAGATAGTTGTTCAAAAAATGCAAAGAATCAATTTCATATTCACCGCTTTATGAATATCATGTTCCATGAATAAAATAGTATCGTCAACATATTGCAAAATGGACAAACCCCTATCCACTAAGTAGGATATAAGACCAGCAATCTGACCATCCTCCTTTGCTCTTGCAATAAGAATGGCCAACATATCTGCAACTATATTGAACAAAATTTGAGACAGAGGATCTCCCTGCCTCAACCCTTTTCTAGTTTGAAAATAATAACCAATGTCATCATTAACCCTAATACCAACACTACCGCTATGCACAAATTGCATGATTCATTTGCACCATTCATGTGCAAATCCTTTCATACGCAAAGCTTGCAGGAGGAAGGACCATTTAACTTTGTCATAAGTCTTCTCAAAGTCAATTTAAAAATAATACCATCCATCTTCTTTCTTTTAAATTCATGAATGGTCTCGTGCAGGATAACCACCCCTTCTAATATGTGTCTTCCTGGTATGAAAGCAGCCTGAGTTGGTCTAACAACTTTTTGCACAATCTGAGTAATACGATTAGTAACCACTTTTGTAAAAAAATTAAAACTTACGTTAAGAAGACAGATTGGTCTATACTGCCGAATCTGAACCGCATTGTCTTTTTTAGGTAACAATGTAATGACACCAAAAATCAATTGAACAACGGTAACAAACCATGTTTTAACTGATGAAACATTGCCATTAGATCATCCCTAATAACTTTCCAAAAAGTTTTATAAAATTCAGCTGGGAACCCATCAGGTCCCGGTGCTTTATTTAATTCTATTTGCGAAATGGCCTCATACACTTCTTTCACTAAGAAATCAACTGTAAGGATCTCATTTTATTCTTGTGATAAGTGCGGTATATCATCAATGAATTCTCATCCAACGAAATATTATTGGGCAACAAATCCCCAAACAGTTTTTTATAATATTCCGTGATATAAATTTTAAGGTTCTCATCACCTACGATGGTTCCTTCGTCTTGCTCTAACTGAAAGATCATCTTCTTCCTACGTTTCCCATTTGCAATAAGATGAATTTTTCTGTGCTATTACCACCCTCTTAAATATGATTTACTTTTTCTCTCTGAGCCCACTTAGTCTGTTCCTCACATCTAAGGCAACCAATCTTTTCATTAGCCTCCCTCAAAATCTCTCACCCAGAGACAAAAAAGGGGATACTTTTGATATCTAAATCATCAATAATTTTTAACAAACGTTCTTTCTCCTTCTTATATTTTCCACTCTAGTTCTTAGCCCATCCCTTAAGAAAACGTCTCACATGTCTTACCTTGTTTTGCCAAATTTCAATAGGTGAGTCTCCTTTAATAAAAGAAGCCCATTCCGAGGCAATCATATCATAAAGCCCCTCCAATTTGAGCCACGAAAGCTCAAATGAGAAGCGGCTCTTGTTTTCCAAATGCCCACGCACTCCAGAGTCCACGAAGAGCGGAGTGTGATCAGATCCAATTCTAGTTGAAGCCTGCACTGTAACTAGAGGATACTTTTTTTCCTAATCCACAGTTGTCAAAATTCGATCCAACTTTTGGAAAGTATGGTTTTCCCTTCTACTAGCTCACGTATATTGTCTACCCGATAGTTCAATCTCCTTCAAGTTTAAACTCTGCAAGATTGGACTGAACATGATGGGCCATCTTGGATTATAATTATCATTATTCTTTTCTTCAGGTTTTCGTACAATGTTAAAATCTCACCCACCATCATTGGTAACGTCTCATTATCACAAATACGAACTAGCTCTGGTAAAAATAACGCCTTAAACTTATCTTGAGCAGCACCATAAACCGAAACCAAAACCTACTCAAAACCATCATTTTTAGATTTGACATATAGTTTAACACAAAAATCACCCACTTCAACATTTTTAACATGGATAGTAGACGAGTTAATCCCAATAAGCATACCGCCTAATCTACCTCTGGGTGGCATACAAAACCATGCAAAATTCGGACCAGAAGCTAAGTGATTCAAGATAGGGGGAGCAAAATTTGATCTTCAGGTCTCCGACAAGGCCAGAGAGTCTAACTTGTTTTCCTTAATTGTTCCTTGAACAAATCTAGTACTATTCCAGGGAGCTAGTGGTACTAATGTAGATCTAGATCAAATGACTTGAACGAGTAAGAAACCAGCGATGCCTGCAATATAGAGTGATAAAAGGGGATGGAATGAACTACACGATCTACGCAATGTCGAGGATGTAATATCTTTGGGGGTGAGAATGTCGAAAAACAGAGGATGCAAGAACTTGCTCGTGATGCCAATTGTCAAGCCCTGACTTCAATTTTTTCGACAGCTATGTGGGACAAGATATAACTAAGATGAACTGGACAAATCGACATGGATTCCATCACAAACCGTTGGATTGCAATGAAACGGTATCAGCAGATCTTAGCCGTCCATCAGCTGGTGAAGAAAAACAGAGTACTGAAGAAGTGTCGATGATAGGATCAGGTCTTGACATGAGCGTCCGAAACCACAACCTAAACTGGACAAACGAGCACCAAAGCGCCTAGAACTGCTACAGATATCCCTAGTAGTATTCCAAGGTGAGCTAGTGTTACTAAGCCAGAGCCAGATCAAATGACGTGAAGGAGTGAGGCACCAGCAATGCCTGCATGTCTTCAGCCGCACTGGGTAGATCGCGTCGGACCGGGGCAACCTGCAACATTTGCAACATTCATGTTACGCAACGAATCCAGTGGCAAGAATGAAATCAAAAGTAAAGAAGCAAAGCAAAGGAATCATCTTGCCTTTTTTGGGTCACTGAACGAGTTTTCATCAAACAGGTCCCTGGATGTGAGAACAGTAACGGTTGATCTTGCCGCATCGACAGTTGCTTGCAGTCCAGTTGCAGATATTGTTAGGTTCACAACAGTTGAACCATAATTCACCACCTAGCAAATGTTATTGTTTTATGGATTGGGCCATTTCAAACATCAAGGCAAGTTCACCCTTTATGTAATGAACTGAATCCCTAAAAAAATCCAATGAACTGAAGCAATCACATGCAGGCTTGGAGGAAATTGGAACCACTGTGATTACCTTTATCCTCAGGAAGATAGCCTCATTTTCTTGCCAGGTGATTGCAGATACCGCAAGTGAACCAGAGTAACTAGAAGCAAGTCTCACAGGATGAATCAAAGCACCACTTGATTCCCGGAATAACGTCTGCATCCAGTAACTAGGAGTGCCATACTGCTGCCAGGAGTTGAAGACTATCGCGTCTGGAGTCCAGCTGATCAGTATGTACAGACATATAAATGAAATTGTCATCTACATGAACGCTAGTATGAAAAAACAAGCGCAAAGCGTTAATAGGTACTAACGTGCGGTCGTTCGCATTTACGAAGAGTGGAGCATAGCTCGCCATGTGGACGATATCACTGCAAAGGAGTAGTTCCACATTTTGAAGATTTGTCATTGAAAACTATCAAACACAATGTCAATTTTACCCATGAAAACTCAAGAAGGACCTAAAGAAAAGAAGGAACAAGTGAGAGAGATTACCTATTCTTTTCTAAACCAATTAAAAAGCCCGCCTCTGCCAGTGAGGCGAGAAGGGTGCCGTTACGGGCATCCCCATGGGGATCCCCTTTATCGTTGACAGCATATTCACTCACAAAAACCTTAGGGCCACTCCGTGATGTTTGGTTGAATTTATCTTTCATTTGGAATATAACATCCGCACTTTCGTAGACCTACAGAAAAGATGGCAGTATGTAAGAAAACCATAGATGAAATAACAACCAAAAAATCTGGTGAAAGTTAAACAATAACTTACATGGAAATCGTAAAAATCAGTGGGGTGATCAAGCGGTTGAGATGATCCATCACAGTTTGAAATAATTTGAATATCTGGATAGGCCTTTCGAATTGCATTGTAAAACTTGAGATAGTTTCCTGTTAAACAGAACTTAAGAACATCACTACAACCTTTAAATACATATGTTATTAAGTTAAGGACTCCTCTATATGGTCTACTGATGATTAAATAATAAAATTTACCTCGGTAATTTTTGAATCCACAATTTTCATTCCCAATCGTGACGTATTTTAGTGGAAAAGTTTCAGGATGCCCCATTGCAGCTCTGAGAGAGCCAAAAGTGGATTCTGCACTTCCTCTAGCGAACTCAAGACCGTTCAAAATATCCTATAGCAAGGCAAGAAAACAAAAGTGAACTTAAAATCATGAGAATTGCATATAACTAATTCTTATAGATATGATAGCATCTACTATGAGGTAAATAATAGAAGGACTGACAATATTTAAGGACACTGATAGTAACTTAGGTGACGCACTAGGTCACTTCCTAATTCCGGGTGGATGTCATTTTTTGCTTTGAAGAACCACTGTTCAAGTTTGGCTTCTTGTTATTCAAACTATATTTTCCCATTTGAAACATGTTCAATTGAGCGTACAGACTATATTTAGTTCTCATTCAGATCCCATGCGCATAAACTAGCCTGTAATGGTTTTATGCTCTGAAAAAGAAGCCATGTGTTTTTTTGTACACGCATGCAAAAATCATTGAACTTACTGCAGTAAGGACAATCCGTATGATGAAAAATCCAAGGCATTGAATACAAACCTTTACAAAAGGTGCGAGTGCAGTGGTATCAACTGTATCGTTGTGGCTGATCCCTATATTTCGAGAGAAAATTTTCAAACAATTAATGGGTACACAAGTGACAATTAAAGATATTCTAGAATACAATTAATGGAAAATATCAAGAATATTACTTACCAGCATTGAAAACCCAGATTGGCTCAGCACCCAGGTCTTCGGCAAGCTATCATAGACATTTCGAATTTAAACGTATGAGATATATGGCTACACCTACAAAACTCGTAGGAGATTAAGCAATACATACCTGGAGAAGTTCAAAGTACCCAAGGCCATCATCTGTCCAGTACTTCCAAACGTCCCCATAGTGCCCAGGCCTCTCCTCCCATCGACCAATAGTTTCTCTCCATCTGAAAGCATTTCCTAACCAATTGCCTTCAACAAAGCAGCCACCTAGTATAAAAAATGGTGTAACATATCAATATAGCCCAAGCTATGGACAATACATTCCTACTCTATCTTGCACATCAAACCTTGTCAGTTTTCACTCAATTTTGCAACCATCAAAATGCATTTTACAGGGCGAAAAGAGAAAATACGACCACAGTTTACTTCTACAGCTCTGTGCTTCAGCCTTTAGTAGTTTCTTCAACAGATGTTATAAAGTTTGTGATTGTCAGTGTAGGCAAGTTCAGGTTTAAGTTCGGTTGATTAATTAGTTCCAGACTTCCAGCCAAAATCCTAATAGCTGAATATGATATAAAACTGAAAAGGTGGCAAGAACTCATTGGATGTAAACCAGTATAATAAAAACACTAGAAGTTCAGAACATATTTTTTTTCGCGAAAACGCAAAAGCCTTGCGTTTCATTGCATTGATAGAAAGGGAATTTATGTACAAGCCCGGGGATGGGCCACCCACACAGTACAACTCAACCCCGCACACTCACACCTAGTCTAGGGAAGGAGTAGACTGAGCCCTTTTGCCCCCGCAGTCACCCAGTCGCGGGCCTCGGTTTTGATGGTTGTCACCAAGGCAGCTGTCGAGGGAGACGCGTTGTCGAAGATGACAGCGTTCCGCTGCTTCCATATCCACCACGCCGTCAGCATGATCAACGACGAGGTGCCTCTGCGAAGCGCGCGAGGGGTGGAATGGATGGCCATCGACCACCACTCGACGAAGTCATCGTCGACATTGGGAGGTCTGGAGGTGGATCTAATCCAAGATAGGACCTCATGCCAGAGCGTCCTGGAGAACGAGCAGCCTGTGAGGATGTGTGCCATCGACTCGGGCTCCTGGTCGCAGAGCGGGCAGCGGGCGGGGTGGGGAAGACCACGGCTCGCAAGCCGTTCCCCCGTCCAGCAGCGATCCATGCAGGCAAGCCAGATAAAGAACTTCACCCTTGGAGGGGCCCAAGTTTTCCAATTGAGTCTCCAGCTGACTGATTCTGTGGCGCCTAGGAACAAGGCCTGATAGCAGGACTTCGCGGAGTACACCGAGTCCGCTGTCCAGCGCCAAATCAACCTGTCCGGCGCGTTCGATAGCTGGACTTCCTGCGTGAGTCTCCAGAGCTGAACGTACTGCCAGAGAGCGAGAGGGCCACAAGCCCCTGAGATGTCCTCAATCCAGCGGCGCTCCAGAATCGCCTCCCTCACCGTCCTACGCTTCCGGCGCCTCTTCGGGATTAGCGCGAACACCGCCGGAGCTAAGTCTTTGATGGACCTCCCCGCGATCCATTTATCCACCCAGAACAGCGCGACAGAGCCATCGCCGAGGGACATCTCGGTCGACGCCTCGAAGATGTCTCGCTCCACCTTAGAAAAAGGCATGTCGAGGCCCCGCCAAGGCCTATCCGGGTCAACATGCTTCCTCCACAACCAACGGACCCGCAAGCTGATGGAAGTGCGGGTTAAGTCCGGGATGCCAAGGCCCCCAAGGTGGAGAGGCCTGCAAACCCTGGCCCAATTAACATGGCAGTGCCCACCCTTAGCCTCGGCCCTGCCCACCCAGAGGAACCCACGGAGAATCTTCTCCATTCTACGCAGGCACTTCTTGTTGACACTTAAGACCGTTAAGTGATGGAGGGGGATCGCTGCTAGGACTGCCTTAATAAGCGCGAGTCTCCCCGCCTTCGGCATCATTGCCGCTTTCCAGCTGGGAAGCTGGTCCGCCAGTCTGTCGAGAAGGGGCTGGAGTGAGTCTGCCGAGGGCTTCCTAAGGCTAAGAGGGACCCCCAGATACCGGATCGGCAGCGGGGCCACCTGACACCCGATAGTTGAAGCCGCAAGCGCCGAGACCTCCTCCGTACACCCTAGCGGGGAGAGCGAGCACTTCGCGAAGTTTGTGTGCAGCCCCGAGGTTTCCCCGAATAGAGCGAGAATCCCGCGAATAGCTAAAAGCTCCTCCGTGTCTGGGTGACAGAAGATGACAACGTCATCTGCATAAACAGAGACCGAGGTAGTCGTGTCCTGCCTACTTAGCTTGCGGAGGATCCCCAACTCTGCAGCTTTAGCCAACAACCGATTCAACGAGCGCATCACCAAAACGAACAGCTGTGGCGACAGCGGATCACCCTGCCTAAGGCCCCTCCGGTGCCAGATGGGAGGGCCTGGCTCCCCATTGAGCATCACCCTCGAACTAGCCGTGGACAGGAGAATTGCCACCCATTCGCAAAACCGATCTCCAAAGCCAAGCCTACGTAGGATCTCAAAGAGGAGACCCCAGGAGACCGAGTCAAACGCCTTGGCGATGTCGAGCTTGAGCATCACCCTGGGTTCCTTCAACCTATGGAGCAGCCGTGCCGTTTGTTGGACCAGCATGAAGTTATCATGGATGCAACGTTTACGGATGAAGGCGCTTTGGTTGGTCTCCACTAGCTTCCCCAGCAGGGGTGCAAGCCGAAGAGAGAGTGTTTTTGCCACCAGCTTGGCAAAGATGTGAATCAGTCTAATGGGGCGATAGTCGCCGATAGCCGCCGCGTCCGGGCGCTTTGGCAACAGAATCATGAGGGCCTGATTCAGACCTTGGAACCCTCTGCCACTCATGGAGAAGAGCTTGTTGAAGGCGGCCAGGAAGTCCTCCCTGATTATCCCCCAGCAACTCTGGAGGAACTCAGCCGTGAAGCCGTCCGGCCCCGGCGCCTTCCCTCGCGGGAGTCGCCTAACCGCCTCCCACACCTCCTCTGCCGAGAACGGTGCCTCCAAACAATCGAGGTCCAAATCCTGCTGAAGCCCAAGGAACTCGAAGTCTAACGAGGCAGTGCGATCCGGCGAGGTGGCCAGCAAGGCTTCGAAGTGCCTGAACACGGCCTGCGCCATGAGGGCGTGGTCGTCCACGACCGCCCCCTCAACCTGGAAAGAGCGGATCACGTTCTTCTGCCTCCTATATGAAGCGTGCTGGTGGAAGAAGGCGGTGTTGGCGTCCCCCTCCGCAAGCCACCCAATCTTCGCCCTCTGTCTAGCCATCGTGCGCTCAAGGGAAGCCAACCCTAAATGCGCCTGCTTCAGCTTGGCGCGGATCGCCCTCTCGCCCGGTGAGAGCGGCCTTGATTCCATCGCCGTGTCCAGCCTCAGGACCAAAGTTCAGAACATATATCTGCAGCTTTTACTAGTTGATCTTGACTGAAATGACATATGAGATACCAGGAAATCGTAGGAACCGTGGTCTTAAATCCATAAGCATGTCTATGAGTTCCTTGCGAAAGCCGTGGCCCTGTATGTGTAGAACAAAATGATGATTAACGCCTCTTGTCGACTCATAGTAAGCATGATATGGCATTAGAAAAATAAGATTTACATTTTTATTGTTATTTAAATTTGTATACATGAATGTAAGTTTTCATTTTGATCTTATTAATCAGCAACGAGAACTGTTGTACAAACATTTTGCTTGCTTTTCTTTGAACTTAATATTGCTAGGTAACAAAACAAGCCGGCCTTGTATATGATTTTACGATTTGAGGTACTCCGTAGTTATATACATTTTGGTAGAATCTTTACGAAATGTTTTCAGCTCACACCATTCCTTTGTGATTGTCAGTAGCCAATACCAAGATAGAGGATGAAAAAGAAATTCACCTTGTATGTGTCCGAAGGCATAAGGGACACTTGATCTAGCCATATGACCCCCTTTTTGGAAGTTGTTAACTCAAGTCTTGAAGTTCTACATGTTCCTTGAGCTGACAATTCCAGTTCTATCTTTCTCCAATCTGACACATTATCATCTCTGCAACCATGTAAACAGTATGCATTTCTTACGCAGTTAGTGGAGAAAATTAACAAGTTCAAAAATCATTATATCTAATTAGGGAAGATATATACACTATGACAGCTGATGCCATATTTTGCAATCCATCCGGGCATGTGAGTGAGGCAGTCAACTCCACGGGTTCCATTGATCTGATGTACATGACTAGATTATAGTTCTTCCCTTCTTCTATATTCTGGAAGTTGAAATGATCAAATTTAGCACAAAAGCGGAGGGAAATAGTTGTAATGCCTCTCAGAGAAAATGATGCAGTGATTCCAAGGAAGGGAAGCACATACACAACATGGAAAGCTAACATTATCCAAGGAACATATGGATATGGATTAGAAGCTCATGTTCCAGTTTCAGTTTTACAAAGAAAAACGCATTTTCTATCATTGTTTCAACTGGAAATAAAGTATCATGTAAACTGTTGACTGAATTATTGTCTTATGATTTATATTCTCATTCATGCTCATGCTCCAGTTCACTTGAACATTGAAAAGTAAATCGTACCATGCCCCAGAATCCTGTGTTATAAATGCCAGCTGGGCAATCGTCACAAAAAACCTCCATCCGTAGAGCCATCAGGTTAGTACTGAAACAAGATGTTTTTTCAGTTTCCACCGATATGGAGGATTCGTTCCCGAGGATGAACCATGGATCTATATTTGAAGGAAGGTTCTGTCCTCCAGCTTCAAAACCTAAATCAAACATTCAACATCAGAGCGTGGCCAAACATGTAAATATGCTTCAGTTCTACAGAAAGGGCACTGTATTACTTTTTATATATATACAAACTATTCAACCCATATGAATCCTTGTTATACGGGAAGTTTGGTATATGTCATGTCACTGCGTAGTTTCAGATTTCTAAAAGAAATATATGTCACTAGGAGGTGTATCACTGACATGTAAGTCATTACATGGCATCTGGAACTAGCTAAGTTTTTTTTTTCTTGGAAACAAGAACAGGCAAGCAAAAAATAAAAAGGAAACAAGAACAGGCATTTCTCAAACTTGGTCAAGTTTTTTTTTTTTGAGCGAATGAAACTTGGTGTATAGAGAAATCGTATTTGAAGGAGGAGGGGATTCAAATCAGGGAAGAGATCCTTCTTTCTATTAATTTGATAGAAATTCGTTTTTCTTTTCCTGTCTCTATTATTTTTATTTTAAGTGCATCGAGGCCTTTGTGAATATTTTCTCCAAAAGGCACATACAGGAGCAGAGAGTAGCGGTACCTCTGTTACTGACAAGCTCTGCCCAAAGTCCTCCAGCTCCAGCGTGGTTGATTTCCTGGGATAAAGATTCACTGATCTACTCAGATTGGACAGAAATCAAAACAAAGCGTCTAGAATTGGACCAATAAGAAGAAAAACCTCACCTCAAAGAATAATCCGAAGAGGGTTTGTGGGATCTTTCTGGAGGCCTCGGATGATGCATTAACCTCTAGCAGTGCTTGAGTCTGACCCAACTCTGCCGCCAGGCACTCACGGCTCACTGAGAGAAGAAACAGCAGCGAGCAGAGGATGCTTGCCGCTTCCTTTGCACTTGCACCCATCTTCGCCTTACACTCTAACCTGCAGATTAACATCACGAGTCTTCAGATCGTTCGAGCAAGTAAAGTGCAGAAAAAAAGACACATCAATCTCTCAACCAAATCGAGCACGGAGAAAAGTAAAAAGATGAACATTGAAACATTGGACGCCAGAGGGGAGAAAATTTTGTCCCGTAGAAAAATCACCTAAGGAACATTGGACGCCAGAGGCGAGAAGAACCACCTATCGGATCTTGCAAGAAAGATCGCCTTTTTCCGCGCTCGGGGACGATGCGAGCGCTCGTGAACTGTGATGCAGTGATGCTTGCCGCGACGATGCCGTATTTGTGTGTGCGTGAGGAGCTTTGTGTGGGGCTCATTTTAAGTAACCTGAACGGTGGCTAGGAGCACCCAAAGTTTCTCCCCTCTGTGATGCAGTGTTGCATTTAATGTACACAAAAATAATGTCCAATCCAAAACTGGCTTGGTAAAAGAAATATTAGCGATTTTTGGTGATAATCTCCTTCAGTTTCCTAAGATGAAGCTTCAAATACACTAGAAGTAAAACAAAGCCTTATAATTGTAAACAAAGAGAAAAGGTGAGTCCAGCTAATAAAAAACAATGCGCTTGCGACACTCGAATGAACTCAGATACGTAAGTATATATGCCAACGAAAACACGGAGGAGCCGATGCCCGATGGAATCTTTGGCCAGTAGCCTAGCTAGCCAGGTTAGCACCGTATATACACTATGCCAGCCGGCTGGCCGGCCGGCGGCACTTGCCGCAGGCCGGTAATTTCACGCATGCACACTTAGGGTTAGAAATCTGACTTATCACTAGAGTTCTCCCAACGCTGACACCAATCTGATCTAATCTAAGTAAACAAAAATTGCTAACTACATGCAGAAGATATGCTAGGCTATAAGTTGAACTGTACATACATAAATACATTGATTATGTGCACATAAGAAAATCAAAAGGAAATTGTATTACCAACTACCATATCGGAGTCTAAGCTAGATAAGAAACTCTACTCTCATGAGAAAACCAAAGACAATATTCACAATAATGCAAGAATGATAAGATATGTACAAGTTAATATATCGATTTTAAAAGGCAATTTTCACAATAATGCCAGAAGTTTATCTCGCGCTATTCTGTTCGTTGATATATATTTTGAAATACAAAAAGAAACCGTATCCGTAGATATTTCTAAGAAATTATATTTGTAGTATCACTACATGTCTAATTTCTACAATATCATTCTCCAATCTCAACCATTATCTAAAGCAACAATATTGCTATAACAAAAAATATTTTTTAACCAGATGAGAGAGAGAGAGAGAGAGAGAGAGAGAGAGAGAGAGAGAGAGAGAGAGAGTAAAATGAGCATGGAGGTGGAGGCTCAATAATTGGTAATTAAGCTTGTAGTTGTCAAAGACATTGGTTCGGTTAATAGATCCATACTGGGAAACATGTTCATTGCCAAAGAGCATTCGTATTTTAAAATTTGCATGTTAGGCACTACAACATCTCTAAAACGTAACATGCTCTATTATGGTGATCTCCAAGAATTTCAGCAATCGTTGTAGTAAGTGAGAGGTGAATTAGTTAAAAGAATAGGTAAGGCAAAACGCTATCACAACAAGTTCCTGTCATGTAAGCACTATAATTTTCTGTTCATCAAGGATTAGATTTTCATTATTATTTCAAGTTATCATCATATAACAAAAAAAAACTAGATGAACATGAACAACCATTAATTTAGTGTTGTGTATTTTTAACCGTGATGTTCTCAATGCAAAATTACCAATATTTATTCATAGCGCGTAATATTTCATTTATATTAAAAAGAATATATGCTCCACTAGAAAAACATTACCGATCGAGCTGAAAATTTCACGACTTAGATTAGATTAACACCACATATTTAGTGGCCATAAAACCGTGTTATTACTAATAATATAACATGAATATTTTACATACCATTAAATCTGTGACACACTAAAAAAGATGCCCTCGCATTTCTGAGGGCCTCTATGATAGTTACCAAGTATTGTACTCGTATAAAATAATTTGGCTCGGAATGACTTCGATGCCCCCTCGATCAAAGATTTGCCCTATATACAAGTACTATACAGGCTATATTTGTCATATATTTTCTTTTTTTCCCTGAAATCAATGAGAATCATTTCTTCTCCAAAGATTTGTATACAGGTGCAATAATTAATCACCTTTCATTCCCAAGAAAATTCTGATTTTTTGACTATAAAAAGAATTGCCAATTTTTTAAAAAATCTCCAATTCTTTTTGCTCGTATAGTGTGCGCTGGTTCCAGAACCAAAAATCCGCGTCATATATGCCGATCCTTATAGAGAAAATGCATTGAATGTGGAGCGGTCACAAAGATAGAAATTTACCGGCCCTTCTATAAAACCTCGGATGGCTACGCTGCATACCCGAATTCATGTGCGAGCTATGACGCCTCTTCTCCTTTTGAGCGGGCGCATGTGCGTTGCCGCTTCTCCTTTTGTCAATGACGGGACAAATCGTTACATTGGAATGCATTCCGAGCTAAGGAATTATTCCCCTGTGATATAATTGCTTGGATCAGATTTACGTGTCAAAACATTTAGATGTCTCCCCCTGCGATCATCCCAGATACTTATAAAAAAGTAGACGTTGAACTTTATAAATCACACTTTGTGATGCCGTAAGGTGTTCTCTTGGACCCGGTCATGCACGTTAGAATACATCACGCAAATGGGGAAAAAACAAAAAGGTGCATGTGGTTTCAGAAGAATTGTTAACATCCACAAATATTGATTTTTTTGATACAGGAATATATTAATATCAAAGGTATCAATTACACTCAGTCTCTGCACCAACCAGTTGTCGAAAGACAACACGGATGCACACGAAAAGAAAAAAAAACAGAGAAATATAAAACAAAGACCCCGTCGCGGTGATGAACACACGCTACAACAACACTCTAACCACCACTAAATACAACACCTGGACCGTAGATGGGATTCTCCAAAGACGACACCTCTAAGAAGGAAACAAAGCATCAGCATTGTCATTGTCTGATCAAAGATCTCGAACTTTCACCCTGAAGAAAGTCTGGATCCACCAAACAATGTCTTCAACAAGATAATTGCCAGGCACAACCAATTAAGGTCAGACCTTAGGCTTCCACCCTGAAATTCGCGACTTGGTACTCGAGGAGCACTACCACAAAAGCAGTACACTTGTGTTGTCGCCCCCTCTTACCAAGACTATTGTTGCGAGTGCCCAACACTTGACACACAGGAAGAACCTGTGTCGCCATCCTTCATCGCAACAACCTCTTGACCAAGACAAACCTCCAATCGAAACTACCATGCCTTTCTCAATCTCTGTTAGTTTTCTGAAAATCTATGAAGAATGTCTCATGGTACCGATCAAGACTAAACTTCGTGTTTCTCCTAAAACGGTGTGCATGACCGCATCGATTCCGCTCTATATACCCAGTTATATCTTGTGCCAATACTGTGAAAATCTCCGAGAGGAAGAACGAAACTCGGCGGAGGCCCAATCGAGGAGGCTTATTTGGTTGGAGCGAGTTAACGCTTGAAGATCAGCACGGCCAAAACCACCACCAATTATTCTTGTCGATCCAGCAGTCCCCACACCGCCGGTCGACTCCTGACCAGACCGCGCTTGCCGCTTTCTCCACCACGCCTCACCACCCAGCAAAATCAGCCGCTCCCACACCGGAGGGAGCGAGGGAGGGAGCAGCTCGAGGCCTAGGCCAACAGCGAGAACTCGCCGTCTCCGGCCAGGACCACTGGCCGCCATCCTACCCAGCGCGGCCGCCTCGCGCAACCCGACGAAATTTCCAACCCTGCACGTGGAAGTGACACACGATTGCTCTCTCCTTGTCCCTCGTCTTTGACGACCGGGCGCCGCCACCACCTCGGAGCGGGCAGCAGCAGCGGCCACTAGCGCGCAAGATCTGTGACTTTTTGGCTTAGGGCCGGGAGCCCTCCAGAGCTGCCGCACGGGGGCGGCCCGGGAGGGAGATAAAATATAGGGGACAATAAAATCTCATTACCGAAATCTCATGATCAAAAGAAAAGAAGGTATTGATCAACTCGTGACAAGGAAAATCACGATTAGTAATAAATCTTGTCCGGATTCCCATACATCTAAATCTCCCTAATTTTATAGGTCTAATCTCCATTACGGTACTTCGCTTATAAATGACTCTAGATAAATCCACTAACGTAGAAGAAGAATGTGACCCTAGGCTGCTTACCGGAATTTTCAAATTAAGTATGCTACCAATTATGAAGTGGCGCCAGCAAGCAGTTTCCATTACTTGATGATTCCAAATAAATATAAGTATATATAGGATCCTAGGTGAATAAATTGGGAAAAAGTGGGAAACTTGCAAACATAGATGTAGCCTCTACCAAATATGAAGCATATGGAAACTTTCAAACTTTGATGATTCCAAATGTGATGCAGCGTTATATACGGATAGTGGAAGAACATAAACCATATGGCTGATATTTTACTGATCAACACTACACTGTACACCGTACCTGTATACGAGTCTACAAAACAAAGGTTGGATCTAAGACTACTACTTAAAGCCTAATATTCATTTGATAACCTTTCTAGCGTTTAGGAATATCAGGCAAGATCCATATATTATGAATGAGGAGGACCATGTAATACTTATTTGATACTCTGATGAATTACCGTTAAATGCTAGAATTCAGTAGTCTACAGCTGTCCCATATTCAATCTTCGGTTTTGAAAATTGTGAAATCATTTTTGTAGGACAGAATGCTCCTGTCTGCAATTGAACAAACTGTATATATTGTTCTTAGGCCGAAATTCTAAAGACTGGATGGATGCATTCAAGCAACAAATACTACAACCTTACAACCTTATATGGGGCTGGGATCCTCTACAGTACTGTATACTAATGTACACTCACTGACACGTGGTGGGCGGGCCCTCCTGTCATCAGCAGTAACTGGACTTCAATTACTGTAGAGGATCTCAACAGCCTTATATGAGGATCAACTGGTTAGGAGAGTGGAGGTAGAAACCCAACACCCAATTTCAAGTCCGCGCGGATTTGAACTCAGCTTCCTATTTATACTTGAGGATCAGCCTTTCTCGGTACTCATGCAATTTACCCTGAGGACCATACTTGGTTACTAACAGACATAAAAAATATTGATACTCATGTTTAAGTTTAAAATGCTATATTCATCCCCCTCGGTCGTAGCGGGGGCGAAACGAACCATTGCGACTGCAGGCCTGTTGCTCGAGGCCCCTCCTCTCACCGCTCCCCTCCCTCCGCCCTCGCCGAAGGCGCCGCCGGGTAAAAGGCTCGCGCGACGTGGCGACGATGGGACTTCAGCTGGTCGATGCCATGCTGCTTTTTTTTCTTTGGCGGCGGAGGTGTGTGGCGACTGCGACCAGAGGAGCAGCGGCGACAGACTGAGCCGAGGAGGGGCGGCTTGATCCTTCTCATGGAAGTGTTGGTCTACAGCTATGCCCACAACACTTGGGAGCCAGAGTGGTGGCCCCGGGCATGTCGGTGGCAGCCTCCTCCTTCCGCCAAAGGAAGGCATCGAGACGTGGTGGTGTGGTTTCATGTCTTGCAGAATAATCGGCTAGGCGGTGGCCCTAGTGGTCTTCGCGCGAATCCACTGATCTTACTGCGACCACTCCTCTTTGATATTGTCATCAGCGATTTCCGTATTTCTCCTTCGAAAGAAACAAGGACTGGCGCATATGGCGCTCTTTGGACACCTTGATTGGAATGGGGACGGCCGTGTGCACCCGCAACATCAGCTTATCGAGCTTAACCTCAGTATCGTGAAGCTTTGTTTGTAGTTGTCACCTTGCGACATGAACGCAATAAGATTTTCAAGGGATCAACACATGAGGATAATTCCATGGTCTGATTGGAGGACCAACAAGTGGCGAAGACGAGGTCTTGGATACGTTGAAGACTTTGCTTCACAGGTAGTTGTTCGGACTTGGCTTGCGGGAGGTGTTCCCATCCAAACTGGACACGTGTTCCTGTGAGCCTGGTGGTAAGTGACTTGAAGTAGTGGCATACGCAAGTGGGGGCGGCATCATTGGAGTACTTATTTCTTGGTGTTGTTCCTTTGTATACGAAGTCGTGATTTTCAGGGTGAAAACCTAAGGTCTGGCATTTATTGGTTGTGCCTGACAGTGACCTTGTAGAAGGCATTGTTTTTGGGAACGCGGTCTTTCTCCTAGGTGAAAGATTTTGTTGGCCCTGATTTTTGGCTCTCTAACAACTGTGTTATCTTTGCTTCCCGGAAGTTAGGATGTTACAAACTTTCCCCCATTAAAATTAATCTCGTCCCCGAGATTTGTAAGCAGGTACTAGGAGATTGCAACAACAAATGACAATCTAAGGTTTCTTCTCTTTTTGTAGAAGATATTCCTTTGACGAGGTGGTCTTCTCAAAACTTGATGATTTGATGTTGTCAGAATCGGCCTTTTCAAAGAAATGGATAACTTCACTTGACACCTCGAATCTACGTTGTTGATTTTAGCATGGTGACATAAGCTAATGAAGGATCACGACTATCCTTATTTGTAGACCTTCTGTCTTCGTCTTGATCTTGTCTCCTTTATGTGTATCATAGATAGTACGCATTGTCTTAATTTTGTCCTCACAGGGTGTTAGGTCCGTAGACTTGACTCTCTTTGAAATCTGTTATGAAGGGGGTTAGAACTTCTATAGGCTTATTCGTTCTCTGGATGGTTGGCAGCGTTGAAGTGCAGATGCTTCCCCTCTATGATTATTCTTGGTAGCTTGCTGGTGGATTATATTCATCTTTGTCTCCTTTTGGTTTGGTGGCGAACACATGTTGTGGAAGACTCCATTGATTCTTGGCCTTCATGGAGCTTTGCAGGTGTCTTCTTAGGTGGGTTAGGGTTGCACAGTTAGTTTTGTCTCTCGATAATTACCTAGTAACTTTGCAAACTTTTGGTTAGTTGTTAATCTAAAATTAGATAAGTTATGTTAGTAGTGTTAGGCTGGTAATAATTTTGATAGTGTTGCAAGACACAGCTCGCATCATCTCTGGCTTGGTCCTGAATCTTCGCCCTTCTTGATGGTTCTTGACGCAGTTGCACAAAATGGTGTGAAGACCGTTATTCGTCTTGCAGAAGATTGTAGAGTCTTGGGCTACCGGGTTGGAGTAGAGAGCATTCCATATCTTGCACCTCACTAGGATGTGAAGGGATAAAACTTTCTAAAAGGGGTTTTCTAGGTTGGACTTCTGAAGGGATACAAAAGTGCAACTATGGCCAACACGGTAAAAGAAGGTTTTTTGCAAACGGACAAATGTGTGGTTACTTGTGTTGGCAAACAAGGCGTGCCTTGTTAACACACATGTAATCAACACAAAAAAGCACACATAACAAGGAAACAAGTAAAGACACCATACTAGAACAGACTACACAAACAAAGAACAATAACGGTACCTTTAGTACCAGCAGACGTATAATACCGGGTAAAAGGGGGCAGCTCAAGTAAAACAACTGAAACTTGGTAGTCTTTGTAACTCGAGGCTTTTCTTTATCATGTTCAGGCTAGAAACCTTGACAGTGAGATCACTTCAAAAATGGAGGTTGCACCAGATCTTCGTTCTTCGAATATTAATCACCTTGATGTTGAGGTCTTGATAAGGAAGCTTCGTCTTCTTCTAGTTGACAAATACTCAGGTCTTTCTTGGGACTTCCAAGTATGCAATTTTAAATGGGGACAAGAGAATAGAAGGGAACTTTTTTTTGAAACCTTTACCGTAGGGAAAACCCCTACGATTATTATATTTTTATATAATGATGAGAACATGTTTACAATTACAGCATTATCCAGAGAAAACTATGAGTCAAGGAGGATTATAAGTTACAAAAATAGCCATCAAATCAGATGAATATTATGAGCCCAAGTTAGCAGATCGTGGACTACATTGGGTTTAACCCTATGCTGATGGAGTAGTAAGTCTGAAGTGAATCTGATCTTCCAGCCTCTGACAGAAGGATCAAGATATTGAAATATGTAGTCATTACGACATTTCCATATATTCCACACAACACAAGCTATAGCCTCAATGAAGCGAAGTCCTAAAAAATTATTCTTGGCTTGTGCAATACGTTGGAGAATATAGTTGTGATGGTCCCAAAACAATCCCCAGAAACTGCCAACGGGGTGTAGCAAATGGGCAGAAAAATAATAAATAATCTCTAGTCTCAACAGAATCCAGAGATCATAATACACAATACTGGGTCCCCTCAAGATGCCAATTTTTCCGAGCCATAAGATCCTTAGTGTTAATCCTATCATGACAGAGGAGCCAAAGAAAAACTTTCAATTTAGGCATGCATCTGGATTTCCATATAGCCTTGATAATGGTATCACAGTGGATAGGTGAAAAAATGAATTTGTAGAATCTTCTTGAGGTAAACGTGCCATTCCCCCCAATTAAAAATTCTACTGTCATGATCATTGCCCATTGCGTTATGTGACTGAAGGATCGGTTGGATTTGTGTGAGTTCATCATAGGCCTGAGGTGAGATGGGCAGAGCCATCTTTTGATTAATATGTACAATGCGTGCCATATGAGAAACAATCACATCCTCATCAAGTACAAATGAAAATAACCGAGGGAATCTCTCACATAACAAGATATGACCATGCCAATAATATTTCCAAAATAATGTGGACTCACCATTTGCAATATTGGACCTTGAGATACTTCTATAAATATGAACAAGGCTAAAAACATCATTCCACCAAAATGATCCCCTAGGATTTGAGCATGAGGAGCACCTGGCCCATATAGGTTCCATACGAGTTGGACCCAAGGAGTGGCAGAGTGACTGAAGAACTTATGTAAGTATTTCATGAGTAGAGCCTTATTCTGAATCTCCAAATTGGTGATACCAATTCCCCCTTATTCTTAGGTGTACAAACCATAGGCCAGGATGCCAATGAATGAGGACGATCATGTCCCTCATCTTTAGCCCATAAACAATGATGTCGTGCACGATCAATGGAATTAATGATGGATTTGGGTAGCTTGATGGATCCTAAATAGTGAGTGGGCATTGAAGATAGAACCGACCGAACAAGAGTGAGTCGGCCACCATAATCTAAAAATCGAGCTGTAGCATTGAGTCTGCGCTCAACTTGATCAACAAGTGGAGTAAGATCTCGGATAGTGGGTCATGTAGTGCCAAGGGGCAGACCCAAATATGGAAACGGCATAGAACCAGTGACACATCCAAAGAGCTCAGCCAGGTGATTAAGTTGATGCGAATCAATATTGAGAGGCATCATGCATGTCTTCGAATAATTCACATGCAAACCCGTGGCCAATGCAAATCGCTATAAAGTGACCTTGAGCACAGAGAGTTGACGTGGGTATGCTTGCATAATCACTAACGTGTCATCCGCATACTGAACAATAGGGAAGTCAGTATCAGGGATGCAAAGTGGAGCAATCAACTCACCAGATGCAACAAGGAATTGAATCATGGATTGTAACAAATCGACACCTTCGACGAAAAGAATGGGTGAGAGTGGATCTCCCTGACGAACCCCTCGTTTCCAGGCAAATTTGTTTTCAAGAACTCCATTCAGTAGGACCGAGGAAGTTCCAGAGAAAAAAATTGCTGAAATTTATCCCATCCATCTATCATCAAAATCACTACATTTTAGAATAGCAAGAATTGCTTGGTGCTCAATCATCTCAAATGCTTTGGCAAAATCAAGTTTTAAAATAACTGCAGGTGTCCCCTTCTGTTTTACTTGATGAATATATTCATATTCCCAGGCCACACAATCTTGGATATTCCTAGATTTCAAAAATCCATATTGGTTCTTGTGCACTATCTCAAGAATACGTCCTTGACTCCTTGTAATCGATTAGCCAGCAGCTTAGTGATTATCCTAAATATATAGTTGAGCAGAGAGATGGGTCGGTAGTCATTAGCAGTGACAGGAGTATTTGATTTAGGAATGAAGGCTATATAGGCATCAAATCCACCATTTCCTTTTTGGTTTCTTGTAAGGGGCCACTTATCCTCTCCATTGAGTCCTCTAACATTCCAACAAAGAATCTTCCACATACGATTAACACGATACATCAATATAAGCAATAGTACCAAGTTCCATATCAGAGAAAACTGACACAAACAAATTGGGAAATAGGAACCAAAGCAGTAGCATGAGGTTCACACCAGTAACTGAAATAGGTTCACATACAACACATAGGTACCAACAGCATAGGGTACCCCTCAAAATAACAGTCTTCAGCAAACATGCCAACATAACTGAAAATGAAACATATCTGATAGCAAACAGACAACTGAACGACATTGCTATCTAGCTTGGAATTGTAGCATTGAGGAGATCTTCAGTAAGTTCCTCCGGGGGGATGCAACAATCCTCAATTCCAACATGTTGAAGTTCCTCCAGCTGCATCACGCGAGCTGGAGCTGCCCTGGGCACCGAGGATCCACGCCTACGAGGAGTACGATCAGGTAGAGCAACATGCATGAATCCATTATTGTTATTGCGTGGAGATCTCCTAACAGTATAGGTAACAGTAGGTACTGCTTCCTTAGATGCACGAGAGCGAGTACTGCCGGAGGATTCTGCCAGAAGAATAGTTTGTTGCTGGTCATCATTGCAAACAAAGCCCAGTTCGAGACCCACCAGGTCACATGCAGTAGGCAAGATATCAGTAAGAGTAATATCATCAGTAATAGCAGAGTCCACTTCCAGTTCAGTGATATGAGAACCAGCATCAGGTTGGGCAAGTATCTGAATATTACTCCATTGCAGACAGAGAGCAGCTATCAGAACATGTTCAAGCAAATAAACAACTGGGGAGTGTGCATGTAGCATCAGTGAAGTCATATAGGAATGAACATTATCTGCCAGAGATCTAATGTAAGATAGCATATATGATCCATCAACAAATGCATCATCAGGTCCCTGAATATATCTAGTGAAAGTCTGCCGCATGAGCCAACCAAAATGAGAAAAGAAACACTAGAATTCAGGAATAAAAGAGACAGTAGCGGATATGACATTTAAGTCCCGTTCCAATCCTCCGGCCCGAAGAAATACCAGGGGAGAAGATGAGTCTCCGAGAAGTAAACCCTGCGCCACGCGCTCTACCTCCTCGATGTGTTCATTCCAAGCATCCATGGCATCATCAGAACTGTTATCAGAATTTGCAACACCATCCATCATAGAAGGTCCATCATAGCCAAACCTCTCCCGCATATTAATGCCCAAGAATTCTTGTGGAATAGGTGTCCATGCAGCTGCAGCCGGCCAGTTCCCCCAACCATTGGCATTCTGATTCTGCACACCAGCATTCCAGTTGGCATCAGCATGTTGTTGGTTAAACTGAGCTACCTCCAGGTGGTACTGCTGCATAATAGAGAGATACGGCAGGGCTGGTAGGTGCGGTGAAGCGTTCACTGGTGGCGCATGCTCCTCAGTATCAATGAGACCGGTACGCGTATGCCTAGTATTCAGAACAAAAACAGGGACAGTCCAGGACATGTCGTTCCCTGGCAAGGAAGCAACACACGTCACCAGAAGGCTACGGGGTGCAAGTCCCACATGCTTAAGCAAAACCCTCACAAGAACCCGAGATTTTCTCTCCTCCGGACGATACCAGAGCTGGAGCTCGCCGAAAAGGGAAACAACCTTATTGATATAGTATTCTGTGAGATAATTGGGAGGAAAAGCCAAAAATAAAATCCACGCCTCTTGCTCAAAGACTGGCAATCGCATGTTCATGCCCTCATTGTGGCGAACAAAGGTGATGGTAGCTTCCTCATCTAAGGCCTCAAACGCATGCGGGATATCCCTAACCATAATATCCCTAATTTCTGGTGACGAGAAACTAATCAGACCAACCGCCAGAATTGAAATCTCAGCATCAACAATTATATCATGAAAATCCGCATTCATCGCAGCCACAATCTGATCAAGGGTGGACTGACGCAAGTTGTCACAAACAGGGGATTTATCGTCAGGATGGCGCACTCCCCATGGGTCTGTGTAGGTTCGCCAACAACCAACATGGAGCGCTGAATCCGCTCGGGAGGGCCATGATCCAGTGTGGCATTGGCCGTCATGAACGTGTAGGGGCGAACCGGGAAGTTCGCCATGGCCCCAAAGGCAGAGGAGGGTGGGGGCGGAAGTAACGAGGGAGGTGGAACGGTAAGGGGAAAAGATACCTTTATGGCACCAAGGTCAATACTAGTCTCCGCCGCTGTGAACTTACCGGAAGACGAATCGGCCAAGCGGTTACTTACCTCAGTAAGCGGTAAATTTCCTTTTCTGACCCAGATTTGCCTAGTGAAACAATTGGAAGAATTATGGCCCTACGTGTTGCATATACGGCATATAATCTTCGGACATGCCTTAATGAGGTGGCCTAATTGATGGAAAAATCCACCCTTATGAATAATAGGGCGGTGCTTAGCTAAATGTCCCCATCATAACAAGCATGGCATTTAACCTTATTAGTGCAATTCCATCGCAGGTGGCCCAGTTCCAGACATCGATAGCAGCATCTTAACGGGCCCGAGAGAGGGATGTCCACATGTGGCCCAATATGACCAGGGTGAATAATGGTCTCCAAAATAGGGGGATCAGTGGGGGATGGATCACAATCAACACAGTGAAATCCCAATATCTGGGAATGAGGACAAATTCTAGGGCAGGCTGGCCGTAGGTGATATATCAGAGAACATATGGAGCAACGGCCAAATAATTTGAAAACCATCTCCTGAGGCGACAGAAAGGAAAGTGACAAATAATCCCGAATGTCCTGCTCTGAGTATCGAGCAAATCTCAAATCAATAATGTGTTCAAGAGTTTCATAAGGTAAGACCACATAAAATTTCCCCAAGAATCGCGGGGATATAAATGGCTCCGTAGGAAAGGAAAGAAATTCCTTGACATATGGAACAACAAAACTACCAAAAATGAATTTCGACGAGCACTTGTCATCTTTGAGATAAACTCCGATAGCCTTGCTCACCGGCGGTGACAATTGAACTGGATCATATGAACCAAATTTAATATCGTTGATATACTTGTGACCAGATGGAGCAGAAAAACCAAATTTCAATAGTTCCTTTGAGTCCGAGTGATCCACCGCAGCACTAGCCTCTAAAACCTCAAGATTGGGCTTGATCATCAAACGTGCACGATGAGATAAATCCAAGTTTTCTGCCGATGAACCCCAGGGATGATTGAAACCAGAAGTGTCTGGATGAGTACCCCGAAAAAGGATAAAATGAAAAATATATTACGGCCAAATACGATCCCTCCGGTCATAAACTAAGTGTCCAACACGATTGGACGCCACTGAGAAACGAAACCGTCGATCAGAAAGTTGATATACTCGAAAGCCTAGCCGATCACCCCCAATGCATGATTGAAGAGCAATCCCAACAGTTTCTTCCGAGAGTTCAAATGAAGCCGAGGAGAAGGATACGACCAGATAGAATTCCTTGGTACCCGAGGAGGGGGAGAAGTGTACCGAAGTACTAAACCATTTACGCACATGTTTCTCCACGGCCAGGCCGGGAGAGAAGTCCTAATGCTAGAGGGCATCCATGGCGGGTCAGATCTCGAGGCCATGGTGGGCGGGTGGGGAGGGTGGAGAGGAGAGGTTGGAGGTGGGGGAAGCCATAGTGAGAAGGAAACTTTTTAATAACCCTTTAAACAAGAGGTAGAGTTTAGAAACATTAGAAAAAGTTGAGAAGAGTGGAAGATATACTTAGGCTTCCTTAAATAAAAATAATTTAAGTAGTAATATACTTTTACCAAAATACTTTTCTTTCCTATATGAGGTCCATGCTAACTAAGGTCTCCGAAAGTCAGGATGGCTCTGATACCAACTCTGTGGGGGGCCTAGACTAGCAGTCTGAGACCTCCTATATGCATACATTCACGATCACATGATCAGTGACTCGTGAACAACATACTCGAGTTGGAATTGCAGATTAGATCATCCATTAGATAACAAATACACGTCTTACATAACTGGTCACAAGACTCAGTCTTAAACAATTGCCACGCAGGGCAGGAAACACATTAAAACAGCGGAAGTATTCAAAACATAATCGTGGTAAAACCCAAGTCATGCATTGACTACCTACAAGCTACTTACTGGGAGACGTTCCTAGTTTGCACAGTCGTCAGCATACTCCTCCTCGTAAAACTCCTCCTAGGGCTGCTCCTCGAAGTCTGACCAAGTTAATAGCCAGGGACAAAACCAATGTGAGTACTTTTGATTGTACTCGCAAAAAACTCTAAAAGAAAGCGTATAGATGCAAGTATGCACATATGGTAGTGATAGGTATGATGTAATTAGGGTTCACTACCCATGATGGATAAAATATTCATCATGGTTGCAAAACTATCTATAATATGTTGAAAAAGATGCTTCAAAAGATAGTATGATTTCTCTTATGGATATCGCATATCCACAAGGTTTTTGTTAAAGATAAAGAGTAGAAAAGAGTTTCATTTGTAAAACTTCTTGGAATAACCTTTTCCGGCTTTTCATCACTAGTACCTCGAAGGTACATAATTCCTTTTCCATGTACCTCCCAGGTAACACCTTATTTTCCAAAACCATCCTTCCTTTTGAAAACACCTACACAATTCTAGCTACATGGCCTTTCAACTGTCCATGACCGCGGACGGGGCTATTTGAATAGTTTTAGCTCTGCGGAGTGTGTACACTTTCACCACAAGATCCAGTACATCTGTCGTGAACAACCACAGACTATCTGTGATAGTATGCGAACATCAGATAACCGGTCCTAACCTTCCACTATGTCCACACTAGTATATGACTACCTATTTAACTGGGTTTGTTCTCCCCGGCACTGAGTGAGTCAGCCGTATCGATCCGGTTTTCCCCTGACAACACACTGCCATGATAGGAGACCCAATTGTTGTAGCCAGAGGGAAATTAGTCCCACACTTTGCATGTCCTGTCTCACTCCTAGCGACATTTCGGTCCAGGGGACTCGAACCCCTATAACACATTGAGGTAGAAACACACACTAATATGACAAGCTTCTAGCTAGGCCTCGTGCCCATTTTGAGGTAATGTGGTTGTATAATGTGGTTGTACAGTACGGTTGTCCAGCAAATACTAGGTTATGTGTCGTTTTTAGGAAAACACTTCCGAAAACATTTCTCTTAACAACCTCCCAAGGACAAGGTCTCACCTTTCCGAGGGGTTTTCACAAAGCCTTTGTTTTTCCAAAAACACATTTTTCCGATGAAGAGTTGAATCCTATAGGAGATAAAAGGGTGATGCTCACCTAGCACATGATACTAGGTTTGAGTTTTCCGCCTTCCGCGTTCTTCCTAGAGGTTTTAGATCATTATGGCGTCCAACCCCACAATATCACCCCAAACATCATTATTTATCTTTCCAGCTTTCAAGCTCCGTTCGAAGGATATCTAGGAATAGCCCCTAGGTTAGAATTCTTCCAGTATTGCTTTTACGTCAAACGCAATACCACAGACAGAATACCTTCTGTCTATGGTACCATTACATTCAATCTTAAGAGAGGGAGAGAGGAATGCTTTCCATATATCCGAACAAGTGAGTCCGTCAAACACTGGACGGGCTCATACTTTTATTGTTTGTATATTCTATTACCTAGAAAGGCCACATGAATTTTTTCCTTTTGAGAACATCGCCGCCATTCCAAAAGACAGTTGGACTGAGGACACCGTCAAGGTCCTTCCAGATGATCTTCTTAGGATCAAACGGAGGATTTACAAACTTAAGATGTCTATTCCGGAACTTACCAATAGAGACATCATCCTTTGCTGGTGTGGCTGAAACAGATCGAGCCCTTGGCCCACCATTTGAGACGCCAATCCTCCACTAAAGGTGAGTTTAAAAGCATAGGCTAAAGTATGTCTTGCAAAGGAGAATTTCATATTTTAACACATAATTCATCTTTTTTGGATCTTGAAGATCTGTTCGAGTAACACCTGGTATACAGGGAGGAAATGGAAGCGAAGAAGACTGAAAGGATGCGGTCGTCGAGAGAAGCAAGAAGCGCGAAATGACAACTTCCTCCAAAGAAGTCAGCAACCTGGACGGCGTCTTTGTTGCCACTTTTAGGTAACTATTTTCTTGTTTATCCTTCTGCCTTTTCATAAAGCAGGTTTTTTGGTTCTAAGATTCCTTTCATGTTCTTTTCAGCGTTGCTCCTACTCCTATGAAATCAAAGAAAATGAGGAAGGTGGTCGTTCCTCAGGAGCGCAAGAGATCTCTGCCTATCGACCCCAACACTCCCTCTGTTGATTCCATGGGGTGTGCTTATGTCCCTCTAAAGGACGAAGAATTTCTCATTCTGAGCCAACAAAGTCAGCCCAGCCAGCCTGGTGCATCACCGACAGATGTGCGGGAAAGGGAGGATCCTTCCCCAAGAGAGGGAACTTCCTTCATTTCCAACGAAGATCTTCCTTCATTTGAAGGGCAGTTTAAGGTAAAGTAAGAATACTTTGACGAGGATGATTATATGCATGACAGGTAAAAAAATATGTTGTCGGTGTTCTGATGGGGTGCGTAGTTGCACTCGTTGGTAAACCCCAAGAGAAAGTTTGTGAAGAGTGTAGTGGCAAGTTTTCGCTCAGAAAAGAAACCAAGGTTGAATCGACCAGTAGGAGGAAAAGCAACTTATGAAGGTTGATGCATTTGATGTGGTAGGGCGCACTACCGGTTCAACAGCAACGTGGAACCTACACAATACAATCAATTCACTTTGCCCCAACAAAGCAGTGAGGTTGTCAATCTCACCGGTTTTGGTGATAACAAAGAGGTTAAACGTATGGTGTGGAAAACAGTAGGAGAACAATGTGAAAACAGTAGTAGCAGTGTGAAAACAATGGGAACTGTGTGAAAACAGTAATTGAAGTGGTTGTATTTTTAGTATGAGAAAATGGTCAGGGGTCCATAGTTCACTACTGGTGTCTCTCCATAAAAAGATAGATAACATGTGTGGTGAACAAATTACAGCTGGTAAATTAATAGATATAGAAACATGCATGACATGATGATTACTATGTGATTCATGCGAGCATTACAACAAGACTCGTAGACCGTTATCCAACTGCATCTATGACTAATAATCCTCCCTCAGAATATCATATGAACAATCTTTGGGTATTAAGTTGCAAGCAACATATAATTGCATTAAGCAAAGTGTGTAATGTAAACAATGTAAATATCGTTGTTTCCTCGTGTAACATCCCTGATTTTTGGAGACATTCAAAAATCACAAAAAAATTAAAACTTTTGTTTCCACTAATGCAAGCCACAAAAAAAAATGAAATCCAACACAAACAAGATACTATATGTCATTCCAATGTTATTAGGGAAAATGAGACACAATAATTCAAGTATGGTGTGTCTCTATTTTTTTTAATTAACCATATCTTCCATTAATAATTTTCCATTTTAAATATAACATTAAATGGCTATTAGTGAATTAATCATAATGTGAAAATATAAGTTTTAATAGTGTTTAAAACAACACATAAATGCTTCCTTTTGAAAGGTTTTGTTTTTACAAAAATTTAGAAACAAATTTGAGGTCATTTCGAATTATAAAGCTTAAGTTATGGAGTAAATAAGAAATCGGAAAAAAAGGGAAGAACAACAACAAAAAACGGAGACAGGCGCAGCAGCCCATCCCTTCCTCTTTCTCCCGGGCCGGCCCAAGTCCTGTTTCCCTCTATTTCTCGCACGCACGCGGCGCAAAGGGGCCAGCAGCCCAGCCCGCTAGGAGCCCGAGAGAAACCGTCGCAGCCCGCACCCTCCCTCTCTCTTCTCTCTCCCTGACATGTGGGACCCGTAATGACGCGTATGATGACGTCAGCCTTCTCTTACCTCTCATGCACGTCAAGGTTTCCGAGTACGGAAAGATTTCGTCCTTCGATTTCTTCGCGTTTAGGGCAAGGATCTCCACCCCGAGACCACCCCTATAAAGACCGGACCATCCTCTTCGTTTCCCTCTCTTATCTCTTGAGATCGTGCGGCCACGCTCTCGATATTTCACGCAGGAGCTCGATCGTACCGTCACCGTCTTCCTCCTATTCCGATGAGTGTAGACCACTCCGAGCCCAGCCATCAGTTCCCTCCTCTATATCGCATCCAGGCATGCCCTCCTGAATGCATCCTCTATTTTTCACAGTAATAGATCAACCACGGCGTACAATTTCCGAGCTCGCCGGTGTTCCGTGGCCCCTATTTACATGGCGCCATCGATCCAGGAGGCGATACCGCGCAGTAACCATGACATCATCTTCACCGCCCCGTTCCGCGCGTCACCATCGGCTCCTACGTGCAGAGGGACCACCGGAACGCTGCCCCGTCGGAACTCCAGCGCCATGCGCCACCGCGACGCCATGATCCGGCGAGACCCTGCCACGGTGAGCACCACCTTCCCCCCTTTGCCGTTCGATCTGCTTGGACGGCCGGGATTAAATCCCGAAGCGGTATGCGCTCGTGTCCGTCACATCTGGATCTAACGATCCACATCCATCCACTTGAACATCTCAGTGCTTAGTCATCACCACGTGACGGTCCAGTCAGCAGCCACATCAGCGAAGCTATTTTTTCCGTTTTTTTCCCGGATAAATTTAATTTGGCAGTTTTGCAGAAAAGTCCTCCAAACTTAGAATCATCATAACTTTTTAACCGTAGATCCAAATTTAGCAAACTTGGACTTTTTGAAATTAGAAAAACACGTAGAATATTCTAGAACTGTAAAAAATTAAATTTGACAAACTTAAATTGGTTCAAATTTAAATATGCTTGTTTGATGATTTTTGGCATAGTTTAAATTCTAAAAATCTAAAAGTTGCAAATAAAATATTTTTGGAGACCTTAGGTTGTGTACTAATAGTCCCTTGCGCCCTAAATAATTTTTGGCTAAGTTAAAATGGTATTGGTTGTTATATGCTCACATGACTATTTGTGACTTAGTATATTTTCTGTAATTATTTTCAATATGTTTTCTCTAGCCAATTTATGCTAAGGACTAACTTTAGACCAGAGAGACCAAAACCAAACCGCTTAGAATATTTCTAAGTTAGGTTTCCTAGTTGGCCCTCCTAGTTGAAAACCACTAAGTCTAGATTAGTGAAAAGCCATGGAGAGGATACTACAATTGTCAACTCGAAGATTTTCAACATGAAGCAAGAAGATAAATGAAGGACTTAGCCAAGAAAATAGACTTCAGAAGCATCTCCAAAGAAGGAGAAGCACTTAGAAGAAAATCAAGAGGAACTTAAAGAAGACCAACCCCTTTTCTCTCTAAGTCTTTCTTCCCTTTCTTTTCTGTTCCCTTGGGACTTGCTATGGCTAAGTCAGATAAAGACCAACCCCAAAACCATAAGTGTTGGAAGTTTCAATGAAGACACCACACCAAGGAGGAAGCTGCAAACAAGATTGAAGAATTTCCAAGGCCAATGATGTGAAGACTTAGAATTTGTTTTCCAATACTTAGGTTTCGTTTTCAAGACTTAGAATTAGTTTCTCAAGTGAGATGGCAGTATTTGACCAAGACTTGGCATTTCATCAGGAAGAACAACTTCAACAAGAAGCCTACCCTCCTAGAAGATGAAGAAGAAGAGGAAGATTTTTACAAGTCCTTTTTAAGGAACTCAAACAATATCTGCTACCTCTCTTATTCTCTATGACTAAGTCCCTAAATCCTAGACTTATACTTTAGATGTTTTCATCCACTCAATAAGGAGGACTACAATCAACACATTTGAAGGCGTAAAGACTTACTCATCAGAAGTAGCTCAAGAAGCAAAGAAGACTAAGACATAAATAGTTTAGACCAAGACATTTACCAACCCTTAGTCATAATTGGAAAACCCCAACTAGAATAACTTAGTTTCTTTTGTGCATTGAAACAAAATGATTTCAACTGTTTCCTTTTTGCTTTGTTTGTTGCTTTGTATGTTTTCTTAATTTGGTTGTATGTTTGTTAGCATGCTTGTTTATTCTGTTTGTGTTTTCAATGTTTAAATTGTACGGAGAGCAACGTTCTTTTGTGAAGAGAGGTGATTGTTCTTCACCAAATTCAAAGGCAAGTAACACAACATCAAAGACCCATTATTTTCTATATGCATTAGTTGATTTTTGAGTAGTATTCATGATAGGAATTTTACTAAGTATAATATAATATGCTATGCTATTATCCTAGTAGTGTGTATCCATCTCTTTTACCCTTGTTATTTTTATAGCCTTAGAACTTAGTAGATGCTACGCAATGTCATATATTGTTTTACTTGATGTATGGAAAAATCTAAGTATAACATTCAATGAAACACATGAGTGGAATTGGTGATTGCAAGGTTTATGTTGAGTGGCTCCTTGGGGCCATGTCTATGGTGTTTTTCACCTAAGGAGTGCACTTGTGGTTTGTCACCCAGGAACAAAGAGATTCCTAAGTCCCTCCAAGTTTAGAAGCTTCACGTGCAGCCTTAAGACAATGCGCTCTGTGTGGAATGAAGTCGTGAGAGTTCAACTCGTCAGCTTGACAAGAAGATGTAGAAAAATTATAGGTGGAGCGGGTATTCCAGTAGAGTTGGATTCTCCTTCTGAATTTCTTGTCTCAATTCTCTCCTTTCCTTAATGCACTCATCGTGTATAGGATGTTTGGGCTAATTGAGGATTAAGGTGAAAGTGCACAACCTCTGCAGAGTTAGAAACTATGATCATAGCCGTGTCCCCGGTAATGGACGACTTCGAGCAGTTGGACAAGGATGGATGGAAGAATCTCAACACCGTTTTGAAGAAGTAAAATTTGGCTAAGGAAATTTTAGTTGTGGTGCTCATGGGTCTGTCACATGGTGCCAATCTTTTAAAAGAAAACTCTTTTTCAAAAGTGTTAGGGAAAAACTTGCTTTCTGCAAATAGCCTAAACTCCACCAAGCCAGATATGCACGTAGTTTAGACTTGCCATTTTATATCCACCATAGTGTTACTTGCCAAGACATTAAATTGTATTGACTCCCTTGTGGATGCATATTCCATATTGCAGATGAATCTGAAGATGAGTGAGGTTACGTTCAGGATCTTGAGTCTACAACCAACATGTTTTGCGTGTGGCACATGAAGAAGATGAGGCTCAATGTTCTACTATGTTTTCCGTTGTAATATGTCTTCTGCTAGTCTTCTGAGACTATGCAAGTTGTAATCATATTTTGTAAAGACTGGATCATGCGATGTAATAGATTTTGACGCATTTGCATGATATTTCATTTTGAACTGTGGTGCTAGCAATTGATCCAGGGACTAGCTCAATAACACAGAGTTCTTGCATTATTTAAATGTGAGGACGCTACAAAATGGTATCAGAGCCTTGTGTTACCTGTAGAATTCGAGACCCTAAGTTTGGAAAAGACCCTAGGTTAAAAAACCTATTTTATTCAAATCTTCTAAACACAAAACTCACATCTTTCTCATATCCTCTCATCTATTATTCACCTACAAAATTTTCTTCTCTTATTCTAGATGACTTCCCTTTTCAAGACAAGTTTGGTGAATACCATGCCATGAAGAGCAAGAATTATCCTTCACACAACCTGGAGAACTACAAAAAAGATCATTGAAGAACTTAGAGAAGAACACAGACTTCACAACAAACAGAAACACCTCAAGATAATGAGAGAGACTCAAGAAGATATAGATGAGACCACCAATCTAGTTACTTTACTAGAACAACGCTATCGTGTTAGTATATTGATCATACCAATAAGTGTGGTATGAAAATATTAGTTTGTTTTCCTAAAACCCTATTGTTTGGTGTGAAAATTGCTTGATTAGATGTTGTTTGTAAGATGTTTTGTCTTTCTGTTGTGTTGGGTAGGAATCTTCTTTAGACCTTTCTAAATCTCTACTCATTTATGCTAAACCCAAGAAGATACCTAGCCAGAATACCAACAACCATGAGAGGTCAACAACAAGATGGAAGATTGCCAATGACATCAAAAGACCAAGTTGAGTGGGACCCAAAGACTTTTGATTGACCCAAAGAGTGACCCCTCAGTGTCACATAAAGTTCAACAAGGCACCAGTTACCCTGCAGCCCTACCTTGAAGGAAAGTTCTATTCAAGACATCTCGAGACAAGCTACACCATCCAGTCATGTGATTAGTATACCCACAAAGAATTTCTTTTAAGGGTGGTAGCCACCCAGTTACATGGAACCCAAGTAACCCAAACCTAATTTTCTTTCTAGCCTTCCCAAATCTCGGGACGAGATTTCTTTTAAGGGTGGTAGTCTGTAACATCCCTGATTTTTGGAGACATTTAAAAATCACAAAAAATTAAAACTTTTGTTTCCACTAATGCAAGCCACAAAAAAAACAAATGAAATCCAACACAAAGAAGATATTATATGTCATTCCAATGTTATTAGGGAAAATGAGACACAATAATTCAAGTATGGTGTGTCTCTAATTTTTTTAATTAACCATATCTTCCATTAATAATTTTCCATTTTAAATATAACATTAAATGGCTATTAGTGAATTAATCATAATGTGAAAATATAAGTTTTAATAGTGTTTAAAACAACACATAAATGCTTCCTTTTGAAAGGTTTTGTTTTTACAACAATTTAGAAACAAATTTGAGGTCATTTAAAATTATAAAGCTTAAGTTATGGAGTAAATAAGAAATCAGGAAAAAAAAAGAAAGAACAATAACAAAAAAACAGAGACAGGCGCAGCAGCCCATCCCTTTCTCTTTCTCCCGGGCCGGCCCAAGTCCTGTGTCCCTCTATTTCTCGCACGCACGCGGCGCAAAGGGGCCAGCAGCCCAGCCCGCTAGGAGCCCGAGAGAAACCGTCGCAGCCCGCACCCTCCCTCTCTCTTCTCTCTCCCTGACATGTGGGACCCGTAGTGACGCGTATGATGACGTCAGCCTTCTCTTACCTCTCGTGCACATCAAGGTTTCCGAGTACGGGAAGATTTCGTCCTTCGATTTCTTCGCGTTTAGGGCAAGGATCTCCACCCCGAGACCACCCCTATAAAGACCGGACCATCCTCTTCGTTTCCCTCTCTTATCTCTCAATATCGTGTGGCCACGCTCTCGATATTTCACGCCGGAGCTCCACCGTACCGTCACCGTCTTCCTCCTATTCCGGTGAGTGCGGACCACTCCGAGCCCAGCCATCGGTTCCCTCCTCTATATCGCATCCAGGCGCGCCCTCCTGAATGTCTCCTCTGTTTTTCACAGTAATAGATCAACCACGGTGTACAAATTCCGAGCTCGCCGGCATTCCGTAGCCCCTATTTACATGGCGCCATCGATCCAGGAGGCGATACCGCGCAGCAACCACGGCATCATCTTCACCGCCCCATTCCGCGCGTCACCATCGGCTCCTACGTGCAGAGGGACCACCGGAACGCTGCCCCGTTGGAACTCCGGCGCCACGCGCCACCACGATGCCATGATCCGGCGAGACCCCGCCACGGTGAGAACCACCTTCCCCCTTTGTCGTTCGATCTGCTTGGACGGTCGGGATTAAATCCCGAAGCGGTATGCGCTCGTGTCCGTCAGATCTGGATCTAACGATCCAGATCCATCCACTTGAACACCTCAGTGCTTAGTCATCACAACGTGGCGGTCCAGTAAACGCCCAGTCAGCAGCCACGTCAGCGAAGCTATCTTTTCTGTTTTTTCCGGATAAATTTAATTTGGTAGTTTTGCAGAAAAGTCCTCCAAACTTAGAATCATCATAACTTTTTAACCGTAGATCCAAATTTAGCAAAATTGGCCTTTTTGAAATCACCACAACACGTAGAATATTTTAGAACTGTAAAAATTCAAATTTGACAAACTTAAATTGGTTCAAATTTAAATATGCTTGTCTGATGATTTTTGGCATAGTTTAAATTCTACAAATCTAAAAAATTGCAAATAAAATATTTTTGGAGACCGTAGGATGTGTAGTAACAGTCCCTTGCGCCCAAAATAATTTTTGGCTAAGTTAAAATGGTTTTGGTTGTTATATGCTCATATGACTATTTGTGACTTAGTATATTTTCTATAATTATTTTCAATATGTTTTCTCTAACCAATTTGTGCTAACGACTAACCTTAGACCACAGAGACCAAAACCAAACTTCTTAGAATATTTCTAAGTTAGTTTTCCTAGTTTGCCCTCCTAGTTGAAAACCACTAAGTATAGATTAGTGAAAAGCCATGGAGAGGATACTACAATTGTCCACTCGAAGATTTTCAACATGAAGCAAGAAGACAAATTAAGGACTTAGCCAAGAAAATAGACTTCAGAAGCATCTCCAAAGAAGTAGAAGCACTTAGAAGAAAATCAAGAGGAACTTAAAGAAGACCAGCCCCTTTTCTCTCTTAGTCTTTCTTCGCTTTGTTTTCTGGTCCCTTGGGACTTGCTATGGCTAAGTCAGATAAAGACCAACCCCAAAACCATAAGTGTTGGAAGTTTCAATGAAGACACCACACCAAGGAGGAAGCTGCAAATAAGATTGAAGAATTTCCAAGGCCAATGATGTGAAGACTTAGAATTTGTTTTCCAATACTTAGGTTTTGTTTTCAAGACTTAGAATTAGTTTCTCAAGTGAGATGGAAGTATTTGACCAAGACTTAGCATTTCATCAAGAAGAACAACTTCAACAAGAAGCCTACCCTCCTAGAAGATGAAGAAGAAGAGCAAGATTTTTACAAGTACTTTTTAAGGAACTCAAACAATCTCTACTACCTCTCTTATTCTCTATGACTATGTTCCTAGATCCTAGACTTATAGTTTAGATGTTTTCATCCACTCAATAAGGAGGACTACAATCAACACATTTGAAGGCGTAAAGACTTACACATCAGAAGTAGCTCAAGAAGCAAAGAAGACTAAGACATAAATAGTTTAGACCAAGACATTTACCAACCCTTAGTCATAATTGGAAAACCCCAACTAGAATAACTTAGTTTCTTTTGTGCATTGAAACAAAATGATTTCAACTGTTTCCTTTTTGCTTTGTTTGTTGCTTTGTATGTTTTCTTAATCTGGTTGTATGTTTGTTAGCATGCTTGTTTATTCTGTTTGTGTTTTCAATGTTTAGATTGTACGGAGAGCCACGTTCTTTTGTGAAGAGAAGTGATTGTTCTTCACCAAATTCATAGGCAAGTAACACACCATCAAATACCCATTATTTTCTATATGCATTAGTTGAATTTTGAGTAGTATGCATGATAGGAATTTTACTAAGTATAATATAATATGCTATGATATTATCCTAGTAGTGTGTAGCCATATCTTTTAACCTTGTTATTTTTATAGCCTTAGAACTTAGTATATGCTACGCAATGTCATATATTGTTTTACTTGATGTATGGAAAAATCTAAGTATAACATTCAATGAAACACCTGGGTGGAATTGGTGATTGCAAGGTTTACGTTGAGTGGCTCCTTGGGGCCATGTCTATGGTGTTTTTCACCTAAGGAGCGCACTTGTGGTTTGCCACCCAGGAACAAAGAGATTCCTAAGTCCCTCCAAGTTTAGAAGCTTCACGTTCAGCCTTAAGACAATGGGCTCTGTGTGGAATGAAGTCGTGAGAGTTCAACTCGTCAGCTTGACAAGAAGATGTAGCAAAATTATAGGTGGAGCGGGTCTTGCAGTAGAGTTGGATTCTCCTTCTGAATTTCTTGTCTCAATTCTCTCCTTTCCTTAATGCACTCATCGTGTATAGGATGTTTGGGCTAATTGAGGATTAAGGTGAAAGTGCACAACCTCTGCAGAGTTATAAACTATGAGCATAGCTGTGTCCCCGGTAATGGACGACTTCGAGCAGCTGGACATGGATGGATGGAAGAATCTCAACACCGTTTTGAAGAAGTAAAATTTGGCTAAGGAAATTTTAGTTGTGGTGCTCATGGGTGTGTCCCATGGTGCCAATCTTTTAAAAGAAAACTCTTTTTCAAAAGTGTTAGGGAAAAACTTGCTTTCTGCAAATAGCCTAAACTCCACCAAGCCAGATATGCACGTAGTTTGGACTTGCCATTTTATATCCACCATAGTGTTACTCGCCAATACATTAAATTGTATTGACTCCCTTGTGGATGCATATTCCATATTGCAGATGAATCTGAAGACGAGTGAGGTTACGTTTAGGATCTCGAGTCTACAACCAACATGTTTTGCCTGTGGCACATGAAGAAGATGAGGCTCAATGTTCTACTATGTTTTCCGCTGTAATTCTGTCTTCTGCTAGTCTTCTGAGACTATGAAAGTTGTAATCATATTTTGTAAAGACTGGATCATGCGATGTAATAGATTTTGAAGCATTTTCATGATATTTCATTTTGAACTGTGGTGCTAGCAATTGATCCAGGGACTAGCACGATAACACAGAGTTCTTGCATTATTTAAATGTGAGGACGCTACAAAATGGTATCAGAGCCTTGTGTTGCCTGTAGAATTCGAGACCCTGAGTTTGGAAAAGACCCTAGGTTAAAAAACCTATTTTAAACAAATCTTCTAAACACAAAACTCACATCTTTCTCATATCCTCTCATCTATTATTCACCTACAAAATTTTCTTCTCTTATTCTAGATGACTTCCCTTTTCAAGACAAGTATGGTGAATTCCATGCCACGAAGAGCAAGAATTATCCTTCACACGACCTGGAGAACTACAAAAAAGATCATTGAAGAACTTAGAGAAGAACACAGACTTCACAACAAACAGAAACACCTCAAGATAATGAGAGAGACTAAACATGAGGCATAAAGAGGAGAGAACAACCATCTAGCTACTGCCATGGACCCGTAGTCCAAGGATGAACTATTCACACATCATTCCGGAGGTGGCATGGTGGTGTAGAGCCCTTCGATGATGATTTCCCCTCCCAGCAGGGTGCCGGGGAGAACTCTAGAACCCTCCCGAACTCAGGTTGACGATGGCGGCAGCCTCGGGTGTTTTTTTGGAAAAGTGGGATATATTTAGGGTTAACTATCCGAGGGGATTATATAGGCGAAAGGGCAATGTTGGTGGGCGGCCAGGGGCCCACACCATCCCATGGCACGGCCGGGGGGCGCCGCCCTATGGTGTGGGGGCCCTCTGGCCCCCCTCCGGGCCTCCTCCGGACTCCTTGTGCGTGACAACTTTCCAAGACTTATGGTTTTCCAATTTCGAGAATAATTCTAGAACAACTTTTCTGAAACCAAAAGCAGCAGAAACCAGGAACTGGCTCTGTGGCATCTTGTCAATAGGTTAGTCCCAGAAAATCGATAAAAATGATATAAAGTGTATAGCAAACATGTAGCAAATAACATGAAAACAACATGGAACATCATAAATTATAGATACGTTTATGACGTATCAACATCCCTAAGCTTATTCCTACTCGTCCTCGAGTAGGTAAACAACAAAGCAAATAATTTCTGAGGTGACAGGCTGATGCGTGTGATCACACGTTCGTTGGGAGACCCCAAGAGGAAGATATGAAGAGTGTAGCGGCAAGTTTCCCTCAGAAAGAAACCAAGGTTGAATCGACCAGTAGGAGGAAAGGGTAACTTCAGAAGGTTGATGCAGTTGAGATGGCAGGATGCACTACCGTTTCAACAACAACGTGGAACCTATACAACACAATCAAATCACTTTGCCACAACGAAGCAGTGAGGTTGTCAATCTCACCGGTTTTGCTGAACAGAAAGAGGTTAAACGTATGGCATGGAAAATAGTATGAGTACAATATGAAAACAGTAGAAGAACTGTGAAAACAGTGAAAGCAGTGTTTGTATTATGAGTATAAGGAAAATGGACCGGGGTCCACAGTTCACTAGTGGTGTCTCTTCGTGAAAGATAAATAACATGTGTGGTGAACAAATTACAACTGGGCAATTGAAAGAAATGACGGCTGAACCGTAGTGCATATGCAAGACATAAAGATTACTATGTGATTCATGCGGGCATTACAACAAAATACATAGTCTGTGATCCAACTACATCTATGACTAATAATCCACCCTCCGAATATCATCCGAACAAACGTTGGGTATTAAGTTGCAAGCAACATATAATCGCAGTAAGCAAAGTGTGTAATGTAAACAATAGAATCATCCTTAGACAAAGCATTGTTGTTTTCTCCCTAATGGCAACAATACATCCTCCATCCGTCACGTTTCTGTTACTCGAGCACATATGCAAAGGAGGCATGAACCCAATATCAAGCATAAATACTCCCTCTTGGAGTTACTAACATCTACTTGGCCAGAGCATCTACTAATAACGGAGAGCATGCAAGATCATTTATAACATATGCATGAAGATAACATGATATATTGATAATCAGAAGACATAACATTCAACATTCATCGGATCCCAACAAACACAACATTTAGAATTACATAAAGATGATCTCGATCATGTGAGGCAGCTCACGAGATCTAAACATCAGGCATAAAGTGGAGGAGACAACCATCTAGCTACTGCTATGGACCCGTAGTCCAGGGATGAACTACTCACGCATCACTTCGGAGGAGGGCATGGTGGTGTAGACCCCTTCGGTGATGAATTCCCCTCTCGGTAGGGTGCCGGGGAGAGCTCCAGAACCCTACCGATCTCTGGATAAAGATGACGGTGGCCTCGGGTGTTTCGCGGGAAGAATTGGTATCTTTTAGGGTTAATATGTTGTGACGCCCCGAGATCGGGCACTATGCAGATTTCAGCATTTCCGCCAAAATCCACATAATAACCGATTCCAGGTTGCCACTTGTGATAACATTACAACAGTTCACGAATAATCCACAACAACAATAGAGGAGGTATATACAAGACGACTCAAACGAGTCAAGGATACAACTGATACAATACAAAGATCCAAATGACAGTGGAAGAAACAACATAGTGTCCGACTACGGACAAGATACAAATTGGACTAAGAGTCCTGAAGATAACCGATGGCGTCCAATCCCTGCCCAGGCCAAGCCGGAGGGATTCCCAAGCTAACGTCGTCAGACTTCAAACCTGTTGACTGCAATGTGGAATATGCAGCCACGAAATGGATTCGTGGGTCAGTACGGTTAAGTACTGGTAAGTGGATAAACCATACTCACAAGATACCAGCGTAACCAATCATCACAAGATACAAATACTTTGGGTACAACGGAAAGGAAGGGGATTATTGCAACGAAGCGGCAGCGGGCTGCACTAACTAACTACAGAGACTCGCTACAACATCCGGCTAAAAGGAAGGGATAAGATAGCGAATCAGAAACAACTACAACTACTCACCAAACAATACCCATCCAATGTTACCCCCTACTAAGGAAGCAACACAAGGAAACTCACACGGTTGATTAAGGTGACATTCATTTTTATGGTGAAGGTAATCTATATTACTAGTCAAGTTATTATCGTTAAGTGTAAGTTGTCTGAGTACTTGTTAGCCAGCACTTTCACCAAGTCATCCATAACCGTGGACAACACGGCTTCTCGAGAAGATTTAACCCTGCAGGGATGCACCAATTTGGCCGTACACGTAAGAATGACCCGCCAGATGGAAATGCACTTCCACCAAGCGAGGCACTCAACACAACCCAACTCTTCTTCGCATCAAGCCCAAAGAACCACGTGCTGTGCGTGCGCGGCTAATCGATCCCCCACGAAGAAAAAGGGGACCCTCATAGCACTGGAAGACCACGCCGCCCTAAATGCCGACTACAAAAGTTCCACCCTGGCGCCAAGGGTTCGCACCTGCATATGTATGCATCAAATGGAAAGCCCGAACTAAGTGTGGCGATTTGGACGAGATGCGAATCGAATCAAAGTTGCGGGGGGCGCCCATACTCGCTTCCCACATGCGGTTAGTGCGCTCATCATGGATCGGAGGACAAAACCCTTTTCCTAATTAAGTTCGACACTAGCAGGCCTCAAAACCACGCCGGTCCTCCTGTCGGTGCCTTATCATCAAATTATTATTACTCAAAACATTAACATGTTGTTGATTAAGTTGAAACCCAACTATCAACTAAACAGGTGATAGAACAAAGGATAACAGGACTCGAGCGCAAACAACACTAAGCATGCAACTACGACACGAAGGCCAACAAGGTAAACAACCAACATTTAATAGGAAGTGGAAGGAAGGCTATATCATGGCTGCAAGGTTACATATAATAGGATCGAGACACAAGCATCGAATCATAAGGCTAGCATAAGAACAACGGAAAGAATCGGTAACAAGTGATGAAAGGCAGCCATAGGCAGCAAGTGAGTATACTTGCCTGGAATCCAGCAAGTAGAGGTACATCCGCAGAACTTGTCGTTGCTCCCATCATCTCAACGTCCCATCCGCGAAGAAGCAACGAACTAGAACAAACACCGGATGCAACAATTACTTCTACGGCAAAAGATCCAGCATGATCCTATTTTATATGCATGATAAGTTAAAGGGGTGCATCAAAATAAACTAGTTCACATGGTAAACATATTTAAATGGGCCCATATGCAATTAGGATTGCATCTGGAAAAGCCCATGAATTAATGTTGAATTAAATGATCTACAAATAACCATCATGTGAAAGTTGCTTAGAATGATGCATGGATGATGAAAACAATAAGAAAACAACAATAGCTTCAGTTTGATATGTTGTTTACCAAGTTTGGAATTTTATTTATTAAGTTATGAACTTTGGCATTTTAAATGATTTAAACAAATATTTGTTGTTTTCACCAATTTTAAATGTTCAAAATAGATAACAACATTTATATTTGGAAGGAACACAAAATTTTAGATGGAATACATATCTCATTTGTGGAATTTGGATTGTAGATGAGCAAGTTATTAAATTCACAATTTTAAATGCATTAATTAAGAAATAGTTGTTTTCAGCAATTTAATTTATTCAAAATAGAAAACAAAGTTTATATTTGGAAAGCTTATTCAATTTTGCATGGAAAACATATTTTACATGTTGGAATTGGATTTGAATTGCCCAAGTTATGAATTTGCAATTTAAAAGGTGTAATTAAAGCATTGAAGTATTGCACCACTTTTAATTAGGAAAAACAGTAAACAAATTGCATTGAAAAGGTTAAAAACATGTAGCAAATGTTTCACTGAACATTTTAAGCTATTAAACATAATTTTTGGATCATTATTGAATTTATTATGCATTTTCCATAACCATTTTTATTCTGCCCTTTTTAGTAAACAGAGGGAAACATGTTCAAAATTAACTCAATTGTGACCAAATAAAATACCAATGTGTAGAGTTTGTTAAGACAAATTTTAGAGCCCAAGTTTGCTCAATTTGGGTGAACAGAACTCAAGTTATGAAATTCCAAAGTTTCAAATTTTTATTGCATTTTCTGTATTTAATTATTTAGTGCAAAATTTATTACAGAAACATGTTGCAACTTTGTGACTAATAGAAAGAGCACAAGATTCTGAATCCACAGAAACTTGAATCATTGAAATTGGAGCAATTTTCAATTTGTTATTGATTTTACAATTAAAGACTCAGATCTGTTTTTCTGGAGTTCGAGAAATAAAAGAAAAAATAGAGGAAAAAGGGGTGGCTTTTGCTGAGGAAGGGGAGATTCGAACCCGGGGCTTCCAGCGTGCGGGACAGGGTGCCAAGCCACTAGGCTGCTGTGCGCTCGTGTGATAGTATGCAGATCTGAACCATAATGAGGTGACAAAGCGCGGAGTGTTTCTGCCGAAAACTGAAGAACAGAGACACGGTAATGCACGGGACGTGACACCGGACGAAGATCGACGGGAACTGAAAGGGGGATGCGCTCGAAGACGCACCTACCAGAGCATGGGGAGGGAAGGGAGATGTCCTAGTGCTCACCTTGGGGGAGGCTGGTGGCGGCCGGAGTTGGTTGGGGCGGACCACAACATCGAGACAGCCGCGCAGACGACACACGACCAGAGGAGGAAGACGCCCATGTCAGCATCATCCTAGGCGGCTCTGGCTCCCGATCTTCAGCCTAGAGGAAGATGATGGCGAGGCGGTTCCATTCCCGCAGCTACCTTGGCTCGAGGGCGAGCATGGCGATGGGGCCTCGAAGAGAAGCTCCGGCCATGGTGGTGTACGGGTGGGGGAAAAGAAATAGAGGAAGGAGAGGAGAGGAAAAAGAGAGGGGATCGGCGGCGGCAGGGAGGAAGAGGAGGGGGATGCTAGGGTTTCTGGGAGGAGCAGGGAGCTTTAAGGTGGGGGGGGAGCAGGTAGCGGTGCTTTTCCCCCCATGGCTGGCGTCAGCCACGTACGGAGGAGGAAGAGAGGGAGGTGGGCTCGATGGGGGGATGGGTGGGCTCGGTGGTGGGCTAGAAGGGAGAGAGGAGATGGGCTGGTTTGGGTGGGCTGCTCTCTCTCTCTCTTGCTCAACCTTTTTTTTTCTTTTATTAATTTCCAGAGATTATTTTTGCACTATTGAAAATAATTTTTGAGGCCACAAACTCAACTTTGATTTTTATGAAGATTTAAGATTTCCAATCAATTAAATATTGGGTGAGTTAATGACATGATGGCATGATGCATGATGATGCGAAAATGAAAAACAAACACACAAGTTCTAATTGGGGAAACCCTCGGGTGTTACATATGTCGGGGGATTATATAGGCAAAAGAGCGATGGCAGATGGCACCTTGGGGGCCCAGAACACCCCATACGCGGCCAGGGGCATCGCCCTATGGTGTGGCCCCTCTCCGGGTCTCTTTGGGACTCCGTGGAACCTTCGGGAATTCTAAGACTTCTGGGCTTTGAATTTACCAATTCCGAGAATATTTCCAGAACAACTTTTCTGAAACTAAAAACAGCAGAAAACAGAGAACTAGCTTTGTGGCATCTTGTTAATAGGTTAGTCCCAGAAATCGAAAAAATGACATAAAGTGTATAGAAAACATGTAGGAAATAACATGAAAACAACATGGAACATTAGAAATTAAGGATATGTTTATGACGTATCAACATCCCCAAGCTTACTTCCTACTCGTCCTCGAGTAGGTAAACGATAAGAACACATAATTTCTGAGGTGACATGCTACCAACATGAACTTGATCATCAATAATGTTAAAGCATATGTAAGCTGAGATCATAGAACTTTAACATAAGCGGGATAAATAAATCTTTAACAATAAAGCATAGCAATCACCTTGCATCATGAGAAGTACCACAAAGTAAAGAGCATGAATAACAATGCATCAAAAGTTATACGTTTGTTTCAAGTGTAGAGAAAGCATGGAAAATAGATATTTTGCTAGTCCTTAAGAGTGGGTAAAAACATAAATGCCAGGACACCTTCAAAGTTTATGAGGAAGATTAGAAAAAATAATTTGAGAGCAAGCAATAACACATCATGAATCAATTAATAATGTTTCTGGGACAAATGCACATTACACTCAGAATGGCAACTACGCTCTCTCAACAGTGCATAAAGTTCGAAGATGGAGACTCAACAAAAAAGTAAAAGAAAGGCCCTTCGCAGAGGGAAGAGGGGATCACTCATGTGCTAGAGCTTTTATTTTATTAAACAGAGGTATAAAATGTTTGACACTCCTCCCATCCATCTTACACAAACCATGGCTAACCGAATCCTCGGGTGCCTGCCAACAATCACATACCATGGAGGAGTGTCTATTTTTAGAGAGGTGTATGCTTATGTCAACGAACGGTAAACAGAAAATACAATACGTCACAAGCCAACTAGACTTCACAAGAGCGGCTCCCATAGAAGGACGCATCTAGGTAGAAGGTCATCTCTCTTTGTCTTATGTTTACACAATTATGCTTTGACTGATAAATCAGGGAAAAAAATAGTGAAGAGAATTTGTTTATTAGTTTGGGGCTGGGCACGCCGCTGCCAAATCTTCTATCAATTGGATAAGCGGATGAAGCCAGTAGTCCAGGGTGTGAACGTCCAATCAACAAGTGAGATAAAGATTCTCTAATTACGTCCTCATGAGCTAAATCAGGAACACAAAACAGGAGTAATTTTGAAGGTTTTAAAGGTAACACATGAGTAATTTACTTTGGAGTGGCAGTTAAATACCACTTGTAGGTAGGTATGGCGGACACATTGGAATACTTTGGTTTTTGGGAGTTGGATGCACGAGTAGAGCTCTTACTCAGTACAGGTGGAGGCTAGCAAAAGACTGGGAGCGACAAATCAAGAGAGCAGCCACAATCATGCATATCGATATAAACATCATTAATCAAAGCATAAGTGGTACCACAAGTTCAAAAAATAAATTAGCATAGAGTATATTAGTGATTGGTTCGTAGTCATAAACATGGTGTGAGCATGCGCCAAGTCAACCAAATGATTCTTCCAATGGCACATTAAAGACTATCAGCTATTTGAGACAAATCATGCTACTAAATTACCACTAGGCTTTAGAATTAAAATAACATCTAGCCTGAAATGAAAAAGTCTAGCCACAGTCTATACAAGCTTCTATTTGCATCGTTTATAATTCTACCACATGCAGCAGTTTCTTTTCCCAACAAGCACCATACAAAATATGTTTTAACAAAAACTCTCTAAATGATACAACAAGAAAACATGAGAGTACTCACATAACACTACTAAAACTAACAGCTCTGAACAAGAGATGCAATGAAAACAAGAGCTAAACAAGAATTTTCGCAGCAACTAGAAGAAAAACCAAGAATACTAGCATAGCAGGTATTCAAACGAAAAAAGCAGAGCGTGTCTCTCTCCCAAACAAGGATGCTAGGTTCCAATGATATTATTGCAGCAAGGAAAACAAAAGAAACAAAACTAAAAATAACAGAAGCTCCAAGTAAATTTCATATGATGTGACCGAATAAAAATATAGTTTCACTAGAAGTGGCCTGATAGATTGTTGATGAAGAAGGAGATGCCTTGGTGATGTCTATGCACGCTTCTATTCTTGTAGACAGTGTTGGGCCTCCAAGTGCAGAGGTTTGTAGAACAGCAGCAAGTTTCCCTTAAGTGGATTACCCAAGGTTTATCGAACTCAGCGAGGAAGAGGTCAAAGGTATCCCTCTCAAGCAACCATGCAATTACGATACAAGAAGTCTTTTGTGTCCCCAACACACCTAATACAATTTTAAGTTGTATAGGTGCACTAGTTCGGCGAAGAGAGAGTAAAATACAAGTGGTATGGATAATTGTAAGTGATAATGGAAATCTGAAAAAAAATGGCAGCAAGCAAACATGTAGCAGAATTGATTGTAAACGGTGTTTCAATGCTTAGAAACAAGGCCTAGGGATCATACTTTCACTAGTGAACACTCTCAATAATAATAATAATATAATTGAATGCATAAATATATCTCTTCACTATGCTACTCCGAACCACTCTCTGGTTGAATAACAAACACCAATTCATTGCGTAGGGGTACAAAGCACACCTTAAATTTGCATTCCCGTATCTAGTTAACCCCACGCTGTTACTATGAGCGCCCTAGAAGGTACTAGACAAACACCACAATTTCATAGGGTCATCCAACACAAGATATAAATATCATGCTAAACTACACGATGCACACACTATCACCTTTACACCGCGATCAAAGTGTCTACGGAGATCTCATAACAAAACCACTTGAGTAGCATAACAGATGAAGAGTACATCTATTTAACTAGATTAGAAATTTCTTGATCACGTAAAGATCACACCATTGGAGAGAGAGATGAGACACATAGCTACCGATAGAGCCCTCATCCCCGGGGGAGAACTACTCCCTCCTCATCATAGGAGAAAGCAACGGTGATGAAGATGGTTGTGGAGTCGATGGAGATGGTTCCAGGGGCACTTCCCCTTCCCGGCAGGGTGCCGGAACAGAGATTCCTGTCCCCCGAAACTTGTCGCGCCGACGGCGGAGCTACGAATGATTTTGGTGGAAAAGGCCGATTGATTTAGGGTTTATGCATTGGGGGCATATATAGGCAAAAGGGCCATGGCGGTGGGCACCCGAGGGTCCCACACCACCCCTCGGCGCGGTCAGGGGTCCACCCGCGCCCAAGCATGGTGTGGGGGCTCCGGGGCCCCCTCCAGGTCTCCTTTGGACTTCCTTGACCCTCCGGGACTTCTAAGACTTCTGGCTTTTTGAATCTTCCAATTCCGAGAATAACTTCAGAACACCTTTTTTGAAACTAAAAACAGCAGAAAACATGGAACTGGCTCTGTTGCATCTTGTTAATAGGTTAGTCCCGGAAATCGATAACAATGACATAAAGTGTATAGCAAACATGTGGGAAATAACATGAAAACAACATGGAACATCAGAAATTAAGGATACGTTTATGACGTATCAACATCCCCAAGCTTAGTTCCTACTCGTCCTCGAGTAGGTAAACGATAAAAACGCATAATTTCTGAGGTGACACCAACATGAACTTGATCATCAATAATGTAAAAGCATATGTAAGCTGAGATCATAGAACTTTAACATAAACATGATAAATAAAACTTTAATAATAAAGCATAGCAATCTCCTTGCATCATGAGAACTAACACAAATAAAAGATCATGAATAACAATGCATCGAAAGTTATACGTTTGTTTCAAGTATAGAGAAAGCATGGCAAAGTGATATTTCGCTACTCCTTAAGAGTGGGGCAAAACATAAATGTCAGGGCACCTTCAAAGTTTATGAGGAAGACTAGAACAAATAATTTTATAGCAAGCAATAACACATCATGAATCAATTAATAATGTTTCTGGAAAAAATGCACATTAAACTCAGAATGGCAACTATGCTCTCTCAACTATGCATAAATTTAGAAGATGGAGACTCAACATAAAAGTAAAAGAAAGGCCCTTCGCAGAGGGAAGCATGGATCACTCATGTGCTAGAGCTTTTATTTTATTAAACAGAGGTATAAAGTGTATGACACTCCTCCCATCCATCTTACACAAACCATGGGTAACCGAATCCTCGGGTGCCTGCCAACAATCACATACAGTGGAGTAGTGTCTATTTTTAGGGAGGTGTATGCTTATGTCAAGGAATGGTAAACATAAAATACAGTACGTCACAAGCCAACTAAACTTCACAAGAGCAGCTCCCATATGAAGGACGCAACTGGTGTAGAAGATCATCCTTCTTTCTCTTTTTTTACACAATAATGCTTTGATTGATAAATCAGGGGGAAAATAGTGAAGAGAATTTGTGTTATTAATTTGGGGCTAGGAATCACGCTGCCAGCTCTTCTATCAATTGGATAAGCGGATGAAGCCACTAGTCCAGCGTGTGAAATCCAATCAACAAGTGAGATAAAGATTCTCTATTTACGTCCTCATGAGAAAAAACAGGAACACAAAACAAGAGTAATTTTGAAGGTTTTAAAGGTAACACATGAGCAATTTACTTGGAGTGGAAGTTAAATACCACATGTAGGTAGGTATGGTGGACACATTTGTCATACTTTGGTTTTTGGGAGTTGGATTGCACGAGTAGAGCTCATACTCAGTACAAGTGGAGACTAGCAAAAGAATGAGAGCGACAAATCAAGAGAGCATAAGAGCCATAATAATGCATAGCGACATAAACATCATTAATCAAAGCAAGTGGCACCACAAGTTCAAAAACTAAATGATCATGGATGCTATAAGTGACTGGTTCATAGTCATAAACATGGTGTGAGCATGCGCCAAGTCAACCAAATAAAACATTCAAAGGAGAACACCACAAATTTATGCTTCAATATGACAAGAACAACTCATGATTCTTTCAATGGAAAATTAAACACTCTCAGCTATTTGATCCTAATCATGGTACTCAATAAGCACAAGGCTTTAGAACTAAAATAACATCTAGCATGATATGTAAAATTGTATAGCCACAGTCTATACAAGGTTCTACTTGCATCGTTAAAATTCTACTTCAAGCAGCAGTTTCTTTTCCCAACAAGCACCATACAAAACATTCTTTCACAAAAACTCTCTAAATGCTACAGAAATAAAACATGAGAGTAATAACATAACACTACTAAAACTAACATCTCTGAACAAGAGATGCAATAAAAACAAGGGCTAAACAAGAATTTTCGCAGCAACTAGAAGAAAAACTAAGAATACTAGCATAGCATGTATTCAAACGAGAAAAAGGAACGTGTCTCTCTCCCAAACAAGGATGCTAGGTTCCAATTATATTATTGCAGAAAGAAAAACAAAATAAACAAAACTAAAAATAACAGAAGCTCCAAGTAAATTTCATATGATGTGACCGAATAAAAATATAGTTTCACTATAATTGACCGAATAGATGGTTGATGAAGAAGGGGCTGCCTTGGGAATCCCCAAGCTTAGATGCTTGATTATTCTAAAAATATGCTTGGATGAACCACGGGGGCATCCCTAAGCTTTTAACTTGCACTCTTCTTGATCACACATATCATCCTTTTCTCTTAACCCTTGAAAACTTCCTTCACACCACACTCAAAGAGTAATTCGCATTAGAGGGTTAGTGAAACAATAAAAAATCCATGGGTTATGTATGGGAACAAGTGATATTGATACTTTTAAACATTAGCTACAGCCACTGATTTTTCGTGAACCAAAGAAATCCACTTGATATCGTAAAAGAGCAAAAAAAAAAAGGCAGAATCTGCCAAAACCAGGACAGTCTGTAATGACGAATTTTTTGGGGGCACTTAAGTTTCTCAAATAAAAAAAACATAAAGAACAAAACACTTGCGTAATCAGCTGAGGAATAAGCACAAAAAATTTCAGGTCATTTTGATCTTTCAGGATTTTTCACGATTATTTACGGTGGACAGCAGAAATCTGTTTCCTGCGCAGAAATCCAAAACCAACTCCAACTTTCGTCAAAAACTTTACTTGGCACAACTAATACATGAAAATAAATATGAAAAGGAGTTTCTACAAAAGTATACATCCCCTTGACTCAAAGAAACAGAGAATAACAAAGGAAAAATAAAACCATGTGTTATGTCCCAAGAAGTGCTTTTCTTTAAAGCCTTTTAGCTAGGCATGATAATTTGAGAAGATTCTCACATAAGAAAAATGAATTGAAGCAAAAGAGAGCACAAATAAGAAAATGTAAAAAAAATTAAGTCTAACCCACTTCCTATGAAAATTAATCTTGTAGAAAAACAAGTCATGAAAGCACAAAGCAACAAGCATGGGAAAGCAAAACAGGTGCAACTTCAAAATTTTCAACATAAAGAGGGGAAACTTAATATTGTTGAGATACATAAAACCATGTTTCCCTCTCTCATAATAACTTTCATTAGAATCATGAATAAAATTAAAATTATAACTACCACATAAAACATTCTTATCATGAGCCACATGCATAAAAGAATTATTACTCTCCACATAATCATAGTCATTCTTAGCGGTGGGAGAAAATTCAACAAAATATCTATCATTATAATCATCACCATAGTCATCAAATATAGGAGGCATATTGTATTCAAAACTAATTTTGTCCTCAATAGTAGGTGTACTGAAAATAACATATTCATCATTGTAATCATCATATACTGGAGGCAAAGTATCATCAAAGAAAATTTCCTCCTCAAAACTTGGGGGACTAAAAATATCATATTCATCAAAACTAGCTTCCCCAAGCTTAGAATTTTCCATAGCATTAGAAATAATGGTGTTCAAAGAATTCACACTATAACATTGCTACTAGCATGCAAATAAAGCTCCATAGGTTTTTAAATTTTCTATTCAAACACTTCATGTCCTAACTCAAGTTAAATATTATAAATCTCTCTAATATTAACCACGAGGGCATCCCCAAGATTTTACCTTGCACTCCTATTGATCACATATATCACCCTCTTCTCTTGACCCTTGAAAACTTCCTTCACACCATACTCAAAGAGTAATTCACATTAGAGGGTTAGTGTAACAATAAAAAATCCATGGGTTCTGTATGGGCACAAGTGCTATTGATAATTTTAAACATTAGCTAGAACCGATGATGTTTCGTGAAGCAAAGAAATCCACTTGACATCGTAAACAACAAATGTAATAAAATGGCAGAATCTGCCAAAACCGGAACATTCTGTAAAGACGAATTTTTTCGAGGCACTTACACCGCTCAAATAAAAAAAAACTTAGAGACCAAAAAAGTTGAGGAATTAGCTGAGGAATAAGCACAAACAATTTCAGGTCATTATGATCTTTCTGTGAATTATACGAATATTTACGGTGGACAGCACAAATCTGTTTCCTGCGCAGAAATCCCAAAACCAACTCCAACTGCCGTCAAAAACTTTACTTGGCACAAATAATACATGAAAATAAAGATACAAAGGAGTTTCTACAGAATTATATAGCCTCTTGACTCAAAGAAACAGAGAAAAACAAAGCAAAAAAAATAAAACCATGGGTTATCTCCCAAGAAGTGCTTTTCTTTAACGCCTTTTAGCTAGACCTAGAAAAGCGGATTCACGTGTTTTCAAGTGAAGAAGATGCTCACATAAGAAATATGAATTAAGAAAAAGAGAGAATCAAGAAGCAAGTATAAAACAAATTTAAGTCTAACCCACTTCCTATGAATAGGAATCTTGTAAAGAAATAAATCAAAGAAGCTCAAACTAGAGATCATGGGAAGGTAGAATAAGAGCAATTTCAAAACTTTCAACGAAAAGAGAGGTGTTTTAGTAACATGAAAATTCCTACAACCATATTTTCCTCTCCGATAATAATTTTAAGTAGCATCATGAACAAACTCAACAACATAATTATCACATAAACCATGTTTGTCATGGTCTGACAACACACAATTCATATCAAGCTAAAAAATAGTGGGACCAAATTAAAAATAAGGACCTCTTCTTTCCCACTTTTAGCAATAGAAAAACAAGATGAATGAGCACTCATAAAAGGTATAGGACACATTATAGCAATCCTATTTTCAGTAGCATTATAATTTATAACATCAAGTAACATAGGACCATCATCTAGAGCATTATCATATGAATTGTCTAACCAAACTTCCTCATTATCATGCATATCAATAGTTGGAATAAATAGAGGATTATCATAAATAACAGTAGCAATATCATTCTCACAAGTTTCATTCATAGTAGTATCAAGGTCACAAGTATAGCAAGTATAAACTTCATCAAAAAGGGATATTTCAAAAGAATCAATAGGATCATCACGTTCATCAATTAATGTATGAGTTAAAGAGTTACTCTCATTGGGAGGTACACATGGGTAGCTCCATCCTTCCTCCTCTTGATCATCGCTCTCCTCCTCTTTTTCATCCAATGAGCTTCCAGATTCAGCAATTTCTTCTTCCATAGGCTACTGCAAGGCATTAGTCTTTGGTTGAGAGCATTTATAAAGATATTTAAGAATATAGCCATTTCCTTCCTTATAATTATAAAAGAAAAAATCAAGTATATCATAAGTATTATATTTATAAGGTGCATCATCATTATTTTTAAACAAATAAGCAATTTCGAATGCACCCTTCCAGGCAATAAATTCTTCAATTTGTTCCACATCATATAGTTCATAATTTCCCTTAACATAAGAATATATGGTAACATTATCATTACACTCACATTGGAAGGGGAGGTGTTTATACCTCCTAAAGCAACAAGATTTATCAAAGCAATAAGTAACATTATAAGTAGAGCACAAGATCTTAGCATAGTTATGCAATTTATTAATTTGCTCCCATAAGTGTATCCCTTTTTGTGACAAGCGGTATTCCTTATAATATTTTTGTTGTTCCTCCGTGAACCCATCTTGCCAATAAGATCTAGTTTCAACGACATCAAACTTTGATAGCAAGCATGATAAAGCAAAAAATAACAACTAGAATAAGAACTTTTTTTTGTGTTTTTGATAAAGAGAAGCAAACAAGATAAAATAAAATAAACTAAGCAAAACAATAAAAAAGTAAAGAGATTGGAAGTGATAGACTCCCCTTGCAGAAATTCTCTTCCTCCCCGGCAACGGCGCCAGAAAAGTGCTTGATGCGTCTGAGCACACGTTCGTTGGGAGACCCAAAAAGGAAGGTATGAAGAGTGCAACGGAAAGTTTCCCTCAGAAATAAACCAAAGTTGAATCGAGCAGTAGGAGGAAGGAGTAACTTCAGAAAGTTGATGCAGCTGAGATGGCACGGCGCACTACCGGTTCTGCAGCAACGTGGAACCTCCACAAAACAATCAAATCACTTTACCCCAACAAAGCAGTGAGGTTGTCAATCTCATCGATTTTGCTGAACACAGAGAGGTTAAATGTATGGTGTGAAAAATAGTATGAAAACAGTAGCAGCAGTGTGAAAATAGTGGAAGCAGTGTTTGTATTATCAGTATGAGGAAAATGGACCGGGGTCCATAGTTCACTAGTGGTGTCTCTCCGTGAAAGATAAATAACATGTGTGGTGAACAAATTACAGTTAGGCAATTGACAGAAATGAAGGTTGCACCGTAGTGCATATGCAAGACATAAATATTACTATGTGATTCATGCGGGCATTACAACAAAATACATAGACCGTCATCCAACTGCATCTATGACTAATAATCCATTCTCCGAATATCATCCGAACAAATGTTGGGTATTAAGTTGCAAGCAAGAGATAATCGCAGTAAGAAAAGTGTGTAATGTAAACAATAGAATCGTTCTTAGACAAAGCATTGTTGTTTTCTCCCTAATGGCAACAACACATCCTCCATCCGTCACGTTTCTGTCACTCGAGCACAGATGCAAAGGAGGCATGAACCCACTATCAAGCATAAATACTCCCTCTTGGAGTTACTAGCATCTACTTGGCCAGAGCATCTACTAATAACAGAGAGCATGCAAGATCATAAATAACATATGCATGAAGATAACATGATAGATTGATAATCAGAAGACATAGCATTCAACATTCAACGGATCCCAGCAAACACAACATGTAGCATTACATAAAGATGATCTCGATCATGTGAGGAAGCTCACGAGATCTAAACATGAGGCATGAAGTGGAGGAGACAACCATCTAGCTACTGTTATGGACCCGTTGTCCAGGGATGAACTACTCACGCATCACTTCGTAGGAGGGCATGGTGGTGTAGACCCCTCCGGTGATGAATTCCCCTCCCGGCAGGGTGTCGGGGAGAGCTCCAGAACCCTCCCGATCTCGGGATGACGATTACGGCGGCCTCGGGTGTTTCTCGGGAAGAAGTGGTATCTTTTTTAGGGTTAATATGTCGGGTATTCTATAGGTGAAAGAGCGATGTCAGAGGGCACCTGGGAGGCCCAGACCACCCCCACGCGCAGCCAGGGGCGCCGTCCTATGGTGTGCCCCCCTGTGGCCCCTCTCTGGGTCTCTTCGTGACTCCATGGAACCTTCGGGAATTCTAAGACTTCCGGGCTACAAATTTTCCAATTCCGGGAATATTTCCGCAACAACTTTTCTGAAACTAAAAACAGCATAAAACAGGGAACTGGCTTTGTGGCATCTTGTTAATAGGTTAGCCCCTAAAAATGACATAAAGTGTATAGCAAACATGTAGGAAATAACATGAAAACAACATAGAACATCGGAAATTAAGGATACGTTTATGACGTATCATATTCTACCAACATAAACTTGATCATCATAATTGTAAAATCGTATGTAATTTGAGATCATAGTACTTTAAACACAAGCATGATAGATATAATTTTAACAGTGAAACATAGCAACCATTTTGTATTATGAAAAGTAACACAAATAGAAGATCATGAGTAATAATTCATTTGAAAGTTATACGTTTGTTTCTAGCATCAAGAAAAATGGCAAAGTGATATTTTGCTTGTCCTTAATAGTGGGAAAAAACATAAATGCCAGGACACCTTCAAAGTTTAAGAGTATGACTAGAACAAATAATTTGAGAGAAGGTAATAACAAGGTATGAATCAATCAATAATATTTTTGGGACAAATGCACATTAAACTCAGAATGTCAACTATGCTCTCTCAACTGTGCATAAAGTTAGAAGATGGAGACTCAACATAAAACTAAAAGAAAGGCCCTTCGTAGAGGGAAGTAGGGATCACTCGTGTGCTAGAGCTTTTTATTTTATTAAACATAGGTATAAAATGTTTGACACTCCTTCCAACCTTTCTTACACAAACCATGGCTAACCGAATCCTCGGGTGCCTGCCAACAATCGCATACCATGGAGGAGTGTCTAATTTTTAGGGGTAGGTGTGTATGTCCATGTCAACGAATGGTAGACAGAAAATACAGTACGTCATAAGACAACTAGACTTCAGAAGAGCGGCTCCTATAGAAGGACGCATCTGGGTAGAAGGTCATCCCTCTTTTTCTTTTGTTTACACAATTATGCTTTGACTGGTAAATTAGGGGCAAAAATAGTGAAGAGAATTTGTTGTATTAAGTTTGGGGTTGGGCACCCCGCTGCCAGCTCTTTTATCAATTGGATAAGCGATGAAGCCACTAGGCCAGGGTGTGAAATCCAGTCAACAAGTGAGATAAATATTCTCTATTCACGTCCTCATGAGCTAAAAGGTGAGCACAAAACATGAGCAATTTTGAAAGTTTTAAAGGTAACACATGAGCAATTTCCTTTGGAGTGGCGGTTAAATACCACATGTAGGTAGGTATGGTGGACACATTTGGCATACTTTTGTTTTGGGGAGTTGGATGCATGAGTAGAGCTCATACTCAGTACAAGGTGAGGCTAGCAAAGACTGGGAGCGACAAATCAAGAGAGCATAATGGCCATAATCATGCCTAGCGAAAAAAACATTATTAATCAAAGCATAAGTGGTATTACAAGTAAAAAACTAAATGATCATAGAGACTCTAAGTGACTGGTTTGTAGTCATAAACATGGTGTAAGCATGCGTCAGTCAACCAAATAAAACATTTAAAGGAGAACACCACAAATTTATGCTTCAATGTGATAAAAACAACTCATGGTTCTTACAATGGAACATTGAACACTCTCAGCTATTTGAGACAAGTCATGCTACAAAAATAACCACTAGGCTTAAAATTAAAATAACATCTAACATGACATGAAAAAGTCTAGCCGCAGTCTATACAAACTTCTTTTTGCACCGTTATAAATTCTACCACATGCAACAATTTCTTTTTCCAACAAACACCATTCACTAAATGTTTTAACACAAACTCTCCAAATGTAACAACAATTAAGAAAGAGAACATTCAAGTAACTCTACTAAAACTAACAACTCTAAATAAGAGATGCATGAAAACAAACATGAGCTAAAAGGATTGTAGCAGCTAGAAGAAAAACTAAGAATACGAGCATAACGAGTATTCAAATGAAAAAGCGGAACATATATCTCTCCCAAACAAGAATGCTAGGTTCCAATGATATTTATTGCAGCAAGGAAAACAAAATAAAATAAACGAAAAATAAAAGACGCTCCAAGTAAATTTCATATGATGTGACCGAATAAAAATATAGTTTCACTAGAAGTGACCTGATACTTTGTTGATGAAGAAGGGGATGCATGTGGCATCCCCAAGGTTAGACGCTTGAGTATTCTTAGAATTTGCTGGGATGAACCACGGGGGCATCCTCAAGCTTTGGCCTTGCACTCTTATTGATCACATTATATCACTCTCTTCTTTTGACACTTGAAAACTTCTGTCACACCACACTCAAAGTAGTTCGCATTAGAGGGTTAGTGCAACAAAAAAAAATCATGGGGTGTGCATGGGCACAAGTGCTATTGATACTTTTAAACAATATCTACTACCAGTGATGTTTCGTGAAGCAAAGAACTTCACTTGACATAGTAAAAGAGCAAATGCAAGAAAAATGGCAGAAGCTTGCCAAAACCAGAACAGTCTGTAATGACGATTTTTTCGAGGCACTTATGTTGCTCAAATCGAAAAATGTAAAGAACAAAAAAGTTTCGGAATTAGCTAAGGAATAAGCACAAACAGTTTCAGATTATTTTGATCTTTCCTGTGAATTATAAGATTTTTTTACGGTGGATAGGAGAAATTTGTTTTCTGCGCAGAAATCCAAAACTAACTCCAATTTCTCTAGAAACTTTACTTGAAACAACTAATACATGAAAATAAAGATACACAGAAGTTGCTACAGAAGTATACAATGCCTCGACTAAAAAAGGGAGAAAAACAAAACAAAAAATAAAATCATGGGTTATCTCCGAAGAAGTGTTTTTCTTTAACGCCTTATGAATTAAGCAAAAGAGAGCATCAGGAAACAAGTATAAAACAAATTTGAGTCTAACCCACTTCCTATGCATAGGAATCTTGTAAACAAATAAATTAAAGAAGCACAAATTAGAAATCATGGGAAGGTAGAACAAGAGCAATTTCAAAACTTTCAACAAAAAAAGAGGTGTTTTAGTAAGAAGAAAGTCCACTCTTCATCCCTCAACATTTTAGTAAGTTCAGTTTTTGTCCTAAAACTTTTTTTTGGTCCAAAATGAACCTTGAACTCCGAATCCATGTTGTCTTGCTCTTGCGAGACCCTCAAGCTTATATAACCCATTCACGACCCAACTTGTGAGCATGTCCAACACGTTTGCACATGCAAACCTCCCTATTCATGTGGATCGATGTCAAACTCAGAGTTGTTGTCGCACTCATCGGTGACATCCTTTCGCCGCCACACTCGCTGATGGGATCTCGTGTTTGATTCATGCTAACATACTTGTTCCCTCAAGCTGGGCGACTCAACTAGTGAGTCAACTTCAAGAGGATGAAACAATGGGGCAACACGGTCACTATTTTCCGTTTATGAGACGTGATGTGAACTTTTTCAAGAGTTCAAGATTTTTTTTAGACCAAACAATAATTTTAGGATCAAAAGTGCACTTTCTGAAGAGTTTATGGACGAAAATTGGACTTTCTTATTTCAAGTTAGATTGCATATTGCACGACAACAATCAGAAACCACGGATCCGTATTTCGGAATCTCGCCTTCCCCTACCACGGAACGACATCAGCAATGGGACCAGGCGAGCGAAAGAGCACACGTCGCAGCCTCCCTGGCGTTCCGGTAGCGCGCGCCTCCACCGCCCCCACATGCCGCCACGTGCCCCGTCGCCTCTCTCCTCCCTCGAGTGCCTTCCCCCTTCCCACTTCCTCTGACTCTCTCCCCCTCTATTATCACTTCCGAGCTCTCATGGCCTCACAACCCGCGCGTTAAAAGAAGCAGCGCCCCTCACAGCCCGACCCCATGAGGCAGCCGCACCTCCTCTCGCCGCAGTCGCTCTTCCCCTCCCCCGTGCTCTCCTCCCACTTCTCGCCACCGGCGCAGGGGTGCTCGCCCTGGCGGTGGCGCCACTAGTTTGTGGATAATAAGGGGATGCAAATCTATGATTAACATATTTAGCTAATGTTTCCTAAATACACCACAATAAATATGAACCTTCCATCTGTCATAAGATACCGTCTTTGAGCATCTTCATCGCGGTGAGGTAATCTTCACCTCTTGGTTGGAATAGTTTCCACCCATTCGGTAAAATAATCTACTGCAGCCAAAATGTGAGAGTACCCTTTTGAAGGGAAAGACCTAATAAAATAAGATCCTAAAATATCAAAAATGATTATACAACAAGAGAGGAATTCATAAGACATTTCTTGTCCCAATTTTACCTACCATTTGACATTCATCGCGTGAATGAACAAAACTATTAGCATATTTAAACATGAAAGGCCAATAGAAAACCTAACTGTAATATCTTAGATGCAGTTCAGTGTCCACCATGTGGCCTACATATTGGCTGGAATGAAATTTTCTGATAATGTCCTCTTGTTCATTCTCACGTACACAATGTAAATAATTACATCGACTTATTTCTTATACGAGAAGTGGACATCTCATAAATAATGTCGAAGATAGTAAGACAAATAAATTCCTTAGTTGATAGGTAAAGTGAGGTGGTAAAATCTTTTGAATGATGAAATTAACATAATCAACAAACCAAGGAGACGCAACTTTAATACTAGCTAATTGTTCGTCACAAAACTATCATCGGTAAGTATGGGATCATTAGAATGTTTTCCATTTATTATATTATAAAAACAAGACACCACGTCGATCCACATAAGCCACCACGGAGCGACGGATATTACCGATCCCTGAGTATGAGCTATAGCATAAGGGGTAATATAGGGACCCTAGAGGAAGTTATGGATATATTTGGGTGTTTACCTTAATTAATATTAAACAATTGTTTTACATGCTAGGATTACAATCATACGCATGTGTGGTTCAATGGTTTTGTAGCACATAATATTAGGCTCTACAATTACAACACTAGCAAACCAACAATAATAAAAGCAAGTCATGTATGTCATTGACGACTAGGTGATTATCATCACCTCCTCACGAACGTTTGATCATCCGAAGTAGAACAACTGATTTTTCCTTGGTACTTGTAAGGATTGAGACACTTGCTGCACTCTTTTACTTGTTATTGGTGCCCATATTTTGTTGCTCCGTTACAATCACAAACCACAACACTATCACACCCTTTCGTATTCGTGGTACATCCTTACAGTTTTTGCGCTTACTTATTCATTTAACTCCTTGTGGGATTGATAACTCTTACTTATCAAAAAAATCTACAATTCACTCACTAAACTTGTGGGACGTCAACGTGTTCGACGGGCTTATTCTGCCTTCGGAGATCTAGAGTTCTAGAAGGAGGAGGAGTACGGGGAGAGAGGAGCTCCGGTTTCACCAGACGGAGGAGAAAACTATGCACACTTCCAAGCGTGCAGTGGGAGGAGGCCCAGCTTGAGCTCGTGCATCGTCACTCGTCCATACCACCATGATCGAGGAGTACGAGTGTGCCTAGTACCGAGCAAGGATGAAGGAGATCAACCACGTGTTTGATAATCTCAACGAAGACGACATCAACGAGTACACGTCGCCTCTATCTGAGCCAACGGTGACCATGTGCTTGTAGTTCTAGTTCATCTTAGTTGATTCCTGTGCTCGTCTTAGTTCATACTATTTGTTTTCTAGTTTACCGCACGTACTCCCTCTTTGTGTCACCTTTGAACTCCGCGACCTTGTGCCACCAACATGCCCATGTAGCCCTACGCAGCGGGTTGTCATGATCATCCCAAGGATCCGATCTCATCCTTTGAGGCCGTCCCACCGAAAAGTGTTCCCACATCCAAACAGAGAGTAGTACTAGTGGACCACCAATGCCGGCACTCGGTAAGGTCCTATGGCAAGCCTCGTCCAACTGCACATAGAGACACGCTATTAAGTTCACAAGTTTCCGAGACAGACATCTAATTTAGAAAATGAGAGTTCTTTGGATTACCTGGCGATACAAGTACGCAAGCGCAGCCGAACCCCAGCTGAGATTTTTCACAGATAACGCCTTCAGCCACATCCAGGGCGCGGTCCTACCACCACCGTCAGCAAATAGAGTCCTCGAGATGACATACCACACGTATGCGCGTGCATACTGCTCAATGGTCTCCACATCAGCATCCTCGGGGCATTTTCCAAATTCTTTCTTGATCCAAACAAATGTAGCGCCGGCTGATAGTCTATCCTTGCTTGGGTCAGTCTTCTCAGGTGGAGCCTTACCAATGAGACTGAACATACCCTCACGCCAGTTCTTGGAATCGGTGCTGAAACAAACAGGATCTCCACGGATGGGGAGTGTCGTTATCATGGACACATCCTGGAGAGTAACGGTCATCTCCCCGGTACGGAGGTGAAAAGAGTGCGTCTCCGGCCTCCATCTGTCAACAAGAGCGGTGATGGCAGCAGGATTCATGTGCATCTTGGACCGAGTGACAAATGAGATATATGGCAGTAGTCCTAGTGTCTCGATGTAATCCGTATACCGCTCCTCGTATGGCATGTCCTTGTGTGAGGCCTCATGTGAACGCAAACGAAGAGGGACACAAACCTACATGAAGAAATACAAGTTACAACAATAAAATGAAACTACATACATATGAACAAACATAGTGAATATGGATTATCTTCTTTTGCTCCGCCATAAACATTCCACGGTGAGTGACATCATATTTATCCTCGATAAGACACTCGTCATCCATCCTATAATTTTGCAAAATAGACAAACTAATAAGAGACATAGAGGATGCTAATTAATTTGACAACATGCTCATATACACATTAGAAGAGACAAACTAATAACAGAAATTAGCTCTCACATCTCTCACATTAGACATAGACAACCTACTATTTATGTGTCAATATAGCAAACAACAACTCTCACACCTCTCACATGGAATTAATTAGCAACCATATTAGAGAAGCCAACAAATTAGCTCTCCCATCTCTCACATGGCAACAAATCAAGGACATCATAGAAGCCAAAAAATTAGCTATCACATCTCTCACATGGCAACAAATCAAAGACATCATAGAAGCCAAAAAATTAGCTATCACATCTCTCACATGGAATTAATTAGCAATCATATTAGAGAAGCCAACAAAATTACATCTCTCACATCTCTCACATGACAAATTAGCTCTCACATCTATCACATGGCAACCATATTAGAGAAGCCAACAAAATTACCAATGATAATATAACATCTCAAACATCTAACATACACATCTCACACAAACAAACCCATCTATAAATTTCGAAATAAATCAAGAACCAGGTTTCACCTAGGGTTGCAAAATTTGGGAAAATATGAGAGATTCATTGGACAAAATTAAGGGAATCGAAGGAGAATACCTTAAGGAATGATGGGGGGAACGAATTCCACGGAGGATTCCACCTATCTCGCCGGATCCGAGAGGGATTAGGGAAGGGGAGAGAGTGGAGCCGCCGGCCTCTTTCTCCTCTGTTCTTGCCCGTTCAGTTCAGATGTGGATTGTGAGGAATACAGGGGCACCGCGCCGTCGCGATTTTCATTAGCCTGGGAGCACCGCGCCCCGTCGCCCGGCGCTACATAGCCGCACATGGGCCCGCCCTGGCCTACGTGGCAGGCATCACCGCGTCGGATCATACGGCGCTACCCTGCCTACCACCGCGCCGTGGTGTTGGCCGCTACCCTCTTGGGTTAGATTGGGAATTATTTTGGCTTTGAGTCCATTTTGTGCTCAAGTTTATCCCCAGGGTCATTTTTGTTAATTTTCACCTTGCTGCACTCTTTTACTTGTTATTGGTGCCCATATTTTGTTGCTCCGTTACAATCACAAACCACAACACTATCACACCCTTTCGTATTCGTAGTACATCCTTATAGTTTTTGCGCTTACTTATTCATTTAACTCCTTGTGGGATTGATAACTCTTACTTATCAAAAAAATCTACAATTCACTCACTAAACTTGTGGGACGTCAACGTGTTCGACGGGCTTATCCTGTCTTCGGAGATCTAGAGTGCTAGAAGGAGGAGGAGTACGGGGAGAGAGAGGAGCTCCGGTTTCACCAGACGGAGGAGAAAACTATGCACACTTCCAAGCGTGCAGTGGGAGGAGGCCCAGCTTGAGCTCGTGCATCGTCACTCGTCCATACCGCCATGATCGAGGAGTACGAGTGTGCCTAGTACCGAGCAAGGATGAAGGAGATCAACCACATGTTTGATAATCTCAACGAAGACGACATCAACGAGTACACGTCGCCTCTATCTGAGCCAACGGTGACCATGTGCTTGTAGTTCTAGTTCATCTTAGTTGATTTCTGTGCTCGTCTTAGTTCATACTATTTGTTTTCTAGTTTAAGTTAATCTAGTTGTAGTTGGAAGTAATCAGTGATCATGTGCTTGATATACTCCACGTAATTCATGTTGAATTATGTGTTTGTAATGTTTGAATGTGTGCTTAGTGTGTTGTTGAATCATGTGGTGTGCACGTAGGTGTGATAAAAAAAAAACAGCGGGAAACAAAATAAAATATTTTTGAGTATAAGTCATACTGTACGTATATGCGATTATCTGGCAGTGTAGTATTTTCAACCCAAACCTGAAAAACGTGAGGCATCTTTTCAAGTTAGATTGCAGATTCCACGGCAGCGATCAGAAACCACGCATCCGTATTTCGGAATCTCGCCTTCCCCTACCACGGAACGGCATCAGCAGTGGGACCGGACGAGCGAGCGGGCCCACGCCGCAGCCTCCCTGGCGTTCCGGTAGCGCGCGCCTCCACCCGCCCCCACATGCCCCGTCGCCTCTCTCCTCCTTCGAGCGCCTTCCCTTCCCCCTTCCCACTTCCTCTGACTCTCTCCCCCTCTCTTATCACTTCCGAGCTCTCATGGCCTCACACCCCGCGCGTTAAAAGAAGCAGCGCCCCTGACAGCCCGACCCCATGAGGCAGCCGCACCTCCTCTCGCCGCAGCAGCTCTCCCCCTCCCCCGTGCTCTCCTCCCACTTCTCGCCGCCGGCGCAGGGGTGCTCGCCCTGGCGGTGGCGCCACCGCCGGGCCTTCCACCCGCCGCTCTCCTCGCTGCGGGAGTCCGACAAGGGCACGCTGCGCAAGGCCTCGCCCAACGTCCCCTTCCGCTTCGGCGGCGGCGGCAGCCCCAAGGACCGGCGCCCCGCCGCCGACGAGAAGGAGAAGGAGGAGGCGTCGGCGCCGGCGAGGAAGGAGGAGGAGGAGGACGGCGGCGGCTCGGGGGCGCTCACCGGGACGCTGCTCGCCGGGGCGGTGCTGGTCGGGGTCGTAGGGGGGTTCGGGGCGGCCGGGTACGTGTACAAGGACCAGATCAATACCTTCCTCACACACTTCTCCGGGTTCATTGAGGGTAATGGAACAACCGAGCTGTGTGCTCTTAGCTCTGCTTGCTTTCTGCTTCTTTGCCCTAAGCTGTGAAAATACTAATATTAGCGAAATGACTTTGAATTCCTGCAAGTGCCACGCCAAAACATTTTCTAGTGATTATAGATACTGGTTGCTTGCTAGCAAGACCATTGGACGATGGGTGGAGTTCATCATGTTATGGAAAGGATACAAAAGTCTAGATCCATGCCTCTTCGAGGAAATATAGGCCGTAAGTGGTTCATGCACCATAAGAGCTGTGATAACAATTTAATTTAAGACGAGTCTTTCGGTCCATAGCAGAGAGTCTACTGTTGATAAGAGGACGCATCGCACAATTTGCTTAATGATAAGACATTGAAGTGTGTTATGACTTATGTGCAAGAATAACAACCCGTGTAACTGGCCATATTAATATATGTTTTTCCTGTTTGATCATTATGAAGTCTTTCATGTAAATGTCCTTCTTTGGATATGTTGGTTAAATCTTTATTTTACGTCATGGACAGGCTATGGCACTGCTGGATATGCGCTGTTTATACTTGCCTATGCAGGATTGGAGGTATGTTCTCGGATTGTCAACCTTTGCTCTATACTGTGTGTTGTCAAGGCTTACGATCATTTCTACCTAAACTAAATGGTCAGCTACAGATGACAATACCCCACAAAAAGTACTCCCTCCGTTCACTTTTATAAGTCATTTTAATTTGGGCCACATACATTCTAAAATGAGTGAATATAGACTTATTGTGTACATAGATTCACTCATTTTACATGTATGTAGTTAAAATTGAAATGGCAAATAGCGTGCCTTATAAAAGTGGACGAAGGAAGTACTACAGATAAAAATACGAGGTTGCCTTACCATCAGGCCAGTTGGCCAGCCGTAGTTCCAAAATGTTTGAAATGCTATAATCTGATAATACTAGGGTGCTGGATACAACCTAGTGTTCAGGATAAGCTAAATGTGCATCAGTGCCCCACTTTGCAAAATGCCTAGGCACTGGATAGTTACATCATTTTTGTGACTTTGTATTTTGTTTGGAATTGATAAACAGAATTTGGTGAGTCAATATGTGATCCTTTTGGCTATGAATCTTAGATCTTTGCATATACATATAACGTCAGGGTTGCAACTTTGGATTAATACTAATGATAGTGTTTTTTGGTTCAGGTACTTGCAATTCCAGCAGTACCGTTAACTATGTCTGCGGGTCTATTATTCGGTAGTGTTACTGGTACGATTATGGTGTCAATCAGCGGGACAGTAAGTAACTCCTGCATGCGAAGATTTCTGTCGTCAATCCTGCCATTATGCATTTTCTGATTAAACTTTATTGACTTTGTAGCTAGCTGCTGCAGTGGCCTTTCTCATCGCTAGATACTTTGCTAGAGAGCGTATTCTTAAAATGGTTGAAGGAAATAAGAAGTTTCTGGCGATTGATAAAGCAATAGGTGAAAATGGATTCAAGGTTGTGACTCTACTTCGTTTGAGTCCCCTGTTACCTTTCTCCCTTGGGAACTACCTGTACGGCTTGACTTCAGTCAAATTCTTACCCTATGTGTTGGGAAGGTTAGTTTCCTCAACACTTCTTTATTTCATTTTCGAATTGTCTGCAGAAATTGCTAAATAATTTCATATTCCCACACAAATAAAACTAAGTGTATAGTTCTAAACTTCTATCGCACAGAGCAAACTGCATGCATTGAGAAAATTAGCCGTTCTTAACAGCCTTTTAACGTTGCAGTTTCATCTGCATGATTAATGACGCTGTTGAGTAATGTTATTCTGTAAGCATGTGATTTACGAGATCAAAGGAGTAGCAAAACCCGATTAAGGATAGAACACTTTCTGATCCATTACAAATTGAGTCATTATTTTGTGAAGGAATCCATGCTGAAAAAGTTGTCACCACACACCAGTATAGTTTTTTTCACTATGAAGTGTTGTTACCTCAGATATTGCTTTTATCGGCATGCAGTTGGTTGGGTATGCTTCCAGGAACATGGGCTTACGTCAGTGCTGGTGCATTTGGGCGAGCTATAATTGTAAGTTCTTAAACTGTCAAACTTTTCTTAGTTCATCTTCTTTACAAACTTGCTTTTGTCACCACATCAGGGATGCTTCTCCATTATACTCTTTCGAGCCATAGATTTATTTTCATTTTCAAGTAGCTGATAGGCAATGTTTTCAAATTTGTTAATTATAATGCGCTTGTACTTAGGGGATCCGGTCTTTACTTCTTGTATAGTCTTACATAGGACAGTAGCTTAAGAACTGTGTCTATTACTCTATTCCATGGATACGGGAGGGCCTTGCAACATGTCAGATGTTATTTGCTTTCTAGTGAAGTGTCCAGAATGGAATAGCACTTATGTATATCCAAACGCAGACGTCTTAATACAACTCAAGGCATCCATACTCTGCAATATATGTTTTGGTGTTGAAGTTCTCATATTCGGCTTAGCACCTCAAATATTTCATTAAAATTAGACTGGAGTGTTCCATTTTTCATTTGGTATTTTGAGAATCCATATGTACATACAGTTAGGACAACAGAATAATAGTCACATAATCATGTAAGAAACATTGCTGGCCAAATAATCTCTTAGATTTTTATATACACACAGAAGCAGTGCTCACAGAGAAAAATCTTCGGGTTATGGCTTGAAATTCGAACAATGGTTCATTGACCACTCATCTTTTACAGCAAGATGAGACGGAAATTGGTTTAGGAGGAAACAGCCAGCTATGGACATTGGGCATAGGGCTATTAGTTACAGCCGTTGCTGCGACTTACGTAACAAGGCTCGCTAAGGTAATTGACCTTTTGTGATGTGTATATCCTGGTGGCAATCAACTACTGAGATGTGTTCTTGGCATTTTGTTAACCTCTGCTGTTACTAACTGGCTCTTCTCTGTTATGTTTCAGGATGCTGTAAAGGATATTGATGAGTAGATAGAATTACATAGACAAGAGGGCCATTCCAATAGCAAAGTAGCACGCATTGTACATCACTGGCATCTTCCATGCAATCTAATCTACTAAAAATACAAACAATTGTCAGAGGAAAAGAAAGTCTCTTCTCAATGATCTCGTCCAGCTGAAATCCCGATTTCCTCCCTTATACTGATATATGTGTATGCCTTCGAAACTATGAAAATCGAACCAAGGATCCTGAGGCCCGGTACGAGGTGATATGAGTCTTAGATCCATATCCTCCACCTTATTTCTGGTTGCTCGCATTGTGTTTCCCATATACAACTTTGGTTTGTTTGGTTGCCTCAAAAAAAAAAGGTGAGTACTAATGCTTACTCTACATGGTGAACTTGCCTCACACCAGTTTTGATGCTGGTGAGGCTGCGGGGGCGGAGCGGATATGAACAGTTGAAGAACACAAGTTAACCAAGCGCAACATGAACACATACACATGTAACAAGATCTACTCGTATAGTCTTATCCCTAATGCAACACAGGTTAGCACACACTGGAGCGGATTATGTCCATTATCATCCGTACCTTTCGGTAAATCTCGGTGTCGGGGATATGACCCCAGGCAACCTAGAGTTGGTGACTTCATGGATGAATAGAAGACATACGTCAATTAATATAGAGAAAACTTGAAAAAAGCAAGCGACGGCTAGCCTGTGCCGACACAGGCGCAGCTCAGACCGGCATACAGCTATGTTGCCGGCATACATGTCCTCGTGGCATCCTGACGACACAGTTCATCACCGATATACCCTAGCCGGCATACATATCCTGGTGGCACCCTGGCGACACTGTTCACCACCGGTACTGTTCATCCGACGTACCCCCAGTCGACATACGTGTCCTGGTGGCATCCTGGTGGCACTATTCACTGACGACATTGTTCATCCGGCATACCCCCAGCCGGACGCCGACACTGTTCATCCGACATGCCCCAGATGGCATACATGTCCGCGTGGCATCCTGGCGACACTGTTCATCACTGACATTGTTCATCCGACATACCCCAGTCGGCGTACATGTCCTGACGGCATCACCGCCGACACTGTTCATCCGACATGCCCCAACTGACATACATGTCCTGGTGGCATCCCTGGCGACACTGTTCATCTGACATACCACAGCCGGCATACATGTCCTGGCGGCATCACCGCCGACACTGTTTCATCCGACACTGTTCCTCCGACATGCCCCAGCCGGAATACATGTCCTGGTGGCATCCTGATGGCATTGTTCATCACCAACACTGATCATCCGACATAATCCAGCCGACATATGTGTTCTGGTGGCATCCTGGTGACACTATTCATCCGACATACCCTAGCCGGCATACATGTCCTGGCGGCATCACCGATGACATTGTTCATCCGACATGCCCCAGTCGACATACATGTCCTGGTGGCATCCTGGCGACACCGTTTCACCCGACACTGTTCAACAAACATACCTCATCCGCATACATGTCCTGGTGGCATCCTGGTGGCACTGTTCATCAC